>OY728136.1:283763673-284963673 GCA_963277665.1 Viscum album | reverse complement strand
AGGAGTGAACATTTTAATGTATACAATGTGAATGGATTTTCCCACCTTCATGACTATTTTTTATAATTTAAATTCATATATTGTTTCTATAGTTATTAAAATGATTTTTTTCAGTGTTCTATTAATTTTATTTTATATATTATAATAAAAAAATTATTTATTTTCTAAAATGGTGAAAATAATTTTATTAGTTATTTACAAATTATTTTTTAGAACAACATTAGAAAATTTATAAGAAAATTTATTTTAAAATTATCACTTCCATTTTAATCTCTAATTATAAAAATTATTTTATTTATATCAAATATTCATTTTTGATGAATTGATTGTCTTCTATCATCATTTATTCATTTATGTATTATACCTTGCTTTGATATCATTCACATTATTGTTATCATGTTATCTATCACTCTCAATTATTTATTGGACATTAATTTTATAATTCATGTTCATATTTTCAATATCATGGATATATTTCATAAGATACTACTAGTTTGATATTTTCTTCACTATATACCATTTCAATTTATGGTTTTAGTAGAAGGAATATTATTATTATAGTTATTCCATTTATTAGAGAATATTTTTTGTTCATTATTATTTATTTAATATGAATATTTATTTATTAATATGGAATATTTATTGTGTATTATTTTGATCATTCAATATTTCAGGAATGCATAAGAAATTCAAGTGAAAAGTGGCGACCGTTTATAGATATCCTCTCGATGCATTGGCCTGTCTCATGTGACAAAACATGTGTCCTCAATAGTTGAGTAACTAATAAACACCAACCCATACATTTAATTTTTATTAGACAAAGAATTGACTATAATATTCATGATATCTTTCTCAAGAACTCAATATTAAGATCCCGAATTTAGGATATTATTCAATTCCTTTAGTGATAATTCAGCTACCATTATCTATGTTTATACTTTCATTTGTGGATTTATTTTATGATAATGTCATTGATTAAATGGAATATGTATTTTTTATTCACTATTCTATATTGATATTCCTCATCTACTCATGTTATTTTTCATTGTATTAGATCCATTAATGATCATTGGAGCTCACCCATTTTTATGATTTCTATTCCCTATAATAAGAAGAAATAATAATTGAATGATCTTCAAGGATGTAATAATGTTTATAATGCTATATTTTATATCTATAATGTAACATAGAGCCCATATATGCATCAAGTCTCCCAAGGCTACTAAACTAACTAATCATTTATAATGGAATACTTTATATCTTGTACAAATGTAATAAAGGAGATGTTGTATCTTTGATACTAAAGTCAAGGTTAATATAATTTGTATCAATTCAACTTTATTTTGGACCTTGGGAACTATTTTTTAAAAAAAGCATATCTATAATGATAATTAAGATAAACCCCTAGAATTTTTAATAAATAATATGTATTTTTATGTTATATATCAATTTTCATGATGTTATGAGAAAATTATCTTCAATAAATTTTTTAAAAATTGAACCTAGTAGAATAATGGGGAATCATTCCAATACCCATAGTAAATGTAAGGATTTTCCTTATGATAGAGTTAATACAAATGTTGTTAGAACTTAGCTAATCATAGCCATAGTGGGGGAAAACCCACGTTAGGATAAATAACCCTTTACACATAGAGAAAAAAAATTTCCACTGTTCCATGTGGTTATGTTGGATATATTTATGGGAATATATCAAATATCAATTAATGGAACTACAAATACCTTTGTATCTAAGTAATGGATCAAATCACTATAAAAGTTATTTCTATATTTTAGATGTAATGGAAAGAAAAATGTTATTATGTTACTATATTATTTAAAATAATTTGTCAATAAATTAATGTCCTTTGTTCAAAATACTATTGAGGAGGAGGAGGTAAAGTGAATGGAATGGAACCCTTTAAGGTGATTTTTTTGATAAATATTTTTATCAAAAAGATGGATCTGGTATGGGAAAAAATCATTAATTTAATATATAAGAAAGAATAAGGTTTTATTGAGAATGAGGAAAAACTTTTGAAATTTGAAATTCATAATACATATGATATACATAATATTAAAAGTAAGATTGGCCACTTATTTGATGGACATAATTAAAGCTGCTAGTCTCTTAAATATTTTATCCTATAATGATCTTGTATTGAGTTTCATCAGTAAATATAAATAAATGCCCATGTTATATATTTTAAAAATTAATCAAAAGAATAAAATTATAACTAAGAAAAAATGAAAAAGTAAATAATGAAAATGAGAAGAAGGTATATCAGAGTCTCTCACATCTAGAGGGAGGGAAACAAGGATGTGGACTTTATAGATTCGATTGATATTCTTGGTACATAAAATATGTTTTTCATGATTTTTATAGTTTGAAACTGGAAGGGATTAACATAACTAAAAGAGTTGCTCTTGGTCTCTAATACTTTATATCCCCTTGATTATTTTATTTCTTTTGGTCTGTCTGTTTTGGAATTTTCTTCTTATAAACATTATTTTATTTGAATAAATACAAAATATGAGTTTTTGATAAAAAAGAAGAAAAATGTGAGGATGAAGTGTCCATCATCTGATAATTGTTGAAATAAATATCCTAGTAAATGTTAAAAGTGAATGGAATTACATTAAAAGTGTAGAGTTAAGACTCATCTAATTCATGAATGCAAGGGAAAAATAAAAAAATCACAAATATCTAGTGAGTCGATTTAAAAAAAGTATAACTATTAAAATATATTCTTCAACCATAAAGGATTTCCTTGAAAAATTTATTGTGGTATTTATTGATTTTATCTTGGTATACTATAAATGATATGAAGTGGATGATAAAAAAATTGAATCATTATTTTTACTCCCAAAGAAAATATTTTAGATGATAAATTGGCATATGTGAATCTTGGCTTTAGAATGTTTCTTATTTGGAAATATTCTCTTCAACAATGGAATATTTTTTGACATTTATATGACAAGGAAGACACTCAAATATAAAAATAATGTTTAATATATGATTATATGTATGGTTAATTATAATAAATTAATGAAAATATATGATTATAATGTATTCAAATTTACTCTTTCATATTACTAAGAGTTTTATAGTTTAACCATTAATGATGAACCTTAGGTGTTATTGTTTATATTTTGGAGATTTATCCTTCTCTTTATGGATAACTTTATTGAATATTATTTTTAGTTATTCTTATTAGTTTTGGTTTTAGTGGATAGATATAAATTAGAGGAATTTTCAGTCCTTAAATATTCCCTAAAATAAGGAACGTTATCCCATAATGGATCCATTGATCCCACAAAATATGATTTTTGTGATTTTGTCATTCATCTTGTTTGGTCATCATATTGAATAAGAGATGAATCATATGTATAAAATTAGTTTAAAGGAAAATTGGAGAAAGAACCAAATTAAGTATATTTTCATATAATTACACAATCAATATAAGAATAATATACCAATTTTTGTGTGGAAAGACTCACTTAAGTATAAAGGTATGTTTCTAAAAACACAATCATAAGTAAAATTCTTATAATGTAATACATATTGTTCCAGAAATATTTATTTATGAAATAATAGTTTTCTTAGTCCTAACATTGAAATTAAAATTTACAATGAAATTTATTATTATATTCAAATATGAACTAAAATTATGAGGATAGAATTTATGTAATGAGGGAAAATATAAAAACCCAATATTTTTATTTATGAATATTATACCTTCTGATACACACAACAATAATCGTAAAATATCTCTGATATACTATAGAACTATTATTATATAGAAATTACCATTATAACCAAAATGTTGGATTAACCAGAATGAATAAGGGTAATTACCTTATGAAATATATATAGAAAAATAAAAATATTAATTACAAGTAAATAATTAATAATTTTTTATTGATAAGACTTAAATCTTATAAGTTTAATAGTAGTTAATGTTTAAATGGATCATTTTTTCAACAAAAGTGGCTTTTCTTCTTATTATAAATGATTCATTTTAAATTTAAATATATCTTATTTTTAATCTTAAAAATGTATTATTTAAATATTTAAACTAATTAATAATAATTCGTCCATTTAATTTTGATTTTGATTTTCAAATATTTATAAAATAATTAAATGGTAAAAATAAATATTTTACATATAAATGTATTTTCAGCGTAACATATTTTTATCGTATTATATTAATTGAATCACTATTGGTAAATTATTTTGATGAAATTAATTGAAAATATATTCAATTAAATACATCTTAAATCATATAATGGTTTCTTTTAGGCATGGTATGAGAATAAATTGGGTTTATGCTTCAAAAATACACTTTTTTAGAAAAAAATGGTTTTTGTACATTTTTGTGTAGATGAAAAAATTATTTTATGATATTAATATAAATTCTATTTCATATAGTTAAATTAATTAATTATTCCATCAATTTAAGAATATTATACAGTGAAGTTATGAATTTTTTTAGAAATAGTTTATTTTTTGGTGGATAGTGAGAAAATATTGATTTTACTATTTATGTCACATTTATGACATAAACATGATATAATAATAACATAAATTTTTATAAACAAATTATATACCTGATATATATTTAATAAGTAATAAAATTCATGTAAAAAATATAATTTTTATCTTAGAAATCTATGTTTATAATTTAGAGAATCTAAGTTATATTTTTATTCAAATAAAATCTGGTTTTTGGGTCTTCTCTCTCAATAAAGTATTTACAAGGATCATTTTAGTTTTGGTTTTGTTTTAAAAAAATTTAATAATCATTTTATTTAAAATAATTCAATTTATTCCATTTCAATGAAAACAATAATAGATTTTTTTTGTAAAATAATTTTTATGCTTAAAATAAAAAGTTCTCTAAAATGGTTTTCATTGTATTTTATAAATATGTAATACAAGAAATTTTTACAAATTATAGAAATTCATTTTTGTATAATTGATTAAATATTTAGAATAGTAATAATTAATTTTTATATAATATGTTCAACATAATTTTTTATCATTAGGAATAGTAATCGTGGTACTTATTTATCAAATATATTAAGGGTTAAATGAGTTAAAAGGGTTAAAAATAATGGGAGAAGGATTCAAAATAACATGAAACACCTTATTAAATATAATTTATGGTTTTATTTCAACCTTAGATTTATTATATTTAAATATAGTATATTTTAAATCCACATGACTTGAGTATTATAAGTATTATATAATAATGTTTCAATAATATTCAGGTATTCCACCCACATAACTTAGAAAGGGGCACACTCTATCACCTATTATCTATGATATTAATCCACTTAGATATACCAATACCTTCCTAGATACCTTTAAAATGTCTTTTAACAATTTCTATAGGTCATTTTATCACCAAAATACCACTTGAAGACGACATAATGTGTAATCCAAATGAGGTTACAATAAGAAGAAGTATATGTTCATACCGGTAATTTTCAAGTTTCTTTCTTCTTAAACCTATTACAAGTCATATATAACCATATTATCAAAATTAATTTAGTATATTAACCATAATATGTTTTTTTATGTTAATTTAATATACATTTTCTTTCTCCATTCCATCTTATGTAAAATGAAAACCATGCTCGTGCGTATGTAGGTCTTACCGCCTCCACATAGTGGTGCAATTAATTTTTCATCAAAATATTACTTAAATGATTATAAAGATGTAATTATTGAGTATATATTATATTTATTACATTATTATGATTATATAAGTAAAATATTTCATCAAACATCTTACCCTATCATCTGTTGGAGAATGATTGTGTTGTTCATGTGTATTTGTGGACTACCACCTCCATGAAGTGATGAAATTCATTTTTATATTACCACTATGCATGGATAATTATTAAATTGTATATAAAAATTTATTCATGAAATTATGAAAATTATAGAGATAATAGAACCATTTCAGAACACTTTTAATGTCAATACCCTGACCCTAGTATCCCAGAGTTAGTGGTTACTTTAATACATTGGTACTAGATACAAGAGATCACATCCCCAAGGATTGAATACTTTATTAATCTTGGAATGAAATATACCTAATTAAAATTTACATTACATTTGAAAACATAAAATATAACATATTAATTACTAGATAACTTCATTGTTCTCTTTATAATATTATTATATTACAATCATTAAAACATACTCGTATCTTGGGGAAAGGAAACATAAGAAAGGGGTGATCTTGGATGCTCAATAAGGGTCTAAATATTGTAGAATCTAAATAAGAAATTAATAGTATGGAATGAAATAATTGAAAATCAAAAAATGGCATATAAATAATCACATGATCTAAAAACATTTCCATAGATATAAAAACTATTAAAATAATCACTTGGACATAGATAACTGATTTCATAATGATAGAATGAATAATTACATACATATATATATATATATATGAAACTTACTATAGAGGCCTTAGTCCAAGGCATGCTAAACATACGGTCCAAGCCCATATCCAAGACATATTATATAAATAAGTAAGGCCTTCACCAAAACAAAATCTAGTTTGTCTCATATAGCCTACTGATTCATTTAGGGGATATATACTTATAGTATACACCCATAACATAAAAACACAAATTCATTCCTAATATTAAAGGTTGAAACATTATCAATGTAAACATTTATATATAAAAACTAGAATATGAAATGTTTATACATTCTCCAATCAATAAACATAATCTGAAATCATCCTGAGAAATAAACAAAATTATATCAAATCAACACATCCCTATTAAAAACTATCATAATCTATCTCTATGGAAATAATTTAGATAGTATCATTATAATATATCATCAACATATAATTCTATAAAAGATGTTAACATAAATAAAAATTCTTTAAAAAGATCACTATAAAATTTATTGAGGAAAATTAACCTTTTACAGTGATATATAAAATATTCCTAAATATTAAGGAAAAAATTTTCGTTGAAAATAAACTTATAAAATTGTAGGTTAATCTTTAATTCATTTATCATTAAAAAATACAGATATTTCATTCATTTTTTATAAGTTAAAAAATAATCTTTTCACACTTTTATAAAAAGGTGAACAGTTACATCATTTAGAAATAGAAAAGAAGAATCCCTTCAAAATATTTATTAAAAATAAAAAATAGTTAAAAATAAAATTAATAATTAATTTTAAAATATTAAAAAGATTTTTTTGTTTTTTTATAAAAAAATGGACATGGAAAGATGGATTTTTGATCGAAGGTAGTAATCAAGATGATTTTTCTTAAAAACATTTTCCCAACAATTTTAAATATAAAAGAGGGTGAAATATTAATATTACACTAAATGATAATTAATTGTCACAGGATAAGAAAATATATCCGTTTTATGATATTAATATCTAATTATTTCCCCAATGTAGACCATAAATAATCTTGAATTATGATGATCTGGTGAAATAAACTCTTACCTCATGGTATAATTCGTTAGTATGTTTCCAAACCTCATTTATAAGACATACAGATTTATTATAAATATATTATAAAACCATAATAATTTATATCACACCATATTTGAATTAATTATAATATATTATCACATTTTCATTAATAATTATTTGATAAAATCATTGTTTCAGGTGATAACTACTTCATTTTTTATGTATGTTCTAGTTTGGTAGATTCAGTCCTTGTAAATTGATCTTGGTTCCATCATCTCCATATTATTAATAATGATATAAATACAATATATATTCATTATATACATATTTAAATTATTCCATAAAATATATAAATTGAAAAATGAATTGCATTGTTCATGGAGATGGTATGTCATATATTTGAATGAACGGTGTTTTCACTTTTCAATAGATGGAACACACAAAATGAAATAATTATTCACATTTATTGAATTATTATTAAATCAATTAAATCATATATATCATAAAATCCATTATCATTACCAGCTAAGAATAATATAAAGTAAATAAAAAACACATTGTTTAGTAGTGGTGGTAATCCATACGAACACACAAGCAATGTTATCATTTTTCAGCAATTTGAAGGTAATAAGGTAGATATGATATTATCATTAGAGAAGTATAAAAATTTCATAAATAGAATATTTAAAAATTAAATTAATCATAATTGTAATCCAAAAAATATGTTGTTGAAAAATTATTTGTATCGTTACGTGAATCTGGTAAGTCATATGTACGCAGGAGCGATACTTTCACATCCCATTTTATGAGAAAGGGGTGGGTAATGATTTTTTCATAATTATTGTTAAATTTAATTATATTTTGGATAATTATTTTACTATTTTATTATTAATACCATTTATTTATAGAAGCTAAAATAATAAGTAAAAAAATAATGTGATCAGTTAAGGTGATTACCTCCTATTTTAAAGAACTGCAGTTGATATCCTCTTAAGGACCCTAGGGTTGGACTTTTTGGGAGACCCTAACCTCTATTACATGGGTAATTATATTTATTATAGTAATTTTTATTTATTTGTCATGATATTATGGTCAAATATTTGTAATGAGTTTAATAATGGGGTGTCCTTTTATACTTAAGGTGAGGGGCATTCTTGGAATTTTATAAATTAATAAATTAATATAAATTATTATTCAGGAAAAAATAGTTCATAGTTGATAAAATTAGAATTTAATAGGGTTTTAGGTCAAAATAATATCATATAATAAAATTTGAAGAATATTTGGGTATCTTTTCACAGTTATTTTAAGTAATAGCCCCCATTAACCCTTTTGACAATGACCTTAATTTTCAAGTTTTCAAACCTTTATATTTAAACACGTTATTATAAAATGATAAATTGTTCATAAATATACCATTATTTATGTTTTTATCAATATATAATTAATTTGGAATAATCTATGATTTTTATTAATTTTAAATCATTTAATAAAATATTATTTATTATAAAATGTCATTAATTTAATTTTTAAAACTATTCATTTAATCTGACATTAAATATATAATGTTAAAGGATAAATTCCAATATAATTCTTTAAAGACTCACAAATATGTCATATAGATCTATAAATTTAAAATCAAATATTAGATCATTTAAATTATATCAATTTTATGACTTTTAATTTTATTTATTTTATTTTTCTACTAATTTAATAAATATTGTATTATCATTGCATAAGATTTTAATGTATTTATATAATCAATAAAAATTAAAAAAAATTGATTACAATTTAATTATGAAAAATTTACTATTAATATACATTCCCCACTTAGTTTTTTCGATATGTGAACACATAAGATATACTTAAAATTAAGAGTGTGACATTTTAATACTTTATTTGATTTAAATATTATATAAGTCATTTTTATTTAAAAAGTATCTATTAAAGAAATAAAGTTAAAGAAAATATGATAATTATTCAATTAAAATTATTTAATAAGAATTAGAATTATGAATTATGACCTTATCACTTAGTTCTAACCTAGATGAACCAGATTTACCCATTACCGAGGTGATAAATTTCACCATGGTTAGTATTCATATTGGCCATAAATAAAGGGGACTACTTACAAAATTAGAACATGCTAATTACAAATAAAGAATTAATTTTAACAAATTCAATACTTATAAGTGGCACAAAATAATTTTAAAATAAGTGCATAAAACATGATAAAATCACATTTAGAATAATATTGTTTTTTACTATAAAACTAGATTTATTCTTATCTCATGTATAGTAAAAATATTATACAAATATTTTAAAAACATTATTGAATATAAATATATAAATTTCAATAATATCATTCACCAGTAATGATTAATTTAATATATTAAAACAAAAATGTATTTCATGTATAAAAATAGTTCTTTAGAAAAATGACTTTTTACATATAAAAAGGTTTTTATACCAAATTAAAACATAAAATTGTTTCAAATGACCTTAAAAAAATTATTTAAAATACAAGGGAAACAATTTTAAAATAAAATAGTTATTTTTGAATCCTTGAAACAAAAAAATTATTTTTCAACAAAATTAATATTTTTTATTATTCACTAAAAAAATTAATTTTTAAAAATAATTCAAAATTTTAACCCAAATCTAATTTTGATGTGATTATTTAAAAATTGGAATATTTTTATAGAATAAAATTACATTACATAAAGTATGTTACTTATTTTCTAAGCACTAATCAATGCATTTTAATTATTTAGGTCTTTCATATGTATTTAATAATTCATTAAATACTATTCAAACATACCAATTCAATGGCATGGTGATAATTGTTACATTAAAGAATAATATTTTAATATTATATTGGTTTTTGTTTAGACTTAGTGTTTCATTTTGTATATGCTATCAAGTATTGTATTCTTTTAAAATGATAGGGTGTGACATTCAAAACCCCAAAAAATCACGTCATTGTGATTTGAACTTGTTCTCAGTAATCAAGTTTTTGTCATTTGAAAATTCATTTGTGAAAAACAAATCGTAAAAAGGTTGGGGAAAAGTGGTTAAGTGAATTCATGATGTTTTGAAATCTATCTCCCATCACATTTGGAATTTTTTTCAATCAAAAATTATATTTCATGTCACAATGTTTGTTGGATTTATTTCTTTATGATTATTAAAAAGATTGAAATAGAAAAGGTTATAATAAAGTATATGTCAATAAATAATGGATAAAAAACTATTTATATAAGAAAGTGAATTATAATGTCAAATTATTTGAATAAGTAATTTTATCCCATGTTGTATTTTATTGTAATAATTCAAAACATTTATTATACCACTGTTTGATACTAGTTTTAGTGGCATATACCTTACATACATGATTATTAAATCATTTTTGAAACAACCATACACAATATTACAACTCCCAAAATTGATAGGTTTGGAGACTTGGTAGAATTAGGTTCATATGAAATAAACACAAATATAAAACATTAATATCTATTTAAATCTTTCTATATTGTTCACTAATAGGATTCCATAATATTTTTAATACATGGGATCACTTTTTTACATACATCAATTAAAGGGTCAGTTGAACATCCTAATAAAGGGAGGAATACTAGGAATGAACATGAGACATGAATCAATATGACTACATGAGTGAGAATAATAATCACCACCACATCAAAATCATATGATAATAATCATAACCATATATAAGTCAAGGAGACATGGAATATATAATGTCATGAACCATCCTTGGCTCTCATCCTATCCAAAACCCAACCCAGTGTGTTACATGGCCGGAAGGGAATTCATAATCCCCATAGGTTGGAAACTCATGACTAGGAATTCAGGAACACCTCTAGGAATGGTTTATACCATGTGAATAATAAATAACATTAGACAATATTTATATATATCATAACGAATATCCAAAACAAACAATACAAGGAAACAATACAATCATAATTTGAGCATTTAATGATTACACCCAAACAAAAAAACCAAAAAATGGGTGGAATCAAATAGATGGAAAAAACCTCCATCTGAAATGTGGGTCAACCCAATCATTCCACCACCACAAATAACTACCAAATAGAATCCAAAAACAATAGAAACCACCATTACCTCAACAAAGGTCGTTCTTTTACATCAGTCAAATTGGAAAAGGTCTATATACACTTTAGGGAGCTTATAGAGTGTGAGATCACGTTCCTAGTTGGATACCACTAAAGAATGTTCCATACATAAAAAATATAAGAAAAATAATTTTTTTCAATAATGAAATAATTTAAATTGGAAACATGATTTGTGTATAAAATAAAAGAAAATAGTTTATTTTAGGAATCACGTTTGTAGCATTCTAGAATATTTTTAAAGTGCATAAATATAGGGAAAGCCTAAAAACTAGAGCATAAGAACCATGAGAAATACCAATAAATATTGGGTTAGTGTGGACCTAGAATCCTCATACTCTTAGTGATCAAACCTGGACTCAACGGTCCATCTTTACCTTGAATTAACAAAACCACATAATCATTATTTTATTAATGTTGTATTGTAATCCTGCTAGGTATGGAGGGTCATAGCCTGAATAATTTTTATTGAATTCCCAACTAGATAACTATGATTCCCATGTGCTTTTACATTTATTAAAACCTGAAAAACCCATCCATCATAGATCAAAACTTTACACAAAAATACACATTGTAACGTCTCGGGTTTAGGGAAGGTTGAAAATCGCGTATCTTTCGTTGAGTTTGTTGGCCAGACCAACTCATATCCTGAAATTTGAAACCTTCTTTATAGTTTTTTATTGACACAAGGAATTTTTTTTATACAAGGTTTAAGTCCAGAAAAATGACCCATCATTTTAGATGATTTTCGAGTGTGTTATCCCCCTATAAACTCAGTTTCAAGAAAGTGAAGATAGATGTGTGTTGTTTGATAAAAATTTTTAACCTCATAGAGGAAACTCTATAGATCAAATAAAAAATGGGAATATTTTTTCAAACCATGCAGGTCATGGTACATAGTTGTGTCAGAACTATTTAGTTTTTAACAAAGGTAATACACATGGTCTATGAATGGTTTCACTAATTACGTGCTTATGTAATGTGATGTTAGTGCTTGAATAGTAGGCATAACATGGTATTCTCATGGGTATAAAAAATATGTGGCCAAACTAAGTGGTTCATTAAAGACTGTAAAAATATAATATCCCCCTCCAAACATTTTATTTCATTGTCCACCATTTCATGCACGCAGTAGAGGGTCATTTCTAATTTATCTCCTTCTTAGTCTATGGTCTCATATCCTCATTCAAGCTCTGATTCATGAATCATTAGGATCATTGAGAGTGTATTTATAATATATTTAATCATCTTTCTCATCTTTATCTTTTATCTATCCATGCGGAGTGATAAATCAATGTGATCTATTTTCCCTTATTTTAAGAGTGTCTGTATAAAAGACTGATTTCTCTCAATTAACTCTATTTAGAAGCTCATATTAGATGACTGAGAACATATGAGTATAAGGTAGTTATTTCATAGATTTCTCAATAACTTTTCAAGTGTTTTGGGGAATTTTTCACATATTCCAATGGTGATTTTTTAAGAGGGATACACCTAATTAATTCATGAAATATTTTTAGTTGATTAATAAACATCATGGGATGCCGTTATGAAAGACCTAGCCTATGATCATTCAGTTCAATAAAGGTGAAAGGATTTAGATAAAGTATGAAGATTATTCCATAGAAATTATTTTATTTAATTACATTATGATATCTCTACTTTAGTTCCATGGGAATGTGATAGGTATGGACTAAGGATCGAGTTGCAGATGATCACTAGAAATCAGGTGACATAGTCTCTAACTAAGGGAATTGATTGAGTTTCATGGTGTGATATTGATCACCTAGTTGAGGTGACATGGTCATCAAGATTAGAGAAAACAATTTCTTTAGGATGATGGAATGGACCATGTTACATGGGATGGTGTTGACCATCAGAATTTTAGAGAAATGGTCATACGGGAATAAGGTGTCGGATTATGTGTTTGAACTTGTTTAGTGATTCCCATAACCTTTTGATGAAAAATTTGTTTTATGAGTCATATGTACCAATATAGGACTCATTTTAGGTGGTTTTGACCACTCATTGTGGGAGAAGGACTTTGGAGGTATTGTTTCTTAGGAGATGGTATTGACTATTGGGTATATTGGAGGCGGTCACTATAGAAAGTCACGGGGATAGTGATGGAAATTGGAAGATGGTTTTGAGGCCATCAGTTGGGGGCTATGGATTTCCATTTTACATTAAGTTAATGGTCCAAGATAAATGGAATATGAGTATCACTGTCCCTCAAGACCTTGGATTGTTGATATTAATGTAATTTCTTTATTAGTGGATGAACTTAATAGTGCCTCAGGACGTCAGGTTATTGATCCTTTAAGGGATTAATAGTAGAGGTATGAGGGACCTGGTACATATTTCTTTTGCATACCATTAGGATGTTTGATACTTGATTGATGGAATGAGGATCCAGCTGACATGTTATAGGTGGAACCAAATGGTTTACCTGATATACCTTTCTTCAGGGGACGCCTTGGGAACTAAGACATGGGCCCTCACTAGTAAAAATATATAAATAGAAAACAATATGATATGGAATATATATATTGGGGAATGTGTTTGGAGATATTTCAGAATTTTCTGATGTAAGTAGATCATTCAATTTTGGTTGTGAAGAAAAAGTGGAGTGGATAAAATATCAAGTGTGTGTTCTCTATAATTTTATTTATATTTTTCATACACTTGAATAATTATGGATGTAAGAGATGAACACATTGGTGGTGGAATATTTGTTTCATTCTCATACCATACACACGCCCCTCAGAATGTGTGTAGACTTTATAGTTTGGAGATTCATTAAGGGATCAGGCTTGATAAGTAAACCTTAGTTATCAAGTTGTATCTTTTTCATAGGATCCATAACAGGGGTCTATGGTGGTTATTTCTTTGAGATGGAATTTCCTTTTATGATTTTATATATATAGGTAATTATATGGTCATCCATGGGTTTCACTGTTGTCTATGGTTTTGAATGACTTGTCATGCAATGTATATCATCTACATATGATATTATGTCTTTGGGATTGTTTATTACTATTGTTTCTTCATATGATTTTTCTGAATTATTTGTTACTTTAACTAAGTTATGGTTCTACTTGTGTTTTGTTATATATATATATATGTGTGTGTGTGTGTGTGTGTGTGTGTCTATGTCTGTGTGTGTGTGTACTTTTATTATTATCACCACCAGAGGGTTTATTCCCCCCACTATCAACTAATCAGACCCTCCCTACTAGCCATAATCCTTTAGTGTGTGTGGAGGCATTCCTAAGGCCTAGTGCCCAATAAGTCTGAAGTACTATTTAGTGGAAAACTATTTCTTTATGCTACAAATGGTATCAAATGTTACTTTTTTTGTTCTTACTATTTTCATTAAGTTTTATTAGAGATTATGATTCATTCGAAATAATTTAAAGAGCTTGTGGTTGGGTTCCTAAAGCCCTATGGACAGGGGAAAACCATGTTTCTAGGGGGAATTTATTTGTGGTTGTGTTATTTTATAGTTTATTAGATTTCTACATTGAGTAGTTGACTTGGGTGTGATAGTTATATGTTATGTGCGTTTGAACCTTGTCTTGATATAACAAGGGAAGATTTTATATGCATAATTATAGGAACATAGGCTCATATTATGTTTGTTATTCTTATGATCTGCATTGGGAACCAAGAATGCACTAATAGAGTTTGGGTTGTTTAATGATTAAAAAAACTAAATAGTTTTTTCCTGATTATCCCTTTTTGGTGGAATTATACTCATCCATCACCAATATTTGGTTTCGAATGATATAGATATGTGATGTTATTTTTATATAGTATGTATGGTCCGGAATTTGATATTGGTTGGTATAGATAATAAAAATGGGGTGAGGTATTTAATGTGTCAAAAAATAAGCTAAATAATGTTTTATTCTATATAATTTTTGGTGGAATAATACTAATATACCTAAAATTGATATACATTATAATTGATGATTGAATCTGATATGGGCCAGCAGGCAGCCATGAGGCTAGATGATACTTGATATGTGTCCCAAATTTGGGTAGGTAAGGGCCTTGAGGCTGGATTTTGTGTTATATGGGTGTGGTATAGGAGTGTAAGGGTGGTGAGATGAATTTTCTAGGATATATTTATCATGGAAAATTCTCTATACATAGATATAAATTCAACATTGATGAATATTTATTACATCACATATCAAAACCATGCCAAGACTGTATAGGTTTACCGTCTTTAGAAACTCGGAAATATAAACAATTGGTTCATAAAAAATCCACATTGTCTCCTACATATTTCTTCAAAAATAGACTCATTTTTTCATATCTTACTTAATACCATTATTCATGACCTAGGGAAAACAAACAAATGAAATGTTGAGCTCAAATACTCAATAAGGGTAATTGTTGGAAATATCATTAATATCATTATCATAAGAACATAACACATGATAATATTATCCTTCGTATGAAAGATCACAATATCATGTCATGGTATAAATAATAAAAATGCAATGTAATAACAATAGTCATAACATAAGACCTGAAAATTCATGTCATACCCACATAATAATATAATATCATTTCATATTAGTCAAGGATCATTCCTGAGACCATCATAGAAGAAAAAGTCCATTACGGAACTGAGTTCACTCCTCGTTCCAGCCCTGTATTACTGAACCAGACTTACATGCCATTTCAGTCAAGTATATCTCATGAGATATAAATATTTACCTTATAAATTTGAAGTAGATATATATGTCATAACAATATCATAATGAAACCATTCTTATGTGTTCCACAAAAACCTAAAAACATTTATCATAACATAGCCCATGAAATAAAATGGGTTTCTTAAACATCAGTCCATCATAATTGATATAAATCAAATGGATTTACTAAATAAAAGCTCATCATAAACAAAATAAAATCAATGTAATAAGAGGGATAGAAATATAACTCTATTTAAAGAGTGAAATATTAGATAAAAAATAATTTTGAGAAAACACATGAAATTAATTCTAAAGGAAAATATCCTTTCTTCTTCAAAAATATTTTCCTTCCTCAAAATTCCACACAATTTTAGAAGAAAAAATTTTATGTGAAAATAACCTTATAATATTGAAGGTAAATATTCAAGGAAATAAGTCATTATTATATCTTAAAAACCCGTTCATGCCGTACAAGTTAAAAAAACATTCTTCTCATACTTTTTCCGGAAAAGTCAAAAAGTACCTCGTACCAAAAATGACAAAAGATTCCATTCATACAATTTAGTAAAAATTTAGAAATGGGTAAAATTGAATTTTAAAAATTATAAAAGGATATAATGATTATTTTGAAATAAATATTAAGGAAACATGGATGTTGATAACAAATATACCCTAGTAAATAATTACAGATAAACAATCTTTTATAAAAACGAGATTTGAAAAGTTATCCCTTACCATAGGTATGATATTCTTAGTATATATCTGAACCTCTTATATAATGATTCAAATAATTTTACTGATTTATTCTCGAATCATAATCATTTTTATCATAACATTTATGGTCATATTTTCATCTTTTTTAGTAACATCTCATTGTTACTCTTTATTCGAGTAATAACTACATTATGTTTTTATGCAAGTTTTTTCAAATAATTTCTTATTACTATTTTTATGTTATAGTTAAATCATTTACATAATGATATTAGTATAATATAAATCATATTTATTAATTAAATTCATGTGTATAATCATCTTTTAATTAAAATCATATAGAATGAATTGCGTCGCATCGTGGTGACAGTAGGCTGTACGTACGCACGAGCGATGATATCATTCCATAATTGTTGAATTGTATTGAATTAGATGGTGTATAATATTTCAGGATTATTATAATGTTATAATAATCATGTAGAGTTATTATCTCCATAATTATACCCATCCAAGTAAGGCGGTGGTCAAAAACATATTACACCACAACGTGTAGATGGTAATTCGTACGTACTCACATACAGTGATTTCATTTTTCATAGGGTGAATAGAAGATGAAATATTGTTGTTTCATATTTATAATAAAATATTAGTATATGAGTGATACTTATGTAATTAATTTTTAATGAAACAACTAATGAATAGTAAGTAGAGGAAGAATGAATGTTGAAATAATCAGTAGAAGATATTACCTCTTCCTCAACATGCTTCCTCTAAATCCCTTCTTAGAGCACTAGATTTGGTATTTAAAGATGAGAAAATCCTCTAGAATGAAAATAGAAAATCTTTTAAGAAAATATGGTTGGGTATGGACAAAATTTAATGATACAAATGATGTTAATTGGATAGGGAGGTGGTTCCCTTTTATAATTTAGGTGAAGGTCACTTTTGGAAGCTCCATAAATAATAATTTATAATATATAAAAAAATTCCCAAAATCATTCAAGGTGTCCCAATTTTGAATATGATATTAGATAAGTTTTCAATATAATTAACTAATCGATTTTGGGCTACTTTTTTTGTGAATTTAAACCAGATTTTATTAATTGACACTTAGTTATTCTATTAAATTCTAATTGTGGTAATAAAATTCTAAATATTTAATGGTTATAAATATTTATTTATATGGTGTTAATTGACCATAAATGGATATTTTATCAGATCATTGAGCATATAATTATCACTTTGTATTTTTTAAAGATTTTTATGATTTTAAAATAATTTTACAAAATGTTCTTTTAATAAAATATCAATACTATCAATTTCGACACTATTTGTTTATTTGACTTTAAATAAAATCCAAAAAGAAGATAAATTAGAACCAAAATAGTTAATACCCTTATATCATGTCATATTCACCATAATAATTCATGGAGAACGTTAATTTGTTCATATTATATTTATTTTAATATTTTTAAAACCATTTATTTGATATTTCTATTAATAAAAAAAATTTACATCATTATTGTGTCATCATTAATAATAATTATTTCAAATATAAAAATTATAAATAAATTTATATGATTAAGGTAATTATTTTAGTATCTAGATACTATCCATAGTCGATATTATCTCTTAGTTATCCATATGTTAAAATTAATATACTTATATAAAATAAGATAGTGACATTTTGTCACATTCATTAGTTTTTATTACATTCATGTCATATTCAAAGGTAAGTGTCCATTAAGTGATTAAACATATAACAATAGATTATAAGGGTTGAATTTAGTCATCCAATAGGATTTTTACTGTCGTTACGGTAAATTTAAAATATTATTTGTACCTTTAATTACATGATTTACCATTATCCATGGTAATAAAAATAATTTGCAAAGTTACTATTCACAATTCACAAAAATAAAAGTAGAATATAAACATAATTTGGACTTAGGGGATCTAAATATGGAATCCATTTTTCAAAATTCAATACATAGAAGTTGCACTAATTAATTGAACATTAGACCCATCATTGAAATGAGGAAACAAGTTTTAAAAGTAAATCCATTACAAAATATTGAAACGTTTTTACCTTTGCATTCAATATAAAATTAATTATAATGAAATAAATTATATTTAGTGAAAATAATATATTCTATTTATACTTTAAAACGATACATATTATAATTTTACCATATAAATTATTTCAATGAGAAAAAAAAATTTAGTATATTTTTATTATTCATCATTAGATGAATGTTGTCAGAAAAATATCAGAAATTCATCAAAAGTAAATTTTTATATCCCTCTTGAAAATAAAATGTTTATGTTGTCATATAAAAATTATTAATGTGTTAAATTATTAATTTAAAATGGTTTCACCATTCAAAGGTTTAAAATTAAACTTTATTTAAAAAAATAATTGTTTAGACATCAAATTGGATTTTATTCATACCCTATGACTAAAATTTCCATTGGATGAATAAAAAAATATTTTATTTCATTAGCCAAAGTAATTAGATACAAAATAAAAATATATAGTTTATTTATATTTTTCAAAAATAATTAGCAGCCAAATAATTCAAAATTCATATTCATAATTTAGTTAAAAAAAATTTACACTAACCTAATAGTTATTCTATAATGATAATTTTATCATAAGGGTCTCTCTCTATTGATTTAAACTCACAATTTCATGGAAATAATGCTACTAAATAATAGGAATTATTTAAAGAAAACATTTAATAAAAACAACCAGGTGTTACATTTACCCCCCCCCCCTAAACTGAATTTAGCTCTCTAAATTCATTACATGGAAACAAAAAAATGAGGATACCACTCTCTTATTGTATCATCGTATTCCCATCTAGCTTATTAAAATTGGTTATTCCTACATAATACATTAACCATGCGAATGGTCTTATTTTGTAGTACTTTTTTTCTATGATCCAGAATCACTATTGGTTGTTCTTCTTAAGAATGATCTTTCTCCATCAGTACCAATTTTAGGCTTAGTAAAAATTGAAGGATTGGGAATGTAATTTCTTTGGAGAGATACATGGACCACATCATGAACTTGAGATCGATTCAGTGGAAGCTCCAATCAGTAATCTACATTCCAACATGATACATAATTTCAAGAAGACCAATATACCAAGGGCTCAGCTTGACCTTCTTTCTAAATATCATTACTCTCTTCCAGGGAGATATTCGTAAGAACACATTATCACCTACTTCAATCAATAATACTTTTCTTCAGTTGTCAGCATTAATTTTTTGTCAAATCTGAGATGCAATAAAGTTTTGTTGAATAGATCTGAATTTTTCTTCCATTTCATCAATGAGATCAGGTCCTAATATATTTAATTCCCTACCTTTATCCTAGAATGTTGGAGTTCTTCACTTCTTTATATAGAGGGCTTCATAAAGAGTTATCTAAATACTATATTGAATTCTATTATTGTATGAAAATTACACCAATGGTAGTTGTTGATCCAAACCACCTTTGAAATCCAAATAGAAAGCTCTCAATATGAATTCCAGAGTTTGAATTGTCCTCTATGACCGAACATCTTTCTGAGGATTATAAGTATTACTAAAACATAACTCTATATCCAAATCATACTGAATACTTCTACAAAACGTCGAGGTAAACCTCAGATCTCGATCAGATATAATAGAATGTGGTACACCATGAAATCTTACTACTTCCTTTTCATATATCTTATAAAGATGGTCAGGATATAAATCATATCTAATAGCAATGAAGTGTGATTACTTTCTATGGTGATCAACTATAACCCTGATAGCATTATTTCCTTATAATTTTTTGGGATGTATGATGACAAAGTCCACCGTGATATTTTCCAATTTACATTCTGGTATGGGTAATGGTTGTAACATGCCCTTATACTTCTATCTCTCAGCCTTAAATTGTTAAAAAACCATGCACTGAGAGACATATCCAGTGATATCTCTTTTCATGCCATCACACCAGAAGTACTATTTCATGTCCATGTACAACTCTTTTCTTCTAGATTGAATAGTGAATGAAGAACTATGAGCCTCATAAAATAAGTCCTTCTTTAATTCGGGTATCATAAGAATAAAAACCTGATTTCTGAACCTTATAATTTCATAACAATCAAGGTTGAATTCAGGAACATTTCTCACCTTTTTTTGTAGTTCTATATCTTCCTTATGTGCCTCCTTAATCGTAACTTGTATAGATTATTGAACATTAATTTGAGAAATATATGATTTCTCCCCGTATATTAAAATTTCAAGATCCATACATAAAAAATCCATAAATATTAGATCTTTAGAGATCCTTAGCATGGATAAGCTAGCATGGTCTTTTAGACTCATAGCCCCTACCACCTTTTTGCTTTCCCAAGGTGATGATGTATTGATCAGTCATAAAATTTAATCAACTCCAACTATCTTTTTTGAAGCATATTCAACTCCTTTTTGTGAAAATATACTTTAATATTTTATGATAAGTATAAATATCACACCTTTCACCATAAATATAATGCATCCATATATTTATTTCACTGATTACTACAGCTAACTCCAAATCATGAGTTCTATACCTTTCTTATTGATTTTCAACAGCGGTGAGGCATAAGCTACCACCATATCATTTTTCATAAGAAAAAATCACGGCCCCTTCTTGGATGCATCACTATATATCACAAACATTTCTCCCCTATGAGGCAGTGTGAGCAAAAGTTCACTGGCTAACCTTGTCTTCAATTCTATTAAATTCTATTCACATTCCCTTATCCAAATTAACTTCATAGATTTCTAAGTCAACTTGGTGATTGGATTAGATAATAATGAAAAATATTTCCCAGAGAATCGATAATATCAAGACAAACCAAGAAAAAATTAGATCTGAGTTACCATTTTTGGTCTCAACCATCTTTCAAAAACCTCCATGTTTGCGGGATCCATAGATATCCCCCCTCTTCAGATTACAAGACCCAAAAATGAAACTTTCAGAAGCCAAAATTCAAACTTGGTACATTTTTCATAACGCTTCTCCTTTCTTAGGATATTTAGTACAATCCTAAAGTGATATTCATGTTCATCCTTGCTCTCTGAATACGCCCAAATATCATCTATACAGACTACCACAAACTGTTCAAGATAGTCCTTATAGAATCTATTGATTAGATCCATGAAGATAGTGGTGGCATTAGTAAGACAAAAGGATTACAATAAATTCATAGTTTCCATACCTTGTACGGAATGCTGTATTCAGAATATCTACCTTTTTGAGCCTGAATTGATGATATACTAAACGAATATCAATCTTGGAAAAGTATTGAGCTCTGCATAGTTGGTCAAATAATCCATCAATGTGGGGAAGTTGATATCTTTTCATGATATTGATCCTATTAAGTTCTTGATAATCAATACAGAGTCTCATTGATCCATATTTCTTATTAACAAACATAATAAGTTTTCATATGGTGATGCACTAGGGAATATGAATCCCTAATAAAGATTCTATAAGAGTTTCTTCTTTAATTCTGGTAACTCAATTGGGGCTATTATATAAGGTAGATTTGAAATATGCCAAGAACCCGTTATGGGTTCAATTGAAAACCCAACTTCACAAATTGTTGGAAGTCTTAGAAATTCCCCCAGAAAGACATCATAAATATTCTATACAATGGTTGTATTCTTAATTGTTAGTTTCTCCTCAAGAATTTGAGATAAATAACATTCATTTATTGGAATCAAGACCCATAATAAGGAGGAAATTTCAAGTTAAAGTTTATACTCATCCTTGAATCAATAGATTATCACAGACTGATCTATAATATGAAATGTGACTTCTCTTCCATGGAAATTGATATGAGCTCCATATAGAGAAATCCAATAAATTCCAAGAATCATATAGAATTCTAATATTGGAAGGATCACCTAATTTGCAGGAATCACTTTCTAAAAAACATCAACCAGAAAAGAAATATAAACTTTTGATGTGACTGTTGCACGATTAAAAGTTGTCATAACTAACTCAACATCTAATTGTGGAGGTAATACAATGGTACCTATAGAAAATTATTCAAAAAAGAGTGGGTGGATCCAAAATCAAATAAAACATTTTCCACATTAAAGTTAATGGTAAGTGTACCTTTCACCACTTAATTATTTTACTCAATGTCACCGATAGTGATTTCATGTGAATTTCCATTTTCATTATCCTTAAGAGTTTATTGACGTCAATCATCATCAATAAACCTTGGATTAAGGGATTTATTGGCATAATTCCCAATTTCCTTGCACTTGTAACATTGAAGTGTAGGAGGTTCATTATGAGTATCATTTTCTTTGTTTTCATCATTAGACATTTGTTCCCATCACATCGGCATTCATGTCCCAATGAACTTCTTTTTTACACTTAAAACACATATTAGTCCATTTAAGACAATTCCCTCCATGTTTCTTTCCACACTTTGAGCATAAGGGAAAGTGAATCTTTCTTTCAGTGTGGTCTTTATATTTTCCAATGAATTCCATTTTTCTATTCTTATCAACCAAATTTGACTGATGCGTTACTCCAATCTCTATCACCACCATGAGATCACATCGAACAATTTTCTCATAGCTATTAAAATCCCTTATGCACAATTCCATTTACAGAATTGGTTTTAATCCACTAAATAGTCGGTAAATTATACTCTCAGGTTGTATAATAACTATTGAATCATACCTTGAAAATCTTGTAAAATTTGATTCATAGGGACCAATAGATTCATCATCCATTTTCTTATGTTCTAGGAACTCTTTATCCATATTTTTTCAATGAATAGAAAGAAATTACTTATTGAAAAATAATTTCATGGACTCATCCCATTATAAGGACTCAATTTAATCCCTTTGCCTCGTATTCTTGATAAGATTCTTCCATTTATCAGCTTTACCTTTCAAATGGTAGACTGTTATGATGACATTATCATGTTCAGAACATTGTATAACTAAAAATATTTTTTCAGTGGTACTAATCCATTGTTCATCCACTAGTAGATCAGAAGACCCACTGAATGAAGGTGGATGTTGTCTCATGTAGGAATCAACAAAATGTTTCTCACTCTTTTGATCATTTGGATGACCTTCATGATTCTTAGCTAGAGAAAGTTGTGGGAACATGGCTACAAGATTTTTAGTTCATGCTTCTATAACATTTGGTTGCTCAATGAGACAATCATTGAATTGTCCACCACATTCATCAATAATCTGGTTCCTTTGGGTTCCATCCATTTACTAAAACCAATAAGCATAGAGTGAGAAACACTAATCATAATAGGAAAGCCACATAATCAAGAGTAAAATTTTAATTTATGACACATTTGGTTTTATCCTAAGCTATTCTAGAACATCTCTAAAACACTAGGATATGATTGTAACTTATACATAGACATATCCTTAGTTTTATTACTATAGTTCTCTCATCCTAGAATCCAAAGGGTAACTATACCATTGATATAATACCAAATATAACAGCCCATTATTTATATATAGATATTACTTCAACATTGAAAAATATTTATTACATAACATAACAAAATAATTCCCATACCGTATAGGTTTAGTGTATTTAGAAACTTGGAAACATAAACAACTAGTTCATAAAACATCCATATTATCTCCCACTTATTTCTTCATAACTAGACTCGTTTTTGACATGTATTACTTAATACTATTATTCATGACTTGGGGAAAAGAAACATATGAAAGGTTGAGCTTCGATTATTTTTAAGGGTAAAAAAGGGAAATATCATTCATATTATTATCATAAGAACACAACATTTGAAAATCTTATCCTATATATAAAAGATCACAATATCATGTCATGGGATAAATCAAAAAAATGAGATTTAATCCCAATATTCATAACATAAGACATGAAATTTTGTGTTATACACACATATCCATAGAAAATAATTTCATATTAGTCAAGGATCATTGTTGAGACCATCATAGAGGACAATGTCCATTACTGAACCAAGCTCACTCTTTATTGCACCCCTATATTACTAAACTAGATTTATTTGTCATTCCAGTCATGTCTATATCATGATATATAAATTTTTACCCAATTAATTGGAGGGATATATAGGTTCCACACATCTCATAGTGAAACCATTCTTATGTGTTCCACAAATACATAAAAACATTTACCATAGCATAATGCATAAAATAAAATGGGTTTCTTAAACATCATTCTATCATAATATATATAAAAAAATCGATTTCCTAAATAACATTCCATCATAAAAAAATCAAATCATAGTAATAATAGGTACTGAAATATAACCCAATTTGAAGATAGTTATCTTATTTGGAAAAATTATTTTTCAGAAATCACTTGAAATTAAATCCTGAAGAAAACATCATTTCTTCATTAAATATGTTTCCTTCTTCAAAATGGCACACTATTTTAGGAATAGATATTTTATTTGAAAAAATCATGTAATATTATAGAGTATTCTTAATGGAAATAAGGAATTATGAAAGTGTAAAATCCATTCACACTGTATATGTTAAAAAACATTCTTCTCTCACTTCTGCTGGAAAGGTCAAAAAGTTCTTGGTAACAAAAATAACAAAAGATTCCCTTCATGCCATTTAGGAAAAATTTACCAATGGGTAAAATTGACTTTTAACAATTATAAAAGGATATAATGAAAATTTTGAAATAAATACATAGGAAACCTGGATGTGGATGATAGATATATCCCCAGTAAATACATACGAATAATCAATCTCAAATAAAAAAAGAGATTTGCAATATTTTCACTTACCTTATGTCTGATATGCTTTGTATGTATCAAAACCTCATATATAATGATTTAAACAATGTTACTAATTTATTCCATAATCATTATCTTTTTTATGATAACATTTTGATCTTATTATCATCTATTTGTTAGTAACATTTACTTGATACTCATTATTCGGTTATTAAATGCTTTGTTTTCTTATGCATGTTTTGACGAATATGTTCTTAATCCAATTTTTAGGTTATAGTTATATCATTTCCATGATGAAATTAGTATAATATGTATCATTTTTATTCATTCAATTCATTTATATAATCTTGTTTTAATGAAGATAATGTTGAATGAATCTCATTGTGGAGACAGAAGGTCATACATACACACAGGCGATCATATCCTTCCAAATTTGATGAACAGTATTGAAGTGGATGGTGTATAATATTTCATAGTCAGTAAAATTTTATAATAATAAAATATAGTTATTATTTAAATCATTATACCCATACAAGTATGGTGGTGGTGAAAAACAAATTACACCACTGTGTGGAGACGGTAATTTATACGGACACACGTGCGGTGATTTCATTTTTCATGTGGTATATAGAAGGTAAAATATAGTTGTTTCGTATTTATAATAAAATATCAGTATATTATTGATACTGATGTTATTTATTTGTAATGAAACAACTAATGAATAGGGAGTAGAAGAAAAAATAAGTTTTAAAGAATCAGTAGAAGCGATTACCACTTCTTCGACGTGCTTCCTCTAAATCTCTACTTATAGAACTATTGTTGGAATTTGAAGATAAATAGAACCTCTATAATTAAAATAGGGATGTTTATAATGAAACATTTATGGGGGTGTCTGAGCCTTAAGTCACAAAATAAAGTGAAGTGGTGAGAGAGGAAGTTCCTTTTTAGAATTGAGGTGAGTGACACTTTTGGAAACTCCATAAATAATAATTTATAATTAAATAAAACCCTTCCAAAAAAAGTGTCCTAATTTAAAATATGAATTTATATAGGGTTATAATATCAAAAACCAATAAATCTGGGGAAACTTATTTTTTCAATTTAAACCATATATTTTAAATTTACCCATTGTTATTATTTTAAATTTAATTATCGTAATAATATTCTAAATATCCAATGGTTATAAATATTTACATATATGGTGCTAAATTTCTAGAAATGTATATTTAATGAAATTTTAAAACTAATAATTATCACTTTGTAAATTTTAAATAATGTTTTTTATTTTTAAATAATTTAATAAAATTTTATTTGTATAAACTATCAATAGTGTCAATTTTGACACTATTCAATTATGTGACTTTAAATAAAATCCACACAAAAGATAAATTAGAATAAAAATATATAATACACTCCAAAAATGTCATAATAACCTACAAAATTATTAGAGAACATTAATTAGTTCATATGATATTTCTTTTAATTTTTTTAAAACAAATTATTTGATATTTATATAAATAAAATAATTTTTACATTATTTTTGTGTCATCATTAATTGTAATTACATAATCTATATAAAATATAAATAAATTTCAATGATTTATGAAATTATTTTATATCTCCATAGACTATCTATAATAGATATTTTATCCTTGTTATACATATATTAAAATTAATAAACTTATATAAACTGAGATTGTTACATTTTGACAGAGTCATTAGTTTTTATTACATTCATGTCATATTCATAGGTAAGTGGCCATTAAGTTATTAAATTTCGAAACATATATGATAAGGGTCTAATTTATTAATCCAATTGTATTTTTTACTTTTGTTAAGGTAATTTCAAAATATTATTTTTTCCCCCGAAATATTCCAATTTACCATTAACCATGGTAATAAAAATAATTTCCAAACATACTATTCATAATTCCCAAAAATAAAAAAATCCTATAAAAATAATTTGTACCTACCGATTACAAATATGGAATCCATTTTTAAAATTAAAAACACCAATGTTGTAGTAATTATTTTAAAACTAATTCTGTTGTTGAGATGAGGAAACAAGTTTTAAAAGTTAATACATTACAAATGATTGAAAATCTTTTACCTATGAGTTCAATGTCAAATTATTTCTAATTAAATAAATTTTATTGTATGATAATAATATATTATATTTATAAATTAAAACCATTCAATATTAAATTTTAACCATATAAATTATCTCGATGAAAAAAGTTGTTTTTAGTGTATTTTTACTATTCATCTAAACATGAAAGTTTTCAGAAAAATATCATAAATTCATCCAAAGTAAATTTTTATACCCCACATAAAAATAAATTTTTTTTGTGGTATAATAATTATTAATGTGTAAAATTATTAATTTAAAAGGGGTTCACCATTTGAAGGTGTAAAATAAAACATTTTTAAAAAAATTGGTTTTTATACGTCAAATAGTGTCATATTCATACCCTATGACTAAAATATAAATTGGATGAATATAAAAAATATTTTATTTTATTAGAAAAATTAATTAACACAAAAATTAAATTATCTAATTGATTTATATTTTTCGTAAATAATTGATATTCAAATAATTGACAATGCATTTTCATTAGTTATAATTATTCCCTCTTACCTAGCGGCTAGGATATAACAGTAATTTTATAATAAGGGAATATTGTATTCATTTAATCTAAATATTTCATGAAAATAAAGCTACTGAAGAATAAAAATTATTTAAATAAAATATTTCACAAAAATATCCTGGCATTACAAGATTTATTAATCTATGTTTTATATATAATGTTATGGTTGTTTCACAATAATGATTGGTATTTACCATGATTAAAACTAGTTGTATTATAGTAAAGATTCAAGAGGGTGGTGATATGGTTTCTCATGAGCGTTCATGAGATGAGGACCCATACTGTTGGGTTGATCATGAGCCAAAGGTACAAGCTTTGGTAAAAGAGGGAAAATTGAAGTAGATGTTAAATTTGGACATGCATGGACATGCAGATCAGGGAGAGCCTAGATTGTGTCATACAAGTTACTGATAGGGGAGATTAGCAAGCTAATCCATCTATTACATACTTAACTCATGTGTTCTAGTCTTATCACCAAACATTATTTTATGGTGAGTATGGAATGCTGGAAGTGAAGAACTAGGTGCAGTTAGTACAGATGATCTTAAATCAGCTTGAGACACCCCCAGGATAGAGGGTGAAGTTTTTGACATATATTCTCACAGGACTGTCTAAAAGGTAGTGGGACATATAGGTTAAGGATAATAGACATGAGGGTCCGGATTGGAAGGATTTTGAGGCCAGGTTGACACACCCGCCATTTATAAATTATTTGTTTTATTAAATTTTTTGTCATCGGGTGGTCAGGGTTGAAGCCCGACTTAAAATTTTTTATTTATTATTTAAAAATGCATGTTTTTCCTTGACGACATTAAATGCATGAGAAGGGTGCGGTCGAAGCTGCGCGACTTCACCCTGTTCCCCACGCAACCTTACCCAGTTCCCCGCTTGGCCTGCCCGATGTCCAAAGCGCATAATGTAAAATGTCATAAATGAGGTTGAAGTAAGATAAGAAATAAATAAAAAAATAAAAAAATAAAATATGTTTAAAGGATTATTTCAATAATAATAGAAATGGTAATTTTTTTTATTATAAATATTGTTATTGTTATTATTATTTTTATTATTATTATTATTATGTTAATTATTATTATTGGTATTGTTTTCATTAATATTTTAACTATTTTTTTAATATCAGGTTGTTATCACAACTATAAAAGGAAAAAAATTATTAACATTATTATTTATATTATCAGTACCCATTTAAAAAAATCAATTATCATTTTCTTTTAAGTGGGTTGGGTTCTTTTCTTCTTATTTTCATGTTTCATTTCCATTATTTTTTTCATTTTTTCTTTTATTTATTTATTATGTTTATTATTCCACTTTCTCTCTTTTCCTCACCCCTCCCCTTGTCGTGCCAGACCCCCCTCCCCAAACCCTAACCACACCACCTTTCTCCTACCTTTGGTCCGCCGCGCCCCAAACCTCCCTTCCTCTTCCTCTCATTGTGTCCCCTTCGCCCCAATCAGATGACCTCGTCGCACCCTACCTCTTGCCCGGACTCACCCCTCTGTTCCCTACCTCTTTCCTAGACTCACCTCTTCGTGCCTCACCCATGGCCAGCCACGCACCCCACAATGTCCAGCGGCCAGACCTCCTTGAAATTATTTATCTGGCACCGCCCTTTCCCTCGCACATTGTCCTTCAGGGCCCCCGATCTTTCCGTGAACTCCCCCCCTACCATCCTACACTAGCCAATGTGTCGCCCCTTATTTCCTTGGCCGAGCAATGTCTGAAGAGCCCCTTCTTCCCTTGTCTGGCCACTATTCTGTGAGCCAGCCCATCGTGCTGCCCCTACCTCCCTCGAGAAACCTATGCTCACAACCCCTTGGTCACCCAACCCTTCTTGGATGGTTTTTTTCCAGCGTGGCATACCTCCACACCTCTACAACATGTTGGGATAGCCTCCTATTTCTCATCCACAGGTGTGATCTGTTCCAATTAGTTGTTCTTTCTTTTTTGTAGAGTTGTAGGTTGAAGTTTCATGTCGTTTGGCATGAAAGTTGCGCTGAATTTGGTTCAATCTTAATTATTTTGTCAATATCTTGTTTTAAGGTTCTTCTTGAATTTTTTTTGTGATGTGTTTGATGAGAAATTGGAGCTGTGCACCAAATTTTATGGAATTCCTTCACCCGAGGTAGGTGGTTCCACGTTTAACCATTGTTTGATGAATTAATTTTCTTCTTAAATTAATTTAGCATATTATTTTATTAGTTTATTTGATGCAAATAATGTATTTAATTGAAGTAGATATGTGCATGCGGTATATGTGTGTTTTATGTGAAAATTGATGTTGAACTATTTATTAGTTGTTTATAAATTATACAAATTGTGCTCTGGCTTAGAATCAATTTTCATCAAGTCACAGAGGATCTTTTGACTGTAATTTTAGTATTTTTGACTCATGTGACATATTCTGAAAATTATTTTATAAATTTTCTAGGGAATTAGGTTGTCAATTTAATTATTTTTTCACAATTTTTATGTAGTTTACATGCTGTAAAATTGATTTTTACTAAGTTTTGTTGTGCATTTTTTTTGTTAGTCGAGTGTTTATGTGATGTTATTGTGTTTTTCTTGGTGAAAACCTACATTGAGCTATTTATCAGTGTTCTCCATATTGTGCATTTACTTTTTTTGAATGTGAAAGATTTGTAGTGTGTTTTTTGGGAGGGACATCAAAGTTTGTTTTGTCATAAAATAGGTTATGAGTGTGTTTTTGTGTTTAAAGTCGTGTGGAGCATCTTTGAATTTGTTTAATAAGATTTCTAGGGGGTTTCTTAAGTGAAAGACAATTTTTTTTAAATTTGAAGTGGTTTAATTGATGGTGTAAGAGATGCATATTATGTCCAAAAAGGATTTATGGGTCTGTGTAATATTTCAAAATGCTATTTGGGTGAGGGTAATATTTTAAAATGGTGATTGGGTGTGCAAATTATGGTTCAGTGTGCGTAAGTACTATTTTTGGATTTTATGCATAAATCTGACATTTAACATGATCTTGAATTTTAAAACCAGAATTGATTTTGTAAATGGTATCCTGTCATGTGTGGTGTTTTTCTTGGATTGCTTATTTGATGTGCACCTATTATGATCTTGAAATTTATTGAGCACAAAGAAGGAAGCCGGGGTAGCTAGGAAGGTGAACTAGGACTAGTGGGCTAGTGTTCCAGAGGTGACTTGACCCATATTCACTAGCAGGACTGATGATTGAAACACTAACTAAACATATGATTTTTTATGGGTCATGGTCTTCTAAGCCATGTTTTCTGAGGGTCGTGGCCTTCTAAGCCACATTTTCTAAGGGTCTTGGTTTCTAATCCACATTTAACTAAGACACGAATATTTAGGGACCCAATCTAGCTAACACCCATAAGGCCTCTCAAATATTTTGTTCTCTTTGGTTACTTTACGCTTATCAGTGTGACACATTGGTTATTTTAAAAAGTATGTGCATGCGTGTGTGTGTTTTAATTTAATTTGTTTTATTTGAAATAGTTTTTCCTAAACCCTTCTTTCTTTAAATGTGTTAAAGTATTAAATTCTTCTCTTTAATTTGAGTTCCTATCTTTATATTTTTTATTACTTAATGAACATGTCGTTAAAATTCATTTTCATAATGTACTGTTTAAGAATTTATTTCCCTTTTATCTATTTTACCAGAAATTGTGTTCGTCATTTAAATGGTTATGCATGGAATCTTCTCCCAGAGGCATCCTACTGGGCTCTTGGATCACACCCTACATACACCTTTGGGTGTATGTCGGCCATTCTCTTTCTGTGTCACAGGTTGAGGCATCGTTCTTAGAGATAGTGGTTTGGGTTTCCAATGGTTTTCCCGTGCAAGTCTAAGGATGGTGGATTGAGGAGGTGACTCCTCATGTAGCATGAATTTGTGGACAAATGTGTTAGTTTTCATTCAGTCCAGTCTTCTTAGAGTTTTAGTTTTCCTTTGTTGTCATCTCTCTTGGGTTGTTAGTTCCAGTTGTAGACTTTAAACCTATTAATAGTTTAAAAGTTTGTTTAGTTGTTTGTTTCCAGTTTCAGTTCATTTATCTTGTTAGTCGTCTAATGTCTCTTACTTTGGGAAAATCATTCCCATGTGTTAGTTTTGATACTCGGGAAGTTGTGCCAGGCTGTGGGGATCGGGAATGCCCTTCAGGCCATGCCGCGGACCGGGTCGGATGGCGACCCGACCAGGTTCGTGAAAAAATGGTATCAGAGAGAGTTTTTTCTTCTTGGTTCCTGTTCTTCTAAGATATATTCATGGTAGATCAAAATTAAGGGTGTCAGAACTCGACGTTCTAGCTAAGAGCAAGGTGTTTGGCCAGCACACCTCGTGGAGGGACTAGATTTACCAAAGTAAGTTAAGGTTTGTCAAAAACTTTTGTTTGTGTGTTTAATCTTGTTTAAGGGAAATAAAAAGACGGTAGGGTCAGTTTTCCCAATGAACTCACAGGTTCTAGAAAGATATGTGGATCTGGGGATGCTGTTCTATAATATCCCTTGTAGAAGTGGCGTGATTTCTATATGGCTACTAACCATATGTTCCAGTCACCCACTTACACTAGTTTTCCCTTGCACCATTCCTCATCTCCTTGTTTTAGATTTATTGTAATCTTGGTTTCTATGTTGAAATGATTTGGTCTTGGACATGTGTTTTCAAATGAATTTCTTTAAGAATGAATTTATTTTTATGGTTTGAAAAGTGTGGGTTGATTGTTTTCTTTTGAAAATTGGAAGGATCTGGTTTTGATCCTTGGTGCTCTCATGGGAAACCACATGTATGAGTGTATACGAAAAGGGGAATGGTTAATGGAATGAGTGGATTAGTTCCTTGATGTATATGAGGTGGGTGTCGATGTGTCACGGTAATAAGCATGTTTTAGGACCATAGGACACCATTGGTGTTTTCACAACCCACTAGCTTCATTTATTTTCAAAAAAAAATGTTAAAAGAAAAAAATATTGGTTTTTAATAACTTGTGGTTGTGTGGTGTGTCCATGTATTTTGGAAATTATGAATGTGAGGCATTTCAAGCCAAGAGTCAATTTTTATTAATTCATATTTTGAGATTGAATTTTTATTTATAAGTTGGTGTGCAAGCGTGTGGTTAGTGAATTCTTCTGAAAAGTTCTTCGGGAATTCCTTTCAGTGGTTCACACTCCATGTGTAGTGTTCTCTTGTGGTATGTCTTGGCCATTAGACCAGTTAGATTGGGTCTATTTTTTTCATTATTAACTTGTGTATGCACCCATAAAGCATTAACAAGCAATTGAAGTGCGTCCATAGGTAATTCACCACTGGACAACCCATGAGTTGACTAAAGTGAGGACTCTCCCTTTTTAGTGATAGTGCTAATTTTTTCTCTTATCCTTTTCAGTTAAGCAGATCCTCTCACTGTGAGATGTCAGACACGAGAGGATTTGAACATAGATTTGGTCTCCTTGAGTTGTCTTAGTTGTCAGGTATGAAGTTTGACGTTGCTGCATATAAAGGTTCCCCCTGAAAGCAGCTAAAGGAATTCCAGTAGGGAAGGGTGAAGGAGGTTTTGAATTCTCCATGCTGACCGATGTCTTGAAAGGTTTGAAGTGCTTCAATCGGTCGTAAGGGTCATGTTTGGTGACATCTACATCATGAATTCTCTAAAAGAGAAAAGATGTATTTCATAGGATCCTTCATGAATCCCTGTTTTCATAGGAGTGTGCCCTCCTCTTAGGGAGTTTTGCTTCATTCTGTTTAAATGGGAGTGTTTTTAATGTGTTTTCCCCTCTTTAAGTTCCCTGGTTAAGGTGAAGAGGTGATTCTTGTGCATCATCAAAACCCATATTTTCGTGGATGTGCTGCAAGAGAGTGGTTGGATGTCGAGGTGTGTAGTGTCTGATGAAGTTGTCTCTATTACAGGATGGTAGCATGTGACATTGAAAGGAGAAGCTCCATTCAGGAGTCCTTAAAACTTGACTACGAGGTAGGAGATGCTTCAAAATCAGGGCTCCAGCCATAGGCCTCGGATTGAAGCTAGCACGTGGTCAGGAACCCCGAAAGTGTATGGGACCCTGACAATAGTTTTTCCGTTGGTGTTGAAAGTAGAGGCAGTTTAAATTATTTCTATGGTTGTTTTATTCCAAACAAATTGTCTTACTATGTAAGGTTTCTATGACTATGTGGAAGCATGTTCTCCTCGTTCCCTTAAAGTCTTGGGGGTTGTGTCCCACTGGATGTAATCTCTTTATTAGACTTATGGGGTTATGTTGTAAAAATCATTACCAAAGATTAATAGGGATCATCTAGAGATGTGGAGATGTTGGTTTGTATTTGGCTGTGGTTTTGACGCCCGATGGTTGGGCCCCGCCCTCCCTGCCCTTATGGTGGAGTATTGGGTCAATGACGGGAAGCCTCTGAGTTCTTGTGTTTCGTTAGTGCCAACGGTTGTGAGACCTATTTGGGGGCCTCTCTGAAAATCCCTAGAAATAAACTTATATTATACTATTATTATGGTGGGGAGTCCATCCAGGCCTCCCCGTGTCGGTTTTCCAATATTTTTTTCGGGCGTCAGTAGGTTTCTAATGGTGGAGAGCCCTCCAATTTTTCCCATGTTGGCCTTTCAGTTCTATTCCTTGAGATGATCTGATGATTGGTGATAAAAGTGCACCTTGGATGTGCTTGGTCTCGTTTTTTTGTTCTAAGTCAAACGATGTGGTTTTCATTCATTGGTTCTCAAGCTGTTTTGGTTTGTGAAGTTTGTTTTCGTGGGTGCAAGGGTTCCTATCCTTGACTACTCAACTGGATGTGTTCTAACTCATTGGGGTGGGAAACACATACTGGAAATTCTTTTTATGATTTTATTGAGGTTGTCATTTAAGTCACCTTCTTTGAGCATGGTGTGTTTTACTAATTTTTATGATTTTTAGTAAAAATATTTTTCAACTTTACGGGGGTACCGATTGCAGCTTTGGGGTTCAGTCTTTGTTGGGGGTTTCTGGGGACAAAAAGTGATATGGTGGGGAGAATTGTCACACTCGCTATTTATAAATTTTTTGTTTTATTAAATTTATGGGCGTCTGGTGGTCAGGGATGAAGCTCAAATTAAAATCTTTTATTTCTTATTTAAAAATGCATGCTTTTTCCATGAATAAATTCAACACAGGGGAAGGGCGCGGTCGAAGCCGTGCAACTTTGTCATGTTCCCCGCACGACCTCACCCGGTTCCCCGCTCGGCCTGCCCATGTCCAAAGCGAATAAATTGAAATGACATAAATGAGGTTGGAGTAAGATAAGAAATAAATAAATAAATAAATAAATAAATAAATAAATAAATAAATAAATAAATAATGTTTAAAGGATTATTTCAATAATAATAGAAATGGTAATTTTTTTATTATAATTCTTATTATTGTTATTATTATTATTATCATTATTATGTTAATTATTATTATTGGTAGTATTTTATTAATATTTTAATTAAGATCTTAATATCAGTCTATTATCACAATTATAAAATAAAAAAAATATTAACATTATTATTTGTATTAGTAGTACCCTTTTTAAAAAAATTAATTATCATTTTCTTTTAAGTGGGTTCGGTTATTTTTTTCTTCTTTTCAGGTTTCATTTCCTTTATTTTTTTATTTTTTTTATTTTTTTTATTCCACTTTCTCTCTTTTTCTCACCCCTCCCCTTGTCACGCTAGACTCCCCACCATGAACCCTAACCACACCGCATTTTTCCTCCTTTTGTTCTGTCGCTTCCCAAACCTCCCTTCCTCTTCCACTCGTTGCACTGCCTTCATCCCTATCAGATGACACCATCGCGCCCTACCTATTTCCCAGACTCACCCTTTTGTGCCCTACCTCTTAACCAGACTCGCCTCATCGCACCTCAACCATGGCTAGCTATGCACCCCACCATGTCCAGCGGCCTGACCTCCTTATGCCTATTCAGCCGGCACTGCCCTCGCCCTCGCACTCTATCCGCTGGGCTACCCACTCTCGTAGCAATCTCACTCCCTACTGACCTCGACCATCCAATGTTTTTCCCCTTCTTCCCTTTATCGACCACCGTTCAGTGAGCCAGCCCATCGTGCTGCCCCTAACTACCTCAAAAAACCTACGCGCACATCCCCTTGATTGTGAAACCCCTCTTGGATGGTTTTTTCTTAGTGTGGCGTAACTCCGCCCCTCTTCAATGTTCTCAGATAGCCTCCTATTTCTCCTCCGCAGGTGCGTTCTGTTCAAATTAGTTGTTTTTCCTTTTTAGTAGAGTTGCAGGTAAAAGTTTCATGACGTTTGGGGTGCAAGTTTCACTAAATATGGTTCAATCTTAATGATTTTTTTCCATATCTTGTTTCAAGGTTCATCTTGAATTTTTTTGATGCGTTTGATGAGCAATTGGTACCACGCACCGAATTTTATGGAATGCCTTCACCCGAGGTAGGTGGTTCTACATTTAACCATTTTTTGATGAATTATTTTTCTTCTTAAATTAATTTAACATATTATTTAATTATTTTATTTGATGCAAATAATTATTTCAATTCAATTTGAAATGTGCATGCGATATAGGTTTGTTTTATGTGAAAATTGATGTTGAACTGTTTATTAGTAGTTTATAAATTATACAAATTGTGCTCTATTTTAGCGTCAATTTGCATCGTGTCAAAGAGGATCTTTTGACTGCATTTTTAAAATTTTTGAGTCATTCAACATATTCTAAAAATTGTTTTATAAATTTTCTAGTGAATTAGGATGTAAATTAAATTAATTTATCCCAATTTGTATGTAGTTTACATGCTGCGAAAGTGGTTTTAATTGAGTTTTGTTGTGAATTTGTTTTTTTAGTTGAGGGTTTATGTGGCGTTAATGTGTTTTGTTGTGAAAACCTATGTTGATCTATTTATCAGCGTTCTCAAGATTGTGCATTTAGTTTGTTTAAATGTGAAAGAGTTGTAGTGTGTGTTTTGGTTGTGACATCAAAGAGGGTTTTGTCATAAAAGATGATCTGAGTTTTTTTGGTCTTTAAAGTCATGTGGAATATATTTGAATTTGTTTAACAAGTTTTCTTTGGGGTTGTCTAAGTGGAATAATGTTTTTTTTTGAATTGAATGTGGTTTAATTGATGGTGTAAGCGATGCAGATTATGTAAAAAAAGGATTTTTGGGTGTTTGTTATATTTCAAAAAGGTATATGGGTGTGCATAATATTTCAAAATTGTATTTGGGTGTGAAAATGATGGTTCGGTGTGTGTAAGTACTCTGTTTGGATTTTATGAATAAATCTGATATTTGACATGATCCTGAATTTTAAAAGTAGAAATGATTGTGTAAATGGTATCTTGTTATGCGTGGTGTTTTGATTATATTTATTATGTGATGTGCAACTATTATGATCATGAATTTTGTTGAGCACAAAGCAGGAAGATGGGGTTTCTATGAAGGTGAACTAGGACTAGTGGGCTAGTGTTCCAAAGGTGACTCGACCCGGTTTCCCTGGCAGGACTGATGATTGAAACCCTAACTAAACATATTCTTTTCTAAGGGTTGTGGTATTTATGCTACGTTTTCTGAGGTTCGTGGCCTTCTAAGCGACATTTTCCAAGGGTCGTGGTTTCTAAACCGCATTTCACTGAGACACAGAGATCTAGGGACCCAATATAGCTTGCACCCACATGGCCTCTCCCATATTTAGTTCTCTTTGGATACTTTATGCTTATCGGTGCGAAACATTGGTTATTTTAAAAATTATGTGTGTGTGTTTTAATTTAATTTGTTTTATTTGAAACAGTTTTTCTGAAACCCTTGATTCTTTAAAATTGTTCAAGTATGGAATTATTCTCTTTAATTTGAGTTGTTATCTTTAAATTTGTTTTCATTTAAAGTACCTATAATTAAAAATTGTTTTAATTAAGTATTGGTTAAGAATTTATTTCCCTTTTATCTATTTTAATGGAAAGTGTGTTCTTCATTTAAATGGTTATGCGTGAAATATTCTCCAGGTGGCATCCTACTAGGCTCTTGGATCACACCCTATATACACCTTTGGGTGTATGTAGTCATTTCTCTTTGTGTTTCATAGTTTGAGGCATCGTTCTTAGTGATAGTCGTTCGGGTTGTTGATGGTTTTCCTATGCAGGTCTGACAATGGTGGTTTGAGGAGGTGGCTCCTCATGTGTCATGAAGTTGTGGATAGATGGGTTAGTTTTCTTTCATTGTTTTCTTCTTAGAGTTTTAGTTTTATTTTTTTGTCAACTCTCTTGGGTTTTTGGTTCTAGTTGTAGACTTTAAATCTTTTTATAGTTTAAAGGTGGGTTTTCTTGTCTATTTCTAGTTTCATTTATCTTATCTTGTTTTTCATCTTATGTCTCTTCCTTAGGGTAAATCATTCCCATGTGTTATTTTTGATACCCGGGAACTTGTGCTAGCCCGTGGGGATCGGGAATACCCTTCAGGCCATACCACGGACCTGGTCGGGTGCCGGGTTGGATGGCGACCCGGCATGGTTCGTGACACGGGTTCTTTGATCACTTCATTCCAGAGAAATTGTGTGTTGATAGAGCACATGAGTTCATGAATATCTAGTAGAGGGATAAAATTTTCATTTTTTATTCATCCAATTTTATTGATCAATTAGGATTTTCTCCTACAATATTGGGAGACGACATCGCTCAGATGAAACATTTTGATGAAGGCTTGTGGAAGGCCCTCATGGTGAAGGTGAAAATCATATGACTGTAATATTTTTCTGAGGGGGTAAATTAGGCACTAATAGATATGGGAAATTTCATGAACCAATCATATTCGATATAGGTGATGGTATTAGGTGAGAGGATAGGGTATGCTTTAGGTAGTAGGAAGAGACATTGTGATGAGTCTCAATAGGCCAGTCAAACAAGAGATTTGGGGAAACCACCAAGGAGTGGTTCATTGAAGTTGTTATTATAATATGGGAATCTATATCAAATTCATAAAAAGTGTGATGATGTTTTGTAAGAGTATAGAGCTGGTGTCCATATGTATAATTTGGATAGGTTCTATAGGAATCCTTCTTAGAGAGCCAGGAGTCCTGGACCGGGTCAGACTCAAGGATCTGATGTAGGACCAGTAGTTGAACCAAGAAATTGTATCGGGTATCTTTCTGAACATAGAGGTCATGAAAGTGATAAAGATACCATATATTAGGGTAATTGGTTGGTATTTAGTGCATTTACATAGGGTGGTTAGGACTCAGGTTGTCTGTAGAGACCCGAAGCTTATCGTACATGGACATTACATTACTTTTGCGGAATACTTAGTACATAACAAAAACACACACACAAGGATAGTAATAGTTTAGTGTCTTTGGAAACTCGGAACGTAATCTTCTAATCGTGGTGAAAGATCTTCAATATCTCCCATAAAGGTCTTCCCTTTTTTTTACCTATAAACCTTTCTTTATATCCTGGGGAAAAGAAAACATAAAAGGGTGAGCTCAAATGCTCAGTAAGGGTAAACAAAAGAAATATCAATCACATCATATACAAAAGAACATAGCCTTTTTGGAAATCTTAACCTGCAAAAGAGCTCATAATATCATAACATGGGATAAATCATAGAAGTGAAAATGAGATCCCCATAATCATAACATAAAACTTGAAACTTTGTGGCATGCACACATAATCATGGAAAATCATTTCTTGTTAGTCATGACTCATTTCCAAGACTATCTTAGTGGACAAAGTCCCATTCTGAACCGAGTTCACTCCTCGTTTCAGTCCTGTATCACTGAACCGAAATAACCTTCCGTTCCAGCCATGTCTATCTCATGAGATATAAAATCATTACCCAATGCATTGGAGGGAGATATAGGTCCCACCCATCTTATAATGAATCCTTTCTTATGTGTGCCACATAATCATAAAACATACATCATTGCATAACAAAAATGGGATTCTTGAAACATCATGACATCATAAATCAATTCATATATGATAAAGGAATTCATAAACATAATTCCATCACAACATAGTCAAACCAATGTAAAAATATGGATAGAAACAGAACCCTTTATTATCTTAGATGGAAAATAATTTTGATAAAACACTTGAATTGAATTCTTGAGGAAAATATCCTTTCTTCTTCAAAAACATTTTTCCTTTCATAACATGTCATACAACTTTAAAATAAAAGAAGTTGATTAAAAATAAACTTGAAAACTTGTAAAGGAATCTTCTTTGAAGTAATGTTTTAAAAATCCATTCATGCCGTATAAGTTAAAAAAACATTCTTCGTACTTTTGTCGGAAAAGTCAAAAAGTACCTCTTACGGAAAAACAACAAAAGATTCCTTTCATATTCTTTACTAAAAACTCACCTAAGGGTAAAATTAGATTTAAACTATTTCAAGTGGATGGAAACAATATTACATATTGAGGGAACATGGATGTGGATGATAAAATACACCCCAGTAAATACTTACGAATAAACAATCTCGGATAAAAATGAGATTGTGATATTTCCCTTACCTTAGGTCCGACTTGCTTTGTAAGTGTCCGAACCTCCTGTATAATGATTTAAATCATGTCATTGACTTATTAAAGAATCATATTCATTGTTATGATATCATATATGGTTCACTTATGACATTATATTACCCGTTCTTTTGTAAATTCTATGTTAAAGAAGCGTTTTGGGTAAAATCGTTTCATTTATCGTAGGTGTTTTGACTTGTTGTTCTTGACATCATTATTACTTATATCATGATTTACTTACTTCCAGAATATAAAATATGATTTATATATCATATATATTCAGTATATATATATATATAATAGGTAGATAAATAAAATGAAAAACACCGTTCATGGAGACGGTAGTCCATACGTACGCATGAACGCTGTTTTCCTTTCCTTATTGTCTTGAAATGGAAGTAAGTAGATGACATACATATGTATATATATATACATAAATCCAGTAGCTTTATAATGTCATATATTTCATTATTATTTCTTATATATACATTATAATCATTCTTAAATGGTTAACATGGAGAATGAATCTCATCGCGTCGTGGAGACGGTATTCCGTACGTACGCACGAGCGATGATATCATTTCTATAAATATTGAATTGAATTGGAGTGGATTATACAATATATCAGAATCAATATGATGTTGTAATAACTATGTATATTTATTCTTTACACCATTATACCCATCCATGTAAGGTGGTGGTGGAAAATAGATTACACCACGGCGTGGAGACGGTATTCCGTACGTACGCACGCGCGGTGATTTCTTTTTCCGTAGGATGGATAGATGGTGAAATAGGGTTGTTTCATAATTATAATAACATATCAGTATATGAGTGATACTGATGTTTTTACTTCATAATGAAACAACCTAATAAGAAGAAGTGGAAGAAGAAATAAAGATGAAAGAACTGGTAACGGTAATTACCTCTTCTTTGAAGTGCCTCTTTGAGACCTCCTCTTAGGGCACTAGAATTGGTCTTTGAGGAAGACCAGAACCTCTAGGATGTTTCTAGGGAAGTGGAGAAGAGATTTTGGCAGGGTTTGGCCGAGCTTGAGTGCTCAAATTGGTGTGAGGAGGAGGGGGAGGAGGTGTCCTTTTATAGGGGAGGAGAGGGGCACCTTAGGAATATCTCAAAATATTATTTTATATTAAAGTCAAAATCGGTTTATAATGGTTCCAAAGGGTCTTATTTCGAAGATAAAGTGGGGATGGGTCGAAATCCTATCAACCAATAAGATTTAGACAAGTTTAGGTTCTTATTTTAACCTTATCAATTAGATTTAACTCTAAGTTAAATAATTTAACTTTTACCGTGTCTTTTTGTTTTCTTTCACTATATGGTTAATAAACTTACTATAACATGCCAAACGAACCCCAAATTGTATATTATTAATACATATATCCTTATCTAAGTCATTTGGCCGAACCTTAGATTTTTAGGAATAAAATAACTATTAATAATATAATATTTGATTTAAAAACTCTTTTGTGTCAATTTTGACACTATTTGATATATGATTTTTTTGAAAGTCATAACAGAATTATATGTTCGAACCAAGTTTATTAAATCAACAATAATATATCATAGTAACCTAGAAAATTAGTGTAATTCATAAAAAGTCTTAAATTACATTTATTTTGGTATTTATATTATCAATTATGTCAATATTTCATAAATAAGATAATTACTGCATCATCTTTATGTCATAAATAAATTATATTATTTGATGTCTAAAAATTAAAAATAAAATACCATCATGTAGGAAATCTTTTTAGCATTCTAATGAATATTTATAGTCGAATTTATCTTATGTATAACCCCATATTAAAAATGATTTACTTATTAAACTTTGATTTTAACTATTTTAACCCTTCTTTAAATAAATTAATAATAAATGTCCTAATCTAATCCAAGTGGGCCTAAATGGTCATATTTTATTCCTAAGTTTGTTTTTGGTCGAATTACACTTGTCAAATAGAATTAGGACATGTGTTAGGGTAATATTAATATCATATTTACCCTTAGTTACCCTATTTACTATTTACCGTGGTAAAAAAAAGTAAAAAGTTACTATTCACCAAAAAATTATTTTCATCTCATTGAATCACATTTTAGTCCTTGATATTAACCGTGTCTCTCGGATTTTCGAAATTCCATTCACAGAAGTGGTAAAATTAAGTTTTATGCAAAATTCAGTTTTTAACCTACCACTTAGTAGTTTCACTATTCATCAAAAATTGATGTTTTTCAGAACAATGCCAAAATTTCATCCCAAGCTATATTTCATATTCCGAATTCAAAAATGAAGTCCATTTTGAAAAATAAAATTTATAAAATTTCAAAAAGTGGTTATTACTACTCATAACGGCTAGTTTTAATAGCATATTGTTGTTTAGTGAAACTCGGTATTGCGTACGACGCAAGCTATCGAGGAAGGTCGCGATTGCGTGTAAAGCAAGCCAAGCAAGTGTTGTGTAGAAAAAGATTCCTTTGATGATTTATATAACATAAAAGTCTCGGGTGTTACATTCTACCCCCCTTAAAAAGAATTTCTCCCTCGAAATTCGTCACTTTGCAACAAACAAATGAGGATACTTCTCCCTCATCATATCCTCAAGCTCCCATGTAGCTTCTTCAAGTTGGTGGTTTCTCCATAAAACTTTCACCAAGCGAGTGGTCTTGTTTCGTAGGACTTTTTCGCTACGATCCAGAATCTCTATCGGCTGTTCTTCATAAGAAAGATCTTGCTCCAGCGGTACAACTTCTGAGCTGAGTACATGTGAAGGATCTGGTATGTACTTTCTCAGGAGAGATACATGGAACACATCGTGAACTTGAGAGAGATTCGGTGGAAGCGCCAATCGGTAAGCTACCTTCCCAACACGATCCAGTATTTCAAAAGGACCGATATATCTAGGGCTCAACTTCCCCTTCTTTCCAAATCTCATAACCCTCTTCCAGGGAGATATTCGTAAGAACACTTTATCACCCACTTCAAACTCTAGGTCTTTTCTTCGGTTGTCAGCATAACTTTTCTGTCGACTCTGAGCTGCTCTTATGTGTTGTTGAATAGATCTGACCTTTTCTGCCATTTCATCAACGAGATCAGGTCCTAATAGCTTTCTTTCCCCAACTTCATCCCAGCAAGTTGGAGTCCTGCATTTCTTTCCATAGAGAGCTTCATAAGGAGCCATCTGAATACTGGAGTGAAAGCTATTATTATAAGAAAATTCCACCAAAGGTAGGTGTTGATCCCAACCTCCTTTGAAATCCATAGAGAAAGCTCTCAACATATCTTCTAGGGTTTGAATTGTTCTCTCAGACTGACCGTCTGTCTGGGGATGATAAGCAGTGCTGAAACTCAACTCTGTATCCAGAGTATGCTGAAGACTTCGCCAGAACTTCGAGGTAAATCTCAGATCTCGATCAGATATAATAGAAAGTGGTACTCCATGCAATCTTACCACTTCCTTTACATATATACTGGCAAGCTGATCTAGAGAGAAATCCTCTCTAATAGCAATGAAGTGTGCAGACTTTGTAAGACGATCAACTATGACCCAGATAGCATTATTGCCTTTGGATGTTTTAGGAAGTCCTGTGACAAAGTCCATAGTGATGTTTTCCCATTTCCATTCGGGTATGGGTAATGGTTGTAACATCCCGTTAGACTTCTGTCTCTCAGCTTTAACTTGTTGACAAACCAAGCATCGAGAGACATATTCAGCAACATCTCTTTTCATGCCATCCCACCAGAAGTACTCTTTCAGGTCCCTATACATCTTCGTGCTTCCAGGATGAATAGAGAATGAAGAACTATGAGCCTCATCTAGCAGCTCTTTTTTTAATTCGGGGATGGGAGGAACACAAACCCGATTCCTGAACTTTATTATCCCATCACAATCAAGGTTGAATTCAGGAACATTTCTCACCTTCTTTTGTAACTCGACATCTTCTTTCTGTGCCTCTTTAATCTTCACATGTATAGATGGTTGAACATTCATTTGAGAAAGATAAGATTTTTCCCCTTCCATTATAATTCCAAGATCCATCCTTTGTAAATCCATAAATATTGGATCTTTTGTGATCCTCATCATGGATAAACTAGCATGGTCTTGTCGACTTAATGCATCTGCCACCTTGTTTGCTTTCCCAGGGTGGTAATGGATTGAGCAGTCATAATCCTTAATCAGCTCCAACCATCTTCTTTGGCGCATATTCATCTCCTTTTGTGTGAAAATATACTTTAAACTTTTATGATCAGTATAAATATCACACCTTTCACCATAAAGGTAATTCCTCCAAATCTTTAATGCAAAGATTACCGCAGCCAACTCCAAATCATGTGTTGGGTAATTTTGCTCAGGGATTTTCAACTGTCGTGAGGCATAAGCTATCACCATATCATTTTGCATAAGAACACACCCCAATCCCTTCTTGGATGCATCACTATAGATCACAAACCTTTCTCCACTACAAGGCAGTGTGAGCACAGGTGCACTGGATAACCTTCTTTTCATCTCCTTGAAATTCTCTTCACATTCCTCTGTCCAGACAAACTTAACTCCTTTCCGAGTCAACTTGGTGAGTGGATTAGATAATCGTGAAAAATCTTTCACAAAACGTCGATAATATCCAGCCAAACCAAGAAAACTTCGGATCTCAGTTACTGTTGTTGGTCTTGACCATCTTTCGATAACCTCTGTTTTTGCTGGATCCACAGATATCCCCTCTTTTGAGATTATATGACCCAAAAATGCAACTTTTTGAAGCCAAAATTCAAACTTGGTAAATTTGGCATAAAGCTTCTCTTTTCTCAGGGTCTTCAATATAATTCTCAAGTGATCTTCATACTCTTCCTTGCTCTTTGAATAGACAAGAATATCGTCTATAAAGACTACCACAAATTGATCAAGATAGTCTCTAAAGACTCTATTCATTAGATCCATGAAGATAGCAGGGGCATTAGTAAGACCAAATGGCATCACTATAAATTCATAGTGTCCATACCTTGTACGGAAAGCCGTCTTTGGTATATCCTCCCTTTTGACCCTTAATTGATGATACCCTGAACGAAGATCAATCTTGGAAAAGTATTGAGCTCCGCGTAGTTGGTCAAATAAGTCATCAATGCGTGGGAGAGGATATTTGTTCTTGATAGTGATCTTGTTAAGTTCTCGATAATCAATGCAGAGTCTCATTGATCCATCTTTCTTCTTAACAAATAGAACAGGTGCTCCCCAAGGTGACGCACTAGGGCGTATGAATCTCTTATCAAGGTTCTCTTGGAGTTGCTTCTTCAATTCCTGCAACTCAATTGGGGCCATTCTATAAGGTGTCTTTGAAATAGGCAAAGCACCCGGTACGAGTTCTATTGAAAACTCAACTTCACGATTTGGTGGAAGACCCGGTAATTCCTCCGGAAAGACATCATCAAACTCCCGTACAATGGGCATATTCTTAATCGTGAGTTTCTCACCAACTATTTGAGATAAATAACCTTCATTTAGTGGAATCAATACCCATAAGATGGAAGAAATTTCCACTGGAAGGTTATGTTCATCCTTGCATTGATAGACGATCGTAGGTTGATTTGGAATATGAAATGTGACTTCCCTTCTTTGGCAATTGATATGAGCTCCATGTAGAGAAAGCAAATCCATGCCAAGAATCACATCAAATTCCACTAAAGGAAGGATCACAAGATTTGCAGGAAGCACTTTCCCACAAACTTCGATCGGAGAATAATTATAAACTTCTGATGCGATTGATGTGCCATTAGGTGTTGTCACAGCTAACTCAACATCTAATTGTTGAGGTAATACGGTGATACCCTTAGAAATTTTTTCAGAAATAAAAGAGTGGGTGGATCCAGAATCAAATAAAACATTTGCTACTTTAGAGTGGATGGTAAGTGTACCTTTCACCACATCGTTATCGTACTCCACATCGCTGATAGAAATTGCATGTGACTTTCCTTTTTCTTTAGCCTTAAGAGTTTGTTGACGTCGACCATCATCATCAACCCTTGGATTTGGGTATTGATTGGCATAATTCCCCATCTCCTTGCACTTGAAACATTGAAGTGTAGCAGGTTCATTCTATGTATCCCTTCCTTTGTTTGCATCATTAGACATCTTCTTCCCATTATCACGGCATTCAAATGCCCGATGACCTTCCTTTCCACATTTAAAACATTTACTTGTCCCTTTAAGACAACTCCCTCCATGTTTCTTTCCACACTTTGAGCATAAGGGAAAGTTCATCTTCTTTTCCGTGTGCTCTTTAGATTTTTCTTTGAATTCCATCTTCCTCTTCTTATCAAACCCATGTGACTGATGGGTTAATCCAATCTCCATCTCGACTTTGAGAGCACATCGAACGATTTCCTCGTAGCTATTGAAGTCCCTTATGGCTAACGCCCTTCTAAGACTTGGTTTTAAGCCACTAAAGAATTGATCGATCTTACTCTCAGGTTGGATAATAATACCAGAAGCGTACCTTGCAAGTCTGGTAAAATTTGCTTCATAGGTACCAACAGATTCATCATCCCTTTGCTTCAGTTCAAGGAACTCTTTCTCCATCTTTGTTCGGAGAATACGAGGGAAGTACTTATTGAAAAATAAGTTCTTGAACTCGTCCCATTCCATAGACTCAATTTCATCCCTTTTCCTTGTATTCTTAACAAGATTCCACCATTGATCAGCATCTCCTTCCAAACGATACAATGCTAGGATGACTTTATCATGCTCAGAACATTGAAGAACTGAAAATATCTTTTCAGTAGTACTAATCCATTGTTCAGCAACTAATGGATCAGTAGACCCGCTGAAAGATGGTGGACGCTGCCTCATGAAGGATTCAACAGAATGTTGCTCCCTCCTTTGTTCGTTTGGAAATCCTGCATGATTCATAGCTTGAGAAAGTTGTGTGAGCATGGCTACAAGATTTTGCATTCCAGCTCCCATATCGTTTGGTTGCTCAGGGGGACAATCATTGCATTGCCCATCGCATTCCGCATTAACACGGTTCCTTCGGGTTCCAGCCATTGACTAAAACCAAGAAGAATAGTGTGAGCAACACTAATTATAATAGCAAACCACATAATTCAAGAATAAAATTTTCATGCTTATGGTCTTATCCTAGGTTATTCATGGCCATTTCTAAGATTGTGTTCTATGCTTAGACTTATCCTTAGGGTTCTTACTAAGGCTTTCACATCCTAGTTTCCAAAGGTTGACTATACCTTTCCTCTGATACCAACTGTAGAGACCCGAAGCTTATCGTACATGGACATTACATTACTTTTGCGGAATACTTAGTACATAACAAAAACACACACACAAGGATCGTAATAGTTTAGTGTCTTTGGAAACTCGGAACGTAATCTTCTAATCGTGGTGAAAGATCTTCAATATCTCCCATAAAGGTCTTCCCTTTTTTTTACCTATAAACCTTTCTTTATATCCTGGGGAAAAGAAAACATAAAAGGGTGAGCTCAAATGCTCAGTAAGGGTAAACAAAAGAAATATCAATCACATAATATACAAAAGAACATAGCCTTTTTGGAAATCTTAACCTGCAAAAGAGCTCATAATATCATAACATGGGATAAATCATAGAAGTGAAAATGAGATCCCCATAATCATAACATAAAACTTGAAACTTTGTGGAATGCACACATAATCATGGAAAATCATTTCTTGTTAGTCATGACTCATTGCCAAGACTATCTTAGTGGACAAAGTCCCTTTCTGAACCGAGTTCACTCCTCGTTTCAGTCCTGTATCACTGAACCGAAATAACCTTCCATTCCAGCCATGTCTATCTCATGAGATATAAAATCATTACCCAATGCATTGGAGGGAGATATAGGTCCCACCCATCTTATAATGAATCCTTTCTTATGTGTGCCACATAATCATAAAACATACATCATCGCATAACAAAAATGGGATTCTTGAAACATCATGACATAATAAATCAATTCATATATGATAAAGGAATTAATAAACATAATTCCATCACAACATAGTCAAACCAATGTAAAAATATGGATAGAAACAGAACCCTTTATTATCTTAGATGGAAAATAATTTTGATAAAACACTTGAATTGAATTCTTGAGGAAAATATCCTTTCTTTTTCAAAAACATTTTTCCTTTCATAACATGTCATACAACTTTAAAATAAAAGAAGTTGATTAAAAATAAACTTGAAAACTTGTAAAGGAAGCTTCTTTGAAGTAATGTTTTAAAAATGCATTCATGCCGTATAAGTTAAAAAAACATTCTTCGTACTTTTGTCGGAAAAGTCAAAAAGTACCTCGTACGGAAAAACAACAAAAGATTCCTTTCATATTCTTTACTAAAAACTCACCTAAGGGTAAAATTGGATTTAAACTATTTCAAGTGGATGGAAACAATATTACATATTGAGGGAACATGGATGTGGATGATAAAATACACCCCAGTAAATACTTACGAATAAACAATCTCGGATAAAAATGAGATTGTGATATTTCCCTTACCTTAGGTCCGACTTGCTATGTAAGTGTCCGAACCTCCTGTATAATGATTTAAATCATGTTATTGACTTATTAAATAATCATATTCATTGTTATGATATCATATATGGTTCACTTATGACATTATATTACCCGTTCTTTTGTAAATTCTATGTTAAAGAAGCGTTTTGGGTAAAATCGTTTCATTTATCGTAGGTGTTTTGACTTGTTGTTCTTGACATCATTATTACTTATATCATGATTTACTTACTTCCAGAATATAAAATATGATTTATATATCATATATATTCAGTATATATATATATATAATAGGTAGATAAATAAAATCAAAAACACCGTTCATGGAGATGGTAGTCCGTACGTACGCATGAACGCTGTTTTCCTTTCCTTATTGTCTTGAAATGGAAGTAAGTAGATGAAATACATATGTATATATATATACATAAATCCAGTAGCTTTATAATGTCATATATTTCATTATTATTTCTTATATATACATTATAATCATTCTTAAATGGTTAACATGGAGAATGAATCTCATCGCGTCGTGGAGACGGTATTCCGTACGTACGCACGAGCGATGATATAATTTCTATAAATATTGAATTGAATTGGAGTGGATTATACAATATATCAGAATCAATATGATGTTGTAATAACTATGTATAGTTATTCTTTACACCATTATACCCATCCATGTAAGGTGGTGGTGGAAAATAGATTACACCACGGCGTGGAGACGGTATTCCGTACGTACGCACGCGCGGTGATTTCTTTTTCCGTAGGATGGATAGATGGTGAAATAGGGTTGTTTCATAATTATAATAACATATCAGTATATGAGTGATACTGATGTTTTTACTTCATAATGAAACAACCTAATAAGAAGAAGTGGAAGAAGAAATAAAGATGAAAGAATTGGTAACGGTAATTACCTCTTCTTTGAAGTGCCTCTTTGAGACCTCCTCTTAGGGCACTAGAATTGGTCTTTGAGGAAGACCAGAACCTCTAGGATGTTGATAGGGAAGTGGAGAAGAGATTTTGGCAGGGGTTGGCCGAGCTTGAGGGATCAAATTGGTGTGAGGAGGAGGGGGAGGAGGTGTCCTTTTATAGGGGAGGAGAGGGGCACCTTAGGAATATCTCAAAATATTATTTTATATTAAAGTCAAAATCGGTTTATAATGGTTCCAAAGGGTCTTATTTCGAAGCTAAAGTGGGGATGGGTCGAAATCCTATCAACCAATAAGATTTAGACAAGTTTAGGTTCTTATTTTAACCTTATCAATTAGATTTAACTCTAAGTTAAATAATTTAACTTTTACCGTGTCTTTTTGTTTGCTTTCACTATATGGTTAATACACTTACTATAACATGTCAAACGAACCCCAAATTGTATATTATTAATACATATATCCTTATCTAAGTCATTTGGCCGAACATTAGATTTTTAGGAATAAAATAACAATTAATAATATAATATTTGATTTAAAAACTCTTTTGTGTCAATTTTGACACTATTTGATATATGATTTTTTTGAAAGTCATAACAGAATTATATGTTCGAACCAAGTTTATTAAATCAACAATAACATATCATAGTAACCTAGAAAATTAGTGGAATTCATAAAAAGTCTTAAATTACATTTATTTTGGTATTTATATTATCAATTATGTCAATATTTCATAAATAAGATAATTACTGCATCATCTTTGTGTCATAAATAAATTATATTATTTGATGTCTAAAAATTAAAAATAAAATACCATCATGTATGAAAGCTTTTTAGCTTTCTAATGAATATTTATAGTCGAATTTATCTTATGTATAACCCCATATTTAAAATGATTTACTTATTAAACTTTGATTTTAACTATTTTAACCCTTCTTTAAATAAATTAATAATAAATGTCCTAATCTAATCCAAGTGGGCCTAAATGGTCATATTTTATTCCTAAGTTTGTTTTTGGTCGAATTACACTTGTCCAATAGAATTAGGATATGTGTTAGGGTAATATTAATATCATATTTACCCTTAGTTACCCTATTTACTATTTACCGTGGTAAAAAAAGTAAAAAGTTACTATTCACCAAAAAATTATTTTCATCTCATTGAATCACATTTTAGTCCTTGATATTAACCGTGTCTCTCGGATTTTCGAAATTCCATTCACAGAAGCGGTAAAATTAAGTTTTATGCAAAATTCAGTTTTTAACCTACCACTTAGTAGTTTCACTATTCATCAAAAATTGATGTTTTTCAGAACAATGCCAAAATTTCATCCCAATATATATTTCATATTCCGAATTCAAAAATGAAGTCCATTTTGAAAAATAAAATTTATAAAATTTCAAAAAGTGGTTATTACTATTCATAACGGCTAGTTTTAATAGCATATTGTTGTTTAGTGAAACTCGGTATTGCGTACGACGCAAGCTATCGAGGAAGGTCGCGATTGCGTGTAAAGCAAGCCAAGCAAGTGTTGTGTAGAAAAAGATTCCTTTGATGATTTATATAACATAAAAGTCTCGGGTGTTATATTGTCGGGATTTAAGATAGGTGCACACTATTGAGCTCTCAGAGGTAGAGCATGCCTGACAGCTAAAAAAGGTTATAAGTATTTCAAGATTATGGGAATGACCCTATTGTTATTTACTGGAAAATTTTTGTGAATGATGTTAGTGGTTATGGTTTTTTAAATAATTAAACATTGGTTAGTATGTCAGAATCAATTATGATGTGTGATATATATATATGGGATGCATTACGGGAATCAATGTGATCCATGTTATGTATTATATATATAGGAATCTAGACTGTAATGTCCATGAATATATATATATATATATATGTATATGATGTTTGGTTTTTTTCATTTGTTAAGATGCATGAATTATGGTAATCTAATGAGATGTGGGGTTTTATGGGTTTCATGTATGGAAAATGTACTTATGGGGATCTGATGAAATGTGTGACATGATTTATGTCAGGTATGATACAGGATTAATTGGGAATCTGATAAGTTAAGGGAATTTTGTTTTGTAATGGGAGGACTTATTAGTCTAGGGATGTTTGTTGGAACCATTGTATATTTAAATTTCAGGTTGGGAAGTGATCAGGTATGTAATTCCTAAGGCAGTGAGCACCACTAAGGAAATTAGCCTATGAATAATGACTGAGGTAGAACATAGTGATGTAAAGGAGACGAATATGTTTAGTACCATCTCAGTGTGTGACCTTTGAGTTCAGGGTGGATCTAGATTATGGTGGGGATATTGTAATGCATTGGGTTTTGGGAGGGTTTAAAATCCTCAACATTTTTTTTAGTTTGTTGGTCTAACTTGCTCTTCTTTTGACCATTGAAACCTAATTATGAGTGTTTTAATGAACCAATGAATTTTTTAAGATGAAATTTATGGTTCCAAAAGTTCCTTGGGGTTTGGAATGATTTTTAGTTTTGTCAAGACTGATAAACTCAACTTCATGAATGTGTAGACAAAGGCACACTATTTTTTCAAATCATATGACCTCCCAGTAGAAACTTTGTGGCCCACTTCTAAATTGTTCACTATTTTTTAAACTGTATTGGTGGGGACATAGGGTTGTTTTAGCACACTGTAGTTATTAATATAGGTATTATTCATGGTCTTCTCATAGTTTGCTAAAATGTGGGCCTAAGTTGTGTGAGGCTAGTTATAGGACAATATGAATGACACGGTTGGTACACGGTTAGCCAAACCAGGCCGCCCAACTATTTAGTTCAGTAAAAAGTTGAAAATTAACTCATTTATCCCCTAATTTTTATTTATTTATATTTTCTTATCTTTCATTTCATGCACACTTTAGAGGGCCACTCTTATTTATCCCCCTCTTAGGCATTACCCTCCTCTCCTCATGCAAGCTCCAATTGAAGCACCATTAGACTCATTGGAATTATATCAATAGGGAATTTATTTACATTACATATCTTTCTCTTTTATCTCTCTATATAGAGTGTTATTTATGTTCAAGGTATTTTTCCCTATTTTTAGGGTGTTTGTAAAAAATTATAGTTTCTCTCCTTTCAGATTTAATTAGGTTCTGATATCAGATAATTCAGTGCATATGATTATAAGGTAGGTGGTTCCTGGATTTGTACTAAATTGTACAGCTGTTTTTGGATGTGTTATAAATAATCACATGTGGTTTTCCCAAGAGAGACCCCAAATTAATTCATTATTTCTTTTTCGTTGATTAATAAATGTTTTGGGATGTCCTTGACCATGACCTAGCCTATTATTCTTCATGTCAATCTAGGTAATCGGATTTCAACCAACTCTGTAAACTATGCTAGCAGCTTTATTTTATTTTATTTTATTGTGATATTTCTATTCTGGTTTCTTTGGAACATGAAAAGCATGGCCTGAGGATTGAATTTATGTTTATCACCTAGACTGAGGAAAATAAATCATTAGGCAAAGAGTGTGGACTGGGTTACATGGGGTGATGTTTATCACAAGGATGACATGACATGGTCTTAGGATTTTCAGGTGATAAGGTAGTTTGGATGAGGGAATAACCCATGTGACTCGGAATGGTTTTGACCATTACGGTTTTAGTGGCATGATCACTGGGGAATGAGGTTCTAGATGATTTTTATTTAGTTTTTCATGGATTTCCTCTCACTGTTGTTGGATGATGCACTATTGGAGTCATATGCACAATGATATGGCTCAGTTGATGTGGTGTTTACCACTTATTTTAGGTGGATGCCTCTATAGTTACTGCAACATATATGATGGTGTTGAACATTAGGTATGTTGGATGTTCTCTCAGTATAAATCCACATGGATAGTGATGTACAATCAAAAGATGGTTTTGAGACCATCAATTGGGGGATAATCCTCATCATTGTTCATTAGGCTAATCAATATAGATTATTTGAGGAAGGGTATCGATGTTCTATAGGACGTTAGGATCTTAAGTTGATGGTAATTTATTTATTGGAGCATGAACATAATTATTCCTAGAGACCTTGGGATATATGGATGGTGGGGACTTCATAGAGGAGGTCCAATGGTAATGGGACATATTTCATAGGAATTCTATTAGGATGATGAATACTTGATTGATGGAACAAGGAGTCAGGTGATATGTTATGGGTGGAAGTTGAGGGTTCACCAAATATGAATTTCATCATTGGAAACCTAGGGAAAAATGGAATGGGTACTAGCAACATAAAATATATATTTTCACACCTATATGGTTATATATATATATATATATATTTTGGGGAATACGTTCATAGATATTTCAGCATTGGCTGAAGAATGTAGACAGGTCACTTGTGGTTATTAAGCACCAGTGGAGCGGGAAAAATATTTATTGTTTTTTTTACCATTTTATTTATATTTTTCATATATCATTATAATTATGGATGTAATACAGAAATTCGTTGGTGGTTTTCTAATGGTTTCATTCTCACACCCTACACAGGCCCCTAGGGATGTGCGTATAATTTATAGTTTTTTGATTTGTTAAAAGTTCAGGATCACGAGTTGTAACATTGTGATCCAATTGTACCTTTTGAATGTGATGGATATAAAGGGACCTTGGTGGTTCTTTCATTGAGATAGAGTTCCCTTTTGTGGTTTTATATATGTATGTACCAATATGGTTAATCATGGGTGACCCTTCTATCTATTGTTTTGGTATGACCTGTTTTGGAATGTATATCATTTACAAATGGTATTAGGTCTTTGAGATTTTTTATTACTGTTATTGTTTCATTTCATTCCACTTAGTTAATTGATTATTTCACTATGTTATATTCATACATCCATTTATATATATATATATATATATATATATGATATCATTGTTACTATCACAACCTAAGGGTATCGTCTCCCCAACATCACTTAATCATACCCTCTCTACTAGTTGGAGGCCTTTGAAATATGAGGAGGCATGCCTAAATCCTAGTGTCCAATAATTCAAGAGCATTGTTGAGTGGAATACGAGTCCATGATGATATAGACATAATATACAAGAGGATTCACTATTTTTAAATGACATAAATAATATTTTAAAAAAAAAATCATTTTCACACAAACAACATAATTAATAATGTATTCTTTGGAAATTATAGTACCATATTTAAATGATTAAAAAATTGTTAAACATGGGACCACATACCTTCCACTTTAAATCACCTCAATTCTTGTTAGAAACCATTAGAAACACCAATAGAAGATCATAAGGACTAAATATCCAACCAAACCATCATTTTCCAACATAAATGAATGATAATGAACCCATTTTTGGTCATCAACAATTCTAAATAAATATTAACCCTATAAATAATATATTTCAAACCATGAATTGAGAACATGAGAAAGGTATAAGAGCATAAAAGTAATTTATTGGAGGAATAATGCCTAAAATGACCCAGAAATTGAGGATAAGAAGATTAGAGTAGGAGGAGGAGTCAAAATGGGTCTGGATAGGGTTTAATGGGGTGAGGGAGAGGGGTTAGAGGGTTAAAAATAGGGATGGGATAATTGGAATTCTAAATTTTCTAAGAATCTAGATTATCTCAAGTTTTGGCTTCACAATATGTCAGACCTTGGGTAAACCACAGGGCATCTGTATCCAAGAGGTGGGATTGGTCAATTGTTTTCATGGTCGGTTGAATGCACCGGTTCTAGCTATGAACATTAGATCATTCCACTATATTGGGAACAAGGTTTACTTGGGAGGGTCGTATACCCGTGCACTTGGATGTGCAGCCTGAACAGTGCCTCTGCCAAGGACACACAGTTTTCACTAGTCTGGTTCATATTTATTCCACACTGTGAGACTCTTTCTATCTACCCAAAACCCATCATTTTTTTAAAAAATATCACCCATGTAAGACATATAATAATGGTAAGACCAAAAATACAAGAAAAATTACCTCAAAATAGAACAACAGGTGTGGAAATTCTACCACCTATAAAACATTTATCCATAATAAATTCTAACTAATGTGTAATCAGAGAATAAACGAGGGTAATGATTCTCCATATAAGATCATGATTCTAAATTTTCATGTTCATAATTTTCATGCTTCCAAGGACCTAGACAAATAGTGTAGATTTTTCTAGAACCACTTTTACATGGGAATCCACAATCTGTACTTGCTACTCGATCAGTTATATAATAGTTTCCAGCTTGATTTCTTCCCTTTCATCATGTGATATGTGTCCATATTATATTTTTCAATTTGGATACATGGAATATATCATGAATTGATGTAAAATGGGAAGTAAAATCCATGTGATATGCATCCTCACTAATTCTCTTTTCTATTTTGAATAGTTTGACATACCACAGGGTAAAAATTCCCTACTTATAAAGTTGACAGTGACCTGGGTGTGGTGAAACCTTTTAAAACAATTTTTCAGCCACTAATAAATCCACATCTTGGGATTTATGATCGTAAAAGGAATTATGACATCATAGTGTTATAAATAATCACTATATGATCACCTACACTTTATCATAGTTCTCTTGAACAAGGTTCTTCCCTTGCAAAATAGTCTCATCCAGTTTTTTCTAAAATTGAGGTGATTGTAATGATCAAACATAGATTAATTTTATGGGAGATATTCTTACATAGGAATGATAACTATTATTGTAGGATAATTACCCCAATATGAGATTGGGGTCCTAAGAGCCCCCAAAAATCTGACAAACATACATGGATCATGTCATCCAAATTATAATTTTTACATTTTTTACCAATTTTTTTGGATGATATTCCATGATGAGTTTTACCTATAATCCCATTTTACATTTATGACCTTCGTATAATGAAGATGTAAAATAGAGGGTCCTTGTCTAAAATGATTAGTGATGGGACACTATAAAGTCACGTGATCTCTTAAAACTAAAACCTACCTAATTATTTAACATTAGTTGAGTCATTTATTTTAAATAATTGATAATTTTTGGACAGTCAATGAATATCCTCCTAAATGGAAATCCTTCCCTAGGTGGTACGAGGAAACCTAATGAATAAACACATGGCTACCAAATCTCACATCTGGGTTGGAATAGGGAGTGGATGAAGATAACCTGTGGGATTATGGTTCTCAGATTTAACCTAATTACAAGTATGAAATCTATATATGACATTAGCTAAATCATGAGTCATACCATGCCACTAGAACAGGTGATTCATGTTGTTAAACTCCTCAACGGTTCTGTGATGGATTGAAAAAATTTGATTTGTTGCTATCATATATCATCATTATCCATATAGAAAATGGTACAATGAATCATCCATTGAAGAAAATAATACCTTTATAATTTACAAACTATTAATTAGGAAAATCCCTTCTATTTATGAGGTACATTGAACAGGGGAATGGATCATAATAAATAATTTATTTTCAGATTATATTTAGAAGAGTGTGCATCAATCGAGTGACATCCAATTACAAACCTCAACTATACTTCTTGTCTTATAAAGGCATCTTGGAAAAAATTCCCATCATATTTCAAACAATACTATACTCTTTCATGGCCTAGGTAAGTATTTTTATACTTATACGTCAATAACAACATCTACTTTACCAGTGGTATTGATGATACTAACTTTGATCCCACGCGGGTACTTGATCTATCAATGTTTCATCAGTTTTAGATCATTTTATGTGAAAATGTAGGCTAAGATACTATGATCTGAGTAGCATAAATTTTTCCCCAAAAATATAGAGACATCATTATTTTAAACCATGATTCACTAATGAATACTCTAGGTCATTGGCTTGTAATTTTATTCATGTGGTTAGAGTTAGAAATATTCATACACCATTACATGATCATCCAGCATCATCATCCACCCATGACCCACAACTGAAGCATGAAAATAAACCACATAACCTTTTCTAGTTTTAGGTAAAATTGAAGTAGTGATAGTTATCGATCACCACTTGATCTCCTAAAAATATTTCTATCAATATTAAATATAGATTATATTCAGATGCTTACAGGTAAGTGTCACTATTAGTGATGAAATCTGAGAGAAATCCGTGAAAAAACACATGTAATATCCTCTATGGAGTAAGAAGCTTGTGATCTCAATGACATTCTTAAACTATACCCATGATATAACTGATCTTATTTTATCTGGATCAAATAAAACTTCCATTATTCAATACTACATTCCCCTAAAATTTAACTTCTATGATCCAAAATAAAAATTTGGAGGGATTAGTAAAAATATAGTGATCTTGAAGTGTGTCAAAAAAAATTATTATATTCCCTTCATGATAATATTTAGTTCTAGAGTAGACTAAGATTTAATCTACCAACACCATGGAAAAGGATTTACGGAATTTATAAAACACTCAGTTCATAAGTTCCATTAAAACTGTTGGAGCATCCTTCTGTCTGATTGGCATAACCAAGTAATCAAAATGGTTGTTCCTTTATTAATAGGTTATCATGGAAACATAAGTTACTCTTACCCTAAACTGATAACACCTAGAAAATTTTAAAATCAAGGAAAACCATATTACCCCTTGAGATAATTAAATAGGACATAGATGTGGTGAAATGGGTATTTATTCTGGATTTTGAGCCTTGTTAACATTAGATAATCAATGCACAAACGAAGAGATCTGTCAGCCTTCTTAGTAAAAATTACTTGGTAAGCCTTAGGTGGGATTCTTAGGAAAATGAATCCCTTAGATTAAAATCCATCCATATATATATATATAATTCTCTTTACTCAGTGTGGTCCATGTGATATGATGGAAAATATATTTATTGTTTCCTCGAAGCCAGATTGATGGTGAAATCCGCATCCAATTGAAGAGTTAAACCAATGAATTCCTCAAAAAACGTTTTTATAAAATCATATAATATGGTAAGAAACAACTCCTTAGAACCTTCCTCACCATCCACCATTATAATAATAAAAACCTAGTAAGGGAGGCTACATAGATTCATAATTGGTTGTCAAGTTCATCCTCACTATAGGTCCCATTCACCTAGTAAAATCTGAGTACTCACATCATGAACCATGAAAGTAACCAACCACTGATAATAATAAATGTGTTCTATTAAGAACATATTCAAATAAATTTATTTGATCTCATCAAAAGAGTCCATTTCTAGAGAAAGGAAATCACGTACCAACTTGACCCCTAATAGGGTGATAAGACAGGATGGACATCTGATGCCTTGTTCCCTCTTCCCACCAAGTGGAATAACTAACTGTATAAAATAGGACATAAGTTATTTTTGATGTTTCAATAAATCCACAAGGATAATAGAGATGAAATAATTAGAAGAAACTATACAGTAGAAAACAACTACAATGGATGATGTAACAAGAACAACACAACGACCTATTGAGGGCCCTACATCTCACACCCCCAATTCCTGATCCACAGTGTGGATGAGTTTAATTTTGGATGATACATGAGTTTGAATACTCACTTGTGATTGTGACTAATTATGACTCTATATATAGTAAGAACCATCCTTTCTGTCATGTCCTCTAGGTCATGAACCCATAGCTCTGGAGGAATGAGACTAAGTTGTTGATTCACTGTAAGTTGTGGAGCATGCACCAATATAAAAAATAATAATTCAAGTTAACTAGGTTCTCATACTGATTTATAGTTTTATATAGAATAAGAAACATAGACCACATATTCCCATACCTCCCACACAGATGGCACAAAAGAGATCCACCACCCAATGCTGCTGAAAAAGTCATTTGAGAGTGGTATTCGGAGCTTTCACCACTATTATTTACATGCACATGCACATTTTCTTTTTTTAATATTTAATTTCATTCATGGACCATTTCTAAATCCATCCAAGAAAAAAAAACATACACCCATGGTAGATCTCATCCATTTTATTTCCCTGACCCGAATTGCTACCTGAACAGTGCAATGTGCCGAGTGACACATAGCTTTAAGCACACCTCTCAGAATGACCAATTCTACTAACTAGTGGATAGGTTGTAAGATGTGACAATGGGAATATTATACCCTCATATGATTATATAATAATATTTTAATACATTTATTACCATGGAAAATAAATACAAACAAATGTTGGACTAGTAACTCACCCATGGTGGAATCAAAAATAATATCATAAAATAGTGGAAGCATAATCAAAAATAGTAGTGGAATAAATAAAAAACCAAAAGTATAATTTTTAGTAATGAAATAGTACATGAATACTATATAGTTCATAAAAATAATAAAAATATTGGTCTCTATTGGATTACCACAGTGCATATATATATAATTAAATGTTGGTACAAAAAGGAAACAAAAGAGAACAATAGAAAATGCAGGACCCACAGGGTCCCTTTCCATCCATCCCATTCGAAACATCATGACACTAATGTCTAGATCTAGAGCCTAAAGCATTACTTGAATATATATCCATAAAATCTACACTCTTTATGAAGGGCCCGTGCATGGTGCAAGAAAGAAAATAATTAGGCCACCACCATTGTGACTATCTTACATATGTGATTAAAAAGGTTTTTATAAAATTAATAAAATAGGAACTACATATCAAAATATATAAAACTTGTTCCCTCATGCTCAATTTCCATGAGTAATCAATTAACATACTTCATAAATCATGGGTATAATAGTAGAGGAGAGGATATTGGGCTCATATGCCAAGGAATCTCCTGATGCAATTCAGCCCTGGTGAACCCTCGGGTTGCACATAAAATAATGTCACCTGAAACCTCATTCCAAACAACACCTAAGGTCCAAATAAAGTGACCTAAATATTGAATGAACACCCACTAATTAGTACCTAGTCTCCCAAACCTATGCCCATAAAACCCTTGTTGTCTCATAGCATGAAATTTTAGGAAAAATGATACCTATCGACAAATATTATCATCATCGGCTCAACAACTTATATCCCGAGGAACAGATTTGTTCACCCTCCCAAATAATTATTGTCCAAACAGTTTGAAGTATGGCATGCCTTATCCCCCAACTGACAGCCTCAACACTATAATCTGATGGATCCTCACCATCCCCATGTCTTTAAATGACAATAACCTCAAACCAATTCCCAATGATGAAAGTATTAGAGGCCTCTAACCACATGAGCTGTCAGACCAACCACAACATCTTAGTACTACTAGGAAAATTACTACAAAAGGAATATTGGGAAACATGAGGGAGTGACAATCAACAAGTAATAACCTAATCCACATCATCTAGCACCTCGTCCCATGTGACCATGTTGCTCAATCTGATGGTCTACACCATCCAATCATCACATGATCCTTTACAGTAACTAGACGACCTCTCCACCAAAAAACCGATGACCAAGTCACCCTACTTGTGATCAGAATCACCTGAATATTTGTATCATGGTCCATGTCCTGCCAGACGATCATATCTCTATAGTCTAGATAGAAAACCCATATCAATACATAGGCTAATCCCATCAAGATCCCATGGATATCATCCAAAAAAATTCCTATATATATATATATATGAATATATATATATATGAATATTCAAAATAATTAAATTGAAAAACTAAATTTAAATAAAACAAAACCATAGCCTAATCTTCCCAAGGTTCGACCTCTTACTAAGACTCTACCATTTTATGAGTTGGGTGGTCATTACCAGAGCCACCCTACATGGGTTCAATTAATTATTTAAATTCAGTAATGAATTTAAAAATATATCACTCAGTTAACATAATGGAGTGCTCAAATCCACATCCTTGAAACTACCAAAAAAAAAAAAGAAAGTCAAGAACCACCTACATTAGGTTAGATGACACTTTCACATCCGATCATATCCTCTAACTCGAGTTGATTTGAAATAAATCAGTGTTTTAGATAAACATACTAAAAACTGAGAAAAAAACTCACATTGATCTAGAGCGTCTTATGGAACCAGAAAAGGATGTTTGAAGAATGTTGATTAAATGTCTTACTAATATGGATCCAATTTCATAGATGGATTGATAAATGGATGTCATAAGAATAGTGTGGCTCAACCCCTATGGGAGGAAGAAAAGAATGAGACCCTCATTGCTGTGTGAGACCAAAGGAGGAATAAGAAAGAGAAAATATTTAATTGAAGTGGTGAAAAAAATAAAATTTCACATTTTTGATGGGCTACATAGTTAGCTCGCGTGGTTTTCCAAACTGTGTGGTAATCATACGACACCCATTTTCCAAGGATCCAGGTTCACACAGTACACAAACATGATTTTCCATACCCTTTGAAAATAATGTGGGACACCACTACTAAAAACTATAGTCCTTGTTGCATGGCCATGATCAGCCTGGACGTTTTTTCAAAACATATTAAGTTCACTTGAAGGGCCACATGGTTTCACCTTGGATGCTACATGATTTTTCCAATTTTTTCACCCCAATCTATTCACATAGAAAACTTTGGTTTTCAGCCTCTGATGGACTTGAAACATTACCAAACCACATGAAACTTGTAAAGACTCAATATATGACTATACAAAAGGTCTTGGGTCAAATGAAAACACATGATTATGTATTATTAAATGAGAATGAATTTGGTCTACCCAGCAAAATCCAAAAATTCATAATGAGCGAAAAATTTGACCTGCTCTAAAAACTCAGGACATTACAACCTCCACACCTTAACATAACTCATCACAAAACTATCAAACAAAATTAAAAGATGGTTCCAAACATACCCATATATTCAAAATTAACATGGATAGGCTCTATCTAAAAGGGAACATGTCAACTACCTCAAGGGGCTCCCCACATTAGGTGTTAGCTACCCCAGTCACATCTGACACAAAACCCAAATCAGTCCTACGATCCATTATCCATCACTAGACTCAAAGGTTCTCTGATGATGGATCATCACTCCTATACCTCATCCTGTGTTCACATTGAACCCATTTCACATGAAACTCCCATCAAAACCCGGCATTACATCAATTCCCTCCTCATTCTAATGCTATGCACGGAACCTATCAGGTCCTCCATCTCAACAGATGCTTAAACGTCCTAACCCCTCACACCTTTAATGATTAACACATCGTACTGATGCCTATATATAAGATCACTTAAAAATATATGCATCCAATGGTGCACACACACATATATATATATCCTAGTGCCACACACCACACACACACACACACACATGTAAAGTATTTGAGATAATGAAAAAAATACTATATAATGTTTGTTTACTCTATAGATACATCCCATTCACCTCATGCATCGATAAAGATAATCCTTCGAAATGGAAATTCCAAAATAAAAAAAGGAAATGGATACACCCATGGTGTACCTCTAACCATAATTGGATCGCCAGCCAGATCTGACCCTTATATCTCCACAACATGGACCTAGCCTAAAGCCTAAAATCCTGAAATCTGGCCTCCCTGTAGTGTTACACCGGCCACATGCCACTAACCCCACTTTTGGGTCATGATGTCTTCACCATGACCTCCTCATGAATCTGAAACTCATCTATCATCATTTAGTACCTCTCCCAATTCTCTCTCATACACTTGAGATAATCCTAATTCGACATTTTCGACTATTAGAGATGGATTCATACAGAACCTATTGAGATTCCTAGCTTGTACACAAGCGCAACACTCCTTTATATGCTTCTCAAAATGAGTTTAAAAATTTCCCATCTTCTCACACTAGAATCACACCATCGATGATCCAATCCATGTTAATATATATGATTCATTGGTCTAAATTCCATTTTTAAACTCTTCTCAGACTCTCTTCCCATTATCTGAAGCACCACTACCGAATTCACCAGATTCTATGACCCAGATAGAGTATGATTGGACCATTAAGTCTCCCTTGACTATGAGTGCCTAATTCACCACCAATGAGAATGAGGCCAACCAGAATATGTTTAACTACACCTGAATGGTTTTTTATAAACCATTATTTAAATGCCTCATCCTCGAGGTTATATCGGTCAATATATCGGGTGCAAAGAGAGAAACTCAATAAATATCACTACATATTCCATGATGGACATGTCACCCTACTATAGTCTCAAGAACCCTAGAGATCTCTCTTTCCTCAGCGTGTTCGGTAAGAAGTGCTTGATGAACATGTCCTCTATGTCCTTCTAGTAAAATCTATCGAGTCTAGTTGCTTGAACCTACATGTCCCACCAATGATTTTTCAGTCCACATAAAAAGTATGTCACCAGATTCACCCTTGTTTCTAGGGGCATCTCTAGCTTCTCTAAGATCATATGAATGGACTTAATCTAGTTCTAAGCCACCTATGGTCTACCATCACCCTGAAATAGAAGTGGGATCTATAACTTGAACTCTCGAGTCAGGTACACGATCAAAGGATCTACTCCTTTATATCCCCTATCAATCCCTTGGACGAAACATACCATGCTCACTCTGAGCTTCTATGCAATGCATGGCCTAATGGCTATCAAATATGACAGATTCCATACCTTCACTAGAGCCAGTACCTGAGACTCTACTTAAGCTGGCATCTACGGGTGATGATCTTCTTATTCCTCAGGACCTCATCCAACCCCAAAGTGGTCTCAACTAGTATGTTCTCCTCAGACACCACATCATTGCCTCCCTGACGCTCCATTGGATCCCATCATGGTGGGATATCATTGAATACCAATGCATGTTTATACAACCCATATAACATATATACAACAAATATAAAGAAATCAGTAATAGGAAGTGCAAGCCCCCTACCCTTACTCTTCCACATCAAAGCCATGAAAAAAACATATGACCTCATGGATCCTTACCAACCCATATCACATCCAAGTAACATATATGCCTTAGTCCATGCATGTCTATAAAAATCATGTATCCTCAATCTGATGACCTCATCAGTCTACTTGATGATCAACATCACTTAATATAATCATTCCTACCTACTTCTATAAGACCCAGACCCGTGTTTATAGGTATCATGTATCAAAATCATTTCATATCACAACACATGTATATATATCTAACACATTCTACTAGCTTATCTAAAGATAAAGTAAGAGGAAATAAAAAAACACACGTCTTAATTTTTGTCCAAGGTTCCAATATCTCAACCCTTACCATACCAAGCCGAGGGTCACATATCACAATAGATAATAATTAGTTTTCATGAGGGCCACTTGAGGTGTAAATTAAATCTATTATAAAATGAGAAATTTAGAACATTAATTCTCACCCATGGAAACTTGGTCTATAATCCACAAATTAGGCTGCAGGAACCAAAACAAGAGCTATAAACCAATTTTTGAAAACATTATATCTATGTTCTACCATATCCAAAATAGTAAGATGCGAGAAGAGGTAAAATAAACTCTCTCGATACAATTTATAGTTCCTTGGACTAAATTTACACCTCAATAGTGCAATGGACCAAGTTCCACTAGGCCTTAAGCACGCCTCCCTAAATTCCAAAGACTTTCAATAAAAATTTACAATGTAAATAGGTGATAGTTTGGAGACTATACCCTTTTGATGTTATAATAATGGTCTAATACATATATTAAAAGAATAAAAGAATGAACAAAAGACGTAGGACCAGTAACCCACCCATGGAGGAAGCACAAGAAATATCATACAATAGTGAATTCATAATCAACCAATGAAATGGAATAAATAAACCAGACAAACATACCATTTCAAGATACTGAAATAGAAGATTCATAAAAGATAGGTCATACATAAAATAAATAGAAAGGTTGTCAATGGATGAAAATAGTACATAGAAATATATATAACAGTGTCCTAATTCAAAAAAGGGAAAAAATAACTAATGTTGGTGTAGGAACCTTAGGGTCCCTTACCATCCATCCCATTTTAAATATCACAACCACAAGGTCTATCTCTAGATCCAAACCATTACCTGAATGAACATCCATTAAATATATATGATTTCTCATGGGACCATGTAGGATGTGAGAAATAATCTTAGTAGGCCACCAACAGTTTGTGTCTATCTTATATCTGTGATTAAGTAGGTGTGTCTAAAATATATAAAATTTTAGTTTTATATCAACACAATTAAAATTGCTTCCCTTGTGCTCTAAATCCATGAGGAAGCAATTCTCATACTTCGACCATCGTTGGTATAACTATAAAAGAGTGGATCCTTTAGTCAAAACCCATGGAATCCCCTAATGTAATTCATCCCAGGTGAACCATCAGGTTTCACATAAAATAAAGTCACCTGGAATTTCATTCCAACCAAAACCTATTTTTTAAATAATGAAACCGACATCTCGAAGGTACACCCAATAATTAGAACATAGTACCTCAAACCTTAGCTCATAATAAACCTTACTGTCTCATATTCTGATTGCCAAGGAAAAAAAATACCAACCCTAAAAAAAATATCACCATTAGCTTAGAGGCCAACATCCTAAGCAACAGAAATGTAAATCCTCCCAATAAAGTTCTATCTAAAGGACCTCAAGTGTGGAGGGCCTTATAATCCAACCAAAATCCTCAACAATATCATATGATGTATCTTCACCATCACTAGATATTTTTACAACAGTCACCTCTAAACAATTCTCTAACACTCAACTACCAATAGCCTCTTCCCACTTGATCTATCAAAACCACAACAACATATGATTCCTAATTTTTTTCATATGACTCTAAATGGTGTAATTTCCAACATGGGTTAATGAAAATCACCCTGAATGAACCTAAGACACATAATTTGGTAACTCATGCGACCATGTCTCTCAATAATATGGTCAGGACCATCCAATCATGTCACGGGCCTTTCTTGTAACCCAATGGCCTCACCCCATCAAATTGATGAAATAATTACACAACCTATGATCAACATCACCGAAACATATATATCTTAGGACATTCCCGTCCAAATGATCATATTGCCTCAGTCATGATGGATAAATCCATCTCAATCCTCAGACTGGGCCTTTAATTATCCCATGGATCTCATCCTAAGATGTTCATAAATATATATATATTTAATATAATTAAATTTAAATAAAACTACACACCAACATAATTTTCGTGAGTTTTTTCCTCTCACCAAGCCTCTCCCATATTTATACATGGTCGGGCATTCCCATAGGACTCCCACATCAGTTGAATTAATTATTTAAAGAAAACCTTGAATTTAAAAATCTCTCACTCATTAAACACAACATAGAACTCAAATACAGAGCTCTAAAACAAATAAAAAACACAGATAAATATGAGAACCACTGAACTTAGGTTATAAGATTCAGGCACATCCAATCATATCCTCTAACTCACACTAAATTCAATGAAATCGGAATTTTAGTCGAATGCCATGAAAATAGGGTAAAACAACTCACAAATATTTATCACAACATATGGTGAGGGAAAAAAATAAAGGAATAAAGAGGATTCAAGGGATTTATACTGTGTATCCAAATCTACAAATGGATTGAGAAACCGAGGATAGGAGAAGGGTGTGGCTTAGTCCCTAGGCGAGGAAGAAAAAAAGGACCCCCACGTCTTCTGTGTGACCAAATAAAAAAGAAGTATGATAGACACATGGAATAGAAGAGGAGGTAAAAACCTAATTGCACCCTTTTAATGGGATGAATAGTTATATTTCATGGTTTTCCGAACCATGTGGAAACCATGCTACAACTTCTTCCCAAGGATCCATGTTCACAGGGTTTATGCACACAGTTTTCTAAACATAGTGAAAACCATGTGGTTGACCACTTTTAAAAACCACATACCTTTCAACATGGATATATTCCCCATTATTTATGGTCTTAAAAAACATTTGAAGTGCTCTTGGAGAGTTACACAGTTTCTCCTAGGAGGCTTTATAGTTTTTCCAAACCATGCACCCCAATCAGTGAACTTCAAAAACATGGTTTTTTGGACTTATATGGACACAAAACCCAACCAAACCAATGTTAGAATTTTCAAGACTAAAAAATGACTAAAAAGGTGTTATTTAATTGTAAAACTTGGAATTAAGTTCCATGAAATAAGAAATATAATGGTCAACCCACAAAACTCCAAAAAGTCAAGACTGGTGAGAAATTCAACCATCTCCAAAAACATGGGATATTACATCCATCAGTGTCTGATCAATCCCCACAAGATATGTCTTCAACTTAAATTATAATTCATTGGATCAAATATCAATATTCAATCACATTTAAAATATTTGTGCCATTAGATTATCATTAGAAACCACTTCAGTATTGAAACATAATAACTCTGCCAAATGATTGGAATACTCCCTCATTGAACAATCTCCATAATAAAGATATAGAAACTCCTGGCTCCTAAAATGTTCTCAATTATCTGGGTAGTACTTATTATAGACATAATAATTAAAATACTTCAATCACATATTCTCATGTGATCCCACCAAATCCACTAATACATACACCGGCAATTGGGCCCTTCTAACATAAATGTGACTAACTTCACATTAACATCATCAGGAGTCCCAAGGAACCCAATGATCCTATAAATCTATTATATCCATTCCTATACATCATAAGGGTATATGATTCCCTATTAGGGATTGAGATTATTTATGATAATTTCATGGTACCTATCCTTTTCCATTCTTGGTTCGATTTCTTTAGCCTGTGCAGGACCAGATCCTACTCCCTGATCCAAAGCTCGGATAGCCCAAAGCACTCCCTTAATTAACCTATGATTAATTGGTGTGGGATAACTCTCTTCATCCAATTCCCATGGATACATTATATGTTTATGGGGAGGAATTATAATACAAAAATCAAAAAACATAATGTAAATTATCAATACACCATCCCACAGTAAACCAATAAATAACATAATTTAAGCACCACTTTAAAAAATAATATCAGAATTTAAGAACACAAAAGTTATAAATCTCATATAAACCACTCTTCCTTGCCTCTATGTGCATTCAAATACTTCATAATGTGTACCATACCAAATAGAGGAGTCAATGAAAATCCTAGATACCCCATAGTATCATTAGGTTTGTCACAAGGTGTGGAGGTCAGACACCCCACTCATAGCTAGAACCTTAATCATTGACAGTGATAGATTCTATAAAACAAGACTCCCAAAATATAATTACACCATAGAAGATTGGAAACTACTTTGATACCACGTTTTTATGAACCATCTTTGGTTTTCATCTAACCCGACTCCCAACCTGGTCTATGACTTGGTCCAAAGGGTGTTCTAGATCCCCATGGGCTGGTAACAGGGGCCTAGGTGTCAAATAACTCCTTTAGGAATGGTTTACCCCTTTTAAAGAATAACTATCATTAGAAAATATTTCCATACAACATTACCAATATCCACAAAATACAGGATAATGAAACAATAAATGTGTATGATGAGAATTTAATGATTACAACCCGAAATAAAATAACCAAAAGGAGGGGGAATAATCTTTATAGACAAAACCTATACAAGGAATATTGGTTTAAACTATAATTCCACCACCACCAACATATAAAAAATATTAACCACTAACAATAGAAACCATAATCAACTCTATGGAAGGCCTTTTATTTACTCGAGTCGGACAAAATAGGGTCAACATATAAGTGGGTGTATGTAGGGTGTTGGATCACATTCCTAGTAGGATACCATAAACATGGTTCCATGCATATACCTTATAAGAGAAATAAACTTTCTTATGTATCATGAAGGAAAGAATTTAAATTTTACACAATATGTTTATAGAAAAGAGAAGAAATTAGTTAATTATATGAACCTTATTTTTAGTGTTCTAAATGTTGTAAAAGGACATAAATAATGGGATCCAAGAATACCCATATCATAAGAACCATGAGAAATTACTAAGAATATAGGGTTATTGGGGACCTATGATATTATTAATCATAGTGATTAAACATGGTAAAGATGTAATGTATAATCCTTAATCTATCCAATCCCTTTTATCAATGTTTTTTGAGTATTGTATCGTAATCCTTCTAAGTTGGGTTGGTCATTCCTAGTGAACTTGTAATATTCTTCCCACATAGATAACTAGGATTCCCATTTGATTTTTTATTTTTTAAACCATAAATCCCACATCCATCATAAACCAAATCTTTAAACTCCAGTTTTTATCATATACATGGGGGATTTATTCTTTTAAAACCACACATATGTCTTCTTTAATATCCCTAGTTTTCACACATACAACACAATTAACAATGAAATTATGAAATGAGACTAGCATATTAAAATTATAATAAAAATTGATAAATATGAAACCATATTCCTTAAACATGAAATCGCCCCAAATTCATTTTGAAACCACGATCCACACAAAGATAAGACCCCGAGGAAGAAATATCACACCGAACCATCATTATCCAACCCAATGGAATTATAATGAAGACATTTTCGGTCAAATGATTGAAAAATAAAAGTGATCCAATGAATGAAGTGTTGTGAGACCAATAATAGGGATAAAGAGAAATTAATAATATCTTATATTGAATATCATAGAGGAATCAAGAAAAACAACACCCAAAATTTAGGCTAAGAGTAGTGGTTGAGGAGGAGGGGTGAACCTCGGGCTAGAGAAGGTCTAATTGTGTGATATAGAAGGGTTATATGGTTAAAATATAGGAGGGTTAAAATTGGAATTCTAATTATTTATAGAATTTGTAGGGACCAGTGGTTTTTTATCACAACCTATCAGACCATGTGAAAACTGGGTTGTACCTATATCTAAGAGGAGGGGTAGGCCGCATGGTTTATCTGGAGGGGAGTGCATCCATTTTCCTAGTTGGGTTCCTAAGATATAAAAATAAATTCCCCGATTAGAAGGGTTTATTTTTTAGATTAAAAGGGGTCATAACACATTATAAACACATTAGTAGTGGTTATCCATAACTGCCACTATTGTTCCCTCTACATTGTGTTAGCGGCGGTTTTCATCAAGAGCAAGTAAAATAGCTCAGAACTAGCGGTAGCTAGATTAGAGGCAACTTTAACCCCTTCTAATTTCAACAAAAAATGTTAGATTAGAGGAGGTTTTACACCCTACTAATCTCAAACTCATTTTAGAGGTGGTTGAAAACTACCATTATTTGAGTCGTAAGCTCAATATTAGAGCCATTTTTAAAAATTTCCTTAAATCAAGAACTGTATTAGAGGTGGTTCCACCCCTTCTAATTAAGAAAATTATTAGAGGCGTTTAAATGAACCCCCTATAATAAATTTTTAAAAATTTTAAATCCCATATAACCCCCACCTCCACCTCAAATTCCTCTACCTCCCTCTACTATGTGGCCGCCCCTACTGTGCCTCCAGTTCACCTGTAGATGTAGCACCCCCACCTCCCTCTCGTTCGCATGTAGCCCACCTCACTCCGGTTAGCCTACCTCTCGTTCTTCTATAAATGTAGAGCCCTCCTCCTTTTCAACTATTGTTATAGGGTCCCCCTCCCCCATTCTCTTGTAGCCCCCTTAGTTAAATTCCTCGCCTCCCATTGTCCTCTATACGTCACTCCCTTTTAAAATTTTATCCTGATGAGTTTCAAACCCAGGATCTCTAGGTTAACACTGAACCCCTCCACCACTATGGTAGTTACATTTATGTTAATTTAAATACACATTATAATATTTATATATATACTATAAAGCTTATTTATATAAATAATATTTTAATACATATAAATATATAATATATAAATATATATATTCATATAGATTAATATATTATTTTTTATATTATGTGTTTATGTAATTATATTATAATAAATTTATATTATATTCAATTTATACATTCATATAAACTACATATATTATATGTGTTTACATAAATTTGAGTAAATAAATTTTATAATTATATTTGTGTTATGTATATACACATATATTTATATATTTATGTAAATTAATTATATACATAAATACATATTTATAAAGTATGTACACACTTAAAAAATATATATAAATATTTATTTAAATTTTTTATATAATGTCTTCAAAAATATATTTATGTAATTAATTTCTAAACATATTTTTGTTATTTTGGGCATTAATATATATTTATTTGTATAACCTGAAGAATATTATATATAAAAAATGTAAAATTTTTATTATATGAAATAAAATTTATTCAAATATTTATTATACATTTAATTTATATTATATGAAATAAAATATATTCAAATATTTTATATGAAATACAATTTATTCAAATATTTTATACGAAATACGATTTATTCAAATATATTATATGAAATAAAATTTATTCAAATATTTATATAATGTTATATGAAATAAAATTTTATATTATATAAAATTAATAAGTATATTATAGATATTTAACATTATATAAAATAAAATTTAAACATATATTTATATAACGTCTTCCAATAAATATATTTAATATTATGCACATTAATATATATTTATTTAAATAAATATAATTGTATAATATAATTTACATTAATATATATATATTTCAATAAATATAATAGTTTAATATTGTGTACATAAATATGAATTATTTTTGTATATTTTTTATATCATATAATATTAATTATATATAATATAAATTCATAGACAAGTTAAAAAAATATTAATTATTATAACAATATAAATTATAAAAACTAAAATATTGTGTTTTTATATGATATTTTTTAAAATAAATAATATTTTTGTATATATTTAATTACTGTTTTTATGATTTTATACCATATATAATAAATATTATATGAAATTAAATTTATACAAATAAATATATAAACTTGTACATAAAATTATACAATTATATTTATGTATAAATATAAATTAAATTGAATACATTCACATAATTTGAAATATATAATATAATTAAATGATATATATTTTTACTAAATTAATTTATAATTTATACAATATACATAAATATATATATAATAATTATATAATATCTATAAATTATTATATAAAAAGATATTTATAATATATATATAACATAATTATAATATAATATATACTTATAATTATATTTATTTCTCTCTATATTAAATTTATCTGTATACATAATATAATATTAATGTATTTATATATAAATATATTTTAAAAATGTATTCAATATAATATATGAATAATTTCAATTATAATATAAATGTATTGAATTTATAAAATAGTGTCTAAATTTTATATATTTGAATAAATATATTTATAATTATATTTATACTATGTATGCTAATATTTTTATGTATATACATTTTTATTATATGTATTAGTATTTATTTAAAGTATTTATGTAATGTCTTTATATATACGTTTATAATGCATTTAGACACATTTATATAATGTTTTTATGTTACGCACACACATGCACACATATATATTATAAAATTTGAATTTATATGAGATTTATTTGAAATGATAAATAAAAATTTAGATGGGGCTAAAAACCCACTAATCAAACTGATTAGTGACGGTTCATTGACCCCACTCTAATGTCATAAATTAGAGGGGGTTCACTACCCCCTCCAATTTCTTAAATTAGAGGGTTTTAACCACCCCCCCCCCCAAATGTCATATATTGGGGGGGGGGGGGTTACAACCCCCTCTAATTTCATAAATTAAAAGGGGTTGAAAACTCCCTCACATTTCATAAATGAGAAGGGGTTCAAAACCCATCTAATCTAAGTGAATAACAACAGTTTATGAACCCCCTCAGATCTAAGATATTATAAATATGATGGGAATGTGACGATTTCCCTAATGATATGAGAAATATGATGGGAATGAGTTCTAAAAACATCATAACATAACATTATCAACTGGCTCAAGTTTTGAATAATAACTTGAATTATGTGGAATTCCTTCCTCCTACACGGAAATAGAATTTATTTTGTAGAATCCTTCAGGAAGAAAAGGACTCCTACTTTTTGTGGATTTTATAATCCCATCCTCATCGAATAATGGATTAAATCCATTGGAAATATATTATCTATAATTTAGTGCTCAGAAGAATAGAAAGTCATGTTGGTGGTCTATCATTTTGATGGGGAAGCTGATCAGTGGTGGAAAATGATCTAGAATACGAATTACCAGGAGGAAATTGATTTAATGGATTGGGATGAATTCAAGAAAAGGTTTTAAATAAATATTTTCCTTAAACCCCCGATCTTAATATGGAAGGAGATTTCCGTGGACTTAAGAATAACTAAGATGAGTCCAAAGTGTCATAGGAAGTAAACATAACCAAGCTTGCAATATATGCCTCCAGCTTTGTAAAGAACACCAAAGGTAAGGTGGTTCACTTCTTTAGCAGACTAAATCCAAGTTTTCAAAAAGTGTGGAAATTCGGGACATTTACATTTATGAGGAGATTATTCATTATTCCTTAAAGTATTAAATTGAGGAAAAAGATGCTCAATGTTTTCATGGGACCGGGGAAAAAAGATGAAATTAGAGTGAATATGGGTAGTTTAGAAAATAAATCCCATGGTGGAATGAAGATTGAACATACCATGTTTCAAAAGTGTCAGAAATAAGAATACTTAGAACTATCTAAAGGGAGCCAGGAATGTCTTAAAGTTTGGTAGAATGGTAAATATGGCTATGAACTATCGAAAGGATATGAAGAATCCCACTAATGTGGACGAATAATGGAATTTTCATATAAAAACATAGCCAATAGTCGAGTGTTTAAACTACATGAAACATGTGAATTATGTGAACAATTTCCTTATACCATGTTTTTTCAGTATAAATCAATAAAAACCTCCAAGGAAAAAAGGTATTATGCTCTCACTACTGCTAAGGTGGAACTAGAAAATTACGAGGTGATAGGAAATCTAGTTAATCATTCAATAATTACGAACATAATATTTGATTATATTTATATTAATTCATTCATATCTTGAAAATTTAGTAGAACTACTCAAAAAGCACCTCAAATTTTGAGGTTTAGTTATCTGTGAGAATAGATAATGGGTAAATTATTGCATCTGAAGTTAATAACTCCTCCCTAGTAAATTTTAATCAATTGGACCTCCCAAAAAATCTTGTCATTCATCATATGGTAGAGTTCATTTCTATTTTGGGAATGGATTGGCTATATTTATACAGATCCAAAATTATCTGACAAGATAGGGAGATCACTGTTCACATCCCATAGTATCCTCCAATGTTGTACATGTTTAAGGAGGAAGATGAATCTTTATAAGAATTATTTTCTCTAGTGTGGATAATGTTTCCTTTTGAGCAAGCATATCTTTCTAAAATGATTAAGATAAATGAGATGATACTTCTTGAATATATTCCCATCGCGAGGGATTAAACAGATGTATTCCTAGAATAATTTCTTAGAATTCCCCCGGTCCGAGTGGTTGAGATCTCAATTAAACATATTCCTAGATCCCTAAATATATCATAGATACCTTATAGTATTTTCATTATTGAGCTAGAATAACTGAATAATCAGTTACATGAAAATCTATAGAAGGGTTTTATATGCCCTAGTGCTCACCTTGGGGATTGTCAGTCCTCTTATTTATTATGATGGATGGATCAATGTGCCTCTTCATTGATTATCTTGATCTAAATTAAATCAAGATAAAGAACAAGTATCCCCTGCCTTAGATAGATCACTTCTTCGATCAGCTAAGTGGGGCCAGTTATTTCTCTAATGTGGACCTTTGGTCAGGATATCACCAATTGAATGCGAAGAAGGAAGACATTCCAAAACTTTCCTCCTGAATGAGGTATAGAAACTATGTGTTTATATTAATTACCTTAGGGATCACTAATGATCTAGATATATTCATGGATTTAATGAATAGAGTCTATTAATATTACATCAACAAATTTGTGGTAGTCTTTATTGATGATATTATGATATACTCAAATTCCAAAGAGGAACATGAGACTAATTTTAATACAATGATGAATAATTTGTGAAGTGAGAAAAATTATGAAAATTTGATTTCTGGATGGAGGATGTATAATTCTTGGGGCATGTTATCACTAACAAAGGAATAGTTGTGGACCCTTGCAAGATAAAGGTCATTGAACAGTGTCCCATGACAATATACGTAACAAATATCTACAATATTCTATGTCCAGCTACGTATTATCGATGATTTTCGACTAACATATCATGATTCTCAAACCCAATGACAAAGCTTACAGGAAAGGGAGTGAAGTTATTCTTGACTCATGAATGTCTAGAGTGCTTTAAGGATCCCAAAAAGAGGATTATCACTGCTAGAGTACTCACACTCCCAACATTGGAGACAATTTGTGGTGTATAGTGATGCTTAAAAGAAGGGATTAGTGTTTTTTCTAATGAAAAATGATAAATATATGGCCAACAACTCAATGTGGCTATAAATGCATGAGAAAAACTATCCCATGCATGATCTCTACTTGGCAGTTCTGATCATTGTGTTGAAAATCTGGTGACATTATCTCTATGGGGAGAACTGTGAGATATATAATGATCAAAAGAGTATCAAATTTATATTCACATAGAAGGAACTTTATATGAACAAGTGAAGATGGTCAGAGTTTATCATGGATTATAAATGATCAATCCACTACTATCCTAGTAAGGAAAATAAGGTGGCAGATTCTTCATTTAGAAAGGATCCCGCATATTTATCAATGATGAGAGTTTATAATGATCCAATATTCTAAGATTTATAGAGAATGGACATTGGAATAATTAAGAAAGGAACATCAAAAATCCATTCTCAAATGGTTGCTAAACCATCCATTATGGGGAAAATAAAGGGTGCTCAATGAAATGATGTAGAAATTATGTAAAGGGTAGAAGCTATTAAAAATGAGAGATCCTATGAGTTCTTGATTTATGAGGAAGTATTTATAAGATTTAGGTCATGATAATGTGTACCATCTTACAAATAGACAAATAATGAGCTTCTAAATGATGCACATAGCTCAACCTTCTCTATTCACCCAGGGAACACAATGATGTATTGAGATCTCTGAGATATCTTTTGGTGGGAAAATATGAAGAGTGGGATTTCTAGGTATACATTAACGTGCCTGGTATGTTAATAAGTGAAGGATGAAAGAAAAATGTCTAAGGGGGTGATGCAGCCACTAACCATACCAAAATGTAAGTGGGAGAACATTACCATGGACTTTTTCCCTAGAGTTCCAAGGAAATGTAAATGAAACAATGATATATGGTTCATTGTGGATCATCTATCAAAAATATTTTACTTTATCACAATTCAAGAGAAGTTATCATTAGATAAAATTGCATGGATATATATCAAAGAGGTGGTAAGGTATCCTGGAGTACCACTATCTATTGTATCCCATAGAGATTTGTGATTCACCTCAATGTTATGGAAGATTCTCTAACATTCTCTAAGTAGTAAAATGAACATCAGTATGAACAATCATCCTAAAAATAATGGACAATATGAGTGAACTATTGAGACAATGAAAGATATGTGGAGAGTGGGTTCTGTGGACATCATAGGAGGATGTGAACAATATCAACTAAAGACAAAATTCTCTTACAGTAATAGTTTCCACTCAAGCATTAGAATGGAACCATATGAATGAATTTTTGTTAAATGGTGTATAACACTAGTGTGTTGGGATGAAGTCGATGAGCGTAAGCTCTTAATAACTAAAATGGTGGATGAAATGATGGATAATGTGAAAACCATTTAGAAGAACTTCAAGGCAGTCCAAAGGAAAAAAATAGTTATGGAGACATTAATTGAATGGAAATTGAGTTCAAAGTTGGAGACATAGTATTCCTTTACATATCTCTCGGGAAGAAGTTCATGATGTTTGGTAAGTAAATCTATGTCCTAGGTAAAACAGGTCCTCCAAGATCCTTGATCAGGTCGGAGCTGTGGAATATTGACTATCCCTTCCATCTACCATGGATGAAGTACATGATTTATTCCTTATATCCATCTTAAGAAAGTATACACTAGATACTTCACATGTACTCTTTTCAGAGGTGATATAGTTGGAGAATGATCATTCATATAAGGAGAATCCAGTGAAGATCTTGGATTGTAGAGATAATGTTCTATGCAACAAGACTACTCACCCCTTCAATGCACTGTGGAGGAACCATAAGTATGAAGAGGAAACATGAGAACTAGAGGAAACAATGAAGGAAATGTACCAACAATTGTGTAAGGATTAGAATGTAAAATGAAATTTTGAAATTGATATTTCATAAGAGGGGAATAATGTAAAAACCTAATGTTCTATCAAGTTAATTCCATTATTATAATAATTTCTTATAGTATAATCATATAATATTACATCTATAACACAATAAAAACTGTATAAATGAATAATAAGTAAAATAGAAGGAATTTCTATAAGATAAGGAACGTATACCGATTAAATAGTAATTTGAACATTGAAATAGTAATTTGACCCTTACAAAAAGTAAACCAACCAATTGAATAGTAACATCACCAATGAAATAATATATAAAATTTATCTATCTTATATGTGACAATATGGTATAATTATATCATAGTATAAGCGAATAAATATTTTACAAATTATTGATTAAGTGTTGGTATTTTTGTTATTCACTGATAGTTAATTATAATTTTAAGATTAATTTAATAATTTTAAACAAAATTTATTTTTATAAAATTTAATAATAAATAAGTATCCTTATGACTTATTATTATAATATAATTTTATGACACCCAAATTAATTTTTCAACGTGTTGGAAGAGAAGTTTTAATTTTAAAATTTGTATTTTAAAAGTAAATTAGGGTTTTAATTAGAAAATAAATTTCTCATACTTATAAAATTATTTTTAAAAAATTGAGTGTATTTTTGGATTCAATACATATAAAAATTTATTGGGTGAATTTTTCATATTTTTCTGAAATACTTGAATTTTGTGAATAGTAAAATATGATAATTTAGGATAAATGCTAAATAGGTAAATTTTTGCATCATGCTTTAGTAATGGATGTTGTAAAGGGACATTTTTCTGAACTCACATGCTCTCTTTACTATTTGTGATCAGAAAAATCAATATTATTTATAGTCTTAAGGAAAAATATTAAACAATTGATTAAAATAATGGGAAACCCCTCATATCCTCAACTATAAAAACCACCCTCAACCCCCTCTTCTCTTCACTCCTCTAAAGCCTTGTGCCTAGTCCAAATTCTACTAAAATCTCTCCCTAATCCCTTTTTCCACATTTATTAGCCCTAGGAATCTTCTAAATACAAAATCCTATCTCCTAAAGAGGTTCTCAAGGAAGATCAAGAGGAAAAGTCATCTTCTCATTTCTTTTATTTTCATTTAACTTCAATTATTTTATTTTTATATTCACACCTCATTTCAAAAAAATGTTATGATAACTCCAATACCATTAATGTACTATAATTTTTTATAATAATGTAATAATTCATCATTAGATCTCATTTTCCATCCCTTTATACTTGAAATTAAAACACCATCTGAGATGTGTTAATTTATCACATTCAAGGACGACAGGTTTTCAATTTCTATTAACATCTTCAATTCGGGTCATGAATCCATTTTTATAGTTGAAATAGACAATAATATATTTATTATTTCCAATTTAAGGTTATGGAATATTTTCTACACCTAATATTAAGTTATAATGAAAAATATGTTTGATGTGATCAAAAACACTAATTAACCAAAACAGTTATCATTAATGTTCTATATAATGATTCATCTTCACTCCAAAGAATCAAAGGAATTTTATAACAAGGTAATATACTATATGTTAACAAATATCATACAAATTAAATTTTTTACTACCATTCCCATCTTATATGTTTATCCTTACATGTGTATAAGTGAACTAATCATAAAAACCATGGTAGAAAATGCTCCCAAAATAATGAAATTGAACCTCTTGGCCCACCAGAAAGGTCATGAATTAATTTAATAAGGTTATATTAAATCCATTAAATATATAATATCATCTTTAAATATTAATTAATTAATTTTATTTTTTTATCCATAACATTAATATCTTGTGAAGGACACCATTGGACTTTAGGTAAGAGACTCTACCCAAACATCCATTATTCCTTCGGGTTGTTTTATCTTTCTTTTTACCCAAATGAAGTTATCTATTATTTTTATTCACTTACTCTAAATTATTTATATATGATCAAAAATCATGTATCAAGATCTATTAATCATTCACTTTTGGGGATATACATTTTTTAAATGATCCCCTCCTCAATTATTTCAGATAAGCAAACCTATTTTAAAAGAACTTTCAAAATTCATACCCATTTTAAAGTACATTATAATATGTTTTTAAGACAACATTAATTTTATAAAACCACTATTTATATTATAAATACCTTCTTGTTTAACTACTGGTTTAATATTAAATATTATTCCCTTTTATGTTTTAAATGATCTTTGATATTTTCCTATAACATTAATACAATGTTTTGATTCTAAAGATTCTTAAGTACTCTTTTTAATGTTATTAATTTAAGTTGACATAACTATTCAGGATATATGCCTATTATAATTTATTATTTTCCATTAACTATTTAATTACTTTCCTTCCTAGACATTTTTATGACAGCCCCATCTGTTGTGTTTTATGACATGAATATGATACCCATTTCTTTCCATGGATACCCTTATGTTTATGTATTATTGATTATGTATGATTCTATATGTGGAAAGAATAATCATGAACATGTTATTATGGGAGCACCTAGATAGAACATCAATTAATTGTGTATAGTTGAGTCTAATAAAACATTATGTGTAGTGATCATGGTGGTTATCCTTGACCTATGCTACCATGTGAAACTGCCTTGGTGGTTAACCTTGACTTGTGCTCCTTTATGCGCAACAAGGCTTTCCTTGTGCTAATCTCATGTTTTATTTTTCTACAATATTACTATGAATCTATTTTTATATTATCCCATGTTTATATGTTATGATTCCATATGTTCTATGCCTTTTTATATCATTATGTCATACCTTCTAACTCGTGTGCTAAAGCTTCATTCTTATGTTTATTCCCTTACCAGGATTTTAGATCATCCCTTTGTTCATGTAATCCCCTATTTACTATGAAGAAGTATGTGAAAAATAGAAGTTATGATCTCTTTATAATGACTAAATAAAAAATGTTTTATTTAGTCTTATGTTTTATGTTTTATGTACCTAGTCATTGAAGGAACTAGACTTTACAATCCTTGGCTTCTAATATGATTCTTTTTTGTGATTAAAATCATGAAATGATATTGGTAAAGGGATAGGGTCTCTATAGGAGTAACCAATTTGGAATCATACTAGTTAAAAATAAGCTGATATTACCACTAAAATATTACCTCCAGTAGTCCATGGGCTAGTTAATAACAATGACTAGGTGTAACACACATGATGGGATCTATTAACCAAAGGAACATATATACAAAAAATAAATCCACCTAAAAATAAAAATAATAAAAGACAAATAAATCTATATATAATATATATAATTCATGTGATAAATGAAAATATCTAAAAGGATAATAATGTATATATCCTATAATTTAATGTTGGAATGATATATATTCAAAAACCAAAAAGGGAAAAAATTATAAGATGTTTTGATGTAGAGACATCTGGAGTAAGACAACATGGAACTGGAACATTTCCTACTAATATCAACTCACAATACCACTAGGCTTTACCAACACCACATACACTAAGATCACTAGTAGTAATATTCTCCAAATAAGACCCACCAATTTTTGATCCCCCAAGAGAACTCCTAAATCATACATCTAATTTATAGACAAAACACTTGTGGACACAAATCCCTTGCATGGATGACTTTAAATATACTCATCAGGATGCCTCAACACTATAAAGGAAATGAAAAGAAGATTGTTAACTCAAAACTATGATATATAAAACTAAATAGGAAGATATCAAGGAAATAAAATATAGAAATTCTATCAAAAAAAATTCTAATGAAAAATTTGAAGTTATAATCATCTAAAATTCCTCACAAGATGGTTTGAATCACATAAAGAAATAGGGATGCTCAAAGTATCGATAATCCAAAAAAATATAATGTTGATAAACTATTTATACATTTAATATCCAAGATAACCAAGGGTTCTTTGGTAATCACATGTTTTGAATTATATGACCTTCTCAACCTCTCTAACTTCCCTATTTCACCTAATAATGTTAAATGAGGACTCGCACTTCAATGAATAATTCAAATGAATCAAAGGGGTATTGATTCCTATCATACAAAATAATTAATATTTCCTTTTTTTTCTAGAAACCTATAATGTAATACCCACAATGGCCAAGCATAGATGGAATTCAAGGACGAACTAACCCTTTCTACCATAACCACCCAAGCTATGAGAAATCTCACATCACCTCACAGAAATAAAAGTTGGGGAATCACACATCACAAAACTAAAAGTATTGGTTGATTGAAAAAATAACCCAAGTAGAAGACCAGTTACTTGAGTATCACATATAAAATCGGGTATGGTTTTGAATTCATAGATAGAGGACCCATAACCTAAGTAGCACACAGTGGATGGGTAGCACACAACAAGAAGGAGGAAGAGATTTTAGCGTCATTAGTTACAAAGGGGATATTTTCCACTCCAAATAGTATATAGTAGATGAGGGTATGAATACCTAAAATTCTGAGAGATATGGGTTTCATTCCGAATTTCTATCATTGAAGAACTGAACAAAACCCCTGGAAGGTGAATGTAGACCATATGGAAAACCCCGATGGCACCATGGAGTGCACTGGTGTGGGTGTCCATGTCTTACTAAGAGTGTGTCCTTGTGTGTCATCACATAGAGAACAAAAGTGATATATTTCATCTATTCATTCACCACCCCACCATGGGTTGATTCGGGAAAGCCCAGCCTGAACCAATCTCTAGCCCAATCATGGGGCATGTTTGGGGTATACTAATCTATGTTCATGAGAAACAATATTGATTTGACTCAACAAGACATTCCCACACTTCATATCCCATTTCACCCCACCCTATATATAAAGAAGAGTGTGTCGGCCATTTCTGATGGATTGTACAGTTAGAAATAAAATCTATTTCCCCCCTCTCATTTACCTGATTGCATTGTGGCACCCACCACCCGGGTCCCTTCCTGGGATACTAGTCATTTTCACCTTTATCACTTTTATACTCTGTGTAAGATTCCATACACTGTTATTTTATTTCGGTCATTCCACACAACATTTTTTAGTCATCCTCCCTTCAATGTGCCCTTAATTTTCCACTGTATAGAACTACTTCATGTCATATTGTATCGAGTATTTCTTTTCTCTCAAATATAACACCCTAAATCATCCTCCATCAAAACAATATCCCTGCCACCATTCTTTTTTTTTTGAAAACATCTAGACCAAGTGGTCCATCATCCACACAAAAGAGAGAAGAAAAAAAGATATATAAAATAGATAAATAGATGAGAGGGATAGGGGAGGATAGAAGAACATCCTCTTAAGTGAAATGGAGAATGGAAATTAGATTTTTGTTGAGCTTCATCCTAAGTTCAAAATAAGTGTATCAGGAGTTATATATTGTCTATAGCAATTAAGTATGGTTGGATTGTTTTTTAGAAGGAGTAAAAGAAATGGAGAAGAAGTGGGTGTGGAGGAGGTTTGGAAATATAATGTGGAAAATGAATGAGTTTTGAGATAGAATGTGGCCATGAATTTCAATTCATACTTGGTCTTCTGCTATGTAGTTTTATAAGCCTTATCTAAAAAAAGGGCCAGTGCACTAGAAAGACAACCAGCCAAAACCTAAGGTTCATGCGGGACCACAGGGGTTAACTACACCCACAGGGATGCCAGCCAAGCCAGCTAGCAAGAGGCGCATGGGGTCCATGTATAATCCCCCAGGGTATGCATAGTGGGTGCTAGGTGTGCACCTGAGGAGGAAGAGTGGGTGCTCAGAGAACGCCCGCAGAGAACCGGTGTGGGGTGGCACTAGAGGGGGGAGAGGAGAATTCGGGCTGAATGATGGAGCAACATGTTATTTCAAGAAACTGAGAAACATTCGCATTTCATAGTGGGGAATGTAATAAAAAACCTAGATTCAATCCTTATCATCCATCTAATCTTGATGAGATATCAATTCCATGTCTCATACCACGTCCAATGACATAATTTGAGTTGCTCATTGTCCCAGCCTCACGTCTAGTTGAACCAGAGCCATCCAATCTTCAAATGAGGGTCGTCGTAAACCTTTGGCCACCCGAAGTGAACCAGTTCATTGAAGATGCTACCGAAGCTCCATTATCGATCCTCCGGCCATTGTATAAGAGAAAATCTACTACAGGCACATCGTCTGAGCAACACGATACCATGCATGGTACTATGTTTGCATGCATGTGTCGAAATAATGATTTACAATAATCGGCCGAGGCAAATGAAGTTTCTAGAGGCCGTTCCATGTAGATCTCCCAAGAAGAAAATATATGCATGCATTCCTCTTCTCATACACATGAGTATGATTACAACGTGAAATCAGGAAGCCAGATGCATCAAAAAAGGAAGAAAGGAAACTACTGAGAATCTCGGTGTACCTCATACCCATGGATTGAATATTTCTATAACTGTGATATTCAAGAAATATCGTGATGATTTAGGATGCGAGAAAGATCTAATAATTTCTTATAAAAATAGATCCATTGATTTGAGTAGGTTTTGCTGCTCCAATTCTTTTGAGAGATTCTATACTGAGAAGCAGAGTCTCTCTGATTTTCCAGTTCTCAAGGGGAAAGAAAGAGCCACGAACCATACTATGTTTGTGAAGAGTAAACTATGAACCAATCTGGTTTCGTGAAGAGAAGGAGTTTTGTGTACCTCTAAGGTTAGCGAAGAAATGAACCGCATACCACTTTGGTATGTGAAGCAGGAGAGTCGAAAACCATTCTTGTTTCGTGAAGAGAGGTCCCATGAATAATTCTTGGTTTTTGAAGAAATGATACCTCATACTATTCTAGTTCTGTGAAGACAAGGTATCATGAACCCACTCTATTTCAATGAAGTGCAGAACCGCGTACCATTCGATACACAAAGAAGGCCCCCCTTTCTATGTGTAATATTTCCACACATCTCAGGCATGAGGGGGAGCCGTGAACTATCCTCGTTCATGAAGGAGGTTTTTCCACTCTATGAAAGGACGAACTCTATACCCTTGGGGTGTAAAAGGAGAACAAGAACACCATACCATACCCAAATAAAAACATTTTTGTTTGAATAAAATCACATGGTTATAAATAAATTAATTTAAATAGTGTGTTTTGAGAAAGGGAGAAGAATAAATGTGCATGGTAATGATAATTTCATGCATATATTCTTGGGAATTATTTGAAGAAGAACACACATAAGGTCCAGGAACATCCAATCCAAGTGGTAAAAAAATAAAATAATGATAAGGGTAAAGGAAGCTTCATGTGTGATTAACAGAACCATACCCATTTCGGACTCCACACAAGAAAGTGGAAGAGGATGTTCATGTATTCAATCATTCACAAGAATACATAAATACTTTGAAAAGAATATTCCTAAACCGAGGGTGCATGTGTTTAAAGAAGTGAAGAGGAATATAATATATAAATGGTCACATGCTTGGTCACATGAACACATAGAAGAAGAAGGGATTATTCTGATGATGCCTAGTAAGCTATTTTTCAGTGTTTGAACAATCACAAAAGAATTTTTGATTCTAGCCAATAAAAATAATAAGTCGTAGTACATATGGTTGTTGCACTGGAGAAGAATATTGAACGTTAAAGAGCATCAACTCTAAAATTTAATGTAAGAAATGTCTCATTATAAATAGGAGACAAATACTTCCATGACAATCCATTGAAGGGACCTTCACATACATAAAATGAGTGTGACTTCACCTAGGGCAGTGATCCAGGGGGAGTCAATAGAAGTGATCTGAGGGAAGTAGTGATCTATCCTTGATGATTGGTAAAGGCAGTGTGCCTTGGGAAGAGTGATTGTACCTGAACATTGTAATCTACAACTAGTGAAGAATAGTGGAATTAGGTATGACCGACAACCTATCAGCGTATTCTCCATGGATTTAGACCTTAGTGGTAAACCAATTAAAAGTTTTTTGTTGTCCTTATGCATGTTAATGTTTTAATTACTGCACATATCCATCATATATGTTTAATTAAGTTCCTACCATTGTGGGAACAAGATCTAATAAAAAGGAGAAAAAGATGACACCCTGATTCACCCCCCTCACGGTGACTTAGGGTCCATCAATTTCTATCAGAGGGAAATGGTTTACGAATGTTGGATACTATTCAATAATTATGTAAAGAAGATGACTTTAGTTTTTCTTTCCTATGTCAAGAATGAAGTACATTATTGATGGAAATTTAGTTACATCTTATCATGATTCTATATCCAGGAAGACCCTAACAAATAGAAAAAAGAAAGGGAAGAAGCAGTTGAAAATTTCCCTCATGCCTAAATAATATGAAATAGCTTGTTCTTAATGCCTTATTAATAATCAAGAAATATCAGTCTTGGGATGTAAAGATAATATGGCTCAGGTTTCCACCTAATGAAAGGATTATAACACAAGTGGTGATGATGATCAAACCATTACATTACATGAGATGACAATGGAGAAATTAAGAATCTATCTAAATGATATTCCTAAAAAAATAATTGTTGTTGTTTGTAGAATATTTCAATTTATATAGGTTGAGATCACCCAACTGGAATGAGAAGCTGATAATGTGGAAAAAGGATTGGAAGAAAGAATCATTGAATGTTTAAATCTCTCAGAATGGATTGAAGCCTTACAACAAAAAGAGGGAGTCAATAAGACTCTAGAATAAAATATCCCTACATTTTAAGATGAGTTGAAAAAGAGAACTGAATTCAGGATTCTAAATTTCGAACAAACGTCATAGAAGAACAAAGATCATGAATCTTTGTTACAAAGAAAATTTAAGAAGCATGAAGAAGGGGTTGAAAGATTGAAAAATATTGTGATGAGAAGATGATCATGATTGAATATCATAAGATCTTCCTCAATATGTAATGTTAAAAATTTTAATTCCAATTGACAAATCATGATAATACATGTATTGAGACTTCAAAAAATAATGAAATAGTTTCTGATTGTAATCAATGATCACATGAGGATTAAAAATATGAAATTCCCCCAATATGTGATAAGAAGATTATGAAAACTCTTTATTATCCATATCAATAAATAGTGTATGTTGTTATTCAATGATCACTGGAAGATTCTATTATCAAAAGACCTCCAATATGGGATACAAAGATCATGAAATCACTTATTGAACTATCAAAAGTATCAAAGAATGTGAAGGAACCATCCATACCAACTTGTACTATTTTTTCTAAATATTTTTTTACTAAAAGTGAAGGTTGCAAGAAAAATTAAAAATATGTATGGATGAGGAATGGTGAGGATAAGAAACCTACCACCATGGATAGAGTGGATATGAAGAATAATCTTGAATATGGTTCCTTATATAGATCACATAACATTAAGAAGAAGTCTCACAAACCTTATAAAAAAGATATCAAGAAGAAAATATTTATGGGTTAATGTTGGTGCTATAAAAGATTTGGGTGTTGTGCACTGGACTATTAGTAAAATACTATTAATAAAAAATCACAAAGAAAGACTATGTCAAGAGGAAGAAATCTAGAGAAGAATAAGAAACATGAACATGTCAAAAAGCATCTGTATACTGCAAACACATTGGAATTCTAGACAACATTATGGTAGTATATAGGGGGAGTGGCCACAAGAATGGAGCAAGCTTATCTCAACGTATTCCCAGATATGATAAGAACAGAAGACCAAAGAATCCATCTACGAAATAGAAAACTACATCGGGAAGAAATCAGAAATTTTTTTCAAAAGTAAATTCACCAATGAAGAATCATATAAGGAAATGTGAGATGTCCTTGTATTAAAAATACAAGAATTTTAAGAGTGGTATATCCAAAATAATTCCAAAAAATTATTACACTCTAAAGAGTCCATGGGAAAATCAAAACGTGCTTCCATAGTTCCTAGAGAAATATTTTTTATCTAGCCTAAATATTTGGAATGAATGAGAATGAAAGGAGATTCACAGGCTAGGGATAGTGAAATAGAAAATAAGAAGATTCCAGATGAAGAGAAAGAATTCATGTCTGTGAAGTACACCATGGTTGGTCACACTGTTAAGAATGGAAGTGCATTTATTCCAGATCAATAATTACTCAAGAAGATGAATGTTCCACCAAGAGATTCTAGTTCTTTGAAATATCTTGATGAAAGAAGACTAACACACAATGATATGGACGAAATATTGAGATCTAACAAACCAATTTTGGAACTGAAAATAAAATATGCATGTTTAAGGAGTTGATCAAACATATTATCCTTGTTGAGAAAATTATCTCAAACATCCTGTTCACATTGAAGATGCAAGAAGGATCTACTTTATTCCCTTAACATTTTATGTATTGGACTAATTTTATAGGGAATTGAAGGTGAAGCAAGCACTCAATGGGAGAATCTGTGAAGTGTTCCCTTAAAGAGGGGACACATATATAAGCTACAAGCATTATTATTTCAATCAGTATCAACATCAATTGGTATCAAATTCAATTACTTTGAATATTGTCTGAATATCATTTCATTGAAAAAGGTATGTCATTTCTTAATCTCTTGTCCTTGTATACTCAAAAAAATGCTTTACAAAGGGGATTAACTAAGTCAATTAGTGACATAAGAAAATTTGGAAGGACCTTGAAGACAAGTACATGAGTTCTCATCACATTAGGTATCATGATTAGAGAATAATGAAAAACTTTGTTGTCTAGATCAAATCCCCTTTTTTCTTACATCGATTATTTCTAAAGTAGACTTAGAGTGAAGTTATTGATGGATCAATTTCTTTATTTATGGTCAATATCGGGTACATAATGTGAAATGAAAGTCGAAAAGTGAAAGGGAGAGAGAAGATAGAAGACTCTCATTCTGAAATTTACATTCACATTTTAAAGAACATTGATGTATTGAAAACCAACAAAAAGGGAATATTTTTGGGACCACTTTCAATATGAAGATTATATTTGTTGTCAATGGGTGTCAATAGATGTCAACGATGATCAACATGAAGAAAGGAACTCTCCTAATTGAAATAAAGAATAGAAATTAGATGTTTTTTGTACTTGATACTAACTTCTGAATATGAGTATCAAGAGTTAAACAATGTCCACAATAATGAATGATGGTTGGAGTATTTTTTGGAAGGATTAAAAGAAAAGAAGAAGAAGAAGGTGTAGAGGAGGTTTGGAATTCTTAGGTGGCCAATGCATGAGTTTTTATATAGGAAGTTTCCATGAATTTAAATGAATTCTTAGTATTCTAATAATTATTTTTATAATACTTTTCTAAAAAATAGGTACAATCCACTATCCATCCAACTAGCCTCAACCCAAGGCTCATACAGGACAACAGGGGTCGACTGCGCCCATGGGGATGCCATCCAGGCCAGCCGGGAAGAGGTTCATAGGGGCCATGTATAATACCCCATGGTATTCATAGTGGGGTTTAGGTGAACACCTAAGGAGGCATAGTGGGAGCTAAGAGAGCACCCATAGAGAACTGGAGCGGGGTTGCACTCGAGGGGGGAGAGGAGAATTCTGGATGAATAATAGAGAAGCTTGTTATTTAAAGAATCTAAAAAATACATCGTGTTTCATTGTAGGACAAGTATTTAATGAAATCCAAACCATCCATTAGTTCTTACTGAGATCTCATCTACAAATCACATCCCACATACAATGATATAATCTGATCCATTCATTACCCCCACCCGATGTGTGGTTGAATCAGTGTTGTCCGATCCTCGACTGAGGGTTGTCTTCAACCTCTTACCACCCGACACAAACTAGTGCACCTAAGAAGCTACAAAAACACCATCATTGAGCCTTCGACCATTATATAAGTGAACACCCACTCTATGAACTTCGTCTGATCAACACAATACCATGCATGAAACTACATTTTCATTTACTGAAATAGTGAAGAACGAGCATTGTCCGAGGAAAACGCAGATGTCGGAGGCTGTGTCATGTCGAGTGCTCAAGGAGAAGAGATCTTCATGCATTCCTCTTCACATAAACATGAGGATAATTACAACCAGAATTTAATAAGCCACACGCATAAAAAATAAATAAACGAAACAATCAAAAATCTCTGTGTATCTCATACCCATGGTTTGAATATTTCTATAACTGCGATCTTCATGCAATATCTTGATGATTTTAGATGTGGAAATGATCTGATCTTTACCTATAAAAAGAGATCCATTGATTCGAGAAGGTGTTGCTACTCCCAAGGTTTTGAGATCTCTTGTTTTGAGAAATAGATTCTATTTGATTTTCCAGTTCATAAGGGGAAAGAAAGATCTGCGAACCATTCTAGGTTCATGAAGAGTAAACCGCAAACCACTCTGATTCCGTGAAGAGAAGGAGTTTCGTGTACCTCTCAGGTTAGAGAAGCAAGGAACTACATACCACTTGGATACACGAAGTAGGAAATCCTCAAACCATACTAGGTTTGCAAAGAGATATCTTGGGAACCATTCTGTTTTTGTAAGGAAACAGTTTCACATACTGTTCTAGTTCTGCGAAAAAAGGTTTTGCAAACAAACATTATTTCGACGAAGTAAAAAACCACATACCAATAAGAATTTAAAGGAGGCTCGCACTCTATTTGAATAGAATTTACACATATCTTGTGTGTCAGTAGGAGCTGTGAACCATCTTGGTTCGCGAAGGAGGCTTTCACACTCTGTTCAATGAAGAACTCTATACCCATGGTGTGTAAAAGGAGATCAAAAACACCATACCATACCCAAATACACAAATTAATGTATGAATAAAATCACATGATTATAATTAAATCAATGTAAAAAGTGTGTGTTGAGAAAGGAGAAGAAATAATGTTCATTGTAATGAGAAGTACAAGCATATATTCTTGCACATGATTTGAAGAAGAAAACACATATGGTCTAGTAACATCTGAACCAAGTGGTAAGAGAAGAAAAGAAAGGGAAGGGGAAAGGAGGCTACATGTGTGCTAAACAGAACCATTCCCATTTAGGCCTTTACATAAGAAAGTATAATAGGAAGTGCATGGATTCATGCATGCACATGCATGCGTGAATACTTTAAAGAGAAGCATCATAAAATGAGGGTGCACATGTGTAAAGAAGTAAAGAGGAAGAGAATATCTAAATTGTCACATGCATGGTCACATGCACACATGGAAGAATAAGTGATGATTTTAATAATGTCTAGTGAGTTGTTTTTTAGTGTATGAACAATCACAACAGAATTTTTTATTCTGGCCAAGAAGAGTCAGAAGTCTTAGTACATCTAGTTGTCGCACTGGAGAAGAAGATTGAATGTCAAAGAGCATAAACTCTAGACCATGATGTAAGAAAATTATCATGCGGAAATGATACAAAAACTTCCAAGCATATCCATTGAAAGGACGATTACATCCATAAACTGAGTGTGACATCACCCAGGTCTATGATCGAAAGGGAGTCGACGAATGTGATCTAAGGGATGTAATGATCTATCCCTAAATTTTTTTAAAGGTTGTATGCCTAGGACAGAGTGAAAATACCCAAACCTTGTAATCCATAGCTAGTGAAGAATAGTGGAATTAGGTATGATCAGTAACCTACTGGAATATGCTCCTTGTACATAGACCTTATTGGTGAACCATGTAAAAGTGTTTTGTTGTCCTTCTACATGTAAATGTTTTAATTACTTCACATATCCATCATACAGGTTTATTTATGTTTATACCAACATGGGAACAAGATACAATAAAAAGATGAATGATTTGAAGCCCTGATTCACCCCCACCTCAGGGTGACATAGGTTCCTTCATTAATGAATAATTAAATGGGAATTTCATGAGGGATATATAAAGGGGGAATTTACATTGTTTTTGTGTCTATATGAACCTATCAATTCACCCATACCATATGTTCTATTTCTCCTTCTCTTTTTAACTAGAGTGGTAATAGAATGCTATGGGAAATGAGTGGGTCCTTCCCATGTGATAGAGAATTATATTTTAACACATAGATACACTATTTATTAGAGATTCTTTTTGTTGTGAATTATGGGCCTTCATCAAGAAAACTAATTCGAATATAGATGTTATAACCTTATACTAGTTAAAGGTACGTAGTTTCCTCAATTTACGTGTATACATTTTTTTGGCTATCAAGCATGGTAGGCCATGGGAAATCTTTTTTTATAATTGCTCATTTTTGTTGATTAAATGTTAATCGATATTTAAAAACCAATAAGTATGAATATGAACTTGAGAAGCCTATATTTCTATAGGTAGGGGTATAATGTTATCAATGAATCCTTATTCTTTTAGGCTAGGATAATTTTACACCAAATACCAAATTTTATGTTTTTGATCAATGATATAGAAACCATATCATTGTTATTCATTCATCTAGAAATGAAATATTCCTAAGGTTGATGGATATTTCATCGAAATAAATTGATCCAATATTTTTAATTAGTTTTCACATTGTCAAACTCAAATGAAATTAATTTAGAAATAAATATCATAGGGACTCTTCAAATTTTTCTTAAGAAGCACACCAGAGATGTAAAACATAAAGTTATAATGGATTATAATCTATAAGTAACCTTAATAGGTCAATATAAATTGTAGATTATAAGGATTTCTTCATTGGTTACTTTGAAGATTATAAAGCTTTACACATTATTTATATAGATAAAGTTCTCATTATTACTGGATTCACATTAATGATCATTATCACTTCTAACCCCATCATGGAATCAACAAATTATATTGAAAAATACTTGGATATGGATGAGGAATGTTTTAATAATTTTAGTTATACTAAGATACATTAAGTAGGGGTATATAATAGACATCCAAGTAAGACACTAGAATTAAGAACCCCACATAGTCTTCCATTTTTAGATACTTATCTTTCCCTTGGAAAGTGAAAGTACATTGTTAGATATATTACATACTATCCACATGAATATTTTAATGGAATTTTTTTCTATTAAAGAATCCATCCATTTGAATAAAATAAAAATGAAATTAGATAATATTAATTTAATGTTCTCATAGGGAATTTGTAGAAAATTAACTCCAGATTCCCTGTCTAAATAGCTCATTCAACCCTCCAATATTTGAAAATATGGTTCCAAATACCAATGGGATCAAAATATGATAAGGTAACCCTCCTTACACAATGAGAAAATTTTTTCTAAAAAAATATAAAACCCAAGGAGGGATTCCATTAGAGAAATTGATAAGACCACTCCATATCATGGAGATATTATTCATAAAAAATTAACACTTCTGAATATAAGAAACATTCAAACATTTTATAACATAAATAATGATTCCATAAAGATAATGAAATATATAAATACAAATAATAATATGAAACAAAAATCAGTATAAATATATCCCAAAATACTACCTAAAACAAAAATAGGGATATAAAAAATAGAATTCTAATAGGATAAACATATTACATTTTCAAACAATATAAAAACACAATAACCATAGGTACCCATATACAAATGTAAAGGGTGTACCCTCCACTTGTAATATAAATACAAATATAAATATAATCTATCGATCATTATCTAGATTAAATAACTAATCATATTTTACATGCATCAATGAAAATCAAGCCAATATACACCTAAAGTGTGTATATAGGGTATGATAGAGAATCCTAGTAAGATATATCCAATTATCTATAATATTCCTTTCATGAAAAATCCAAAAATGATAGTTTTAAATATATATAATAAAAGTAGTAATTTAATTTTATATAATAAAATTACATGAGGAAATTATAGTTGATTTTTTTAAAGAAGAAAGGTTATTATATCATGATCATCATAGTAAATCAATTTATAAAATCAAAAAAATTATACTTTTGAAGAAAAGGAATGTGAATTTGAAATAAATAAAGGCAAGGAATGAAATTCCTTTTTATAACTATACCATTAATTTTATAAATAAATGTACTTCTTTGGTTATTATAAAAACAATAAATTATGAATAATCTAGAAACATTTTCAAAACACCTTTTAAGTACTTTGGTTTCCACAAATTTTTATGTTATCACATTATAATGATAGTAAAATAAAAAATTACTATAGTTATAAGTTTCAATCATGTTTTAATCCTAATTAGATAATATCCAAGGCATAATAAGACAAAATTGGAAATTAATTTGGTGGATGCATTTTGTAGAATGTAATGTGATCGTATATAAACATACACCTGCCTTCTCCAAAAATATACTTATCATGTATAAAACCATTAATTGAGTATAATCATCCACTATGGTACATTATCTAGATCAGAAACATAAACTAGTGTAACATTCACCCTTTGATTCCCCACATACATACCTAAGGATTCCCATACAGTTTTCTAATGTGTGGTCAGTATACAGTTCAAATATCATTATAAATATTTTTCATGAATTAACATCTCTTCATAGAACACCCATTAAAAAATTTCCATTAATAGAACTATATAATAATAATTAATTCTTATAAAAAAATTTATATTCACATGACTATAAATGAAATGAGGTAATAATATCTTTAATAAAAATTATATAATAAAACATATTAACATCAACTAAACATATATTAATCCTTTAAAAACATAAATTAGACCATATCATAGATCCTTTCAAATTTATATTAAATCATTATATAAAAAAAATATATTTTTTCATGATAACTCATTATTGAAATTTCATCAAAGGCCATGCATGTAAAATTTATTTAGAAAAGAAGTGTTATACAAATTATGAAATCCTTTCCCCTGTAAAATGATAAAAATGAAAATAATAAAATAATAATAGATATAAAATATAGTTTATATTTAATGAATACATAATTTAAATAAAGCAAGAATAACAATTTTTTCTTCCAAAAAGAGATGTATATAACTAACTCCATATAATGAATGAAATTTCTATCATTTGGTGTTTTCTCCACAATAAGAGATTAGTATGACTCCATATACAATGAATAAAACCCCTAAAATTATAAAATCCAATGTAAATATTCATTCCTATGATATCCTAAGTCGTTATTATCCATAAGAAGTAAAGAACATGAAATAAATAGGAAAAGGATAAAGATATGAAGTTATTTTGATGAAAAACATGAATAATTAAACTGATTTATGATGAATCACTTAAGTTAAAAAGATAACTAGATATCTAATGGGAGTCCAATTTATGGGGACTGAAAAAAAATATAGGAATAAAATGGGAGGAGTCATTAATTAAATGTGAATTATATAAAAAATTAATATGTTTATGAATTACCTCTATCATATAAATTGTAAAACAAATAAATTAAAATTTACTTATCAGATGTGACATCATGGGAGTCAAAATATTCCACAACATGATGCAATCCACCACTAAAATTTCACAAAAAATCTATGATCCAGTTGAGGTGAAATTTTCAAAGACACTCAAACACACATGAATAATTTTAATAGTCCAAGACAATGTTCGATATATAAATCATTTTATTTTGAGTCATCTCTAAACAATTAATATGTTTATGAATTACCTCTATCATTATTCGTGTTAAAATCAATCCATTTAAAAAAGATACAATGATTTTAAACATTATATAGAGAAAACTAATGATATTTACTATATATATATCATTGAAATGAGTTATATTCATTGAATTTTGATAACTATAATTACTTGAAAATTCAACCAAAAATGATATTTCCTCTATGTTTCTTAAAGTTATAGGACCCCAGCATGGTGAATTCCATTTATATTTGAGATACCTTTTCTATTTTATCTTTATCCCAAGGATAATATTTTATAAAGATCCAAAATTCATATTTCAAACCTCTATAATATATTTTATCATTAGAGATAGTGAGGGAAATATCTTCTAAGATAAGATGTTGGGCACATTGTGATTTTTTAAAATATCCCACGACTGCATTTTACCATGATATCCAAAATAAGATTTCATTTCATTAAAATTGAAATATATATATTTATATAAAATGAATGGAATCCTATTTTAAAATAACTCCCTGAGGAGTTTGGGGTAATTTGATGTTATGTTTTACACACCCCAAATTATCTTTATGGTGAGGGTTGGATAAGCGTGGAAACATTCTTGTTTGATTCTAATGGATTTTCATCATTTGTTAATAAGTGGAACAATGAGAAATAGATAAAAAAATCTAATTTTATCCTAGATAAACAAAATTGTTTTTTCATGTAATCGAATTTTTTTACACCATAAAAATAGACCATTAAAGATGAAAACCATGTAAGAATGATGATATCTATTCAATACAACACTAATTATGTAAAAAGATACCATATTATGATTAATGAATTAGGTTAATCCATTATTGAAAAGATACCAATTACTAGTGTTATCCCAACCATTTAGAATTCTTATAGTATAGTTCCATTTTGTGTATGATGTTTATTTCTAATGAATTACATAGAATTTTTAAAGAATAATTTACGCATTTGATATGAAATCAAATCCTTTCACTTAATTATAAAAACCAGTTAAAGATGTTATCAGTTAAAATTTCCTCAATGAATTATTACATCGCCTATAATATAAAATTATATATTAGTGCATCACCATAATGATATGTTTTCTCAAAATAGATGTATAAGTAAACATTATATCCATAAAGTACATTATCCAATTCCTATGTATGATATTCATATATTTTTAGGACTAGATCACCTCATAATTTTCAATTAGTGTAAAATATATATATATATATAATGCAAAAATAAATGTCACCAACAACTCAAATTATAGAGGAAATACAACAATTCAATGTTATGAGTTGGGTAGTTTCTCTTGTAGTCCTGATTAGAAGAAACCTCATATGCTTCCACATAATCATATTACTTAATAACACAACCCATGCCAATATTTGAAAAATTATAATAATGATATGACGTTAAATTATATTAGAAAAACACATATGACTTTATGGGAATATTTATTGTATATCATTGTAATAATGAAAAAATATCTATTTATAGAGGGTTACCATTATCATTGTAATGAAATCATAGTCATTTTCAAGTACATAAGGATATCATAATATATTACAAAATATTAATTTATATAGATATAAATATTTTATGTTGTATATTATATACATCTCTCAAACAAAGAAATCACTTCAAACCATATTTTAATAGAGTAAACATTGATAAAATAAATCAATGATACCAAATAATATATTTATATGAATGAATCAATCTATTAGTACTCCAACTTTAGACTCAAAAAAAATTTGATCGAAAATAGTCACCTACCTAGATTTGGAATTAAATAGATAATTTTTGTGAGACTAAATCCTTTCCCATATTAGCCTCAATTAAGTTTTTATCTATGTGTGAGCCATTTTACTCTTTAATTCATCTAATTGTGAGTAAATAACTTTTAATATATAAATGGTAGATTTAATTTTCTATCGATAATTTCTTTTCTAAAATAATTGAAGATGAATTAATCATTCACATCAATGAAAATATATGGGAGCTTCCAGGAATGGTGAATTCTCACAACTAAACCTCCCATATTTATAGTATTCTATAGATATACTCACTTTAGATATTTAAAAAGTATATCAAAATGATCTCTTGTTGGAACCATCAACATTCTAACTAAGCTCGACATATTTTCTATTTTCACTAATCAAACCACCTTCACTAACAACGGGTGCAATAGAAACACAACCAATCCCAAAAAAAATATCACCATGATTACTTCTTACAAAATAGAATAGTTTAGATCTTCTATAAAAGTGTTCAAACCATGTGGAGACATATTTTCATAGATACTTTTATAAGGACCATTTTCAATGAATTAAGCCCTACAAGTATTTTCATAGACTAATGTGGGTAGATATGAAACTATCTTAAAAAAATGATATATGCACTCTTCTATCATCTGATCACCCCGCTGAAGACATAAAACATTATCACCTTTTCCATCAATATGTTTTAGAGGAATATTACTAAAAAATTATCCTTAAATCCTTAATAAGTGAAATCCTTATGTTGATAGTCTAGATAGTGGGGTTCCATAATTTCTAACTCAGATCCATGATTATGAATCTATCAAATTTGATCATAGAGGTGTCAATAATTTCAAGAAGATTGAATATTCTATTAAATACCCCCAATAAATTTTTTACTCTAGGGAAACCTTGATCCCTTAAAAATGAAGGTGGATTATAGTTATGTGATTCATAAATCCAATATCTCGTTTTAGTAGGGATAATAAAAACACATCTTTCTATAATGTGGTTAATATGAATTGTTTTTTCAATGCAGATTCTATCACTTAGAGGATTACAATGTAGATGATCATGCCACACTCCCTCCAAATGGTTCTCTACAATGTTTCTAGGATTTATGGCTCAATAAAATCCGTTAATAAAATAAAATCCTATAAAACTAAAATAAAACTCAACATAATTAAATAAAACAATACAAAATGAATTATAAATTTTAAAAATACCATTATAAGAATAATTTTATCATATACATAAATCAAATTATTTTTAATAGTATTCTATCATTATATGATAAAGTATATCATATGCACCCATACAAATCATATAAAATTATTTAAGGAGAAATGAAAACAAAAAAGTATTAAAAAAATCAATAGATCCTTAAATCCCATGATAAAATTCAAATAATAAAATAATTATAAAAGGAATAACACATTATAAAATGTGAATAAATATAAAAAAAATATATTTTTCCAAATTAATGGTTTGATAAACCATGAGATAACTATGCATTCAAAATTGGACCATATATATTTTCCTGAATTGTTCTTATACTTAGAGAATGGTTTGTGCACCTAAATCGTGTAACCCTATGATATCATTTAGTTTCTATTCCAAAATAAAAATTTGATCAAAACAAAATCACAAAAAGTTCTCAAATTGAAATATTATAATAATAATTAATAAAAAATATCTTAAATGATAATGTTCATGTTACTAATATCCCATGATAATTCTCAAATCATCATGAAAAATTTTATCCTAATAATTCCTCATAAATTATCCCATGTGTTAGATTAATCTTATCTGCTATCTACATTATTTTCCAAAAAACATAAACAAAAGTAGGCTTGAATACCATGGATAACCTATCCTGATACCCAATTGGATCCAACAAAATGCCCAAATAGTGTTATTGATCTTTATTGTATTGGAAAACGTTCCAAGGGAACCAAATTCACTATTTCTGAATGATTGATATTGAATAAATTTAAAACCATATGAAGGATTACAATGAATAACCCAAAAAGAACACTATTTATCTTAGTGATACCACATATATTAAATAATCACTTCTAAAAATAAGAAATATCAAAACATTTGATAACAAAAATAGTGATTTATTAAATATTATAAAAGATATAAACATAAAAAGATCACTTAAGAATGAATTTTAATATAAAACATATCCCAAAATATAAAATAAACATAAAATAAGGATTGAAGGAAATGGGGATCTGAATAGTTTGAACATATGAGAGTCATAAAAAATAAAAAACCAAAATAACTATAACTATTTTTCTCCTTGTGACAATGGTGTACTTTCTACTTATCACCTTCTCTAAACTCAACCAAATTTCATTGAACATCCACTAACTCAAAGTAGTTCCCTACAACTCTCTATATTAAATTAAATCTAGTATACATACACATAAATTACATATATATGGTGTGATTGATAATCCTGATATGATACAACCAATTCTATTTATAACAAAATTTAGAAAAACAAATAATGAAATGCTAGTTCATAATACATATAATAAAAATACCCATTTCATTTTATAAAATAATATATCAGGAGTGAATTATAATTGAATTTTCTTTTATACCCAAGGTTATCCTATCTTGTTCAAAAATCAAAAAAAATTATAAAATAAAATAAATACTTTCAATGAAAAGGACTTCCAAATTTAAAATAATCAAATGATGGATTGAAACACATTTTTAAATAAATATGAATTTATTATATATATATATAACCTTATTTTATATTTTTAAAAATTGTCCCATAAAAACCTAATCAAATATCATTAAAATCAAACACCTTTTACATACATGGAAATAATTTGGTTCCCATAAACATTTATAATAATATTAAAATATCAATGAATAAAGATGTTATAACTTATGTAGATTTAAATCTATTTGAAAAAATTATTAGTTAATATCCTATGACTAAAGTTAAAAATTGTGACCTCTATAGGGTGATACAATCTATTATAATGTGATGTAATATTATTCATACATACACTTTACTTTCCCAAATTACTGTTATCAAGAATAAAAACCAATATTTAGAGAATAATGATTCACTAGGTGATAGAATAAAAATAATAATAACAAAGTAGTATAGAACTCATCATTATAATTCACACTTATTATCCTAGGTCTACCGTGATGTTTTTATAAGGGATTTGGGAACTCAATTAAAATTATTATATCAATATCACATTTCCTAAACTCACTTATCACCATAAATCAACATTCAAATAAATATCCCCTTTGATAAAAATATCAAATAGTCATTAATTCATATAAAACAATTCCATTTTCACTTGACTCGTTATAAGATGGGGAAATAATATCAATGGGGAAAATTATACTACAAAACAAATTTAGACAATCCAAACATCCATTTATCCTTCAAAAATAAGGATTAAACTCTATCATCTTTGATTTTAAAATTAGATTACATCATTTTATAAAAATAGAAAAATTCATGGTAGTTAATTATCAAACACCTTACATGACACATTTATATAAAAACAATTTTTATATATCTTATGAAATCCATTATTTATTTAAATTTAAAACTAATAAATGAAAATAATATTATCATTAAATGTAATTATATATATAACTTATATTTTACACTTTATTTTTTACACAATTAAGAAACATACAAGCATCCATTGTTTTGTTAATAATTAGTTATCTATATAACTACATACTGAGAATGAATTAAATTGTGGTTAATCAATGTTTTTTCTACCCAAAGAGATGATGATGAGTCCTTATATAATGATAACAAGCACAAAAAAAAGAAAAATAAAGCGAAAACATATCCAAGATAAACCCAAGGACATCATGTCAACAGAGGTCGATAACAGGGTAGAAATAAGGAATTAATTAATGGATAGAGATATATATTTAGAGGGACTAACCTTGAATAATATATCCAAATTCTATATAATATCCATGAATAAATAAAAAATGTAGAGAGCCTAGGATGGATTATTTTTCTCGATAGTTATTTGAAATATGGGGAAATTGGAGGAGGATTTAACTAAATCCAAACTAAAGATAAAAAAAATATTTACTTTTAAAGGGGGTTCAAGGTTAGCAAGATTGTGAATCAACTATGTACATCAAAGGGACTAGGTATGAATAAAAAGTATAAAACTGTTAAATTTAATATTTTTTACCATATCTATTATGAAATAATATATTCTTCATGGTAGATGTCTGATCCATAAAATTTCAATGTGGGGATGGGATAATTCTTGTTGGTGTTGGTAAAACTTCTTTAATATAAAAAAAATTCAACATCCCTTTTGGGATGGTTTCAAGAGGGTTTATTCATAGAAATGAAAACACTCAATGGTTCCATATACACGAGGGACATGCTTTCCCCGGGCATATGCTCATTGGGAGGTTTTTCCAATGATACTTAAGAACTCACATTGGTTGAGATGATGAGAGGTCATTATAATAACACCCTTTAAGGGGGGATATTGTTGACTACTATGGGACTCACTTATATATTTAAGATATGTTTGTGAATCCTTCATTAATTACCAAATATGACATGGGTCACCAATGAACTTAATATTAATTATTATCATGTATAGAATTTAGATTAATATATATGTATTTTAGGTTCTTCATCAATGGAGATATTTGTATGCATCCCAGGTTCTCCATCAACTGTACCCTCTTATGTACTGATTATATATTCTCTTACTATATTATTATGATATTTTTTTCGAGCAAGACAATGGGGAACTATGTAGTGACTCCTTATCATGGAATATGAGATTTGTTTTGGTGTCAGTATCAAACACATTAGATGAGATTACTATGTATACATGTGGAAGGAATCAGAACCCATATGGTTTTATGCCACTTAACAGGGCACATCATCCCTTTTTGGTAGTGTGATAAGGACCAAACCCTGTAGTTTAAAATTATACAAAAATGAAATCTATGTGAATGTTACATAGTAAATTTTTGGTGCGGTACATATGCTGAAGAATGTTAGGGAAAACAGAAAGGATATGGTCTCCTATGATGGATAAGACTCTAGTGGGAATGTGTCCCATATGGAATTAGGGTTGATTTAGGGTGATGGGTTTGGACCTCATGGAGGCTTCCTATATATCCCATTTGTAATGAACCATTCATATGGAGTCCCTCTAATGGTTTGTATTACCGAGGATTATTTAACTTTAGATCATTAGTTTGGGAGTTATTCATCAAGATGATTCCATTGTTTGGTTGGGTCTTAAACTATGAATGATTCCCCAAAACATGGTTATGATTTGGGATTATATAGAATATGAGTCCCACTAGTCTAGGATTATGTTATTTTTTTTATCACCACTATCATTTAATCCCATGTGAACCATGATCGATGTGAGAAACAAGAGTGAGTGGTAGATATGGAGAAAGCACATAATATACTTTTTTTCTAGTTTATGAGGCCAGGACCCAAAGGTGAAGGGTAATATATAGGGCTTTGGTGGACATTCCCTTCTGTCATTGTACCCTGGACCCCAATGAAGAGGTAAAGGTCTTTGAAGTTCCAATATCCCCTCTTATTTTTCTAACTAAGATATTAAAATTTAATGATATATCTATCCATGAACCATGTTTATTGTGAAAGAGGAAATAATGAATAATTATTCGTACACTAGGGGAGTCTAGGGGCATACTCTAGGAATAATTCCCAAAAATTGGGTCCAGGGGAAGAGAAGAGTATTTCATTAAATCTCTCCCCGCTTGGAATCGAAGGCAATGTGTCTTAATGGTGATGTAGAAAAAACTAGTCTCTAACCCTTTTCTCTGAGTCCTATGGATTTCTAATACTACACCAATGTTTAGGGGCCTCATGACCAAAGGTATGAATACTCACATGCACCCTGAGGACCCTACCTATTAGGTAGGACAACTTGGGGTTACATCTTACCGAAGAAATTCATACCCAAATGGGAGACATTTTGGTTTTCCTCCTACCATTTTCATGAAAATCATAAGGTTTCATTGGAGGTTGCAATTTGGTTCTCCTTAGATGAAGGATACAAATGGAGATGAACCCTACCTTTGGTAGCTTGGAAGAGGACTCAAAGGGGGGCTTTCATTGGTCCTATATTAGTGTGGAAATATTTTTCATATAGGTATTGTAAGGAATGGGGAGTACTCTACATATAGGTAATAGGCTTGCACGATCTATAGATTCCTTGGTAAACAGACCACCTGGGAAAAACACTTGGGTGAGTAATTATCCTAGGCACCATGGGTCTCCCCATGTATCCCTTCATGGGTCTCACATAGGTCCCTGATTAGGGTAGGGGCCTCACTCAAGTGGTTTTACAATATGATAAAATAGGTTCATCAAATAGTTTTCTAGTATTTTAGGCCCTAAAAGTAATTTGATCTCACTATCCCCCATAATTATATCTTTTATTAGTATTTAGAGATATACCTTAGTGAATTTGGAGGTCCTGGCCAAAGTGGTTGTGTGACCAGAGCTTTAGTGCTTCTTTCGCATTTCTATTTTTGAAAATGATAAACTATGGGGTCTTATATATATGAAAATAGGGAACCCTAGTTAAAGGAGTTACACTGAATAGGTCAATGGTGTAGGTACTCAACAAAGGTACCCCACATAGGGGAGTCCCATGTAGGTGTCTCATGTAGATGTTGCATATAGGTTCCCCATAATGGTTTCTCATGCAGGTGTCCCATGCTAGTGTCTCGTACACTTTCCTGGACTCATCAAGAACATTTTTGGTTGTTGAAAATGGGAATCCAATCTGCTCCTTTGTCTAGCATAAAGGGAAATTCCTACTCAAACTAAACATTTTGTTCCTAAGTGATGTTTACATCTGTAATTATATGAAAAAATTCATGGAACCAATTTCACAATGTCAACAAAATCCCCCCTAGAATTATATTTTTTTCATAACCAAAATAATATTGTTCTATGGTAATTTTAGGGAACTTTTACACATTCGAACATCATTTGATGGTATTTGGAGATATCTAAAATGTGTAAGCATGATCTATTATTCTCCTAATCCATGGGACCTATCGAGTATTGTTATATTGTTTCTATGTTCCTACGGACAACCCTACAAAATTTTTATCTTTTATATCAAACCCCTAATTTTTTCTTAAGACCAATATAAATAAGTCTTAGTGGATGAGACATTTTATTTGTCTTATTCCTCCTTTTTTGTTCTTTTATCCTAACATGTTTTGTGCATTTTATCTTTTCATTGATTGATTCCTTCATAAACCAAATACGGGTTAGGTCTAGTTATCTAAGACTCGAATTTTTTCCTTTGTTCCCTTTGTGGGATTTTGACCTAGAGAGTGATGTGTCTATTTTTTGGGTAGTTGAAAGACTTGAAAACATAACTGAAGACACTTGTGCACAATGTCAAACAGCTTTGACCATATGTTTTGAAATGAAGTCATAAAATAGCTTATGGTTCAAAAATGATTTAATACTATTCAAATACCCAAAGGAGAATTTTGAGTTTTGATTTTGTTATTTACAAATATAAAACATTATATTCAGCAATATAGAATGTTTATCTTGGGAATAAAGTTACTGCTGGTTGACAAACCCATTTTGTGTGGGACTTAATGAAAATCCAATTGGCGCATGGTACAAAAAAATCAAATAGTGTAATCCTTTAGATGGAAACCCCTTCATGTGGGAGAATTATGAAAACCAAATCAGGGAGTGTTATAACATAGTCATGAAAAAGAGTTCTCATGAATCCTGAATATTTTATTTCTCATGGATGAAGATATTTTATGGAGATTTGGATTTCTTAAAACTATGATGGGGTTTTTTCCCAGTGAATATGTCTGAGAAGGAAGGGATGATCTGTATTGGCATTGAATGTGAATGGTAGACCTCTCATACATGAATATGGATTGTGAGAAGGAGGGTACATTTTGTTAAATGACATATATAGGGGATAGGGCACCATTATTACAAGAGTTGATTCATCATTTAATATAATGTGATGTGACTAGGACATTGACTATTAAATTTAATATCTTACAGTGATGATGATTTAATACAATATAATGTATGGTGACTAGGATTTTATGATATTCAGTTTAATGTAATAAAACAAGGAAACTATGGGGGATATAATTTAAGGTTCTAGTTTTGACGGAAAGGTTAATGATTCTCTCATTCTTGTTAATTAGTCTGAGAATATGCTATCATAATCATGTGTGAGGAGGGGAATGTTGCATGTTTTAATCATGGGATCTCTAGATCGGAAGAATGTTATAAGGGAAGAGTCTTATTAATATTGAGTATGTCTTTATATAGGATGATGATACTACTGGTTGAGAAACCTATTTTATGGGAGACTTTTAGTTGGAAGACTGGGGATTTTTATAGCACATTCAAATAGTGGAATCCTCTAGTTAATAGGATCATTATGTGAGACACTTATGAAAAGACAATAGTGGTGTGTTGTAGCATATTCTGGAAAAGAAGTTATTATGATTTTTTGACATTCTGTTATTGAAAAGAGGATGTTTAAGGATATTTGGATTTCCCCATACAGATATTATAGTTTGTGAAAGTAATGTGACTGAATATGGGGGGAGAATTTTGTGTCAAAATTACTCAATAATGGAGGAAAATGATTCCTACATAGGTATGAACCCAAATGCTTGAAATAATGGTTCTTGTAGTTTAGGTTGTAAATCTAGGACCGTGTATTATGGAATGAATAGGTAATATATATGGACTATGAGACCAAAGTCATTATGAAATACTTTGAACATGAGGGAATAAATTTTAAGTCATGATCTTGTGGGTTCCTTGATCGGGAAAAATGATATGGGACAAGTATGTGGGGGGATGACCATTGGAAAAAATCAAATAGCATGTCCCAAAATAATGTATTCAACGCATATGGAGACATAAGAGTATTATTTTGAGAGTAAAGTGACCATAGGTTGAAAACCCAGTTTTGTAGGCTATATTATGCAAATCCTACTGGGGTGTGTTACTTCATAGTCAAAAAGTGGCATCTCTTGGATGGAAGTATATATTGATGGGTGACTTATGGAAAGACAACTAGGGTTTGTTACTACAATTTTGGGAAGAGGAGTATAAGTTAACATATGTTCTATTAACAGTATCCTAATAAAGATTATTAATATCTATAATTGTCCAAGATTAAGAGTTTTAAGTGTGAAATGTATTTGTCTGTGAACAAAGGAAGTACTTGGATCGATATCGATCATGGTGTGTAGGGTACCTTGCGTATATCTGACTCATACGTAGGTGGGGACATCTCTATTTCCTTAGTGGACACTTGAATGAGGGGACCCAAATTTAGAGCTCCTACATAGATCATTTAATGCAAGAGAGTGGCATTTTTCATTACCCTATGGTTGGCATGAGGACAGAAGTCCTAGTTTTCACAACATATCTCACTTGCATAAGAATTGGGAAACATGTAGATCTTGAGGTTCCATTTAGTTTAATGTCTTGAAGCCATGACATTATCCATGTAGTTTTAACATCATGTCATTTGGATGAAGCTGACTCAATGCGATTGCAGCTGGAAGAGGGTATAGGAACCAAGCATCACTATATATCTTGATGGAGTAAGAATCAAGCCACATATATTTCTAAAAAGGATTACCCATAATCATTTAAATCATGTGAGGAGAAAGGGGTATATCTTGAATGAGATCTCACACATGGGGTGATAATTCTTATTAGATATTCTTATGTACATATGACTTATACATAAGAGCATTGGGAATTTCCATTATTGTGTTATGACTTGGTCCAGGATCGAAGATCTAGACATCACTACATATCTCATTGGGATGATAATCAATCCATACGTAGTACTTCAGAAATCTATGCAATATATATTCATGTGGAAAATACATTTTTTGTTGCTTTTAAAGTCTTACAGGCAACACCATGATAACCCCAATGTGAAATCAAATTCCTTACTCATGCATTGAACATATTTTCCAAAACTCCTCATCCCACTTGAGATATGCATTGTGGGAGAAACTAGGAGTGGTAAAAAAATTATTAGATGACACAAAGGCAACACAAGTGAAGGAAAAGGTAATTTATGTTCTTTGATGGATGGTCTAGGATATATAATCCAAGCATCGCTACTTTTCTCATTAAAATGATAATGAAGTTATACATAGTTCTAAAATATCATGTATTCTAATGTCATGTGATGTAGCTACTCGGCTTTTGGCAGTATCGAACTTTGGAATATTCCAACGAATAATTTAAGATCTAGGCACGAAGATGGCGTGCAATTATGAGGCTTGGTGTGCCCGGAATTCATTTTATAAAAATATTAATTATTTTTATACTGTGCACATGGATGTTTTTTTTCCTAAATAGTATCTCAAATTGGAAATTTGAGGGCAATGTTGTGTCTGGAGCATGTTGTTTACCATAGGTGGGGTGTAAACATTGCGGTTGCGGGCCTGCTGAGGAAAAAGCCACCAGGGGAATTTTCTTAAATAAATAAACAAGTCTCTTTATGATCACCCACTCTAATTACTCATGAATGGAGTCTTAGATCACAATTCTAAGAGTGTCATTGTGTTCAGAAATCCATGTTTACCCTATAGGTGACTTAATTTTAGTCAGCACCGGGAGTCGGGTCGGGGGTGAGTCAGGCTGGAAAGTTAAGCTGATATTTGTTTTAATAAAAATTAAAACATATATCAATTATTCTCCCCCACACCTTGGAACATGAAGGGAATCCCCTCTTTACATCAACAATGACCCAATCAGATCGAAGAAACAAGGTGTCGTCAGACTCATATCCTAACGACGATCGCTCTCGAATGGTGCAACAGCTACATCGGAATGTGTATCAGGTATAGAAGCATCAGAGTTTCGCCCATGAGGTTGGAAGTTTGTGTTCTAATATCTCATAACCCATTTATGTGTTTTTTTCAAATTTTCATAAGGGGGTTGTAGTTCAGGTCCTGAGCTTTCTGAAACCTATTACAGATCTGAATTTGGAGAATCGGGGTGCTCCCAGTTGCTCCTGGAAGTTTCCTTGTGGAAAAACTGGTTTCTGGTAGTGGCTATGGCAGATTATGGAAAGGGAGGCGGTGGATGGGTGGATTATGGCTCCAGCGCGGCAGTTTCTAGTGGTGGTGCGGTGGTTTCCGGCGAGGCAGACAGTGGTCCGGCTAGGATTTTTTGAAGGTTCTTTAAACCCCCATAACTCGCAAACCATAACTTCGATTTGTGAGTCATTTTCAGCGACACATTCCTTGAATCTAGATGGACCTTTTTAACTCTCTTTCAATTTTTTTTGAGTCGGGTTCACATCCTAGGGCTATGAAATGTTGAAATAATAATAATATTTTATTATTATTCAACTTCGACCCGCTGTAACTTTTGCACGGAGCATCCAATTGGCATGCCATCAGTGAAGTTGTGATCCTCATAGTAAGAAGGAATTTTCAAGATAGTTTCTAGGTGCTGGGATGAATATCATGATGTTGTACCCATGGTACTGCTTTTGGGTGTTAATGGAGAAACACAACTTCTTCGTCGGGTGACTGTTTTGGATGAACGAGTGGTCAATATCAGCTCTTTTTTCAAGGGGATCATAATGGTGTGGTCTGTTTGATGAGTTTTGGGATCGAGGTGTCGGCCCAACCTGGGCATGCTATGGTGAATAGTACCTTTTTCACAAGTTGACCATTTTAGGCGAGTAAATAACCTATCTTGCATGTTTTTCTGTGTAGAACGTGGTGGTGGCCTTAGTATATTGGTCTAGAAGGTGCCTAGAGTGGTGATGTTGTGGTTTGCTCGGGTTAGTGATGTTCAGACCAGTTGTGGTTGATTTTACTTGCTTGGTTCATTCTTATGAGGGATCCTGTGGCATTACAACCTTAGTATAAGTTATTGATCTCTTCAGTAGGATGAATTTCTGTTAGAGTTGGGGCATCCCTTCGGTGGGTTCAGAGTGATATCCTCTACCTTCGCTTCCATAGATCGGGTTCTTGGTATCACTGTGATTGCTTATCCATGGGCATGAAATCCCCTTTCTAGAATGTTAACCTCATAGGGTTTGTGGCATCATTGGGAATATGACCCCCTACATAGTGTTTCGTGCACATTAGGGTTGTGCCATCATTGGTTATATGATCCCCTACTCAGCATGTGGTTTGTAGTGGGGTTGAGCATCGTTAGTTACATGATCCCCAACTCACCATGTGGTTTCTAATAGGGTTGCGGCTTTATTGGGTATACGATCCCTTATTCATCATGTGGTTTCAGTAGGGCTGCGAAATTGTTGGTTATATGATCCCCTACTCAACGCGTTGTTTCTGTAGGGTTGGTTCATCGTCGGTTCGATCCCCTACATTGTGTGTTATACCAAATGGGGTTTCCGACATCATCGTGACCATCTTCACATGGGAGATGATTCTCTTTCTGAGTGATGTGATCTATAGAGCATCGTGTCGGGTTGTGGTATCCCCCAGCAGATCCTGGGAGTGATACCCTATCTATGAGATCTTCGAGATACTAGAGTGGGTTCTTGTATCCCCTAGTAGACCCTAGGAGTGATCCCCTATTCGAGAAGATTAGTGTTTCTCCTGCTTGAGCATGATGTTCTCAATGACGATATCCGACGAGCGTGACCTCTCAGATAGGCATCTGGGATGTTGGTGTGAGACCCGATGGAGTGTATCTCTCAGACGAGTGTTACCTGGAATGACATTGCTCGTGGAGTGTGTTCTCCTTGTTTCGTGTAGAACATGTCACTGTTTATGAGGTTGGAACCTCATGAGGTTTGGTGTGTGGAATGAGTATATTTGGTTTATCATGTTATATGTATGGGAATATACCTGAGCGGTTGTTCATGTTTTTTGTATAGGAATACACCTGAGGTGACTTGATAGTCGTGTTTAGCCGAAGATGGTCTTGAGAAGGAGTTTATCCATCGTTTGGGTTCCCTCTGGCTGGGATGTGCTGAATGTTGTCTTTAGTTTCTCCCTTTTATTTTGGGGTTTTTGGGGTGCCTACTAAGTATTTCAATACTCACTTTTACATTGCCTTTTCCCATACATGTTGTTGTCTTGTGAAGACCACATGGCTTTGGATGGAGTCCCAAGAGGACCCAGAGCAGATAGATCTTTATGAGTGAGACTAACCAAGGTGTTTACCGAAGGTGTGCCGAGGAGAATACAGGTGGGTACTTTTGACAGTGATCCCCTCCTTCTGAGATGGTTCGACACTTTCTCAGTTTACTTTTGGTGGGACCAATATTTTCCCTTTTGTACTTTTGTTGTACTACGGTTGTGGGTTAGATGTATGCATGAATTTCTTTTCAGTTTATATATATATCTTTGTACCATTGAGTGGAGGTGGTTGGGGTTGTGTGGGTACAGTTACATTAGGCTAATGCCTCCCATGCGTGTGATAGCGTACTCGACGCTAGTCTCCAGCCGCTGACATATTGGAGGTGGGCTTGGGGAGTCACAGCTCGAGCCCCGTTTGGTCAGGTCGTGATAAAGTGGTATCAAATGAGGTTCCACCTTTGGGTTCTCTGAGTGTAGGTGGTCTTACTGTGAGTTTGGATTGGGTTGCATAACTGCATTTTTAGAATGTTTTGAGTTTGACTTTCAGGCCAGGGACTCTAGTGTTGGTGTGGTAGCCAACATATCCATTCACCAGAACTCTAATAACCTACCTTTTGACTCAGGACATTAGGACACTAGTCGTAGGGATATAATGGTACATGCATCAGATAAGACAGGGTTTTGGGTTTCCCTTGTTCTTCTTGAGGCCGCTCCCCAGATATACTCTTTGACCATGGTGCATCTTGATTGTATAACAAGGTTCCTCCACAATGAAAACCATTGAGGTATCTGTAGTGGGATTGTTGTAACGATCCGCCTCGTGTAGAGTCTGTGGACCAGGGTGAAAGTTCTGAGGCTGGACCTCCAGGTGGTCCACCAGTTGAGCCACCACCTGCCGAGAAGCTAGTTGTGCCAGTAGTACAGGATGAGGATGCCCACAGGATGAGTGACCTGCATGAGTTCCAGAGACAACGACCTTTGAGGTTCCGGGGTGATCCAGACCCCCTGGCAGCTGATGACTGGGTCGAAGTAGTGACCCATGTTTTCCGCCTTGTGGGGACACCTCCAGATCATATAGTGGTCCTACCGGTGAGCCTTCTACATGGTTCAGCCAGGTGATGGTGGAGTTTAGTGATTCAGCCCCATGATGAGTATATTACCACATGGATAGAGTTTTAGAGGCTCTTCAGATAAGAGTTCTATCCGGTGAAGCTGAGGTCAGTGCGAATCCTGGAGCTTCTGCAGCTTTGGTAGGTGGGAATGACTATGTTGGAGTACTCAGTGAGGTTTATAGATCTGTTGAGCTACTCCTTGGATATGGTTCGAGACCCGTTCATTATGGCTCAGACATTAGAGTAGGGCCTACGTAGAGACATCCAGGCATGTGTGGTTTCCTTATGCCTACCCACCTATACTGGAGTGCTGGAGTGAGCCTTGGTGGTGGAGAGCTTTCTAGATGAGAAGATTCATCCTGTCAGTTCTAGGCACGTGATAGCTGAGACCTCGTAAGCTAGTAGTCGATGGTAGGTGAAGGGTTCTAGATGTTCCCGACATTTCATTAGGCAACCCCAGGATAGAGGATCAAAGGCTTAGGGATCTCAGGGATCTCAGGCCAATTTTGTTCAGCTATAGGAGATGGGGTGTTACTCTTGCGATAGTCAGAGACATCTTGCTAGGGAGTGTCCATCCCACCATGCAGTTGAGAGAGATTCCGTTGACAGGCTTTCTTGGCATTGACAACATCTTGAGTATGGAGGTCTGTAGGGCGGCAGACGTGGTGACATAGTTGGTGCAATAGCGGGAGGTGCCAGGCCGTATCAGATGCCACCACCACAATCCCCAGGTGGTCCACACCGAGCTCTGGGCGCTAGAGGGTGAGGACGAGGACTACTAAAATCCTTAGAGGTTTTAGAACCAGAGGCTCCATGGGTGGATCTCTGTGTCCTTTCTACTTATTTAGTAGTTTTAAAAAATACTATTTAGAAGTACTCTTTACTTTATGTTTCTTGCTCGAGGATTTCTTAGGGTGTTGGTAAGACCAAGTGTGGGTGTTGTTCAACATGATTAGAATTTACGAGGAAGAGGGATCTTTCCCCAACCAAGAAGTGTTTTTGTGACGTGATTAAAACAGCGTGGGCAAGTCAGTGCCACCCAAAGTGGATAGTGTCAAGGTGTGGGGGACGAGTCCCTCTAACTAATATATTTGGGATGATGTGTATGTTGGAAAAATTGCTGGTGTGGGAGACCAAGTTCAGAGTTCAATTTCTTTCATTTTGTTTATGACTTTTTGGGGACGAAAAGTACTAAGGTGGGGAGGATGCAGTGACTCGGGTTTTGGCCATATCAGACTTGGGAATATTCTTATGAATATTTCCAGAGATAGGTGCGAAGATCACGTGAGATTCTGAGGCCCGATGTGCCTGGAATTAATTTTATAAAAATATTAATTATTTTTATACTATGCATATGGAAGGGATGTTTTTTCTTCTAAAGGGTATCTCAGATCATAAATTCAAGGGCATGGTTGTGTCTGGAGCATGTCGTTTACCATAGGTAGGGTGTGAACATTGTCGGTGCGGGCCTGCTGTGGAAAAAGCCACCAGGGGATTTTTTTTAAATAAATAGACAAGTTTCTTTATGATATTGTTCTCGAATAACTCCTGAACGGAGTCTCAGAACACAATTTTGGAGTGTTCCATTGTGTTCAGAACGTCGCGTTTACACTAGAGGTGACTTAATTTTAATCAGCACAGGGCGTCAGGTCGAGAGTGAGTCGGTCTTGAAAGTTAAGCTGATATTTGTTTTAACAAAAATTAAAATAAATATCAATTCTTATCCTCCACCCCTTGGAATTTGAATATAATCACATCCCTCCTTCAAGCGATGAACCTATCAGATCGAAGAATCAGTGTACTGTCAGACTCAGATCTTGACGGCGATCGCTCCCGAATGGTGCAACAGCCGCTTCGGAGTGCAGAATTGGCCTAGAAGCATCGATGATTCGCCTGTGAGGTAGTCAGTTTGAGTTTTAAAATCCTGGATCCCGTTTATGTGTTTTTGTTTCTTCAAATATTCATAAGGGTTGTTTAGTTCGAGTCCTAAACTTTCTGAAACATGTTACAGATATGAATTTGGAGCACCGAGGTTCCCTCGGCGGCTCTCGAAAGTTTTCTGGTGGAAAACCAAGTTTTCTACAGCGGCTATGGCAGATTCTGGCATGGGTGGCAGTGACGTAGCATATTTTGTCTCCAGAGCGGTGGTTTCCTGCGGTAGTGTGATTATTTCCAGTGAGGCAGACGGTGGTCTGTCCAGGAGTTTTCGGGGGTTCTTTAAACCCCCGTAACTCGCAAACTGTAACTCCGATTTGAAAGCCATTTGCAGCGACACATTCCATGCATCGAGATGGACCTTTTGAACTCTATTTGAGAATTTTATATGTTGGGTTTATGGCCCAGGTCTACGTAATGTTGAAATAATTATTAATATTTTATTTTTATTCAACTTTGACCTGCTGTAACTTCTGCACGGAGCATTTGATTGATGTGTTGTCAGTGATGATGTGATCCTCATAGTAAGGAGGAACTTTCAAGATAGTTTCTGAGTGATGGGATGGATATCAGGATGTGGGACCCACAATGCTTCTTTTGGGCGTTTATAGAGAAACATGTCTTTTTCATCGGGTGACCTTTTTGGATGAACAATTAGTCGATCTCAGGTTTTTTTTCCAAGGGGATCGCAATATTACAGTCCAATTGATGTGTTTTGAGATCGAGCTGTGGGCCCCACCTGGGCTTGCTATGGTGAATAGTACATGTTTCACCGGTTGTCCATTTTAGGCAAGTAAATAACATATCGTGAATGTTTTTTCTTATAGATCACGATGGTGGCCTTAGTATTTTGTCCATGGAGGTGTGCAGCATGGCGATGTTGCGGGTTGCTCGGGTTAGCAATGTTCGGACCAACAGTGGTTGAGTGTACTCCCTTTGTTCATTCCTATGAGGTTTCATGTGGCATTACAGCCTTAGTATAGGTTACTGATCCCCTAAATAGGATGAATTTCTATTAGAGTTGTGGCATCCCTCCAGTGGGTTCAGAGAGAGATCCTCTAGCTTCGCTTCTATAGATCGGGTTCTTTGTATCATTGTGACTGGTTATCCACGGGTGGAAATCCCCTATCAAGTAGGTTAACCTTGTAGGGTTTGAGGCATCATTTAGAATATGATCCCCTGCATAGTGGGCTATGCATAGTAGAGTTCTAGCATCATTGGTTATATGACCCACTACTTAGGATGTGGTTTGTAGTGGGGTTGTAGCATCGTTGGTTACATGATCCCCTACTCAGCTTGTGGTTTCTAGTAGGGTTGTGGCATCATTGGGTATATGATCCCCAACCCAGTGTGTGGTTTTAGTAGTGTTTTTGAATTGTTGGTTATAAGATCCCCTACTTAGCGTGTGGTTTTGGTAGGGTTGGTGCATCTTCGGTTCGATACCCTACTACACGTGTTATACCAGATGGGGTTTCCGGCATCTTCATGACCATCTTCACATGTTCGAAGATCCTCTATCTGAGTGATGTGATCTGTGGAGCACCAGATCTGGTTGTGGTATCCCCCAGCAGATCCTGGAAGTGATCCCCTATTTATGAGATATTCAAGATACTGGAGTGGGTTCTTATATCCCCTAGCGGACCCTAGGAGTTATCCCCTATCTGAAAAGTTTAGTGTTTCCACTGTTCCAGCATGATGTTATTAGTGAAGATATCTGATGAGAGTGATCTCTCAGATGGGAATCTAGGATGTTGGTGTGAGACCTGATGGAGTGTAGCTCTCGGATGAGTGTCATCTGGAAGGACATTGCTCGTGGAGTGTGTTCTCCTGGCTTCATGTAGAACTTGTCACTGGTTATGAGGTTGGAACCTCATGAGGCTTAGTGCGTGCATTGAGTATAACTAGATTCTCATTGTATATGTATGGGTATATACCTGAGCGGATGTTCATGTTGTATGTTTGGGAATACACCTGAGTTGAGCTGACTAGTCATGTTTAGTCAAGGATGGTCTCGAGATGGAGTTTTTCTCTCATTTGGGTTCCCTCTGGCTGGGATGAGATGACTATTTCATTTTATTTCCTCCCTTTTATTTTGGGGTTTTTAGGGGTCCAAATGATTATTTTAATACTCACCCCTAAATGGGATTTTCCCGCACATGTTTTTTTCTTGTGTAGACCACATTCCTTTCGATGGAGTCCCATGAGGACCCAGAGCAAGTGGAGCTTTGTGAGTGAGACTGGCCAGGGTGTTTACCAATGTTGTGCCAAGGAGGTTACCAACAAGTACTTTTGACATTGATCCCCTTATTCTGAGTAGGTTGGACGTTTTTACAGTTTACATTTGGTGAGCCCTATATTTCCCTTTTTGTACTTTTTCTGTACTCTGGTTGTGGGTTAGATGTATGCATGCATTTCTTTCCAGTTTTTGTATATATCTCTGCAGCATTTTGTGGAGGCGGTTGTGGGTGTGTGTGTACTGGTACCTTAGGCTAATGCCTCCCATGTGTGTGATATCCTACTCAGCACTTGTCGCCAGCCCCTGGACTATTAGAGACAGGCTTGGGAAGTCACGACTTGAGCCGCATTGGGTCAGGGCATGACATGTGATGAAGATAAAAATGAACCAACGTGAAAGAGAGAAAATGTTGTGTCTAGGCCCAAGAATAGAAATCTGGGCGTCACTGTATATCTTGTGATGGCACGAATCCAAGAACACATAGTTCTTCAAAGGTTCCCAATACATCTCTAACTAATACATTGGGAGTAGGGTATTTTTTTCTTATTGTGGCTGGACCCTAGATTGGATATTAGGGCATAAATATGTATCTCATTCACATGAGAATCAAACCACATGTAGTTCACAGAATGATCAAGTAGTTTATCATTAGGTGATGAGGATGGTATCTGTGCAGTTTAAAATCTTATGTTAAGGATGTGGGGTCACCTGATGTGGAAAAGAATATTTCAACTAGAATAGAGGATAGGACTTGGGTGTCATTATTTATCTTGTTGGAGTGGGAATCAAGACACACATAGTTCTTGAAAATACTCCCCCCCATAAATCAGGTTTTGACTCAGGGAAAAGGGGGGATTTAATATTTTCTAAAATCATGGATAAATTTAGGACATAAGATCTAGGGATCACTACATATCTCATTGGAATGAGAATCAAGTCACACTATGTTCTTAAAAGATTCATTGTGCTGGTCTGATTCATACATAGGGTAATTGGGTTTTTTTATAGTTGATGGAATTGGGATGGGAGGTTCGGGTGTCACTAAATATTTAATAGAAATGATAATCAAGCCACACATATTTCTTGAGTAAAGCTGTTGTGGGGTACCAGCATTGATGAATATGATCCACTCAAAAGTGGATAGGAATTCTATATTGTTTTAAATCATGCAACAACAAAATTAACCATGAATGTTAACATAATGTGGCCAGGATGATGTGATACACTGTTAAATGTATTATTTCATATGCTATATATATATATATATCTGTTCATTTTAACATCATGTGGCTAGGACGACTATTGTGAGATTACATGAAATATTTTATCTGAAACCTTGCATTGGCTTGGGTCATAATTAGTTCTCCATCTATTGACACCAAGAAATTAGATCCATTATAGTAGATCTTTTGTATGGATTAAGGTCCCCCCCACTTTGGTAAATATTTGGGGGATTCATTATATAAATTATTGGATTCCTAGGTACCATTACCAATTTTCTGTAGAGGATCGAATGGAGGTGAAGATTTTTGTTAAAAGCACACATTATTAATTTTTGATAATCCTCCATGTGATGCAGAGTGTGAAATAATTTACTATTGAGTTTCTCCAATTCATCTATCCATTTCAAGGATCACTCATCCTTGGATATCTAGACACATTTTGTGATTATAAGTGTTTATAATTGGACTTCAAGGGGAAGGACTACTTCTATCCCATAAATAATTGAATACGGTGTCACCCATGCGGTAGTACGGGTTGTGGTTTGGTGGATCCACGAGGCATGTAAAAGTTTTTCTAGACCAGACATTTTATATTCTTATCCACCATCTTTTCGAGTATGTTTAATAAGGTTTTTTTAAAAGCTTATATCTATATATTAGACACTGAATTATAGTGGGTTGAGTGGTTGGATTTGATGTTATTCTTCTATTTCATTTTTTCAACCATAGTAGAAAAAAAATTGGTGATGTTTTTCATCATTATTTTATTATGGAACCCAAATATATTAGTTATATTGGATTTTGTGATGTTGAAATTGGTGACTTCTTACATAAATATGTGGCACCATCATTCTTCATGCCAAAGAGAATTACCCGATAGTTGAATAATCCCTAAGGGGACCTGAAGGTTGTGGATTATTAATCTTCTAGGGACATCCAAATTTGGTTGTACCCTAAATATCCATCCATGGTGTAGAGATATTGATAAATAGCAGTTACATCAATCCATAGTTCAATGATTGGAATCAAGAATTCATATTTCTGACTATATGGATTGAGATCTCTAAAGTTGTTGTAGACCCTGATTTTCAAATTTTTCTTCTTCATTGGGATGATATTGGATTTTCATTTGAAATACTAAACTTCTAGGATGAAGTCATCCTTGATGTGTTTTTACACTTCTACCTCAATTTTGTAGTCATGAGTTGGGTGTGTCCCTCTAAATGAATGTGCATTTTGTAGGTGTCCTTCGAGCAATCCCATGTGCTGGGCAGACACCTTAGGATCAGGCCCTAGAATCTCTATGTAATTCTAGGTGAATACATGCCATTGTTTCTTCTAGAAGGAAGTATATACCACTTATTCATCAGAATTCATGGCTACACTGATCAAAGTAGGTGGTGGATATTCTTCTATGCCCATATATATTTCTTTAAGCTCATCAATGGTGGTGGAGACACATTTCTCAAATGCTGGAGTAACATCCCTATGTTCTTCCACCTATTCATATCCCTCATGATTTACCTCTTCCACTTCTACATGGTAATTAGTTGATAAAGAATGTTTCTCAGGGTTATTGGAAGAGTCAATAATTTTACATTCAAAGGATGAAGTGACTAATTCCATATTAATTGATGGCATGGGGAATATTTTGGGCTATGAAGGGGAGACGAGGGATTGAGAACAAGAATATTTGTTTTCTCCAATTTTCCTGAAAATATTTCCAACCTAGAGGATGTAATTGGAATTTTTAGAAGCTCGGGGGATGGAATGAAAGAATTTTCATCTGGGATTTTATTACTGTTAAAAGAGTTGACAAATTATTTACTACTATTGAGTTTAGTTTTCCAAAATTTCATCACGAAATTCACTGTATGATTGCTCAAATTTGAACCCAAATATTCAATTTGGTTGGTGGGAAGCACATACATTATGATGTGTTTCTTGAAATAATTATCCAAAATCATCTCTAGGCAGTAATTCAAGTGACATAATTAGTCGCAGACTATTTCCCTTCCCTCGAATAGAATATTGCTTCAAATTACAATGATTCACATTATTTAAATGGGTTTTTTCACCATGAAATTTACCAATTTGACCATTGATGTAATATTTATGGAATTTGTTGTGTGATTAGGGTATAGCCTCATGTTGATGTATCCAAGGTGTTCCCTTTGTAATTTTCATAGCTTTCTGAACAACAATGAATTTGAAGGACCCCGAAATACTATTAGAGGGTATGGGTAAATCAGGGTGTCAAATTATTATTCAAATGTAATAGTTATTATTACCACATTTTTAGGAACCTATTAAATATATCTAATGTAAAACTGCATTAATTTTAACATTAACATGTAGGGAGATAACACATCATTTTTACCTAGTTCACCACAAATGTCTTTTCCAAGAAGCATATACTGATAGTGTATCGGTAATACCTAAATTCACTTATCTACACTAGTTGTGGAATATAAATTTTTACACACAAACACTCTATTCTCAGAACACTGACTTTACAAGATTTTTTGGAAATCAGATTCATTCCCCCAGAACACTTCTATCGACTCCCCTTAGCCCACTACCTTGGGGGAAGTCTTACACAGTTTATCGACTTGAAGGTATCTATAGTATATTGGCATTTAAGTTTTTTTTGACAAACACAAGATCCTTCTTTCACAACAAACCTGATTTGATGCACATTCAATTCCATTTTCACGGAAAAATGTATGTTCCAAATTACCTTTCATGATTCTCAATTACTTTATGAGGATGATTTACTTCACATAACAAACTACCTTCGTGAAGCTCGTAGGTCCATCATTGAATACCCCATCATCACGAAGCACCCGTTACTCAGAAGAATTTGTTTCAATCATGTCTAAACCATTCGTTTCATGATGCTCATGATTTAATAGAAGTCCAAATTCATGGATCTCCCATCATTTGCAAAATTAGAGCGATTCCATATTTTCGCTGATAATTTTTCTCGTCAAATGAAGTGGGGTAGCCTCATATTTATAGGATTGATCATTCATCATTCTCCACCCCCTCTTAGTAGATTTTTCATAAAACTCAAAAAAAATTATCTAATCTAATTCTATCATGAAGCTATAGGGAAATTCCTTGTAGTCAAAAAGAATCTTGTCAATGCATCACACAATCACAATCTCCTGTACTCAAAATTGTGGAGAACACCATCAATCTATCATGAACTCATGAATCTTAGACATCATGAAACGGAGGCTTTAAAACCCCATTCCTTTACCATATTTATGAAGATATGATTCTAGAAAAAAAAATTTCATGGTTATATTGTCTTCCTCCATATTTAAGGATAAAATTTTGGAAAACACAAGGAAACAGAACCACATTCAATATTGTAGTCAGGTTATAATGTAAGGATTATTTTCTTGAAAAATCCATAATCATCCAAGTATGGATTTAAAAAAACAGAATCTAGAATCCATCTCTTGAAAATTTCATCTTTGGTTCCAACAATCCCCCCATTTGGGTATGTTGGAAATCCGCAAATAAATTCAATAAAGAACAAGCCACCATCAAAACCAAATATGCTAGATGAAAATCATCAAACACTCAAAGTCTACATGAGAAAATATCAGTGTTGAAAACAAGATTGGAAGAATGAACTGGGTTCTTGTGTTTTGGAATGCTTAATTATGTCCCCACTAAGCTCTTTTTGTTTCCTCATTACCCTGAATTCTCATTATAACATGACCATCCTTTAGCACATTGAATTTATCCATAAATTCTCCATTTTTCATTATCATTCTACCTCATAACATTGAATTTATCTATTCTATACATTTGTAAATAATCCCATAGAACATGTATTTAAACTCTAAAATCACAAAAAACACTCCCCATTTATATTATCTCTCCTATAAACCTACATCACATCCATAACAATATTAAAACAGTTAACACAAATAGAGATAAGGGAACAATTATAACCTCCTTTGGAACTGGGAGGTGTCTAAACACTGAGGATCAACTGATGTATCTTAAAAAATGTTTTTCCAACATCTTGGACAAAATTTCATCCACATGATCATCAGTTCTAACATGATCTATTTTAATCATGCCTTGTTCAAAATTTTCTTTGATAAAGTGATATATGATTTCAAAATGTATCATAATAGATTGATAAGTTAGATTCTTTATAATATAAATTATGCTCTTATTATCCCAGTGAATCACCACTGGTTGTGTCACCTCATCACTAATATTATTTATTTTTTTCTTCATCGAAAGTACCTGAGGTAAAGCCTTTGAAGTAGAGATTTACTCTACTTTAGTAGTACTAAGAGAAGTGATTTTTGGTTTCTTACTCAACCAATATACACATTCTTTTGTAATAAATAATGATCCAACACTTATGTACATTCTATCTACCAAATCTCTAGCCCATTCTAAATCATAAAATTATCATACTTCATTTTATCTTCCTCTAACAAAGTATAATCCATAATTGCAAGTTCCTTGAATGTACCTCATGATTCTTTAAATTGCCTCCACAGGTTATTCCTTCAGATAAAATTGAAATTGGGATACTAAGAATGTTACCAATACAATATTTGGATTTGTTGAATTTATATATAATATGCTTCTAGTTATTCTAATGTACATCATGGGATCCACTGATGTTCCATCCTCATGTTATCCATGTTTTTTCCCTACCAAAATCCGGGTTGAAATTTGTTTGTAATAATTCATGAAGAATTTATTCCGAAGTTCATTTTCATATTTTACTTAAAAATGATGGTGTAATCCTTATTATGAATCTTCTACTATCCCATGAATTAAGTCAGTTTACCAATCACATACATTTAAAATTTTTACTTCATATGATTAGAAAACTCTTATAGTGATCCCTGCCAACTTATGCCAAAAACAACATCATCCACATACACACGCACAATAAATTTATCTTCCTTTTAATCCTTCACATAGTGATTACGATCAAAACATCCTATTTTTAATTTTATCTTCTTCATATAATAATACCATCAATAATACCACATACATGGTGCCTACATTAGACCATAGAGGGCCTTCTTTAACCTGCAAATCTTTTCTTCATAATTTCTAATTAGAAATACTATTGTTTTTTAATGTAGACTTCTTCTTCATGATATCTATTTAATAATGTTTTTTTTGAAATCCATATAATAAACTATGTGTCCTATTTGAATCTTCATCTAACTAAAATCCTAATTTACTTTAGTATCACAACTCGATAAGACATTAATTCAACATAAAATCCTTCAATCAGTTCATGGATTTTAAACACTAAGAATGGCTTACTTCTCATCACATTTCTATGGTCATAATATTTGTTTCAAAAAATATACTTTCTTTCTAGTAACATTGTGATATTTAGGTCTCCTAACGAGATATCATGTTTTTTTATATTCAATGTTATTCAATTATTCATTCATGGACTCAACCCATGATTCATCATTCACAACTTGTTCGAATTAGGATGGTTCTACAATTTATAGGAAGGAAGAATGTGAGTCACTCTTTATTCTCCTTGTACTTGTGGGTGCAATCCAATCCCAAATGATGTTGTATTGATCAGTTTTTTCTCTTTTATTTCTCATGTGTGGTTCAGATAATGTTTCTTTATCCCTGGTTTCCACTTTTAATTCTTCTTCACAATCATCATCATTTTGTGACCTGTGAATGTCTTACATGACTACCAATATTTCTATATTTTATTTTTTCCCATGACCATTGTCTTCTTTACCTTATATCATATCAGCATACAACATCCATGTGGTATTAGTGATTTTATTGTTAATGATCTTGACTTCACTAGATTCTCCAATTCACCAAGATGATTATTTAAACAATTATAGGCTTTACTCTTCATTTATTATCTATGGAATATTCTCTCATCTTCATTGTCACCATACCTTCCATGATTTCCATCTTTATTTTGGATAGAACATTTACTTATGAAAACAAAAATATACTTCAAAGATAGATTATTTATATGAAACAAATCATACAATGTCTTGGTTTGTCTCATATAAATCTCTATACAATTTTCAGTATATATTAAATATTGAACAACATCCTTCCAATAATGGTGAGATATATGACTCTCAATCATTATAATTCTGGCAGTATTGTTCAGCTGTCTATTTTCAAACTCAATAACTCCATTTTTCTATGGGGTTCACAGAACATCCACTGCATATATTATTCAATGATTATAAAGGTAATTTTCAAACTCTATGGATGTGTATTACCCTCCATTTCTAGATCATATAACCTTCACTGTATGCCTTGTGTCATTCTTAGTTATTCAAGGATAACTTTTTCAGAAATCAGGCACATTATATTTCATATATAAAATCATTACAAAAGAAATTATACTAAAATCATCAATAAAAAGAGTTTAGTACCTCTCTTTATATGTTATAGCCACATTTATCTGACCACCTACATTTGTGTGGATGAGATCAGGAAGATTTTATGCCATTATATTCTTTTCCAAATATGAACAACAGGCCAAATTTACTCACATGCAAGCGTCATGAGTCTTATTCACGTTGACAATTCATATTGTCTTTTCCAGGAATATATTCACCTTATAATGCTTTTACATGTTTTTTGATTAATGTTACTCAACCTTTGATTCCACAAGTTTCTTTCTTTTTCAGCAATAATGTAGAAAATTTTCTATTTACTCTCAAAATGATATAAGTTGTCATCTGTTTTGTATCATTTCATGAAATAATTCCATATCATCCCAATGATAGTGAACCCCTTTTGATTAAATTTAATTATTGGTCCTAATTTATAGAGATGACTCACACTTATGAATTTGTGATGTAAACCTTGTACATATATAAATTTAGTTTTCTTAAGCTCATCATTTTCTAATTCTTTACTTCTACCACCCTTGATCATCAAAAAATATTCAATGATAAATAGTATAACTCTATGAACCATTTTCTTATAATTCATCTCTATGTATTTATTTTTCTATATGGGATGAGAACCTACTATCAATAATCTTGGTGCTACTACACTTTATCGATTTGAGATCTACTTTTTCAAGGTTGGATTTCTCAATTTTCCTTATTTTCCTTCCCTGAAATATTTGATTGAGCATAGAATAATGATGGGATTTCCCATATCTTTTCAATGTGAATTCATTCAATATACTTATATTGTTCCCCTAGAAAATAAACTTGTTTGCAAGAAAAAATTCATCTGGTTAGTGGGTATTGACTTTTCTCTAAGTTTTATAGGTAACATTCCTACCATTATTCTTCCTGCAATCAACATTTTTATCTCCATAGTTAGAGTAGTGAAAACAATATCCATAAAAACTATTTATTTTATAATATGAGGTATATGATTTGATTCTACTTTGTTAAATGCATATCTATTCACCATTCAAAATACTCATTGGAACTTCATAGTATGGAATTATATGAACCAAATACCCATTGAACTTACATTTTATAAGAGTAAATGTCATGTCACTTATATTCATACCCATATCCACTTCCATAGAAAACGTAATTGATAGGGTATAATATCTAGATACTTATGAATGGTTTTTAGTACTTATTTCAGTTTGATTTGAGTCTTTATCTATTATGACTCAAATTTCCTTTTTGATTTGTCGTCATTCTTCTTCACATTATTTTTTTCATCTTGCTTCAAGCCTTTAATGTTTCAGCATTACAACTAATCCTTCTTTTTCCCTTGCATGTGTATTTTTGATAATTCAAAGCCATCTCATCCCCTTTAGAACCACACATAACTCTCTCAAATAGTTCACCATATGAAAATCTTCAAAACTATATTTTATTCATTATTTCATTATAATTTTACTGACCTTCTGTTATATTCATTAGATTAACAACTTATTCTTAAACACCCTGAACTATCTTGGAATTCTCATATAGTCAATGTGTATGTCCTTTTATAACCTTTTCCTATTGTTCATTCCGGATCTTCAATTCTACTACATCTTCTGAGCATTCAACAGTTGTTTAATTTTCAATTACTACTTCTTCCATACAGTCAATTTCACTTTAAGATGATCAATATATTTTGATAACTCTTCCTGAAACGTTCTCCACTTTTTTATGTTTCTTTGATTGTTATGATTACCAAGAGAATCATCATGTTCCATCTTGAGATTAGCATCACCCATAAAATGATTATCTCTATCTTTGTCATTTGAAGGTTCTGACTTTTCGACTATATCCATCATTGATTCTTGGGATCCAAATTTAAAATATAGTTCATCATACTCAAAAAAAATATTATCTTTCTCTTCATTAAACATGAAACACTACATCTATAATTTCTATCCCGATTTTTAGTCTCCATTTTGGGGAAAACATTTCTAAGGATATTGTTTGTTTTCATCTTTAATTTCCTCATCATCTAAATTACTTGATAATCTATAGGAAATGTGTCCAACTCTAACACATCAAAAATAGGTAAGAGGATGTTTTCCATCAAATATCCATTTTCCTCTTTTAAATATATTAATAAAAAGAGAGAAGAAGTTTTTATTCCTCATTAAATTTATCAAATATATCTACAGAAACCTCATATTTTTTTTAGGAATTGAATGCCATATCCTTGCTTACTAAAGTCATTTTATCTTTTGTTTTCACTCTCATTTCATAAACCAAGAGACTTCTTAGAAAATTATCATGTGAAGGTTTGTATATATCCTATTATTTAGGGGACAACACTTTTGGATTTAATAGTGGTGGAAAACATCTTAAGACTTTATTCATGATGTTGATATTTTTAATTTCTTCACCAAGTCCATGAATAGTTCCAATATCTTTATTAATTTGACTAAAAAGGTATCTTCATTTTCATTAGGATGTGTTAAAAAATCTTCGATCCTATTGTGAAAAAATTGGACTTTTCCCACCATTACATTGCCATCCCCTTTATATATATAATCTAGTTTTTTCCACATAGACATAGTGGAGGGGAAACATGTCACCTTTATATAGATTTGATCAGATAGATTTGAAGTATGGAAATTCTTTTCTTTTCTTCTGCATCAAGAATTTTCTTGTCAACTTTAGCCATAGAAAATCCATTACATCAATGACCTAAATCCCTTATACAGTGGAAGAAATTACTTCCATTCCAAGAGATCCTAGATGAGATATCAACCTACTATTTCTAATATGAATTTTTCTTATATAAATGATGGGATCTTCTTTGGAATTTATAGAATTCTCTATTACAAGAAAAGATTGATTTAACTCTTGCAACATGTAGGCTCAGATACAACTTTAATGACTCTAGAACACCATGAGTGTGGAATGGTGAATCTTGGTGTCAACCTTTTTTTTAAATGTGATAGATATTTTTCATATATTGATAGAAACCTGTTAATCTTGTTCGATGGTAATTTGTTGTATTTTAAACGTTCACAAGTATAGAGATAACACAACAGTTTTACTTGGTATGCCACAAAGGACTTGTACAAGGAGAATACATTGAAGGTGTGTAATTCATACCTAAATCACTGAATCGTAACTACTTGTGGAATATATAAGTTAATCCTCAGTAACTCTTTTCTAGGAAAATTTTATTTCAAATATTTTATTTGTAGCATACTATATTCCTCATAACACTTCTGTTGACTCCCCCTATACCACTACCTTAGTTAATTTCATACTCAGTTTATCGACTTGATGGTCACTTTAATAGATATGAATTTAATTATTTTTCCCTGACTACCATGAGAATACTCTTGCACCAAATACCAGAGTTGATGCACTTTTAAATCATTAGTCACTGAAAGAATGACATTCAAAGCTACCTTTCGTGAAGCTCCTTCATGATGCTCGCTACCTTTGCATAGCAAACAGCCTTCATGGAACAAGGTGCCTTCATGAATCTCATTGATCTATCACATAATTCCACATCATCATTAATCACCCATTACTCAAATTAATTGGTATTAGTCAACACATAAGTATTCCTTTTTTGATGCCCAATGTCACATAGAAAGAAAAATTTGTGGAAATACCAACCCTTCATGATATCAGTGTGATTCCATATCTTCAATTATTTTTTTCAAATTATGCGGGGGGTAGCCTCATATTTATAGGATCCAATAATCAGGATGATCCACTACCTCTATGAGGATTTTTCATGAAACTTAAAAAACGTTTCATCATTCTACTTCCCTAAAAAATCTTCATAGAAATTTGTCATAGTTGTAAATAACACTATAGAAACATAGTGCATTGTTATACTACAAGATCACCTTCCATGAAAAATCCCAAATCATCCAAGTGTTGATTGAAAAAAACACAAACTGGGCTCCATTTTTAGCAAAGACCAGCCTTGGTTCTAAGAGAATTCTGAGTTAGACATGAGATCCCCAAACAAAGTGTTGAGTTTGATTTTTCAAAGAGCCTTTTTCTCATTCGATTCACAAACTTTCTACATTAATGTGGAGTGGGAAAAGTGAGATTCATTAAAATCCAATTTATGAAGTGTTTGGATTAGAGTGAGGTTGAATCCTGAGCCATTTTAAATGAAGTATCATCAGATATGAATGTCTTTTATCCATCCAGATATATACAATGTTCTGACATGTACCCATATAACGGAATCCTCATCCGAGTTCGTAAAAGAGATGATCAAGTAGAATTCCACAAGATCATTCTCTTCCTGATATAATTTGGTTGTAGAAACCTCAACTTCAAATTATATAGGTCTTGATGAATCCCTTATTAGTGCTTCTGAGAGGTCCTATGATAGACTCAAATCACCTAATACAGACAGCTTGGATGGAACCATAGCTAATTGCTACAAAATATCATATTTTAGGCCAAAATTATCTACACATACCATCATGGGGACACTATTTTCTATGTGATTTTAGAATTGAATTACTTTAGGGCAATAGATAATCCTGTAGAATATGATGTGATGGTGCTTCTATTATTGGTGGACTAGGTCAACCATATTTATCTGCACGCCTAGTTGAATTTTGTTATGTCATATCCCCTAGTCAATATTCAAAGATAATCATGTCAAGAAAGACCCTGGAATGTGTTTGAGTGTATCTTTGCTTCTTCTGAGATCATTGGGGAGTTTTCCCATGAGTATCGGTAGTGTAGATAGTTCGATCAGAGTCGTGGTTAGAGTATTGAATCCTGGTAGAACCATGTATTCTCCTATATCCCTAAGTCTGAAGGCTTATTCTCCTATTTACCAAATAAAGACAATTGAATTTCGTTTCCTAATCACATTCAACATCTGATAATGGATCCATTAATTTGATAACATTAATATAATAGAAGATACACTCTTCTTCTAATGGAGATTCCATCTGACCGGTCGAATTTTGTTGTACCCTTTGGTGGGGTTGTTCTAATACCTCTGGGAATGTAGGAATTTTTTTTAATAATATATAATATTTATTTGGCCTTGTAAAAGGAACATAATGAAAAATGTTATTATTTTTATTCTTTCAATGTCATTTTTTGGAAGGCTGAATTTCGGATGACATAGCTGGTGATGGAGTCATTTATGATGTATAATAAGTTAATGGGGGCATTGTCGACTATTGAAATTGTGATCAGAGGATATCATGAGTAATGATGATCATTTTTCATACTATACAATCACTTACCTTCAGCATACACATGCTTTAAACTTCCTTCCATTCATTCTATTCCTTCAGATCAATGGACCAAACACAATCCACTTGCGTATGTGGCTTTCCTAGCTTCACCTTACCTGAGTCCACCATCTTTTGCTGGATGTCTTCGATAATGTAAAAATATAGATTTATTTTCCCTAATTATTTATGGAAGGTGAAATACTTCAAGAGATATTCAACTACATCCCAGTTAGTCTTTTTGGGCTTTGGAAACATGATCAAGTTGTTCAACAATTCCCTGATAATGTGTATAGGGACTTGGTCATTTAGAAAATAATAAACTGTAATCTTAATTTCCTCACACTATTTTTGTTTAGGGTATCTTGGGTTATCTTAATGAGGTGTGGATTTTTGTTTTTATCAAGAATTGAAACTTCAGGATATAGTATATGATTTGAATAATGAGCGGGTTCATGGGACTACTTTTGTGTAACAGTGGCAACCTCCACTTTCCCCATTCACTTTCCTTGAGCTGATGGAATTACTCAGGACATAGCCTTTGTTTCTATGATAGAGTCTTATCAACTTTGGGGAATATGAGTAAGGTCATGGAATTCTCCCATGTATATCATACGGATGAGTGGAATGCACAACTCATCATTAATATTTATTATATATATGGGAAAAATTCTTCTTGAGGAAGTTGTAGGTTTATTGAGTTTTTCAACCCTTTCCACAAATTAATAAAATCTTAGACTCTCACATTATCCTATTTTTTTAGTTTGAGAGTTCGCGGACTATTATATTCTATAATATTGATCTGAATTGGAAAAAAACTTCTAAAGGAGATATTCCCACCCTATAATTGACTCAGCATAAAAGATGATGTACCATATAAAGGATGGACCCTTCATTGATTGCAAAAAACAACCCAGTTTCACTAACTCTTATTATTCAGGGGTCCCCATCATGGGATCTTTGTATGACATGAAATGTGTCTAGTACAACCTTAGGTCCCCAGAGCCATTGAAAATTGGGAATATAGGATTCCTGATATTTGGCAGGAGAAGAGTCGGATCAATCCATTCATGGTAAGGCTTATTTTAAACTATACCAGTACGAATCGTTCCTCCATTTCTTCCAATTGATCTATTTTAAATTCTATAGTATTCATGAGAGGTTTAGGAATTTATAGATGGTAAGGATATTGACCATGTTTAGCATCTTGTGGGGCTATTTTTTGGCAGCATTTCTGGAACCTGTCATGGGTAGCCTATAAGAGCATGGCTGTAAATATATGTCTGGACAGATTCAATCTATATAACCAATTAAGGTAACCCCATATCTACTATTGTGTAATACATGTATATTTTTTTGGTAATACACTGCATTGAGGGGATGTTCCATCTTCACTTCGGTTGCTGTGTAAAATCCTCATTGTTGAGGATGAACTGTTGGGATCATGAGTTGAGGATCTTATTGTAAAACATATACAGTAGGAAGGATACATTAGATTAGTTTTACATTGATTATTCTCAATTCTCTCATCTATTCTTCTTATTGATAAAATATTTCATCAACTGTGATGGGTCCAACCTTTTCAGGGAGAAGGAGAGGTGCAAACATACCTTTTCTATTTTCTTTTTTGGGTGCTCTCTAATAAGGTATTAATAGAGTGTTTTAAGGAATTCCCAGACATAAGGAGATTTACTATTTTCAGATAGGAAAAAACCCTTCAATCATTTCAATGTGTACTTTATTTAGAACTAAAAATTCCTCCCCCAACTCCTCCCCCAAATTGGCCTTGTGTGCTATAGGGTCTATAGGGGTAGTGTTAAATACATTAACTAACGTATAATGCATTACATGCATTTAATCATAGTACTCATGCGACATCATTTCATATTCCCTCCATGATAAACTATCCTCTCCTTTCCCTAATTCTCATTGAGTTCATTGTAGTATGTTAATTTGAAGGGAATTTCTAGACAATTTATTTTTTCATGTTTTAAATGAGGAAATCAGACAATGGAATGAGACCAATTGGGAGGATTCATTCTGCAATGCCCCCCCTAATTTAAATAAAACTAACATTTACTAAGGATAAGGTCATTGAGGTGAAAAGCTCACCATCCTTGAAGAATGGGGTTGTTTCTGTTGAATGTTCATAACTCTTCAGGCCTGATTTCCTAACCTTGAAAGATGTGTTAAAACAATCCCCCTCCCTATGGGATGAGGTTTCTCCTGGATTACCATGGATACTACTATGGTTACTTGCCTTCTGATTTAATATAGTTTTATTTTAATATTGGATCTGTGAATCATTTGGTACGGAACAGAATCACCTGCTTTAATAGATCACTGAGAACTTTTTGAAATTTGAGCTATCTAACAACTAATGCCCCCTAAGCAGGAGTCTTCCTCGATAATTTCATATTCATCACACAAAATTACTTCAATAAACTAATCTCCTGTATCACAACATCAGTGAAAGTTAGTCGGGGCCTGTTTTTTGATAATATCATTAGTCGTGAACAGATTATGTTTTTTAAAGCTTCCCTAAGGCCATGACATTGCATGATACCACCTTTAGAGGTATATGCTGGTTGGAAAGTGATGGGAAATCCAACACTCCATGTTCACCCCATCCTCTCATATGAACTTGATATGGGGAATCTGATATCCACTATTGAAATATCCTTAATATGATGAGGTTTTCAGGTTAAAGGGATCCTTTTCGTTTCTCAAATGTTGGATGTTGTTCGTCCAGGTGATTCTCCAAGTCATATTGTCATTACATCCATTCTATTACCTTGGAATGAATTCAATACTCGTCATAGGGTAATACTTTTTCTCTCATGCGATGAATATTACTCCATATATTGAGGTAGATTTCATGAACATAATCTTTAAACAATACCTTTGTAATGTTTTATTATGTGGTTGCTAGAGCATAGAACGAGACTGGGATGTTGTCTTTAGCCATCTATTTTCCTATGTTTAGCATGAATTCTTCACTTTTTCCAGATTTCTTCAACTTTTTCTGACAAAAGTGGATTATGTTCAGTCACATTATCATAAGTAGTGAGATTGGTGGGGACTTCTTATGTTATATAGGAAGACATGCGATCCATGGGTGGTTCAGAGAGTGTCCATCACCTTAGCCTATATTCTAGATGAGTACTAATGCCACTTGTTAATGATAAGGCATCATGTAATACTAGCATTATTTTACCAACTGACTCATGGCCGGAGGTAATTCTCATCATCAAAATGCCAAAGGGAAGATCCTCTTGGTGAAATAAAGTTGTATTTTGCATATAACTTTTTCAACAAATTCCATCATGAGGATAACTATGATGGAAGATTATAGAATGTGAATACCACTTACACTTTGAAATTCTAGACCACTGGAGGTCTTTCATGACTCTCATTAGGAGATGGGATCTTGACATCGATCAGATTATGGAATTGAAGCAATCCCTATGGGTGATGTGTCCAGGAAAGACCTTATGAATTACTGTTACATATCCAATAACTTCTTCATTGGACAAAAAAATACCAAAAATCCATTTATAAACATTTTAGTGATTCATTAAATCCATAATTGAGTAGAGAAATATTGCAAATCAACTCATTATTTTTCTATATTCTCTGGTAAGGATTATTATTGGATACCTTCTTGCGAGTTTTTGAGGCCACTCGATGTGGGAAGTGGTTTTCAGGTATGAAATATTTCATTAATATCTCACAATTTGTAGCTCTAATTTTCAAATAGGATTCCTGAAATTTTGAAAGGGTGTGTGACTTCATTGTAGTGGCCATTAGAATTGGAAGATTACCACATGTTGGAGTGGGTGTAAATTACTGATCCAATTGTCTATATATCGCAAGTTATTTTCCACCATGACCCTATTGGATGGGAAAAAATTTATGTGTCTACTCGAGGGTGACTTACTAATGAGCCACTCCACATATGGGGATAAAATTATGTGTCTAACCCTCTGTCACTGTTTTTTTTTCACTATATGACATCTTGGAAAGTCTATATGATGTGGGAAGGGATTTTCATCTACCCTTTCACCATTTTCAGGATATTATTAGTGATTTTAGTGATGGTAATTGGGATATATACCAATTTAGATTTTAGATCAAGAGTATGTGCGTACTCCTATCATGAATTTCCTCATAGTGGATAATAATAGTACACATGTGTGGCTGAAGATTGTGAGTTCTAACCCCTATCCATCATTAGTAAATTCTGATAGTCTTCTCTGGGTGATTTCAAATGAGATAGTAGGAAGGATTGATAATATTTGGATGGTTTGTGTGCCTTCCCAGGGTCTTCCACCATATTTGACCAACATACTTCTTTGGACACTATCAGAAGAGGCTTTTGGCATGACTAATTAATGTTGGATGTGGTTTATGCCTACTCATAGGTTGTGAGTGAATTTTAAAAGTGATATTTCTTATACACTACCATACGAGGCTGACATGAGAAGTAGTTTTTGTGGTTATGTATATATTTCTTCTATTTTTGTGCCACTATATTTTTATATAGGGATTCTTAAGATGCTTCTAAATAATTATATTGGCCATCAAAGTTAGTATAGGTGGTTGTATATTCCTGCTCATATTTTTACAACAAATTTCATTGGTGGGATTCTCCAGAGGGGAAATAGATGTATCCTTGTTCCTTGTTGGATCATTGCTACTACCTACGGGACATATTGGGTGCCTAGGTTTGTATGACTTGGGTTAGTATTCTATGGATGGAAACCTCATCAGGATAAAGGATTACATATATTTTTCATTAGAAATGGTGAATTCTGGTAAGAGACAAATGGAAGGACCTTGTGTCTTTTCGATGAGGTCGTATGTTGCCTCTTGATCCCCCACTCGTTCGGTATTATTTGTTGCATTCTAGGGAAAATCTTCCTGAATGTTTGAATATGTTGATAGGAATTTTCTACTTCTAGACAACTGACCATCATTGATTGGATGATTGGTGGGGAATTGAGAACTGTATGTCCTGTCGACTGGCCTGTAGGGTGAGATGGTATCATTATGAAATTATTACCAGAACAATGCATTCGATACACATTGTTAAAGGCATTAGGTCAGTGATGGAATCCGTTTCTTGGATGATGACCCATCATTAATTTTAGTTGAGTCATACATCTGGAAGAGTGGGTATGATTCTATTTTCATTGAATGGAGATCCTATGTGGAGTTCATGAGATATAATTTAAAAACCCAATAAATAAACCATCTAATTAAATTAACACATTAATGATTGATTTCTAAGTTTGGACCTCAATCTGATTGAGGGAAAATGGGGCATTAAAAAAGTATTATAAGTTCATCTTGATTAAGGATTCATATTGGGTTCTCCAATTTATTTTCATCACCAAAACATGCATGTGGGGCTGGAATGATATTTTGTGGTGTTGGTAGAACACCCATTACATCAGACACATATACAACCCCCCTTTAGGTAGTTTATAATAGGATTTATTCGTATAATTGTAATCACACAATGATTCCATATCCACGACGGATAATCTTTTCAAAGGCATTCACCAATTAGGATTTTTTTCTAACGATACTAAAGAACTCACATTAGTTGAGAGGATGGGAGGATGGGATCGTCACACCCTTTTGGGGTGATTTTTTTTCCTACCCTAAGAATATCTTATAGATTTTAGATATATTTGTGAATCCTTCATTAATTCCAAAACATGACCAGGGTCACAGTTGAATTAACAATAAATTATTATCATGTATGTAATTTAGAAACATCTATATATATCTCTAAGGTTCTTCATAAATTGATATATATATATATATACGATATTCTTCAACAATGGTATCTTCTTATGTATTGATTAGATATTCTCTTATTGTATTATTATGATGCGGGTTTTGTGTTACACAGTGGGGTGATCTAGAGTGATTCATCATCCAAGGAGAAGAAAGTTGTTTTGATGTCGAGATCAGAACCATAATAAGAGGTTCCATCATATACTTGTGAAAGTAATCATAATCCATGTAATTCGGTACCACTAAATGGGGAACATCATATATTTTAAGTTCATGTCATAAATACAAAACCGTGTAGTTTGATATCATATGGAATGGATGCCTAGGAGAAACATTCCTATTCAATGTTTGGTGTGGGACATATGCTAATGTTGTCAAAGAAACTTGGAAGGGATATGAGATCCCATGTTGGATAAAACTCTACTTCGAATATGGCCAAGAGCTAATTAGGGTTGATTTAGGGTGTTGGTATTGGACCTCAATGAGTCTTCCTACATATCCCCCTTAGATGTGAACCAAAACCCATATAATTTGATTGTGAGTACCAGAACCAAATAAGGCCCTCAGAAGTCTTTTCACACATGGATATATGGACCTTAGAGTGGATTATGTTGGGGAACAATCTTGAATATGATTCCCTTTTTCGGTTTGGGAATAAAAGTGGAATAATGACAAAATTCTTGGGTTATGATTGGGGATTATAGAGAATATGAGGCCCAGTGGTCTGGGATCTTGTGAATTTTGTGATCACCACTAACTTCTATGCCCATGTGAGTCGTGTTTGCTAAGAAAAGAAAGAGTTTTTGGTATATCTGGATAAATCACATAATATGATATGTCCACTTGTGGGTGAGGCCAATACCCAAAGGAAAAGGGAGAGAGAGAGTATGATTTGGTTCATATTCCCTCTCGTCTTTGTACCCTAGACCCAAAGGGAGAGATAAAGGGCTTTGATATGAAAATTTACCCTATGATTTGTGGTAACTGGGATATTCTTTTCTGATGATATATCTAGACATGTCCCATGGGTATGGATTATGAAGGAATGAATCAAGATAGGTCCTAAAAGAGAGGGTATGCTCTCACTCCTGGAGGGATTCCCTAAAATTTGTTTTGGGGGAAGAGAATATGATTTCATTCTATATATCCACACCTATAAAAGGAGTCCTCTGGTCTTAGTGATGATATGGGAAGAACAATCCTATAACCCTGGTATATAAGACCAAGGGATCCATAAAAATTCCCCGAATGTTGGGTTCCTCATGACCTAAGAGATGCATACACACATGCACCCTGAGGACCCTACCTACTATGAAGGAAAAGTGTGGGACACCTATGACCAAAGGAATGTATATTAAAATGGGAGACATGTTGGTGTTCCTCCTAACACGGTCATGTAAATATAGAGGCTATTATGGAGGATTCAATTCCTTCCCACTCAAATGAGGGATACAATTGGAGAGGATCCCAACCATTAGTGCCTTGGATGAGGACTCAAAGGGGGGATCACATAGGTCCATGTTTAGAGAGACAAGGTGTTTCACGCAGTGCTTGGGAGGAGGATGAAGTGCTTCACATATGAAGAATAGGCATACATGAGCTGGTGATGCCTTGAGAAATGGACCACCTTGTAAACAAAACATTTTAATGGATTTATCTTATGCATCATGGGTCTCTATTGGTGTCCCTGGATGGGTCTCGCAGAGGACCTTGATTAGGGAAGGGGCTTCACACAGGTGGTTGTCCACTATGGTAAATAGGGTCCTCATATAGGTGTCTTGAATTTCAGACCCTAGGGTACTTTTATCCCACTATCCTCCATAATTATCTCTTTTCTACGTTTTTTGAGAGCTACCTAAGGCATTTTTGAGGACACGCGTGAAGGGTATGTGCAAAAAGAACTTCAGGTATTCTTATGATTCATATTGTATAAATTTGGAGTCATGGGGTCATATTTATAGCCAAATAGGGAATCTTGGTTGAAGGAGTGGCCCCACATAGGACCATCACGTAGATACTAAATGAAGGTACCCCACATAAAGTTATCCCATGTAGTTTCTTAGTATAGGTGTCACATGCATGTTTCTCATATAGGTGTTCTATACAAGGTGTCCCATGGAGGTCTCTCATTAAGGTGTCTTGTGCACTTTTTGGTCCAGGTCAATGATGTTTTGGGTCATGACACATGTGAATCCAATATTCTCCTTCATCCTTCATAAAGATACGTTTCTAATCAAAATCAACATTTAGTGTCTAAGTGAGGTTCACATATTGAATTATGTGAAAAAGTGCATGGAACACATTTTAAAGTGTCAACAGTAGAACTAGATTCACCATTTGGATAAAATGTAATTAAATTTTAGAATATATAACAAAATAAAAATGATTCCTCATTCGATTTGAAGACCTAAATTTGTTTCTATCAATGTTGATGTTTAATAACTTAAAGGATCAAATCATGTATCTTACTCGATCAAACACACATTCTATATTATCTTCTTGATTCAATATTATTTAATTGTCTTGTTCTACAATGAATGACCAAATGAATATATGAGATATATATGATCCTGAGAATAATAATTTTCAGATTTAACATTTGATATCTATTGGATCTTGTTCTTCCTTTTTTAACTCAGTTCATAAATTTATAAAAAAGTGGATAGAGCTGTAATTTCTATCAGGATGATGGAAATAACTATTTTGGGCCTAAAATTTGTTTTATTACATATGGTTAAATCAATTTAAATACAAATTAGTCCCATAAAATTATTTAACCTAAAATCTTCCACTTTGTAACATAAGAGGCATATTTATCTTGTCATAAATTCTATGAACATTTCACCACTCACATGTAACACTCTGTAATATGTCTTGAATAAATAGGATCCATCAACTTATCTTGTTCCCTTAAGTACATTTAGAAATCATTGAGTAATTAATATTCATACAAAACATATTTACTTGTATTCACTATTTTTATTCCAATTATTTTAAATAATAATAACATATAATTAAATTTATTTATTTAATTTCATGATATCATATACAATCAAATGTTCACCAATCACATACATGGGACCTCTTTCTTCCTAAATTCCAATTCATATAAATTGATGAATCTTTTAGATACACATCTTCATGACACTCTGGCCCATTATCTGGACATAAGAGAGTCATACCCACACACCAAGAGTCATATCTAGAAACACATCAGGTCTCCTAGAGAGATGAGGATAATTCATAGCTATGAGAACCATATATAAATACTTATTGTGTATTATGTTCTCTTTGTCTCATCATATATGATAAATAGGAATGGATAATTTTCATCAATATAATTTTTTTAGTTTATTTATCTTTGTTTTATTGAAATAGATGGACTTACGTTTTTTACTATGGCCATGGATTTAGTAAACTCACTACTATAAAAGTTAAATAGAAAAATATATATTTTTATGTATATATAATTTTAAAAACTATACTAATTATTAAATCATTATCATACCACTAATGTTTCCCCTGACATAAGCTACCTTTCCAAAAAAATGTCATGGTTTTTTAGGCATCAAGGTTCAGGACTGAATGAAATACATTGACAATGATCTATTTCTGAGAGACCAATACATGTTCTCATCGGAAGGAATATCTAGTGACACCTAGAATAGTGGGTTCTTATAATATGGGTTTTCCTCATGATCCTCGTTACTATATATCACTAGGTGTAAATTTCATGTGATGATGCCTTAATTCATACGACCCCCAAACACAAAATAGTCATACATCAACTATGTCACATAATAATGATTTCTTTAGACTATAATATATATGTATTGGAAAACTATCATAGTAACCTATGGTTCTCATAATATCTAATATCAACTATAAACATAGGATATTGCATATAATCTAATAACATTACTGAGGTAACAGAAGATAAATATGAAAATATTTTATGATAATTTCATTAATTGAACATTACATATCACAAATAATTAAAAAACTTGAACCCAGAGGTTAAGTTTTTTTGGATATTAGTTACATAAATAAAATATTTAGTTTCATTACTTTAACATTTTTCACAACATTTCTATAAACTATATCCTTATACACATAATCTTACATCTAGTTTCATTGGGGGAAAGTAAACAAAAGAATGGGAGATATAAAATGCTCTTCAAGGGAAACATATCATTGAGTTATTAAATTGATAGATAATAAGAATAAGAGAAAAGGAACATGGGAGAAGTAATGGATATAAATGAATCATAGGATAATAATACTTTTCAAAAAGTTAATATATAAGGACAAGAAGTCTCAAATGATCCAAAATATACCATGTAAATAGAGAGTAAAAAAGAATGAGTCAACAAAGCATAATGATGTTATAACAAATATCATAAGGGTGTGGAATACATAATTTCATACGAAACTATAACATTGTGGATATGACCATTTTCAATTATATCCATATAAAATCTTTGTCAGAAAATCTAAACACACTTATACACATACACATTATTTTTGAGTATAGCTACCTGCTAACACATGCATGAACTGTCTTTGTGAGAACTAATAATAAAATATTAACTCATGAACAATATTAGTGAGAATATATATCTATGAATTTACTCATGAATATTAATTTGAACCTAGAAATTCACAACTATGTATGAAAAAAATTAATTACACCATGAGATAAATCCTTACCAAATTCATTAGAAGATGATGTTGGATCTCGCCCATAACATATTAATAATCATTATTCTAGGGTGATAAAAAAATATTATATCAAGTCATGAATAAACCAATGAAAGGAATAGGGTTTGATACAAATTCTAAATAGTATCACCTAAAATTCTATCAAGAGTTAGATCAGTGGATACTAAAAATTAATTCACGCAAAAGAAGTATTTCATGATGTAATTTATAGAGTGATTCATTAAACATTACATAAATGTGATAGATATTTTATATATGAAGAGTAAAAGGGATGTAAAATCATAAAAAAGAAGTTACAAGTCACATTCAAATGCTAATTTTGTGAATAAAACAAGAAAAAATGATTTAAAAATTATTTAGAATGAAATATAAACAATTAATCCTTTGAAAATATTTAAGGATACTTTTTAAATAAATTTGGACTGTAATATGAAACATAGCATAATGGAAGGAGGAAGATTTAATATTTTAAATTACCTTTATTGAATCCCATATTTTATAAAGGAAAATAAAGTGATTTTTTGAAAATAATAAATAAAATATAAGCATCACAAGAAATAATTAATATTTGGATTTCAAAATGAGAGTGGAAAACATTTTTGTAATGAAATAATATATATATGGAAGAAAATTATTCGTTAAATAGGATGAGAATTTTTATTAATGATGTTATACTTTTATGTGAATAAAATTAATCAATGAGGATGCTTTGAATTTAAAATTACATTTCCCATAGAGGGAAAGATAAATTTTCATATAATAAAAACTTTGTGTTTAATAAACTAAATATAAAATAAATATGTTTAATAATAAATATTATAACTCAAAAATTTTACTTTAGTTAAAAAACATCACTTTTACTATCGAATTTCTTGAAGGAGATTCAACCTCATTGGGAATTTAAATATACTCCAGAATGATCATTTTTAAATTGAGTTCTTGGTTCACTTTATTGTTACCGAGGGTTTCTAAATGTTGAAAGAGTGTGACATGGGATGTAAAATGGGGAGGGGATCACAGATGTTTTGAAGGAGAAGTTTAGTTTTAAGTTGGTGGAAGTGATTACCTTTTATAGGTGAAAATATGGACTTTTCTTTGGAAATGAAAGTCATGTGAGGGTTATTTATTGAATAACAAGAGTGTTAGGTGATTTAGGTGAAGAAAAGTTGATGGGAAATGTTTTTATGAACTTACAACGAAAAAATTTTCTTCTATAAGTTCTATGTTTCATGTGAACTTAAAACAATTGGATCCACTTTAAGTTACATATTTTTCCTTTTATTAACCTTGATTAAATATTTACCATGGTTAACACATTTTATAAAAAAATATGAGATGACCCATACTACAAAATTTGGACATGAGAATTATGAATCTGGTTTCCATTTTATCAAATTCAATTTCTAAAATATTAGAAAATAATATTTTAAATTAAAACATATAATATATATAAATACTATTTTTGTGGAAAAATATATTTATTGAACATTAAGTGTTTTTCATTATTATTTTCAATAAATTAAAAATCAAAAGAAGGTTAATTTACACATTCAAATATCACATTAGAGTCATCAACAAGGTTCAATTTCATCTATTTAAATATTAAAAAATGTTTTTAAAAATAATTTTATGAAAATAAATTATATATACAACCTTATTACAACATTTGGATATTATGATTAAAAACATGAAAAGAATTATTAGACTCAATCTCTAGTGTTAATATAAATTTTACCCTATGTTAAAATATCATATAAAAATAATTTTAGTATGAAATTATTTTTAAGAAAAAAAATGAATTTATTATTATTACTTTCTAGTAATAACAATTATATGGGTGTGTGTATTATCGATACATTTATTTTAAAAATAACCTTTATTTTATTTTACAATTATAAATGAAAAATTTATAAAAATACACAATATATATTTGATTTATTACATCAATAATTACTTGTTATTATAGTTCTAAATTCTACATACATAACCCCTCAAAATATTCACTTAAGAACTAAGAATAAGATATCCAATGGTGGTAGTCACTGGTGGTAATTAATATAGCATGGATCTCATGAACATTTCCTTAATATTGAAGTTATCCCATAATTTATATCTATTATTCTGAACTTGTGAGAGTCCAGCTTAGGTTTGGTCTAATATAAACCCTAGAAGAGATACCTCCCTTATATTCATGGAAAATTGATATTTATATAGAAATATTTTACTATTCAATATCATTTATTCTACATTCTTTAATGATTTTATAATATGTTAACTTCTATTTATATGGAAATATTCAATAGTAATATTACAATGGTCATATTTGAATTTTATGGTGGTTCATTTTTGTTAGTTTTTCATATAAATTAATACATCACATCTTTAAGGTATTACAATTTCTTGGGAGTTTAATTATTCCCCTTAAGTAATTTCACCATAAATTTTTGTATTTTTTAAATGAATGAATGTAATTTTTTTTTGTATCATTACATCTTCCTTTTACCAGAATGCTTCCTAAAACATATGGTCTTTCCATAGATATTTTACCATGTGGGTGGTCTTATTTTACATAACCTTATCTCATCGATCTAGGATAACCACAAAGAGATTACCCAACTAGGATTCAAGTATCATTAAGAGGGGGAGTGGGTGAATTAGTGATATAATTTTATTTTAATATTTCCTTATTATGAAAAAACCTTCACCTCTTATTAATGATTAATTTATATACTAAAAACAAATAAAGCACATAACCACAGGAAGATAATAATTTACAAGGTTAACTACTGATCAAAAGTAGTTAGTCCTTTGTATGGTTCATAAATAATCCGACACCACACAATCCACTAGACAACAATCATTTTGTGTGGAATAAAATGAGTGGTATATTCTCTTACACTTGTATAACAATATTTTCAATACAATAGTTAATGTTCTTCAAGTATCACAAAATTATGTAATAAAGTTGGTGTAATAAACATGTTTTTATTACTTCTTGATTAACTTTTACTAAAGTGATAATTAAAAAAATCCTCTTTCATACCAATATGCTAGTAAAAACATCCTGAACTTCGTAATGATACTCAATCTGATTCCCAAGTCTGATTTCTCAATACAAAAATATAAATTTTTCCAGAATATAAATGAAATAATTTGAACCACTCCAAATATTAGTTTTGAAATCCCAGTCCTATTCCTAGTTCGATTCCCGTATCTGATTGCTCAATACATAAATACTACTCAGTCATAATACCAATTGAAACATTATTGAATTCTTCTTCTATAGTCTTGAAAATTTCATCAACAAAATAGAATCCAAAAACCTATTCTCTCTAGAAATGTGGAACTTATTTCTCCACTTTTTGTGAATGGTGCAAGTTAACAAATAAACAAATTATTCTTATCCTCTTGTAGACACACCTAAATGAATTAAGTAGGATTTTAAAAGGTATTTTTGATTCACCAAATATCCCTAATCTTTAAACTTCCTTCTGTATCATATCTTTCTTTGACTCATTCAATTCCCCTTGAAATCCAAATACACCCTTTCACATCTTCAATATTACATTAATTTTAGATCATCACTTGACTTTATCTCCCTTAATTATCTATAAAAAAACATTAATATGATTGCGATTTTTCAATATGATTTTTCCCATAATGAATCCCCATTATGATGGTCATCCTAATTTTCGGACCCAATTGTATATCTAGAACTAAATACTACTTGACAAACTTAATTCTGATTTTGATTCCTGATTCTAATTTCCCAATATGTTTTCTTCATTATGACATAGAGATTAATTCTTCCAAACATCTTCAACAACATGTACATCTTATTTTCTTAATATGATAGAGATCAACTTTATTATTCGAATATTTTAAATATTTTTCTTTTTTTTTCAAATTGAAAACCATCACCTTTAGTTTCTCTCATTACAATCACGAAAAACGTTCCTGCCTTCAAACAAGTCTGAATCTAAAAATCTAATACTGGAAATCTTTTACTTTAGTAACTTCATTCTTCCATACACTTTTTATTGTAAACTTGAAATCCTTCATGAATTTTATTACATCAAAGATCATATTTAGCATCTTCTATCATAACCCAACCCATGCTAGGGCTCGAGCCACAACTACCCCAAGCCTCCCACCATAGGCCATGGGTGGTGATAAGTGTCGAAGGCACAAAAAAATAGTAAAGCCTTTACCTATGTACCAAAAAATTCACCCATACACATATAATAGAACTATTATTTCCACTATTTTTTAAATTTAATTTAATGATTTAAACCCCACTAATTTGATATTTTATGTGAATTTAATCATTTTTGGAATTCAAGAATGTTTTGAGCTTAATGAGAGAAGTGAAGCGGTGTGCCAATGCATTTTGATGAAAATAATCCTAGCTAGAAAAATGATGTAGAACGCATAAATAATGTGTACTGTAAACGCAGTTCGTGACCTATTCAAATGGATTTTTCCATGTTAGGCATGATCTGACTTCAAAACACAGTGAGAAGAGAAGCTAAATGTTGCAAGTCTCAAGTACACAATGTGACTAGATTCAAAGATCAACTAAGATTCATGAGATAAATTTGTGCAGATCCAGAAGATGTAGAGTGGGGTATACATCGTGAACCCACAGTACACGTCATGTACCAATCGACACACATAAAAAAATAAAGGCGATGTGATCTGATGTTTTGATAAGAGTGCATATATAAGTCACCCCTTTTCCATTGTTTTGGACCACTCTAGTCAATAATGAGCAGTGCAACACTCAAGGGGATCCTCCCAACATCTGCCAACTGACCAGGAACCCACCTTTTTTATAGTGGAGATCAAGATCCTTTTGGAGATTCCATCCAGATAATCAACAGTGGATAATATAGAGGCTTCCCAGCTGATGAATGGATAAACCCCACATGGTTGTGAATGGATAAAGACGATGGACACTCTCTTATGAGTTTTGAGATGATTGTGAACTCTCTTTCTAAATTCTACTTGAACCTATATTTTTGAATGAATTTGGTTTGTTTCATTCTATAATATATCTTCAATGATCTAGTTTGGATGGTTTTTGATCTATTATGTAAAGTAATTAACTTCATTATTTAAATTTTTACTAAAAGGTCTTACCATTGAGCATAATGTTCTTAATTTGGTTTGATTTTTTGGAGGTATCCAAATAATTGAATCAATTCAATAGGTTGGACACCAATCATGTCATGTTCCTGATATGATGGCTATTTATGTTTGAGTCATCACCTAGGGGTCCTTGGGGGTTCATTTAGGAATTGAAAATGGGATATAATTTCAAACAAATAAAAGGGAGTGTTGTAACATCCCAGGTAAATAAAGAACATGAAATTTTTCATATTTATTAATATTTGTGAATTAAATATTAATTCTACTTTAAAGGGGATGTCATGTTCGACTGAAAACCTGATACGCAACAGTGGGTTTCTTTGAAATCTTACGTTGTGCACTAATAATATAAAATTATTATTTTAGATGGTAGTTAATTCCTAGCCATTGTATTGGAAGGAATGAATATTACTAACTATAATATGATGATACATGTTTGTTTAATATTTTTACATTTATCTAGTAAATGTTAGAGGCTTAAAATAAGTAATGAATTTGATTTTAAGCAAAAATACTCTAATATTCACTAAAAGGCCTATTTAACGCCTTTTAATGGAGAACCCTATTTAAATACATTTTTTGACACTTTTATATGTTCTATTTGGAAAAATAAAATTATTATTTAGAATCAGGACACCAAAATTTACTTTGTATGAAATTTTGGTATTTTTCTGATAATGTTCATTTTTTTAATGAATAGTGAAAAATACTGTATTTTAATTCAAAACTACTTTTTATTCTAATTTATTTATATGGTTATATTATCTCTTTAATTGGTTTTAAATATAAATTATAAAATATTTTTACCATTTAATCTAATTTTGGTCATTGTAAGTAATTTTGTTATGAAATTGGACATAAACAAGTGTCAATCTTTTGATAGTTATTATTTCTTAAAAACATGCTATTTGTTTTAACAGCATAAATTAATTTTATATTCATTTCTACCACTTCTGTGTTTTGAATATGAAAAAATTGATTCCATATCTGGAGTCAGTAGGTCCAAATTATGTAAATAGGTAACTTTTATTTTAAGACATTTAAAATATTTACTTCGGTAAATATTTTATTTACTATGATTAAAGGGTAAATATAGTAAATAAGGGTAAAATATAATATTTTAATAATATTAAATTACACTAAAATGTATCCTAATCCTATTTTCTGATACATATCCGACCATGGGCATCCTTGGGTCGAATTTGGGACCCCATGGAGCCACATGGGAGTAATAATGAAACTTTATATTAATTAATTTAAAGTAAAGACAAAAATGACATAAACAAATATCTTTAGTAAAAAAATTACATGGTGTTATATAAGTTATCTTTTAAACTATAAATATTATTTGGAAATGTAAGAATATTTTCTACATCATGTTATTTTTTTATTATTTTTGGACATTAATGAAACTAAGTTATTTATGACACAATAATGATGCAATATGTACCTCATTAATAAATGATTTAAATAAATAAGATTATAAATATTAAAACAATATCCAAAACCTGTCCAATTATAATTGGATTATTTTATTTCAACCAAGAGTAATCTCAAATATGATTTTAAATAATGGTTGATCTTTTGAGACTGAAGATGAGTTTATAATAAAATAATTGTTTCAAACTTTCATACAGAGCCCCTACTCTCACTTCTAAAAATCCCTCACTTCTAACCCGTTCCTCACACTTCTAGATCCTTTTTGAAAATGAAACAACTTCTTCAATAAGCTCTAATTATACCTATATTCATTTTAGAATCCTTACCTTATGCAGAAAACTCTTCAAGAAACCCTTTTGGTTCAAGCCAAAGGGAGTTACCTGATTTAAAGGTAACATATTCTCTTAAGTTATTTTGTTTTATTTTACTTCTCCAACCCCCTAAAATATTTTTATTAATTTATTTTATAACAACACCAGTATCCTAAATATACTAGGATGTTTTCATGAGAATGATTCGAAATAAACTTACACACACTTCCACCTAATGGGTAATGAACATAATGTTTCTATGGATGGAAAACTAATGCCTCACGAAATGATGTTCGTTCAATTTACTTCTACCACCTCTCATGGTGGCCATTATGATGTAACTGTATATATATATGATATATATTATGTTTAAGTTTTTTATGCTTATTTATTTTTCATTTATATCATACCTTTAAGGTTTTTGTAATGGGTAAACACGATAATTTCATTTTAGGAAGTGCGGACTACCGCCCCCTCAAAGTGATGTGACTTGTTAATGACTTATGTGGGATGTATAGAGGATGGAGTTAATGATATTATATATGATATTATACTATAATTATAATATACCTATTTATCATTAATGTTTCTTTAAATTAAATATTAAATAGAAATTAATGTAGCCTTCATGCATACGTACGACTTACCATCTCCATGAAAGGTGCATTTCATTTCTTATCTCAAAATATTATATACTAATATAAATACATGTATATACATAATATATATGATATATATGAAATCTACATCATTAATATAATTTAGGAGATAATGTAGTATTGAACACATGGACAAATTGTAATTATAACAAGTTCATTTTTAACTCAATTTCTGAACAACGACTAAATGTCCGATATAAACTCCAAAAAATAACTAACTTTTATATCAAGGTAATAAGTGATTTAAAAGTAATAATAAAAATTAAAAAGGTTATTATGAAACTTGAAATTAACTTAAGTTTATTATTCAGGAACAACAAGGAACATACCAGTCAAGTTGGACATTAGGTAAGGGATTTCTTATCTTAGTTTTAATTCTGTGAGATTTCCATTTATCACCACTTATTTAATTCATGTGGTGTATTGTGTACTGCCATTTGGTATATATTATCATGATTATATTTATATTAATGTTATTCTGTGATTCATTTGGTGGTTATTAACTTTTTCTAATATGACTCGATTGATTACAATGTGGTAAGATTTTCATCTAACTCTTTATTCCCGTGAGATTCATGCTATATCAGCCATTATTTCCTTATGTGTGGTGGATGTACTACCCATGATTGTATTATTTGTGTAATATAATTTAATTTATGGGTATTTACATATTCATTGTGTGATCATTCTTTCATTGGGTGTATGTTTCGTAAGTTACCAAATCGGTAAGGGAACCTTTCACCCTCCTCTTTTTAAAAGACTTATTTTTGTTATGTCTTTTAATTTACATATATTTATATTCGGATATGTTCTTCTATATATTTATTTATGTAATTTTTATGCCCAAGTGATGAGATACCCTTTTATATAACGCCTCGACTGCAGAAGCCCAGAGCCGGTGCATTATCATGTATCATTGGCATGATCACAAAAGATCATGTCTCGAAAGACCGATTAGTTTAGTAGCCTTAGAAGTACTAGATACATTCATAAGGTTTACATTACATCATAAAATAGAAAAATACAACAAAATTATTTCCAAATAAAAAACTAAGATCCCATATAACATCCCTCTAGATCAGTCATAATATACTTATTCACATCCTTGAAAAAATAAAACATAGAAAGGGGTGAGCTCAGATGCTCAGTAAGGATAACAATATAGCAGAAACATTCATAAATAAGCATAAACATTTAAGGCAATGTATAAGATTAAAAAAATCCATTTAAACTTTAACTTCATCATAATATGGATAATATAAAATCAAATAATTCAATTTACTTATTCACATGGATATTCTACTAGTAAAATAATCACATGCAATATCAATAGCCACTTTCATAATGATGGAATTCATAATACCGGACTTTCCTAACCACATATTCAAGGCCTTGGGCCAAAACTACAAATAATATTTTGTCAAGGCCTTGTTCCAAGACACTAGATTGTCTCATGAGACCTACTGATGCGTCGAAAATCTATAGTGGTCTCCACCAGTCACTTACTATGTCCAATTCATTCCTCATATGAAAAGTTTGAAACATAACATAAACATTCAAATTAAAACTAGCATATGAAATGTCAATACATTATCCACAAACCATCAATGGTATAAAAATAGAACATCCACATTCAAACACAACGCATTCAATACAATATGAAAGATTTTTTTGTAACATATTAACCTCAATTGAGAATAATGAAGGATATTGACATAGATGAAAATAACCATCAAAACTATTTGAGAGAAATATCCCCATTTTTCTTAAAATCATTTAAAAGTCAAATTATTTTTCAAGAAGCCATTTAAAAATTGATTTTTGAATCAATGTATCCCATACCACTATGAAAAATTTAAAAGGAATTTTAATTTTAAAATATTAATTTCTATATAAATAAATCCTTAAAACCATTTTTAAAACATGGACATTAATGAGAAATATTTAGAAGAATAAATTTTTAAAACATTTAAAATGATATTTTAGTTACAGTTCCAAACCAAATGGGATATGCTTGAATACAAATAATTGAGGTAATAAAAGCATTATAATATCTTGAGAATAAAGTATTTAATGATATACTCTGTCAAAGAAAAGTATATACATCATATATAAGTGAATTGGTGCATAAAAACAAATAAGTCTCAAAGGAATGTAAATTGAGATAAAATCCCTTATAAAGACAGTATCCTTAGGTAAATGATAAATAAATAAAATAATTATGTGTAAAAAATATAAATAAACTCAATATTATTGGATATTAAGTGTAAAAAAATCAAAGGAAATTCACACATATTCTTGTAAAAACAACACAAATGACTTGGATGTTTAACTCAATGAATTGAAATTGAGTTAAGATCATGTTTATATCAATGACTTGAGAAATTATAAATGGAGTAACTGTGTGTATCAAATGTATATTCACACAAAGGGGAGTGGAAATTATTAAATAAATAATAAATAGTGATTCCAAACATAATCATGGAGTAAAATAATCAATGAAGTATGTGTAAAGCCTACTGAGGGGAAATTAAAATTTGAAACTCCCTTACCGATTTGGTAACTTATGGAAAATACAACCCATGAAATAAGGATCATAAAATGAATATGTAAATACCCATAAATTAAATTATTTTACACCAATAATACATTCATGGACAATATATACTCCACACAAAAGGAAATAGTGGCCAATATAGCCTGAATCACATGGGAATAAAAAGTGGGATGAAAACCCCTTACATCATTGTAATCAAACGAGTCATATGACCAAAACATAATAAACACAAAATTAAACACATAATTCCATTAACATAAAGAGAGTCATGATAATATATATCAAATTTCAGTACACAATACACCACATCCAATAAATAAGTGGTGAACAATGGAAATCTCACAGAATTAAAAGTGAGATAAGAAACCCCTTACATTGTACTTTTCCTTGTTTTAGGGTAGGTTAAAATTATGTATAATGTTGAAATAATTGTTATTAAATTATAAAACAATCATATACATTAATACTATATCATATATGATCTTTCAATAATGCTTTGTTAACAATATTTTAGTATTATCGTCATTTTGGGTGTTAACTTATTCGTTTTCCTTTATATGCTTTGTTACGTAAGTAACATTTTTTATGGATAGGATGTATCTTAATCATACTCAGAATTATATTAAGTCATTAAACATTGTTTTTAATCATATAATTAAAATTATTCTTGAATGGATACGATGGGGATTTAATCTCAACGCCTTCGCAGAGACGATAATCCATACGTATGCACGAGTGGCAATATCATTCTTTTGATATTAAAATAATATATAATTGGATGGTATATCATATATAAGACAAAATTATCATGTTATATTTATTATTTACATCAATTATACATCATTATTATATGCATCCAAATAATAATGTATTGAATAACAATTACACCACGACATGGAGATGGTAAGTCGTATGTATGCACGTATGGTGACATATCATTCAAAGGATGGATAGAATAATGAATATGGTCATACCATATTTATAATAACATCACAGTATATAGAATATACTAGAGATATTATTTTATAATGGAAACAACAAAGAAAGAGGAAGTGGAAGAAGAAAGGAACTTGAAAGATGTGATGAAATATTTACCTCTTCTTCGGGTTCTTCCTTTTGATTTGATCAAAAGGGATCCATATGATGGCTTTCTGACTAAAGTAAGGCCTCTAGTATAAATTTAAGATAGTGGAGAGAGTATTTTTCTGGATTTGTATGATCCAAATGTATTTGAATGTGTGAATTAGAGATAAGGGGATGTTCCCTTTTATTAGAGGGGTGAGGGGAACCTTAGAAAAAGATAGAAATATTATTTTATAATAAAATAATTTTCGGTTTCTAATGGCTCCAAAATGAATTATTTAAAGGATAAGGTGGGTTTGGTTCAAAAACCCCTCAAAAAATAGGTTTTAGATAGGTTTGAGTTACTATATTATCTTTATCTTTTAGACTTAACTCTTAGTTAAATAATTTGACATTTATCGTGTCTCTTTGTATTTTTATATTATATGGTTACTAAACATACTATAAACTTCCAAGATAACCTAAAGTGGTTCATTAATGAAATATATAATATTATTTAAGACCTTTTTCCTATCCTTATTTTTTTATGAATATAATATCAATTAATAATATAATATTTGTTTTAAAAACTCTTTTATGTCAATTTTGACACTATTCGGTATTTTGTTTTTGCTAAATTCCTAACAGAATTATTACTTCGAAAACAATTCATCTAACCAACCCTAACATGTCATATTATCATAGAAAATTAGTGGAATTCATAAAAAGTCTCAAATTACATTTATATGGATATTTATAATATCAATTATTTTAATATTCTATTAATTAGTTAATTATTGCATCATCATTGTGTCATAAATAAATTAAATTAGTTAATGTATAAAAAATATAAATAAAATATCATTATGTTGGAATTTTATTTATCTTTCCAATTAATATTTGTAGTCTAATTTTTCTCATGTATAACTCTATATTAAAAATATTTTTGTTTATTAAACTTTGATTTTAACTCTTTTAACTCTTTTTTAAATAAAATAATAATAAATGTACTAATCTAATCCAAGTGGACCTAAAGGATCATAGTTTATTCCTATGATTGTTTTTGGTCGAATTGAACTTATCCCATAGAATTAAGACATGTTTTAGGATAATATTAATATCATTTTTACCCTCAATTACCCTATTTACTTTTAACCATGGTAAATAAAAGTAAAAAAGATACTATTAAACAAATATTATTTTCATCTTAGTGAACAAAACATTAATTACTGATTTAAACCGTGTCTCTAGAATTTTTTAAATTCAACTCACATAAACTAAAAATTTATGTTTTATGTAACTTTGCAAATGCTCCTAGGATGTGGGCAAAAGACGGTAAAAAGATCAATAAAATTTAATAAATCTAATTTTATTATAAAATGAAACCAATTAATTACATTGAACTTATATAGGTATTATACATATATTTTTACTTAAAATAAATTTAAATAAAATAATTAATTATTTAAATAAAAAGTCGGTTTTAAACTATAACACAGTTTTTCTCACTATTCATCAAAAAATGAATGTTTTCAGAAAAATACAAAAAAATTACCCTAAACTAATTTTGATATTTATAATGCAAAAATGAATTATATTTTACCAAATTCAAAACATAGAAGTTTCATTAATTAATTTAAAATTTATTCTCATTGTCAAAACCAAAAAGCAGGTTTTTAAAAAGAAAAAACTATCAAAAGATGGACATGTGTTTATGTCAAATTTATATGTGATATTACTTATAATCACCAAAATTATATTAAATGATAATAACATAATCTAATTATACTTCCAAACCATTCAAATACATAATTTAACACTATAAATTAATTCAATTAAAAATTTTGTTTTCAATTAAAATTTAGTATTTTTCAGTATTCATCAAAATATAAAAGTTATTCGAAAAGTACCAAAAATTTATCCAAAATAAATTTTTATGTCCTGATTATAAAGATGAATTTAATTTCATTAAATTGAATATATAAAAGTGTCAAATATTTCTTTTAAAAATATTTTTCCATTAAATGTTGGTAAAATTGCATGTTTTTGGGAAAATACTTCTTTTATAAGAAAAAATGAATTTGTCCTCATATTATGTCTATGAAACACATAATATGGATTCTAAAATTATATGGAGTATATAAAATTCAAAATTCAGCTAATACTATTCATAACTACTTTTGAACGGCTAGTTTGGTAAGTCATGGTGCACTCTAACTTGGTGTTGCGTGTAGCGCAAGCTATTGAATTACATTAAAGAAAATAACTTACTCTCAAATCTTTGGTTGTTAAATTTTTCCCCCTTTTGGAAATTAAATCCTCGCAATTTTAAAATTGGGCTTGGGAACTTCATTGAAAGTCCCACATCGGAAAAATATTCAATAAAACTATATCTTTAAAAGAAATAAAGAGAAGTACAAAGGTCTCCCAAGATAACCCATAATAGGATTCCATGTAAGATAACGTGGATATGGAATATAAAATAACTGTCATGTTCTGGTGGAGAGTGATAGGAAACATGATTAGGAGAAATTTAACAATAATAAAACCACAAACTTGTGATGAGATAAATGTTCATTAGTTTCTTAGTAGAAAAAGAAAACGGATGATGTTTTTTTGTTTTAAGTTCTATTTCATAAAGTTGAGGAATTTATTTATGATATTTACTAAGAACATAAAAAAATATAATTACTTTTTAAGTAGAGTTTCATCCTTTAATAAATTTCTTCCACTAACTCATCTTTTTTTTCAAACGATGAGAATTCAAGATCACATGGTCACACCAGAAGCGCTAGAATCAACTTCTTGAGAATCACATAATCCAAAAAGGATACACTATATATATTTACCTTGTCTTTAGAGATTAACCAAAACAAAAATGGTTAGTACAAGATCAGATGATCCACAAAAAGGATAATCTTTTAGAGAAAGAAATACTTAGCTTAATTTCTAAAATTAAACCAACTATACACAAAGTTCAATAAATACCATTCAATAAACAATTTTCCTTAAAATCCATCAATATAATCCATGCTAATATTGGAACCCAAAACATTGAATAATTTGATTACGCAGTCTTCCACGTTAAATTTTATTTCCAAATAAAATCGACTGCTCTTAAATTCACATACTAAAGTAATTAACCTAATCACATATTCTCTATGATAGGTTAATCATTTCTGTAAATAACACAAATCACGATAAATCCACAATAAAAACATAGATAAAAATCCACTAATACTACTATAATGAAATCCCATAGTATTCTATTTTCCTTAGGAATATATTATTCCCAACAAAGCGAACGTCTTCCAAGATAACATTAATCACATAATCCCCAAATCATTTTCCTATACTAATGATATTCATTTGATAAGACATAAGTTCCCAAATAAAAATATTATTCATCAAAAAAAATCATTTAATTAAAAATAATTAGTCACACTAACCAGGGACTTCACGTAGTCCAGTGGTAGGAGATAAATCCCAATCTCACTATAGTTATGGGTTCGATTCATGCATCTTTGTACGACGTGAAGGGTTGTCACAAGGTCTGTGTGTTGTCCTTTTTCAAAAACTATATTTTATAACATTCCAAAAATGAGATAAATTCGTCAAAATGAATATAACATAATTTCACCACAAATGTTATCTCATACCTTGTATTTTAATCCAAAAAATTTAATAACATGTAATTTCCTCAAAATCAAGGATCATATAAACCCAAATGGTTATTTATAACTATATAAACAATAGGAAAACAAATCTTCTTAAGGACTCATTTTCACATAATAAACTGCAGGGTTACACATAAGAGAAAATTCATCCAAAGTAATCCCATCAACAAAGAGTACTAATACCTTTATACATTTCACCATCCATTTATTTCCACATAGTTTCTTTCATGATCAATGGGTTATCATATGGAATATGGAATTCACTCGGGTAATGACCAGGTCCCCTACATTTATAGCAAATGACTATAAATAGATTATTGGGATCATGTTTATTTTATTCCATAGTAATCTTCATTTTTCCTCACCAATTATTTACTTAATGTCCTTATTTCCCACACATAAAGTATTTATTTTTTCCATTGAGACACTTCCCTAGGTGTCTCCTTCCACATTACCTACATTGTGGAAATTGAGCATTCTTTTCTCCATGGTCTCCACTGCAGGAGCTCTTACCATTCACTGCCTTTCTCTACTTTGTTTATTATAGGAGTTGGTTAATATATATGTTGCTAATCATATTTTCGGAAAACGGATTCAAGATGAACATGATATCTTTTACACCTATCAACATTCCATTATTTTTCTCATTTCCTCCACCGTGCCCACTTTGTACATCATCTTCAATGTTACTATGACTTCCTTGGAATTTATCCAATGTCTAACACAAGAATGCATAGTGTGAGTCATACAATCATTTATAGAATATCATAACACCTTATTTTCAATCTAAAACACCTTAGGATTAACAACGGTTATTTATTCTCATCTTATATTAAAATCCATCAAATCATTTTTTAATGGAAATGTAAATTATCCTAAGCATATCCACCGGGAGTGTCATAACCAAGAGTTGAGCAAGTCACATTGTCGTGCAATAGTTCCCGTTCGAGTCTAGCTCAAAGTGATGTTTTCAGGTTTTACACCTAGGTATATCTATGCCAGAGCCGCCTATACATGCTCGTATCTAGAAAGGGATGTATTTCTTGGAAAACTCAAAAAATATCTACAATTCCAAATTTCTAGGAATTTATTCTATAATGATCCTCAATGTGTATCTTAGGGCTATGTGCTCTAATCATAGTTTATCTAAATCTAGTTTCCAAGTTTTTTACTAAACTTTCTTTGATACCAACTATAACTCCCCAACCCCAGAAGCCCAGAGTCAGTGCATTATTATATATCATTGTCATGATCACAAAAGATCATGTCTCAAAAGGTTAATTAGTTTAGTAGCCTTGGAAGTACTAGATACATTCATAAGGTTTACACTACATCATAAAATGGAAAACTACAAAAACATTGTTTCCATAAAAAACACTGAGATCCCATATATTATCCCTACAGGCCAGTCATAATATAATTCTTCGCATCCTCAGAATTATAAATCATAGAAAGGGGTGAGCTCAGATACTCGGTAAGGATAATAATATATCGGAAACTTTCATAAATAAGCAAAACCATTTAAGGCTATGTATAAGAATAAAACAAAAGCCTTTTAAACTTAAACTAAAGCATAATATGGAAAATATAAAATCAAATAATTCCATTTACTTATTCACATAGATATTCTACTAGTCGAATAATCACATGAAATATCAATAGCCATTTTCATAATAACAGAATGCATAATACGAAACTTTCATAACAACATAGTCAAGGCCTTGGGCCAATACTACAAATAATATTTTGTTAAGGCCTTGTTTCAAGACCCTATTTTGTCTAATGAGACCTACCAATGAATCGAGGAGCTATAGTGGGCTCCACCAGTCACTTACTAAGTCCAATTCATTCCTCATATAAAAAGTTTGAAACATAACATAATCATTCTTATTAAAACTAGCATATGAAATGTCAATACTTTATCCACAAACCATGAATGGTATAAAAATAGCACATCCACTGTCAAACACAACTCATTCAATACCATATAGAAGATTGTATTGTAACAAATTAACCTCAATCAAGAATAATGAATTATATTGACATAGATAAAAATAATTACCAAAACTATTTCAGAGAAATATCGACCTTTTTCTTCAAATCATTTAAATTTCACACTACTTTTCAAGAAGCTATTTAAAAATTGATTTTTGAATCAATGTGTCCAATAACACTTTGAAAAATTTAAAAGTAATTTTAATTTTAAAACATTAATGTCCACATAAATAAATGCTTAAAACCATTTTTAAAACATGGACATTAATGAGAAATATTTAGAAGAATAAAATTTTAAAACATTTAAAATGATATTTTAGTTAGAGGTCCTAACCAAATGTGAGAATCTTGAATAAAAATAATTGAGGTAATAAAAACAATATAATATATTGAGAATAATGGATTTCATGATATACTATGTCAAAGGAAAGTATATAAACCATATTAATGTGAATTGGTTCATAACAACAAAAAAGTTTAAAAGGAATGTAAATTGAGATGAAATCCATTATAAAGACAGTATATTTAGGTAAAGGATAAATCAATTACATAATTATGTGTGAAAAATATAAATTCACTCAATATGATAAGATATTCAGTGTAAATCAATCAGAGGACATTCATACATATTCTTGTAAAAACAACACCAATGACTTGAATATGTAACTCAATGAATGGAAATTGAGTTAAGATTAAGTTTATCAATGACTTGAGAAATTATAAATGGATTTATTAACTGTATCAAAAGTATATACACCCAAATGGGAGTGTAAATTAATATATAAATAATAAATAGTGATTCCACACATAATCTTTTAGTAAAGTAATTAATGAAGTAAGCATAAAGCCCACTGAGTGGAAATTGAAATTTGAAACTCCCTTAATGATTTGGAAACTTATGGAACATACAACCCATGAAAGAAGGATCATAAAATGAATATGTAAATACCAAAAAATTAAATTATATTAAACCATGAATGAAATCATGGACTATACATATTCCACACAAAAGTAAATAGTAGCCAATATAGCATGAATCTCATGGGAATAAAAAGTGAGATAAAAACCCTTACTTCGTTGTAATCAATCGAGTTTTATGACCAAAAATTAATAACCACTCAATTAATCACATAATTTCATGAATATAAAAATAATAATGATAATATATATCAAATTTAAGTACACAATACACCACATCCAATAAATAAGTGGCGAATAATGGAAATCTCATAGAATTAAAAGTGAGATAAGAATCCCCTTACCTTGTACTTTTCCTTGGTTGAGGGTAGGTTAACCTCCTATATGATGCTAAAATAACTGTTATTAAATTATACAAGAATCATATACATTAATATTATATCATATATTATCTTTCAATATTTCTTTGTTAATAATATTTTAGTATTATCGTCGTTTCGGGTGTTAACTGATTTGTTTTCCTTTATATGCTTTGTAAGGTAAGTAATGTTTGTTGTGGATAGGTTGTATATTATTCATATTCAGAATTATATTAAGTCTTTAAAAATTATTTTTAATCATCTAATGAAAATTATTCTTGAATTGATACATTGGGGAATGAATCTCATCGTGTTCACTGAAACGGTAATTCGTACGTACGCACGAGCGACAATACCATTCTTCTGATATTAAAATAATATATAATTGGATATTATATCATATATAAAGAATCATTATCATGTTTTATTTTTTATTTACATCAATTATAAAACATTATTATACCCATTTTAATAATAATATATTGAATAACAATTACACCACGACGTGGAGACGGTAAGTTGTACGTACACACGTATGGTGACATTTCATTCAAAGGATGGATAGAATAATGAATATTGTTGTACCATATTTACAATAACATCACGGTATATAGAAGATACTAGAGTTATTATTTTTGAATAGAAACAACAAATAAAGAAGAATTGGAAGAAGAAAGGAACTAGAAAGAGGTGATGAAATATTTACCTCTTCTATGGGTTCTTCCTTTTGATTTGATAAAAAGTGATCCTTAGGTTGGCTTTCCGACTAAAGTAAGGTCTCTAGGATGAAGGGAGGACCGTTGAGAGGGTACTTAGGTAGGGTTTTTTTGAGCCAAAGGGCTTTAGAGGTGTGAATTAGAGAGAAGGGGATGTGCCCTTTATAAGAGGGGTGAGGGGCACCTTAGGAAAAGGTAGAAATATTATTTTATAATAAAATCATTTCCAATTTCTAATGGATTAAAAATGAATTATCTAAAGTATAAGGTGGTTATGGGTCGAAAATCACTCAACCAATAGGATTTAGATAGGTTTGGATTACTGTATTAACTTTATCTCTTACATTAAACTCTTAGATAAATAGTTTGACATTTACCATGTCTCTTTGTATTTTTATATTATATGGTTAATAAAATTACTATAAACATCCAAGAGAACCTCAAGTGGTTCATTAATGACCTATATAACATTATTTATGACCTTTGGATTAACCTTATATTTTTAGAAATATAATATCAATTAATAATATAATATTTGTTTTAAAAACTCTTTTATGTCCATTTGGACACTATTTGGTATTTTGTTTTTTTTCTAAATTCTTAAAAGAATTATTACAATGAAAAAAAATTCATCTAACTAACCCTAACATGTCATATTAACCCATAGTATTAGTGTAATTCATAAAAAGTCTCAAATTACATTTATTTGGATATTTATAATATAAATTATTTTAATATTTCATTAATTAGCTAATTATTGCATGATCATTGTGTCATAAATAAATTAAATTATTTAATGTATAAAAAATATAAATCAAATAAAATTATGTAGGAAATATTTTTATATTTCTAATTAATATTTATTGTCGAATATATCTTATGTATAACCATATATTAAAAATGTTTTAGTTATTAAAATTTGATTTTAACTCGCTTCACTCATCTTTAAATAAAATAATAATAAATGTCCTAATCTAATCATAGTGGACCTAAAGGATCATATTTTATTCCTATTATTGTTTTTGGTCTAATTACACTTATCCAATTGAATTAGAACATGTAGTAGTGTAATAATAATAACATTTTACCCTGAATAACCCTATTTACTTTTAATTGTGGTAAATATTAGTAAAAAGTTACTATTCACCAAATATTCTTTTCATCTTGTTGAACCAAATTTTACTTACTGATATCAACCATGTCTCTATAATTTTTAAAATTAAGCTAACAGAATAGGTAAAATTAAGTTTTATGAAAATTTGCAAATTCTCATAGGAGGTGGATAAAAGACGGTAAAAAGATCAATAACATTTTATACATAAAATATTATTATAAAATGAAACCAATGAAATAAATTGAACATATATAAGTATTATACATATATTTTTACTAAAAATAAATTTAAGTAAAATAAATAATTATTTAAAAAAAAGTCAGTTTTAAACTATAATGCGGTGTTTTTCACTATTCATCAAAAATGAATGTTTTCAGCAAAATACCAAAAATTTATCAGAAGATAATTTTTATATTATGTATTCAAAAATGAATTCTATTTTACCAAATTCAAAACATAGAAGTTTCATTAATTAATTTAAAATATATTCCCATTGGCAAAACTGAAAAGCGTGTTTTTAAAAACTAAAAACAATCAAAAGATTGACATGTGTTTATGTCAATTTTAAATTTTAAATTACTAATAATCACCTAAATTGTATTAAATGATAAAAATATAATCTAATTATACATCCAAACCATTCAAATACATAATTTAACACTTTAAATTATTTGGATTAAAAAAGTAGTTTTTAATTAAAATTTAGTATTTTTCAGTATTCATCAAAATATAAAAGTTATTAGAAAAGTACCAAAAATTTATCCAAAATACATTTTTGTGTCCCAATTCTAAATAAGAATTTAATTTCATTAAATTGAATATATTAAAGTGTAAAATATTGGTTTTAAAAAGGGTTTTCCATTAAAAGGTGATAAAATTGCATTTTTTTTGAAAAATAATTCTTTTATCTGAAAGAATGAATTTTTTCTTATATTATGTCTAAGAAACACATAATATGGATTCTAAAATTATATAAAGTATATTAAATTAAAAATTCAGTTAATACTATTCATAAACGCTTTTGAATGGCTAGTTTGGTAAGTCGTGGTGCACTTGAACTCGGTGTTGCGTGTAGCGCATGCTATTGAATTACATTAAAGAATATAACTTACTATGAAATCTTGGGGTGTTACATTTTATCTCTAATAAACTTATTTTCTGAATTTTAAAGTGATGTTGTTAGTCTGTCGAATTTCTGTAAGAAAACTTCTTAACCCAATTTCAATTATTAGGTTAAACAAATACTTCTTGATTATGTCGTGTTATGAATATGTGTGTATAACTTCTGATTGTTTTACAATTAATATCCACTTATATTGGGTGTATTCACATTTTCACACATAATTATGTAATTGATTTATCCTTAATTTAAGGATACCGTTATTATAAGGGATTTTGTCTCAATTTACATTTCCATTGAGACTTCATTGTTGACATGCACCAATTCACTCTTATATGGTGTATATACTATACTTTCGGATATTATATCATGAATAACTTTATTCTTGTGAGATTATTAAGTTCTGATTATATGTTATTCCTCAATTATTTGTATTCTTGGGTCTCTCATTTTGTTAAAAATTCTTTAACTAAAATATCATTTTAAATGTTTTAAAGGTTTATTATTCTAAATCATTCACATTAACGTACATGTTTTAAAAAAGGTTTTAAGGATTTATTAATATGGACATGAATGTTTTGAAATTTAAATTTCGTTCAAAATATTCAACGTGGTATGGGACACTTTTATTCAAAAATATCTTTATTTAATATTTTAAACAGTTTTGAAAATGGTTTGATAAAAGCTTTGGTTTTGTCAATATTTTGAAATGATATATTGTGATTGAAATGTGGAAATTTTATCCTTCCATTATATTTTTTTATGGGTTATGAATATGTTATGGCTATTGGGAATTGTTTACGTATATGGGTGGTTCCGTGATAAACCTAGGGCGGGTGAGCCCGAGATAGCTCTCAAATGCATTGGGTAACATGACAGAGGTAAACATTAATGTTTCTCCTAAGGGATTTAGGGAATATACTGTGATGGGTATTCCAAATGTGACTCCCTATGTAGCTTTGATATCTACAATGTAAGTGTTTTATTTATGTAGTAAGTTGCCTTTATGATTTATGATTTCTATGTGTCGTTCAAAAATCTTATGATTTCATGAGTTATGTTATTATTGAAATCTACGGTTTTATTAATTTATATTTATTAATGGGATAATTTTTTAATTCCATGTTTTATATCCCTTTATTAACTTTTTATGCTCATTCCAAGTTTTTGAAATGTCTTCTAGAGGCCTTAAATATGAATAAGGGTCAAGGATGGGATTAAGGAAAACTCATGTTGTTTAAAACATAGACATGACTCTTTTTTCCAATTGTTTTTTTTGGAAAAAAATGGATACTGAGTAGAATTTTCTACATGTAATATTCATGTTGTTATGTTAATGTTATAACCTAATTCTATAAAACATTATACCTGAAAAGTAACTCAATGTAAAATATCCATTTAATTCAATATTATGTAATGTTTAAGGCTGGGTCCTTATAGTTGGTATCATAAGTTGGTTTAGATAACTTTAGAGGAAAGTGTGTTCTTTAAGAATAAGAAACATTACCATAATGGTTAGGATTTTATAAAGAGTCAAAGTTATTTTCGATAAAGTGAATGAGTTTAAGATAACATGAATAAGTATATCTTTTTATCTACCCTCCTCATGAGATGTTATATGATGCTTTTAATGATATAATCACATTTACCTTTTTGGTTTTAGTAAATGGATGGATCTAGCAGGCACTAAATTAATAGTGGATGTGAAGAAAACTGTGATGGTTTTCTGAATGAGCAACTAAATGAAATGGGAGTGGCAATGAGAACTCTTGTGGTTATTCTCAACCAACTATATGAAGTCATTATTGACCACCTGAACCTTGGTTATTTTTATAAGGAATCATATATGCGAGAAAAAAATCCCCACAGAAGTTCAGATATTAATCATAAAGGTAAGTATATTCAAAAACATACGTGTTAACGATGTGGAAAGAAACACATAGGAAAATGTTTCAAAGGGATGGGAAGTTTCTATAGATGTGGAAGTCAATTTCATAAAGCAAGAACCTACCATAGAAAAAGGAATCATCCAGTTGACTCTAGGAAAGTGAAAGAAGTTCTTTCTGAGGGATCAATTGAATGTTTTAAATGTTGTGTGCATGGCCATTATGCAAACAGTTGTCCTACGAAGAAGTTTCTACATTGGGATCACCAGGATCATGAATATATATGTTTACTAATACCTAATTCCATTCCAATTGAGTATGAATAAATTAACAATTACCAATTAAAGTTATGGACTATTTCTTAACATATGTTTTTACATTATTGAATCTAAGAATATGATTCATAATTTTGTTTGTAGGAAATAAGTATTTCAGAATAAGTTTTTAAATAATGGTTAATTGATCATGAAAAACGTTGAATGTGTAAGAAGTTAAAATATAAGGGATTCAAGAGTTATAGTAGATTTTTGGATGGTGAAATGCTTAAAAGTATTAAGTCTCTTTTGATGATGGGATTACATTGGAATAATTTTTATAGTACGTGTAACCCTGAAGTTTGATATATAAAAATGTTATTCAAGTAATAAATATCTTTTCTTATGATGAGTAATGGTGGAATTTTATTATGGGAGAATCTATGTTTTCATTATGGACATATGGGGATTTTGGTTTTTTTATGGAAATGATTAACCTATCATAGAGAATATGTGATTTGGTTAATTACACATCATTATGAGACATCAAGAGTAGTCGATTTTATTTAGAGAAAAATGTTAAGATTTACTGTGGAAGACTATGTGATAAAATCATTCAGATATTTGGGTTTCAATCTTATTTTGGATTGTTTTGAATAATTTTATGGACAATTGTATATAGAATGTCCTTTCTTCAACTTTGGGTAATTTTGGTTAAATTTTGGAGATTAAGAGTAGTACTTCTTATTATAAAATATTATCCTTTTGGGGATTATCTGATCACATACTAACCAATTTTAGTTTTAGTTGATGTCTAAAGACAAGGGAAATATATAGTTCTTATTTTGTGAATTATGTAATCTCTAGAATATGATTCTTTTTCTTTTGATGTGACCAAGTCTTTTTGAATGCTAATTGTTTGGAGAAAATATTAGTTTTTAGTAGAAAATTATTAAAGGATGAAACTATACTTTAAGGTAAGTATATTTCATTATGTTCTTATTCTATGTAGTAAATGAATTCCTTGAAATTATGAAATGGAAAGTAAAATAAAAAAGTTTTTGGATTATGTTTACTATTTGGAAATCAGAGACCATTTAATACATCATAAGTTTGTGGTTTTCTGGTGGTTAGCTTTCTCCTAATTATGTTTTCTATCACTCTCCATCAGAACAAGACCGTTTTTTCTCTCTTCTATATCCATGTTTTCCTATTTGGAATCCTAGTATGGGTTATCTCAGGAGACCATTGTACTTCTATTTCATTCTATTAAAGTGATATTTTTACTGACTCTTTTCCGAGGTGGGTCTTTTAATGAAGTTTCCAAGCCTAGTTTTAAAATTGTGGGGACGCAATTTCCAAAAGGGAGGAAGGATGTAACATCCTAGGTAAATAAAGAACATGAATTTTTTCATATTTATTAATTTTAGTGAATTAAATATTAATTCTACTTTAATGGGGATGATATGTTGAACAACGTACCCCATACAAAACAGTGGGTTTCTTTGAAATCATACGTTGCACACTAATAATATAATCTTATAATTTTAAATGGTAGTTAATGCCTAGCCATTGTATTGGTGGGAATGAATATAACTGAATACAATATGATGATACAGGTTTGTTGAATATTTTTACCTTTATCCAAAAAAGGTTAGAGGCTTAAAATAAGTAAATAATTTGATTTTAAGCATAAATACTCTAATATTCACTAAAAGATCGATTTACCGCCTTTTAATTGTGAACCCACATTAAATCTACTTTTTGTCACTTTTATAGGTTCTATTTGAAAAAATAAAATTCTTCTTTGGAATTGGGACACCAAAATTTCCATTGGATGAAATTTTGGTGTTTTTCTGATAATGTTTAGTTTTTAATGAATTGTGAAAAATACAGTATTTTAATTCAAAAACTACATTTTAATATAATTTATTTATAGGGTTATATTATTTTATTTAATTTGTTTTAAATTTCAATTAGAATATAGTTTTCCCATTTAATCAAATGTCGGTCATTGGAAGTAATTTCATTTTAATATTGGATATAAACAAGTGTCAATCTTTTAGTAGTTATAATTTCTTAAAAACACACTATTTGTATTAATAGCTTGAATTAATTTTAAATTAATTCCTTCAACTTCTGTGTTTTGAATTTGAAAAAATGGATTCCTTATTTGGAATCAGTAGGTCCAAATTTTGTAAATAGTTAACTTTTATTTTTAGACATTTTATATATTTACTTTAGTAAATATTTTATTTACCATGATTAAAGGGTAAATATAGTAAATAATCAGACAATATAATATTTTAATAATATTAAATTACCCTAAAATATGTCCTTATCCTATTGGCTGATACATATCTTACCATGGGCATCCTTGGGTCGAATTTGGGACCCCATGGATGCACATGGGAGTAATAATGACACTTTATATTAATTAATTTAATGAAAATAGAAAAATGACATAAACAAATATCTTTTAGTAAATAAATTTTTACATGGGGTTATATAAGTTATCATTTCAACTATAAATATTATTTGGAAATTTAAAAAGATTTCCTAAATCATGGTATTTTTTTATAATTTTTTGACATCAAATAAATTAAATTATTTATGACACAACAATGGTGCAATATTTACCTCATCAATAAATTATTTAAATAAATAAGATTATAAATATTAAATAAATATCCAAAACCTATCCAATTATTATTGGATTATTTTATTTATAACATGATTTATCTTAACATTTATTTTAATGAATACTTTTCCTTTTGACACTGAAGATGATGTTATAAAAAAATAATTGTTTCAAACTTTCCTAAAGTGCCCCTCCTCTCCCTTATAAAAAGCCCTCACTTCTAAACCATTTCTCACACTTCTCAAGCCTTTGGATCATGAAAACTCCGCTCCAATAATCTCCCAAGATCCCTATATTCAATCTATAAACATTAATTTAGTCAGAAAACACTTCAAGAAACCCTTTTGGTTCAAACCAATGGGAGTTACTCGATTTAAAGGTAACATCATCTCTTAAGTTCTTTTGTTTTATTTTACTTCTCCAACCCCCTAAACTCCTTTTATTACATTATTTTATAACAAAACAAGTATCCTTAATATACTAGGATATTTTTATGATAAGTATCCAAACTACACTTACAAACACCTCCATCTAATGGTTAAAGAACATAATGTTTCTTTGGATGGAAAACTAACGCCTCACGAAACGATGATTGTTCAATTAACTCATAACGCCTATCATGGTGGAAATTATGATAGCACTGTATTTATATATGATATATATTATGTTTATGTTTACTTTATGCTTCTATATTTTTCATTTATATCATACCATTATGGTTTCAATAATGGGTAAATGCGATAATTTCATTTTAATAATTGCGGACTACTAACCCCTCAAAGTTATATGACTCGTTAATTGCTTTTGTGGGATATATAAAGGATGGAGTTAATGATATTATATATGAGATTATACTATAATTATAATATATATATTCATAATTAAGTTTTCATTCCAATAAATATTAAATAGAAATGAAAGTAGCATTAATGCCTATGTACGGCTTACCGTCTCCATGAACGGTGCATTTCATTTCTTATCTCCAAATTTTATGTACTAATATAAATACACTTATATAATGGATATATATGATATATATGATATATACATCATAAATATCATTCTGGAGATAATGGAGTATTGGAAACACGGACAAAGTGTTATTATAACAAGTTCATTTTTAACTCAAATTCTGAACATCGACAAAATGTCCGATATGAACTCAAATAATTAACTGACTATTATTTCAAGGTAATAAGTGATATAAAAGTAATAATAAACATTAAAATTTTTATTAATCTATTTTAAATTAACTTATGTTTATTTTTTATGATGAATAAGGAACATACGAGTCCCGTTGGACACGAGGTAGGGGATTTTTAACTCACTTTTAATTCCATGAGATTTTTTTTGTTCACCACTTATTTATTTCATGTGGTGTATTGTGTACTGAAATTTGGTATATATTATCATGATTTTATTTATGTTCATGGAATTCTATGATTCATTTGGTGGTTATTAACTTTTTTTCATACAACTCGATTGATTACAATGTTGAAAGGTTTTTCATCTCACTTTTTATTTCCATGAGGTTCATGCTATATTAGCCACTATTTTTTTGTGTGGTGGATACACTGCCCATGATTGTATTCTTTGTGTAATATACTTTAATTTATCTATATTTACATATTCATTGTGTGATCTTTCTTTCATGGGGTGTACGTTTCTTAAGTTACCAAATCAGAAAGGGAACCTTTCACCCTCCTCTTTTTAAAAGACTTCTTTTTGTTATGCCTTTTAATTTACATCTTATTTTATTGGGATATGTTATTATATGTCCTTATTGATGTAAATTTTATGTCCAAGTGATGATATATCCTTTCCTCTCTCATGAACTTATTTTATGAATTTTAAAGTGACGTTGTTAGGATGTCAAATTTCTATAAGAAAACTTCTTAACCCAATTTCAATTTTGTGCTAAACATCTACTTCTTGATTATGGTGTGCTACGAATATTTGTGAATAGCCTGTGATTGTTTTATACTTAATATCCACTTATATTGGGTGTATTTATATTTTTCACACACAATTATGTAATTGATTTATTCTTAATCTAATGATACCATTTTTATAAGGGATTTTGTCTAAATTTACATTTCAATTGAGACTTCATTGTTGATATGCACCAATTAACTCTTATATGTTGTATATAATATACTTTTTCATATTATACAATGAATAACTTTATTCTAATGATATCGTTAGGTCCTGATTAAATTTTATTTTTCAATTATATGCATTCTAGGGTCTCTCATTTTGTTAAAAACTCTTTGCGAATGGCGACCTCCGCCCTAGGCGGCGATGGCCTCCGAACAGGACCCTCCTCCCTTGGTGGGGGGTAGGGGATCTTCACCACTGTGCCCTAGTGATCACCACTTCATACCCTTCTCAGATCCTAATTCCCTTCCCACCTTTCCCCACATCTCCCTATCTCCCAATGTTTCAGATCATTTTGATGGGATCCTGCAGCTCTCGATCTCAACTCGGGAGTTCACAAATGCCTCCTCCTTGCTGAATTCGACCTTGATAGCATGATTCAAGTGACGACGTCTATACATGGACCTCTTTGACTGGTTTATTTTCGACCCTTGAAATCTACAGGAGTGAGCCACTATATGTCTCTTGGACTCAAGGCATATAATGATCCGTTTTTCATGCGAATAAGATCTGATATCGGCATGGTCGTATTTTCCTCGGTTTTGAGATGGCTCACCTTTTTTCCCTTTCGATGGACATACAACTATCATATGTAACAAGATTATTCAGCCATGTAAAATTTGGTATGTTTTCCAGAACTACCACTTTTGTTTTATAATCCATTAATTATCCGTATGTTAGGAAATATGGTCGGCCGATATCTTTGCATTAATAGTAGAACAAGGGATGTATGTCATTCGGTTTCTCAGAGGATTTGTGTTGAAGTGGATATCTCTATACCCCTGGTGAATTATTTGTTGATTGTTGTGGGTGAGGTGTTCAGTTATAAACAATTGGCGGTTTTTGAGTCCTGGCTTGATTTCTGCTCCCGGTGCTTCATAACTGGACATCATCCAGAAAAGTGAAGAGGTAGGAAGTTGATTCTCCAGGATACTGAGGATGTGCAGGCCAGTTTGGTGCCTTGATCTCAGCAGTGGCATTAGGGTCCAATCGATGGGGATCTGGCAGGGTCTAGTCCTAGTATTGAAGAATAGGGCATGGTTAAGGAGTCAGTGGAGAATTCTGTGAACCCGATAGTTGTTGTAGTGTATAAAAGACTAAAATGTGATCTAGGGGTGTGCAATCCAGTAGATTTGGCTTCCATGGATAGTGTAGAGATCATGGGTGATGAAATTGAAGGTTTGGTGACACATCAAGACACGACTAAACCTTCATGTGGAAATGAGGAGGTGAGGGAGGGCCATGTAAAGGACATGCAAGCATCTATAAAAGGTGGCTCAAATGAAAATAGTGGCGAGTGGGTGAGGATTTCAATTTGGATGATATCAAGTCCAGGGAAAGAGTTTCCAAACATTGAGCTTTCCTCTAAATGTGAATTCAATCATGTTGAACAGCAATATCGGGGCTTGGAGGATACTAAGAAGTAGCCTTAGTTTTTGGGTTGAGGATTCGAGCATCACACAATCCCAGATATGAAGGTACCCCCATGTAGTGCTACCCCTTTGAGAGACAACAACATGGAGGCTGAGGATTCTGGAATGCCACTGCAGGGGAACTCTTTTTTGCAAGCTGCTACAGATTCACATAGTGGAGAGGGGAGGCTGGATGAAGTTAGTGTCTTGGGGTCCTTGGACCCAAACACTCCCATTATTAACTTCTCATTCCTTTAGGCTAGGAGAGAGGGGAAAAAGTATGGATTTGAGGTCAAAGTAGGCAAGGCAGATTTTCGGTGTAGGATGGGTCACCTCAAAGAAGACTTGGGGGTGGAGTTGAAAACCCGTTTTGAAGGTATGTCGGGTCAAGAACAAACATTGACATAGGAAGAGGATGATCCTGGTGATGATGGTTATAGCCAGTTCTCATCAGATAGTGTGTACCATTACCAAGGGAAAGGCCCTCACAGCCCAATAAGGAAGAAGGGGCAAAAAGGAAAGTGTGACTTAGGGAAATGCATTGTAGTCCAGGGGAAAAAACCCCAAGGGACGCAAAGACTACTCTAACTTGCTGAAACCGATGGAAACCAGGTCATCCAAGAATGGTGGAAATAAGGAAAGGAAACACCTATAAGAAATGGAAAGTGGAGACCCAATCAAAGAACCAAGAGTGATGGAAGAAGAGGCAGGGGTGTCTAAAGCCCATCCTCCACTCCAAGGAAGAAATGATTGAAAAAGTCCTTCGGCCCAACTCCTCAAATGATGAAATTTAAAGAATTTATGAAATATGGTTGAATGTTGATTCCAACAAGGAGGAAGGAGTGTATATAGACAAGCATGACTGAATCATAGCCAAGGGCTTCAACCAATATAAAATCATCATGGAGGAATTTATTCAGACAATGGACAGAATGGTTACACACCTTGAAAAACTTTTCTTAGTGGATCTAGACACCTAGGTTACTACTCATCACTAGGAATTATATAGTGTGTCTAAGTCAAATAATCTTAGTCTTGTGTTTAATCATTTTGTGAGATCTTTCAATATGTAGTGTATTTGTTTTTGCGAACCATGGTTTTCCACTTGTCCTTAAAGTTGATTTATAATAAAAGTTTATATTTGAGGTAGAATATATATATATATATATCGTTTTAAATGTTTTAACGGTTTATTCTTCTTAATCATTATCATTAATGTCCATGTTTTAAAAATGGTTTTAAGGATTTATTAATATGGACATGAATGTTTTGAAATTGTATTTTCATTCCAAAGCTTTAAAGTGGTATGGGATACTTTGATTCAAAAATCTCTTTATTTAATATTTTAAATGGTTTTGAAAATGGTTTGATAAAAGCTTTGATTTTTTTAATATTTTGAAATGATATATTGTGATTGTAATGCCAAAATGTCACCTTTCCATTATGTTAGTTTTATGGGTTATCAATTTGTTATGGCTATTAGGAAATGTTTATGTATACAGGTGGTTCCATCATAAACCTAGGGCGAGGAGCCCGAGATAGCTCTCCAATTCATTGGATAAAGTGATGGAGGTAAACCTTAATGTTTCTCCAAAGAGATTTAGGGAATATACAGTGATGGGTATTCCAAATGTGACTCCCTCTAAAGCTGTGTTTGATAAAATGTATGTATGTTATTTATGTTGTAAGTTACGTTTATGATTTATGATTTCTATGTGTTGTTCATAAATCTTATGATTTCATGAGATATGATATGATTTAAAAGTATGGTTTCATTGTTTTGTATTTATTCATGGGCTAATGTTTTCATTCCTTATTTTAAATCCCTTACTGAGATTTTTTTCTCATTCAATGTTTTTGAAATGTTTTCCATGGGACTCAAAGATGAATAAGGATCAGGGATGGGATCAATGAAAAGTCATGCTATCTAAAACCTGGAACTAGACATGACTCTTTTTTTCAAGAGTTTTTAGATTATGAAAAACAATGGATACTGAGTAGAGTTGTCTACATATAATATTCATGTTGTTATGTAAATGTTATGACCTAATTCTCTAAATCTCAAAAACTGAAAAGAGCCTTAATGTGAATTATCCATTTAATTCAAGATTATGTAATGTTTACGGACGAGTAGTTATAAGTGTCCTAGAGGTTTACGCTTTCTCTTGACTGCTATTTTAATCTATTTTTTGAAAATACTTTATTTTATATCTATTTTCTTCTATTCACATCAATTTTCTTACACATTATTTGGTATTGCATTCAATTTTTAAACTTTGAATCAAATACCCCAATTTTCTCTTCATGCAAAAATAACAAACATAGTGACAATATTTCAACTTAATAGAACCCTCGTCAAGAGGAAACCCTTTGGTCATCACTGTACTGTAATAAAAAGGGGAAAATTTTGATTGAGGTTAACACGATTTAAAACCTACACATCACTAACTTAATAAAAAAGTGCATAGGGAAGGAAGTAAAAGATGATACAATTCTGTAAATAATCATAACATGTATGGACCTCTAAATAGTACAAGTATAGTAATGTAAACTGAAAGGAAGAATGGGAAAATACATGCCCAACTAGAAAACATTCCCAACCAAACAAAAAATGTAAAATTAAAATAGCCAAGAAATCCCCACTTATAGATCCAAAGCTAGGACCTCTGTATGTGGTCCAAGAACCCATATCCCAAATCTCCTCTGAAGTCACAATCAAATATGTGTGTCGTCGCCATAAGGTATGATATGTGTAGAAAAATCAAATGTAGGGGTTAGTTTAAACATTCCCAGTAGGATGCCCCAAAAGATGAAGGGGAGTAGTAAGAGATATAACAGGAAAGGAATGTAGTAGATAGAACAATGTATTGTGAAAGAGTGTAGTTCAACCCAATAAGAGAGTAAAGTAAGCTCATCCAAACACAAGGAGCTATAAATGGTGAGAATATGGACTTCTTTTTCGAGTCTTTACTACCTATAGTAGGAGAGTAGACTCTTCCAACCATATGAAGATAGACATGGGAATCACATGGAATAACCCACACATATTCAGCTCTCCTAGTAAGAGTGTAACAAAAAACCAAGGAGTGGTTATTGAAATAGAATATATATATATATATATGTAACCAATCAAAGATTCCCGAATGATAGGGTAAGGGGATCTTCATATCATAGTATATACCAAGAATAAGTGTCACCAACTATTCAAAGAGTATCCCTCAAAAATTCCCATCATCCAAAATTTTTTCACTCAACAATCAAGTCAAAGGGGCTCAATCACCACACCTTGATACTATCCAATTTGATAGTACTGACTTTACCTAGTAGTTTCATGTCTCTTCTCAAGGACACATCTTAGATTGAAAATCATCCATCTTTATTGTGAATCAAAATCTACATAAAACCATGTATCGTCACTAATAATCATAGTCAATAGGTTATGTATCAAGGTTGAGTACCCATGTCTAACCCGACTGGAGGGTGCCACTCTAGTGTTCTCAAGGACCCATACACTGCTAGGCTGGAGGGTACCACTCTAGTGTTGTCGAGGACCCATGGCTATCCCAGCTGGAGGGTGCCACTTGGTATAGGTTTAGGACACTTTCCCAGCCCTACTGTAGGGTGTCCCTCTAGTTTCTTCATGGACCCACGCCCAGCCCGACAAGAGGGTGCCACTCAGAAATATCTGATGTCATCGCCTGGCCACTACTGTCATTGAACACTACCGGGAAGAGCGCCATGTTTTGACCACCTCACATCATAACCTAGAATACACATCATATTTTACCACTGTTCTCTACAAAGAGAAACACATATGGTAGAGTATTTACTTTCCCAAATTAGATAATCAGTGAAAAGGGAACCTTTCACCACACACACACCTATATAGGACATTGTGAGTCCCACATATCAACCCTAAATTTAAGATCACAAACTGACCTCAAAAAGTCTGCCTGAAGAAAGGATCACATTTCTGTAGATGAAATCTCAAAAATATCTTACCTTTATAAGATATATCCATTTAAAGATACAACATGAAGAACTATAAGGGCCTGCAACTGACCAGCCATGGACCGACCACCGCAGTCGACTATCTAGGACTAGACACTGTCACTGGGCCCATGATAGCACAACATCTTACAAAATTTCATTATATAGTCATTTTACACCGTATCCTTAGTCCACTCTAGATGACTTGGGTCCAACCGGGGTCCAGCCAACTTGGTTAAGCCAAAGCCAGTTGGCTGGGACCAGACCGATCCGCTTCGGCCCGACCCTCCTACCACCAATTCGGCATGGCCTACACTGTGTCGAGCGATGTGTTTCCCAGCATCAGCATGGTCGGCCACCGCCACGTTATTTGGTGGTTTTCTCTACCTCATTTCATTCCTCATGACCCTTCCTAGTTGACCGGATTCCACCGATCCCAACGGCACTACCGCACTACGACCCCGCCAGATCCTCGCTAGTGGTCCCTTCTGCAGACCACTAGGCCTCCTCCAGTTGCCCGAAAAAAGTGACGAACACAGATTTGAGATTCTTGGACCAAGCACTTTAGAGACCAAATCCCATCTCATTGATCCATTTATGTTTTTACATGTCAAGAAGTTAAGAGAGAAAACCAAAAAAATAGATAAAGAACATGAAGAATAAAAGGGATCCAAGCATAGATCGATGTTCGGGTTAATTATTACATTGGTGATAATGTTAAAAGTGATGAAAATTTTGAAAATGGATAAATTTTCAATCATGCATTCCAAGTATAAATCCAAGGTAATAAATCCTATTTATTTTGTATCTGTTCTTTATCGATAATTCCTTCACGATGCTTCCACTACGATCCTCCGAATCATTGTCGTTGGTTCTTCATGGAACCACCAATGATGTAAGGGAGATAGAGTTTGATGGTGGTAGGATTAGGGGTAAACCATAAAAATTCCACATAACTACATATATATAACCTTGAAATTAGATTATGGAATCTGCTTAACTGCACCCGCCAGCAGTAATGAAATTTGAACATTATACCTCCTCTCACATGAGGTCATTCTTAGGTAAAATTCCCCATTATGTTTTCAATAGTGGCACCAGATTTTCAATATGAGACCCCATTAAAAAGTTATTTGAAACAACAACAAAATTGAAAATTTTAATTTACATTATTTTATTTACTGTTAAATCCTCCATCAATTTTTCGACAGAAGGCCCTCAATGAAATAAATTATATCTCACCTAGGGTAAATAATGGGCTCTAGAGTCAACCATGGCCATGGAGTTCTGATTCAAGATTCCATTTAATAGTTATCTCATTTTCTTCATGTGTATTGTATAAAATATACTTAATATAATTATAAAATAAATTTTAGGAACACCATCCTTTTGAAGCACATGTCATCTCAACCTCTAGCTCTGGAAATATATATAAATATATTTTAAAGTCTTACAAAGAAAAAACCAGGTCTCTATATCATTCCTTACTTCGAAACTTTATTCCCCAAAAGAAAAAAATATGAAAAAGCATGGGATACTAAGCCCACATCTGGCTATCCCATTCCCAAGAACTCTCCTACACATTTTTATACTAAAAAATAATGTGTCCCAAGGGGATGGTTTTTCCATGTAAGGTCTCCTCCTGTCGATCCTCGATCTCCATCGGGTTCTCTCTAAATATATCTCTATCATCGTTTTCTAGCTCACCCTAGTCGATGAAGTGCATAGTATCATGTATTTATCTCTTTAGTCACGTTAGATCGAAGACGTCGTGCACCCTTTCCAGTTGTGGTGGTAGTTCAAGGTAGTAGGCAACCTCATCAACCCTCTACAAGATCTCAAAATTCTAAATTAACATCAGTGATTTCTTACCTCCTCAGCTGAACCTTTGCAATTATGCATTGTGGGGAGACTCTCAAGAAGACATGGTATCCCTTCTCAATCTCTAAGGGCCTACAATGTAAATCTATATAATATTTATAGATGTTATTTTATATCTTCATTTTTTAAAGATGACCTGCACTTTCTCGGTCATCGCTCGCACAAACTATGGGCTGAAGAGGGATGAATCTCCAACCTCTATCTAGAAAATAATTAACCTATAATCTCCCCCATATTGTTCCTAAAAATGATCCATGTAGATGATATAGTGGAATAAATTATTTTATGAAAACTCTACCATTGGTAGGTAATCCTCCCATCTATAGCTGAAATCCAACACGCAAGCCCTTATCATATCCTCCAGCTCCTAGATAGTGTGCTATGTCTACCCATTGGTCTGGGGGTGAAAGGCTATACTCATCCACAATTGGGTCTCCAATTAATCTTATAGGTCTCTCCAGAATCATGATAGAAATTTTTTCATCACTATTAGATACAATCATAGAGAGTACACTATGAAGCTAGCTGATCTCTCTCACGAAAAACTACCCAAAACTCTCTACCTAACTCTACTCTCTAATAGTTATGAAGTGAGCTGAATTCATGAGTCTGTCCACTATCACCCAAATAGTGGCATGAAACTTATTTGTGAACATAATCCCCATGATTAATTCCATGGATATGCCATCCCATTTCCGATTTGGAATCTCATGAGGCTGCAAAAAACCATCAAGAACCTACTACTCAGCCTTTACCTTTTGATAGGTGAGGCACCATGAGATGAACTCAACTACACTTCATCTCATGTAGGACCACAAAAACTACCACTGAATATCCATATACATATTCCCCACATTAGTATATATATATAAGAGAGAAGTTTGAAACTCCCATATCGCATCCTCCTGCATCTCAACGGGAACCATCGTTTTCCCCATAAATAAGATCTTGTGATTCCTTCCTTCATATTACCCATCTGTTGTGTCACCTATAGATATCTGATCATGCAGAACTTCATCTTTGTTGTTTCCCAGTTTGGACTCTTTCACACACTCAAGGAGGGAAGGAGTCAGTACCATCGAGTATATAAAATTTATGCCATCCTTCTCCCCTAGGGTTAGCTGTAGGGAAGATAACTTCTTTTGATCTTCCACACTAGGTGAGCTTGAGAATTCCTATTAAGGGAATCTACTAACACATTCTCCTTCGATGGAGTAAAGACTATCTCAAACATGTAGTCCTGTTGGAACTCCAACCAACATTATTGTCTCACGTTCAATTCTCTTTGGGTGAAGATGTACCTAAGACTCTAGTGGTCTGTGTAAACTAAAAAGTGCTATCCTAGAAGGTAGAGTCTTAACTTCCTTTGGGCGAAGACTACCACTGCATGTTTTATATAATGAGTAGCATAGTTCTTCTCATGGGGTCTCAACTACCTCAACCCATATGCGATGAATTACAATCATTTTATCAACACACAACTAAGCCCAACTCCTGAGGAATTATAATACGATACAAACTAAACACCCTCTTCTAGTAGTCTCAAAACAAGAGTGCACTTTAGCCTAATCTAAAACTCCTTGAAGTCATTATGGAACTTCTCATTCTAGGTAGACGACCATCCCTTCCAAGTCAAAGCGATCCATGGAGATGACATCTTGGATAATTCTTCCACAAATATCATATAGTAAATTACCAAAGTAAGAAATATTTCCACAAGTGACACATTATTGGGTGGATCCCAACCACAAAATGCTTTGATCATTGTTGGATCAATGGATAATTCTTTTCCATTGATGACATGCCCCAACAAGTTAACCCTCTGTATCAAAAAATGTCACTTAGAGAGAATTCCGTAAATCTGGTGTTCTCCAAGTAAATCAAGAACCATCCTCAAGTGCTCTGCATGCTCCTCATCTGATGTAGGGTAGATAAGTATGCCATTGATGAAGGAAATATGAAACTGGTCCATGTTTCGCAGCAAGATCTTATTTATCAGGGCCATAAAGATAGCGGGTCATTCGTCACACCAAAGGTAATCACTAGGAACTCTTAGTGACTATACAGACATCAAGAATCCCACTTCATAATTCATCCTTGTGAACCCGTACCTAGTGGCAGCTGGACCCAAAATCGAGTTTGGAGAACAACCTCACAATGGGTTAAATAGGTCATCAATTCTCTTTAAGGGGTACTTTCTCTCTATTGTGTCCTGGTTCAATCGATGATAATCAAAGAAAAACCATAATCTCTCATCTACATTCTTTACGAAATGTACTTGAGCTACCTAGGGGGAAACATTGTGTTTGATAAAAATATTCTTTCAAAGGTCATATAACTATAATTGTAGCCCATGGAGCTTATTGGGTGCCATCTGATATTCCACAGAAGATATCAGAGCATTCCCTAGTTGCAAGTAAAATAAAAAATCTAACCCCGACCCTAGAGGTAGCCATGGAATGTCTTCAGAGAAGATGTCCATATAATCCTCCATAATTGAAGGAACCCAGATTCCTAAATGTTTTTCTTCACCAAGGGTTATTCTTTCTAATGGATTGGGTAAAAGGCTATAGCCTCTTGTTCACATCACCTATCTACCATACTATGCAGTCTATTTCATCGAGAAAGGATAACCTTATCCCATTTGTGTGTCGGTATCGAACTAGCCTATGATCATTGTAGATATAGTCTTGAACCATATAAAGTAAATCCATTACCAATATGAAATCTTATGGTTTTATCATGATGACTAGTATGTCCCACATGAACCTATATCCTCCAAGAGATAGCTTGCACAGCTAGAAGATGAAATCCATAGAAGAAGCACTCCCTGTAGGAACTTCAAAACAAAGTTATTGTCTTAGTGGCTCAACATGGAACTCCAACTATATTAAAATGATTAAAGAAATATAAAAATGGTTGACATTAGTGTCTATTAATAAAAATGAAGCATTAGAATAAACACCATGAATACCTCGTATCATCTCATGTGTTGCGGGATCACATACATCCATAGCCTATAGCTCTACATGGACTCGACCGCTAGCTCCCTCAGCCTGATGTGGACCACCCAGTGGTGGTGTGAGAACCTCATATCATCATCCCCCACCAATAGGTCCTCCTACTCCTATGCCAACTCCACCTCCCTAGGGACCACCCTTCCCCCACATTGGGGATCCCTGATCACGACACATTCTCTACCATGATGGTCCACCTGATATCTACTTGGGGTGGTTTGTACATCTGGTTGAGCAGTCTCATGCCATGCAATCGCACCCATCCCAAGCATAGAACATTCCCTCTAGAGGCTGACCTGGTGCTCTTTGTTTTCCCAGTTCTTCGTGACCATGTTCTTGAGTTTGATTCTGGGAAGATCTCATGTGTCGATACCCTTCCAACCAACATCTTATAGCTATGGAAGAAGTCTCATCTTTGTAGTATCCTCTACCAGTTCTTGCTAACTAGAAAACCTATAAAATAAATATCTCTATCACTAGTTCTAGTTATAGTATCGCGACATAGTTGAGGATGCACAAAGGTATTATGCAAGCTTGGATATCTGTGTGGAGTCCCTGTGAAATCATATGTGCTCGGAAATAGACATCGAGGATCATGTTTAGATAGTACCGAGTCAGTTCTGTGAACCAACCAGAGCACTCTGCCACTATCATCCATCTCGGAAGAAGCTCTAGATGCTCTTGAATCTAAATGGAGCATTAGTAGGTAGGGTATTACTCCTCGTGAAACATCTTCTATAAGTAATCCCAAAAGAGTAATGACTCATTGTTCATCTGAGTAACCAAGCTCCACCAACATCGAGTAATTCCATGGAAAATAATGGATGCCAAAGCCAAAATTCGATCTATTAGTGTATGTACAAGAATAAATAGGAGGGCCACTAACTCCCACAAATATTTTACTACCTAAGTATCTAGTTCACTATGGAACCTCAGTGTTATATGGTATGGGAACTCGTGAAGTGAGCTTAGCCTGTGCTCATCCTCATCCTACTCTAGAGGGAATATCTACTACTCGGGAGGTGAAGTTTCTAGTACTGGCCCACCTAGAATAATGGGATCACCTGATGGACCCAAAATAGAGGCTTGGCCACTCACAGGGTCTTCATTACAAACCATAGCTGGCATCCTGGCTAGCTTCCATCGCCGATGTATCCTAGAATTTATCAAGGAGTTTGACTTTCAGATGAGCACATAAATAAATAAATAAATATATATATATATATATATCAACAAAAATGGGGAGATGACTCATTAAGGACAATGAAAGACTCAATATTATATTATGAATGTACCACTGTTCCATACAACAAGTGTCTTTGGGTGCCGAGTCGACAAGAGGTTAATCAAGGTCCTGGTGAATGGATACATCAGCCACCCATACCATCACTGGACTACATGTCCTGAGAGATGCTCTCAAGACAATTCAACATTTTTATCCTAAAACCAACAAATCATTTCAAGTTGAAATGTCTGAACAAAATCCCATGTAATGATCTTTTTCTGATAATAATTATTCAAGACCTGATCCATGGCAGGCCCGAGTCGCAAATACCCCAAGACCACCTCCATAGGCCAGGGGTGGGGAAAAGTGTTGAAGGCACACCAAACTTAGGGAGACCTTTTCCTAATTAGACATACACACACACAATGAACTTAATGGAAAAGTGCAGAGGGAAAGAATTAAAAGATGCTACACTACTGTAAATAAACCAAACATGCATCGACCACTAAATAGTACAGGTACATTATTGTAAATTAAAATGAAAATGGGAAAAATACACACAAACTAGAAAAGTGTCCCAACCTAATAGATACTAGAAAACCAATATAGCTTAGAGAGACTCGCCCCAAGATCCCAAGAAATGACCCCCTTATGCGGTCAAAGTACCTATATCCCAAAGCTCCTCTGAAGTCATGATCAATCATGTGTGTCATCTGCATAAGGCATGATACGTGCTGCCAATTCCCATGAAATGGTTAGTATAAACATACCTAGTAGAAGTGCCTGAAAGCCAAAGGGGAGTAGTAAGAGATAAAATAGGGAAGGAATGTAGTATATAGCACATGATATAGTGAAATATTGAAAGTCAACCAAACAAGAGAGTGAACTAATCTTATCCAAACCTACGGAACATGAAATGGTGAGAATATGTACTTTTCATCGAGTCATCTATACCTATAGTAGGAGAGTATACTCATTCAACCATGATATGCATGAAATTGAAAGCATGTAGAATACCCCATGAGTCTTCACCTCTCTTGGAAGGAGAGTAAACAAAAATCAATAAGTGGGTACTGAAATTGAATATATATATATATATATATGATTTGTAAAAACCCAAATGACAGAGTAAGTATATTTCCATCTAACAGCTCATCCCAGGAAGAAGAGTCTCCAATTGTTCCAAGAGTATCTCTCAATGACACCCAGCATCCCACACATCTACCCAGAACACACAAGTCAAATGGGATCAATCACCACACCTTGATACTATAATATTTCAGCAACACTAACTCACCATCATGGCTTTAGGTTGCATATCAAGGAAGTGAATTGGTGGGGAAAGAGACTCTCTTTATCATGAGACTAAAGGTACGTTAAACCATTTCTCGTCCCTGATTTTCATAGTCAAGAGTTCAGGTATCAAGGTTGAGGACCCATGTCAATACTAGTTGGAGGGTGCCACTCTAGTGTCATCAAAGACCCATGCATAGCCGGGATTGAGGGGTCCACTCTACTATAGTTGAAGACCCATGCCTAGCCTTGCTGGAGCATGCTACTTGGAATAGATTAAGGACTCATGCCCATCCCGGTTGGAGGGTTCCACTCGAATGTCATTAAGGAACCATGAGCAGCCCGACTGAAGGGTACCACTATAGTGTCCTTGAGGACCCATACTCAACCTTGCTGGGGAGTGCCACTCAGAAATCTCTAATGTCTTCACATGACCACTGTTGTTGTCGAACACTACAAAAAAGGGTGTCATGTTTAGAAAATCTCAAATCATAACCCTAAATCCTCATCAAAGGTCACATTTCTTCTCAACATGGAAAATCATATAGGAGGTCTATTTACATGCTCGAATCGAAGGACTGGTGAAAAGGTTGATTTTCACCACAACACACCTATACAAGACGTCGTGGGGTCCACATATCAACCCTAAACATTAGGTTTCCAAAATAACCTCAAAAGTTCCATGTCAAAGAGAGCATCACATTTCCACATACATCACATCAAAAGGATATTCCATTTAAAATATATGGTTGTTTGAAGAAACTGCATAAAGACCTATCGGGGCCCGCAAATGACCATCTATGGACCAATCATTGTGGTTGGTATATTGGATGCACTAATCGGTGTCCACAGTTGACCACTATGTTCGACCCCCCGATACCAGCCATAGTCACTAGCCCTGTGGCATCTCGAGCTTCCGTGGCTTCGCGATTGACCGTAGCCACGGTGTGCTTTGGCTGACCCTGGGCCAACCCACATGGTTGGTCCTGGCACACTTGGTTGGTCCCAGCCCATTTGGGTGGCCCCAGACCACATGTGTGAGCCTAACCCAGTAGTCTAACCTCATCCTAGTTGGCTAGGCTCGGCCGAGCCTACTTTGGCCTGGCCTACATACCGCCGCCTCGGCCTGACCCACACCGGATTGACTGACTCGATTCTCAGCGTCAATGTGACCGCAAACCCATCATGTTCTGCAGATGTTATTTCCATATAGGGTTTCTCCCTGTGACCCACCATGTTGACTAACCACCACTAGTCCACATGGAACCACCACACCACGACGTCGCTGCTTCCACAACCCGCTACACCATAGCGACCATCGTATGCCACTTTCTGGGGTGCCTCAGGAGTGGTCCCTTCCAAAGACCAACCAGCCACCTTTGATTACCTGGAAAACATGAAAAGTAGATCTAAGAACCTTGTACCTCAATCATCACAGATGTAATCCTAGTTCGATGATCTGTTGGTGTTTTGATGTGTCAAAGCATTAATGATGAAAACTAGAAAGAAGAAATGAATAACACAAAGAAAAAAATTGATCCAAGAATAGATCGATGGACTTGTTAGTTTGTTCGTCAATGATTACATTCAAAATGATAAAAATAGAAAAAAGATGAATTTTTAATCATTACTTCCAATCGTAAACCAAAGGAAGGAAATCCTACAACATTTTAACCTATTTGTTATAGATAACACATTCTTCGTGATTCTGCTATGATCCACAGAAGCTTCATCATTTTTTCTTCATTGATCTACTAATGAAGGATGGGAGAGAGATCTTAGTGGGGGAGAATGATTCACCAACCCTAATAATTCCATGTAACTACATATTTATAGCCATGAAATTAAGTCAATAAATGCACTTAACATCACCAACCATAGGTCGAAGAATCCAAACATCTCGCACCCTCTCACTTTAGGTCACACTAAGGTAAAACCCCCCATTACGAACTCAAATTTGGAATTAGATTTCCAAAATGACACCCCATTAAAATGTTAATTTAAACAATTTCTGAAATAAAGTAATTTAAATTAAATTATTTTATTTATGGTTATGTCCTCTATGAAATTTTCAACAAAAGACTCGCACTAATAACATTTAATTCCCTCGTAGGGTAGACGCCATGCTCCAGACTCTATTGTGGACTCATATTTATAATATGAGATTCCATTTTAGTGTTACCGTTTTTCCATTATGTTCACTGTACAAAATATCCTAAATATTTTTATAAAATTAATTCTTGGAACACCAAGCCTAAGAATATCAGGTCGTCTCAACGCCTAGCTATGAAAATATATATACAGATATTTAAAAGTATTACAAGGACAAAATCAACTCTATACATCATCTGAATTACCATGGAATGTATTGTAACTTTCATATATTCTAGAAAAATATTTCTTTCTAATCAAACCTGAATATTATTGGCATCACTTTTTCTATCCCTCACCTTCATAAGGTTTTCATCACCATTTCTCTAAAAAAACATATGATATTTTTGAAATTAAAAACATCTTATCAACTTCATATTATATTATTAGATCGATGTGAAATATGATTCCCTTATTCAATAGGATTTTCACCTCATTTCTGGCCTAAGGTGAAGCTGTTGATCATTCTCTAATAGAAGAAATATTCCCAATCCAATGGACATTCTTAAGAACTGTGAGTCTGATTTTCGAAATATAATGGTCAGTACAATTTTTACAAAAAAATTGAGGATAATTCTCATTTTATTATATTTCCTTAATAAAAAATAAAAATATGTGAATATAATAATTTTCCTTATTAGTTTGGTTTAATAATCTCCCTCTTTGGATTTTATTTTCAACTATCTTTCACACATCACTAAACTTTGTAAACTCAAGATATTGATTACATATAAAAAAATCTAATCCTATACAAGCAAACTCATTTTAGAAACAATAATTTGTGATAGAAAAAACATTCCATCCAAAAGTTGTGATCCATGAAAAAATCCTCAACTTTCTTCCTCCACCTTTATTCCACATATTTCTTCCTTATCTTTTCTTACTCATATTTCTTCCTCTACTTTTATTACTCCGGTTTCTTCCCCATCTTTCATCATTAAATATTTTTCATCAGTTTTATTCCTTAGATTTTCTTATTAATTTTGTCTCAACTTCTTAAAATTCCCTAGAATTGAAAAAAAAATTCCTATAACCACTCCAATAAAAAGTTGGAATATTTCACACACTTACATGATGGATTCACAGCTTACCCACAACTACCCCTTCATGTATGTTTCCCTAAGGATAGATTTATAAAAACAAATTCCAACTTGAAAACAATATCCAAATATAAGATGAGTGAGGGGAAAAACACACCTCAAACATCATGAGAAATAGGTCAGAAACCCCTGTTCAGACTCAATTTAAAAAAATCATCCTTTAAAAAAGATTTTATGAATATGTAAAAAAATTGTTCAAATGTAGAAACATAAATTATCTTTAATTTATACTTCTACACATGCCCTATGATAAAGTGGTACATTATGTTAATATGTTTTCAATGAGAATTTTTTACTACATTCCTTATAAGGTTGATTTCAGTTTGATTATCACATCCCAATAGTAAGGGTAACATTACTTCAATAAGTATTTCTTCTAACTGAGATCTTATCCATATAATTTTGGCAGTGTCTTGATTGGAAGAAACATAGTCAAATAAAGCCACACTAATAGTTACTAAATTTTGTTTCTTTATATAAAAACTAACAAAAAATTTTCTTCAAAAGAATACTCTACAAGATATTGATCTTATATCATCAAAAATTCCATCCCAATCATCATTTGAATACCCAAACAAGTGAATAATATATAAGATATAATACCCGATTCAATTTTTTTTTCTGTTGATATATCAGATAATTCATTTTTCAGTACATAAATTTGATTTAGGAGCACTCAAAAATATGACACGTAAGGTAACAATATAAACAATGTAAGGAATTTATGTAGTCAAATATAACAAACATAAAATCAGCTTTCAAAAACCCTTTTTGATAAACTTCCTTACATTTTCAATCTTTATAATACTTGGTTCCCACTAAAATTGGTGTGGAAAATAGTTTTTCATTTTCCATTCTGAAAATCTTAAGAAGTTCCTCATCATCATTCTCTTGAGAAATAAAAATGTTTTTCTTATTTTATAAGGTTTATAACCCAAGAAATTATTTCAGTTACCCCAACATGGACATCTAAAAATACATTTCATCTCTTCAGAAAATATTTCACAATTTCAAGCATCATTCTCAGCAATGATAATTCCATCAACAACAAAAAATTATAATAACGAAAAACTAATGAATTTTTAAATTAAATATTGACATTAACTCTTCCATTGTGGAAACTCATCTTCCTAAAGCATGTATTTAAATCTTAATATCATGATCTTGGAGCCTATTTTAGAACATAAATAACATTCATTATCATACACACATTATATTCATCATTCCTAAAAATAAATCCACAATGTTATTCAATGTAAACATCCTCATCAAGATCCTCATTCAGAAATGAGGACATCACATCCATTTCAAAAAAATTATTACTTAATGGTAAACCAATAGAAAAAAAGATTCACATTGTTTTTAACAATTCTATTAGAGAAAAATTCTCAAAAATATCAAAACATATAATTTGTGAGAAACCTTTTTACTCTAGTCTTTCTTTGTTTCTTATAACTAAGCCTTCTTCATTCATCTAGTTCCAAAAAACCAACTATTTAGAAATAAAATTTGGGTTATTCACCTTGGGTATGAGTTTCCATGTATATTTATCTTCTATATAATCAATATCTTCATTCATATACTAGACCCATTTCGGATTCTCAAAAACGTCATTCACATCTTTCAGCTCAAATTTTTAATACAAATAAGTATGCGTAACAAATTTTTTAAGTTCATCTTGTTAGAACCTTTTGATTTTGATCACCAATAATGTTCTGATCCTCCACTATATTCCTCATCCTAGGATGAGTTATTTGAGTTTCATCCTCATCAAATGAAATAGATGAGTCTGATTATTATTCTTGAGTAGGATTAACACTATCAATGACCTTATCAAAAATGTTGAAATAAAATTTATTATCCATCTCAACTTCATTATCATCATAATTCTGGTTATATTTCTCCTCGTTATAAATAAATTTCACATCAAAAAAATTAACATATATTTTTGTCTCTTTGTTGAATCATATGTATCATCTTCCTTTCAGAGAAAATCTAAGAAATATTCCATCTTCACCTCTCAAATCATACTTTCCATTCTTTCCACCTTTCATATTTATAATGCATGGACACCCAAAAACAATTAAATGTTTCAAACATGGAGTTGTTCCATGAAAAATTTCATATTTATTCATATCTCAACATAGCTTATAGAGTCATTAGTTTTGAATATACATTCTAGTACTCATGGATTGCCTCAAATAATAAAGAGGGAGACAATGTTCATGTAACATAGTTTTTCCCATTTCAACCAGACTTCTATTCTTCCTTTCAAAAACACTATTTTTTAGGAGTGTATGGTGAACTGAACTCATGCCTAATTCCATGATTCTCAAGATAACATTCAAATTTTTTATTTTCTTACTCACCAGCATTATCAGTTCTCAAATTCTTCACTAAATACTCACATTCCTTCTCATCTTTCCTCATTAAAAATTTAATAATTTTCATAACATTTTACTTAAGTTTCACATACATAACTAAATTAATGTGATGAAATTAATTAATAATATTAATGAATTACTTATCTCTATTATTTTACCATTTTCCCATTATCCAATAGATATCAGATTGGATAAGTTCAATGGGTTATTTTGAAAAAATCTCAACTTTCTTATGCCTTGATTTTTTTAATTTTTCCTTTCTCTCAAATAGTGCACTACAAATCTCGTCTTCTTAACATATCAAGAAGGTCACAGACAATGCATCTCTTTGATAACACTCTCATGATTCTTTAACACATGTGTCCCTACCTTTTAGGACACAACTAATTTTCTTCTACCATACCCAAGCAACAAGAGTTTTTTATTTCACCAACATGGAAAAAGATTACATTAGTTCATTGGCCCCTGGTAACTACCTTTCCATCTTAGTCACATTTCGCAACAAACACATATTTTCCAAAAAAAAATTACCATTATCACAATGTTTTGAAACATTTGTAAAGTTGGCCTTCATCCCATCGACATAAAAATATTTGTTGGATTTTATATATTCTTTCCCAATGCTAGATAATCCAACACATATGATTCTAATAGATTCATCATTACCTAATTTCACTATCCCTTATTTTAATTCTTTCAATTTCATTAACAAAATTAAGTATCCTATCATATTTGAAGAACAAACGCTGTCAATAATCCCAAGTATTTCTCCTTTTATAGATTTCAAAGTGGTTTCAACAACAAGATCCTTTTCATTTAACTTCAACTTTTCCCAATTGTTAAGAAAATTATATTGTGCCGGTAGCAATAAAATACAATCATTAGAATGTTGTAAGGGTTTTTCACATATTTCATAAATTTTTTCTAGGGTTTGGATCCTATTATCAACTTTCAAAAAACCCTTCTTGGGTTTGTTCAGAACTCTCATATCAACCCTCTTCTTTTGAGAGGATTGAATCCCCCTCAACCCTTACCTTTGGTGATATCTGGAATAGTAGTAATGTTGTTGATTAAACCAACACACATTTTCCATCTGTCTGAATATACAAAAATACTAGGAATATTAATAAAAAGAGTATCAGACATCAAAATTTTTGTATTGATTTGCTTTTGGATTATGTCTCTCAGAAAAATTCTTAATAAAACTTTTTTCATGACCATTTTTTTTGTTTTCAAATGAATCATCCTTCCTGATCTTATAATTCTTTTTATCCTTGTAAAAACTGGAAGTAATAGAAGTTCTTTTAGTCTCAGTATTTTTAGAAACATTTAAATTTTATAATTTCTTAATCTTTTCAATACACAAACATTCCCATATTTATTCTTCTTGTGAACAATTTCATCATTATTAAAACTTTTTCAAGGTAAATTTTTTTGATCCTTATTAGGTTTATCCTTCCCATATATTTCACCATCTTTAGATGTAGAATTCTTGAAATTTGTAGCCTTCTTTTTAGCAGTAGAATGTATTTGTTGAACATTTTCCAATTCTTCTTCTTTTTTATTTAATCTTAACTTCTATATTTTCATTATGATTCTTTTGTTTCTAAAGTTATTTCTTTAAATCATCTACCTCTTTTAGTACCATAAATTTCATTTCAAGAAAAAATTCTTGATTGTTTTGATAAACTTTAATCTATAATCTTCATGTTTTCCTTTTAAAGCATTCTAATATTTCTCAGATAGACTTTTAAATCATCTTTTAAATAAAAATCAAGTTGATTATATTCTTCTTTAGAACTTGTACTTCTAAAATAATAACTATTTATAATTGAGGTAAAATTATTCTCTCCAACATTCTCAGAAAATAATATTTTGGATTCAACTTCACTATCTTCTTCATCTTCATCTTTAGAAAGAATCATATTAGTTTATATTTTAATAACTTTTTATCTTTAGCAATGGAGAAATATTTATCCTTATCACATTGTTTCTTCCATGACCTTCTTGGCATTCTTTATTCTTTAGAAATATCTTATTAATTCTTTATTCATGGAAAATTAGTGACAATGTTCCCAATGGCTCAAAATTCAAAACAATTCAAGGTATGTTTATAATTATATTTTTCTGTGACTTTGATTATATTTTTATAAAACAAGGATAAAAATAAATTATAGTTTTACAAAACACATTTTTTGTGTCTGAATAATCAATATCATCTTCTTCATGAACATTCTTAGAAATTATTTTCTTGGTAGATTTCAAGGACATTTATCCATCAACTTTTTATTTTCCCTTCCTAAAATTTTCCCTTGTAATTTCATAAGTAATGAGAGCACTATAAAGATCATCCAGAGAAAGAGCTTTAAGATCTATATCATCTAATGGAAACAATTTAACATTAAACATATCATGAACAATTCTTAAGATCTTTTAAACAATTGTATAATCCTTTGACTTTTCTCTAATAAATCTAATACTAATGATTATGTCATTTACCTTGGTAAAGAGTTCATTAATAGATTCTTATTCACCCTTCATGAGATCTTCATACTTCAATTTGAAGCATTTCCTTATTTATTTTTTTATTACCTATGTAATTATTTTTCAACATATCCTAGATACCTTTGGTAGTGGAAACTCCATTCACTCTTAAAAAACACTTCTAAAAAGTCATGAGAATAAATCATTTTCAACTCTTCCATCAATCTAAATATTTCTCTTATCAATAGTTGTAAGAGTAACCTTATCATAAATATATGGAAAACCATCTATTGTAGCTTCAAGAACACGATACCCAAAAGAAATAAGATAAGGCGTCATTATTTCTTTCCAGATATGATTGTACATTCCATCAATAATCTAAATACCCTTACTTTTCACACAATTTAGATAGTACATCTCAAATTCTCTTCAAAAAATCATCATTGAATAAATAAAGGTAACCTTCTAGTCTGATTCAAATTGTGATTACCCACTAGGATTCATGTATCACTGGGATAGGGAGGGAGTAAATTAGTCATATCTTTTTCTTTTAAGTTGTATTTCTTAAGAATAAACCTTTACCTCCTATTAAATATTTCTTTCCCTGCTAAAAAAACAAACACATTACCACTAAAACACAATAATTTATAATGATAACTACTCATCAAAAGTATCTAGTCCTTGGTATAGTTCAGAAATAATACAATAGCACACAATCCACTAGAAAACAATTAGTTTTTATATCATATAACATCTTGGACATTCCCTTTCACTCGTGTGCCGCAATTTTCAATAAAACATTGTATGTGATTCAAGAAGTATGAAATGATGTAATGAAATTTTTGTATTAAAATTTTTATGGTGTTTCTTGATCAAAATTTAAAAAGGTGATATTTCAAAGAAATTATTTACTTTCTTACATAGAATTTGGTACCAAATTCCTGGTATTTATAATAATAGTCAATCTGATTTCCCAGTATGATTCCAAATAATGATTTCTTAATACAGAAATATAAATTTTTTTGAATACCATTGAAACAATCTGAAACACTTATAATATATTCTTCGAAATCCCAGTCTAATTCCAATTTCGATTCCCAGGCCCAATTTCTCAAGATGGATATATTACTTTATGATAATACCACATGAACAATTCTTGATTTCTTCTTTTTCTGTCCTGAAAACTTCTTCAAGAAAAGTCAATCCAAAAACTTCTTCTCATTCAAATGTGAAGCTTTTCTCTCTTACATAGAAAATTATAAGTTTTATAGAATACATAATGTTTTATCCTCTTTTTTATATACAAGCCAAAATTGTTGAAGTGGGATTCTAAAAAGGTTTTACCACTTGACCAAATTTCTTGAATCATAAGAATTCCTTTAATATCATATATTTCTTTAAACCATTCAATTCCCCTTGAAATATGGATATTATCTTTGATTATTCAACATTATTTTAATTTTTAATTTTCTCTTCACTTTAGATACCTTAATTATTTATAGATAATATTCAATCTGATTCTTATTTTTCATTATGATTTCCCCATTAAGGTTCTCCATTATAAAGATCATCCAAATTTATTGATTCACTTGTAGTTCTAGAACTGGATAATTCATAACAAACGTCAGTATGATTTTGATTCCTGAATCCAATTTCCCAATATGGTTCCTTCATTATGATAAAAAAATCTGATTATTTAAAACATCTTCAATAGATTCTACTTCTTAATTTATAAAAATGATACTTATTAACTTAATTCTCCAAATATTTTAAATCTGTTCAGTTCTTGTCTAACTAAAAACTAGCACATTTAGATTCCAGCATTATAATCAAGAAAACCTCCCCTACATTCAAATAAGTATAAATCTAATAATCTAAGATCAAAAAGCTTTTACTTTATAAACTTCTTTCCTTCATAAGATTTTTCTTGTAAGAATTACTTCCTTCGTGAATTTGATAATGTTGAATACCAACTTTAGCATCATCTGACTTACCAAATAAATTATTATAGCTTCCCTATATTCCAATAACATATTTCTTTCCATTAAATTGAAAATATGTTTGGTAAACCCATTTCTCCCCATTACCATAATAAGTCTTTCATTGAAAGTTATCCCAAAAAATTTATGATAACTGTGAAAATAAAATTCAGAAAACTACATTCACATTCTAATAATGGATCCAATAAGAATCTGATTCACTTCTTCAATTAGATCAGTACCACATTCAGGATCCAATCTAAGTTCAATGAGCTTTCACTTCTAGAAAATGTCTTTCAAATATGATGAACTGTCTAAAGCATTATGAGTCATATATTTTTAATAAAATGGTCATTCAAATTATTACTAAAAACAACATGAGGTGATTTATCCTACTCTGATACTTCCTAGAAAACTAAAGAAAATATATAAATACGATAATCTTTCTTTTCATCTTGGTCCTAACACACATGTAGTTTTTTATAAGAGATATAATGTTCTATTTGTAAAACCACTATGTTATTTACCTATGATGAATCAGATGTGTACTTACTCAAAAGTGATACATCAAAGATATTAAGTACTTAGTATGGGATCATAGGAAGAGAAAGACGATAAGATACCTTTACTATACAATTAATGAATTTAAAACATTTTAAATGTTCCTTTGAATATTTTTGATATTTTAAATTACATCCTAAGAAAGTTATAGTCTGAACAACTTACTCTCTCCCACTTTTGCCCAACAGTTTTATGTTCCACACTATTTCCTATACATATTATAATTTATTTTAATATTAATGATAGAATGGAAACTATTGTTATATGATAATTTTACTAAGGGATAGTGTTAATCATGAACTCTTAAAAAATCCATTGAATATGATGTCAATATATCATCGAAATTTTGAATGTTTCTTTCTAATTGACAATCAATTAGAGGATGATAAGTGGTACATAAGAATAACTCTATATCGAAATACTATTGAATAATTTTACAAATCATTTAGGTAAGCCTCAGAACCTGATATGATGAAATGTAAATCGGGACACCATGTAGCCTTACCAACTCCCTAATGTATATATTTTTAAGATTTTATAGTAATAAATCATCTTTAATTGAAAAATAATATGTCATATTCATAACGAAATCAACAAAAACCCAAATATCGTTATAGTCCTTATATTTTTTTGGAGAGTCTTATAATGAAATATATGGTGATGTTCTCCAATCTCTGTATTGGTATAGCTAAATGATGAATCATATACTTAGAACTAATTCATTCAAAAATAACTTGATGGCATACCAAACATCATGATATAAACTCTGAAATATATCATTTAATTTTATCCCACAAGAAAAGATCCTTGAGACCTCCATACATTTTTTTGTTTCCAGGTTGGATAGATAATGATGAACCATATACATAATTCAACAAAACATTATTCAATTTTGGGGGAATAAATATTCATTTATCAAATATTATAATACCATTATTGTCGATGTTAGACTTTGGAATATTCCAAAAATTATTCTACAACTCTATATCCTTCTTCTGTACCACCTTGATATTTACATGGATGGATGTCTGATCCATCATTTGGGAATGATAAGATTTATACCATTCCCTTGTAATTTCACAGTCCATCAATTAAAAATCCAAGAGTATTGGATCATTTATGATCCTTATCATAGATATAGTTTCTCAATCTTCTCTGCTGAAATAATTGACCTTATTATTTTTCTTCTATGGTTGGTAATATATTGAGAAGCCAATAATTCTTCATCAAAACCAATCATCTTCTTTGGTGCACATTCAAATAATTTTTTGTGAATATATATTTTAATCTTTTATGGTCGATACAATTATCAAATGTTTCAAGGTAGAGAACATGTCACCAATTTGTCATTTCATATACTATAACTACAAACTAGAAATCATGTTCTGGATAAATCTACTTATGAGTCTTCAATTGACATTTATCACGTGCTATTTCTTATTAATTTTGTAGAAGGACACATCCTAAACCCTTTAAGAAGTAATCATTATATATTAGTAACCCTTCTATACTACAACGTAATGTCTGTACAGGGGCAGTGAGTAATCTCTTATTATGTTCAAGGAATATTTCAACACATTATTCTATATAATGAAACATTACACACTTCTATTATTAATTTTTAAGTGGATTGGATAATCATGATAACATTATTGCAAAATTCTTGTAGTATCTCATTAATACATAAAATATATGGATTATCTTCATAGTGGTTTGTCTTATCCATTCATCTATCACCATATTCTTCAATGAATTCATAGATATACCCACTCTTGGGATAACCTTACCCAAGAAAGATATTTTCTGAAGATAAAATTCACTGTTGTTGAACTTAAAATAAAACTTATCCTTTTTAGGGTCATTATCAGAATCCATAAATAAACTTTGTTTTCATCATTACTCTTTAATGATACGAGAATATCATCAATAAGAACTATCCTAAAAATTTCAAGGTAAAAATTTAATATTTTATTCATCAAATCCATAAATATTATAAGTGAATTTATCATTTCCAAATAGAATTATAAGGAATTCATAATGCATGTACCTTTGTAGAAAGATTTATTTGGTACATATTCTCTTCTTACCCTTAGTTAATTGTTTCTGGATTAGAGACCCACCTTTGAGAAATAATAGGTTGCTCTAAGTTGATCAAATAAATCTTCAATTCAGAGTACATGAAATTTTTTCTTGTTTGTGATCATAATAAACTCATGATAATCTATGAAAAGACACATTGGTCCATAAGTTTTGTTAATAAAAAGAACTAGTAAACACCAATATGAATCACTCATTTATATAAACTATTGTCCCAATTCAATTGAAGTTGCATCATCAATTATTCTAATTCTAGGGGTTCCATTATATAAGGAAAATTTAATATAGGTCTAGATACAGGTATGAATTATTATGAAAACTCAAAATCATTTTTTTGGGTATGTATACGTAATAAATTATAAAATATATCAGTATACTCCCAGAAAATTGTTATTTATTCAATGTCGAGTTCTTACAGATTTTTTAAGCCAATTATCCATAGTTATTGTGTATCAAGACACAAATTAATTGTTTTTCATACATAGGGAGTTCATAATCACCCAGAAATTGATATTTTACAATATATTGTATAGGGATATAATGTAAGATTTTTTAATCCTTGAAATTGATATGATCTCTATTGAAAGTGATTCAATTCATTCTTAGTATCACATTGAATTCTACTAAGGGATGGAGAACTAGATCTATTAGATGTATCTTCCCAAAAACCTCAATCAGAAAAGATTTATTTACCTTCGATACAATCAACACACCACCATATTTTTTCACCAACAATTACATATATAATGTTTGTGGTTGTGTGAAAATATTCTTATAAAACTAGTATGATATGAAAGAATGTGAAGAACTAGAATCAAATAAATAATTTCCATATTTGTTGTGGATAATAATTGTAACATTCACCACTTAATTATCATGATCATGTTTAGTGTTAATAATTTAATTGGATATACCTTTTTGCATTTGGTATTAATGGTTTTATATGTTTTCCACACTCATTAGCCCTTGTATTATAGCTTCTATTTGTATAATACCCATACTCTTTTCATTTGATTCAATGATGTGTGGGTTGAGTATTAGTATGGACCTTTTTCTCTTATATTTTATTTACCATTATATTCATATCTCCTAGAAACCATTGATCTAATGGTTGATCCTTCCACACATAAATCATTCAAATAATCAATTTTTAAATATCCTAATTTATTCTTTCAATGTTTTTTGTACATGTGTGGTTGGACTTTCATTCCTCCATTTGATTTTCCAAAAAAATCTATCTTTATATTAATATCTTTAGTGTAATAAGATTACCCAAAATCCATTTACTCATTAATTACACATTGAAAAACTTATTTATATCTATCAAATACATTTATAGAAAATTAATTTCAATTACTTGGCTTTAGGCCAGTAAATAATTGTTCTATCTTACACTAAGGATCAATAATAAAACTAGGGGTGTACATTCTAAGTTTCATGATGTTTTTTAATAGAAACCTATTTATTAATCTCAGTTTTGTTTCCAATATAAGAATTACCCCTCCATTTTTATATAAATATAGGAAGTAAAATATTAATGGAGAATATTTTAATGAACTACTACTATTACATATAGTCGACTTCTTCCTACTTGATCATATTCATAATGAAATTCCATCATTGGTCAGCATAAATTTCAAAATGATAAATAGATAAAAATGATTTTCTCAATTCTTGATCATCAGAGAATGAAAATTAACTTCTCCATCACAATGATCTATTTATCAATAATTAATGGGATGAAAGACCCACTAAACAATGGTGGATGTTATGGTATAATGAAATCGATATCATGTTATCCCATTACTTGGTGTATTCAAGAGATCTACATGGTTTTACTTACTATTCATAGATTGGGAGAGTTGAGTGAAAATTTAAATGATATTTTTCACTCCATCCATTATCTCATTAGGTTTCTCATTGGGATAATCACTACATTGTTCATCACATCCATTTTTATCTTTGTTCCCCCTTTCTTCATATATTAGTTAAATTAGGGAAATTTGAGGACAATAATTAAATTAATATATATTTTTAAATAGAAAACTTGTGAACATAGAATAAATAACACATACATATAATATATATACCATAACATATAAATCTATTGGTTTTAATATAAGTTATCCATGATCTTTTTTCGGTTTGGTTCTCTAACCTAAATATATTAGAATACTACATAATGGTTTTATAATGAGATTGTCAATCACAAAATCATATCATCAAGGAATGTTAAAAAATGTTTTTAGTTGGTCTCATGTGATTACCACTAAGTAAATATCTATTTAATACTCAACCATCTTTTTTAGGGTTATTACCCATAGGTGAATCTTGGTAAGAGCCTTCATCCACTTGTTTTTATATAGATAGAGATAACATTGGTAGGAAACCATCCACTCTATACTTTAAAAAAAATTTAGGATGGTTTCCAAAATTTAATCATATCACTATGGACTTCACTAATGTTCTTTATTCATAATCCCCAAATATAAGTAAACTCTTATTTGATTCCAATTTAGATGACCCAATCTAGGGATGAAATTATTTTATAATAATTATGTTATTTCAACATTAAATATCATAAATACTCCCAAATCCTCAGAACTATATTGTTGGGTGTCTTTAGATATTAACTAAATAAAGGACATATTTCTCAAAATTTCATCAACATCACTCACAAACTGTTTACTTAAGAATTCCTTCAACACATAATATTATATATAGTTTCCTAGGGAATATGATACATAAGAAGGGGTGAGATCAAACACTCTATAAGGGAAAATTATCATTGAATCATAAATGATTTAGATAACAATCATAAGAGAAAACACGAACGTGTGAGAAATGTATTATTAAAATAATCATGGAATAATAATAATAATACACAAGTCAAGATAGAAGGGAAATTAGTCACATATGATAAAAAAATATAATATAGCAACAGAGTAATGATAATAATGTGAAAATGAGTATAATAAAGAATAAATATATATCATAGATATGTGGAATACATAATAGTATATAATATTATTACATTGTATACATAAACATTCAAAATTATGTCCATCCATAATTATTTATATCATACTTATCCACACTTATACTCCCAAGAAGTCGTTTTGGGAATAACTATCCACAAACACACTCATGAAAAGACTTTGTGAGCATAGATATTTTAAAATACACCCACACACAATCTTTATGAGTATAGATAACTAAAAATACACGCAATCACAATCATGTGAAAATGGTTGACCACAATTATTTCTACACACAAATTCATTATATCCTGAGACCCAAATTATTAACTAATGTATTGGAATAGGATATAGGGCCCCACCCATAATATGCTGATAATATATATGAATTTGTGTTAAACTATTATTTTTATGTATTTTTTAGCTATTAGTTTTTTTGTTTTAATGTTTTACTAATTTCAAAATCCTCACATTGAATTATTTATTTTGATAATTATAATTTCACTAATCATCTTTGTATAAGTATATATTTTTTATCAATATTATTATTAATTATATTAGTATTCAATGTTTATATTGTTTATATTTTTAATTCTATAAATTCTCAGTTTTTGGGTTTTTTTGGACGTTTTTACCTTTATGTTGCATCTTTTACATTACCTATATGCCACACAAGGATTAAGTGTTTTACCTTCACAATTTACATTACTTTTACTAAACATATTAAATGACCCTTATGTAGATTTTATTACCCTTTCACTCTGTTCCGATGTGTTACCTTCACAAAGAATGAATTTGGGTTGCCCTTATAAAAGGTATAGAAAATGATTAATACCATTACATTGATAGTATTTTTAGTTTACCTTTATGTAACATGTTGAATAATCTAATGACATTTACAATACATAAGTATTTTTTTCCTTTTCCATTACACATGTATTATAATACCTTTATGTGAGTCTATACTACCCATATGAGATTCGATAAAACCTTTACACAAGATTACCCTTATGTTAAATTACCATGATGAAGGATATTTAAAACATCGGTATGTATATTTATTGTTATTTTATTTCAAACCGACCATTTTATTTCCCATGATGGAATAATTAATGTTCTTAAAAGTCTCATTCAGTGTTTCATTGAATTTATTATGAATTAATATGAGATAATTTTCAAATATCTTTTCTGTTTATTTTCAAATGTATTATGAATTGCTGATCTATATTTTGATACATTGTTTTCAAATTATTTTGATAATTCATGTTACTATTACTTTATATGATATTTTTTTTGTCTTATTAATTATTAAAATAGTTATAAATGTTTATAATGAATTTGAAAGTGGTTTGGAGTTATTTTATATTGTGTTAACAAAATAAATTATTTTTGAATGTGTGTATTATATTCATGCATATGTAACTAATTTTTTCCTTATGCTTAAATTTATAACCATTGTTCATGAAGTCATGTTGAGTTTTAGGATACAAAAATAAGAATAATGATCAACATATTAAAGAGAACTAGCTATTGGATTTTTTTCATTTAAATAGAGTATGTTTAAAATTATTTTGATAATGAATGATTTAGCATACATAACAAGATATTATTCTTATTAGAAATAATTAAGTGTAATTAGTTTCTATACTATGAAATTTACACACCATTCTTCCTAATTGTTTTAGTTGTGATGGTTTTCTCAAAGATTTAATGCTTAAAGTCTTTGGTAAAGGGTCAATGATAATTGTATTCTTCACCAGAATTCCCATCAATATTTCACTTTTTCTTAATTTTAGTACTTTTTTGTGCTATATATTTTTCACTATAGAGTTATTAAAAAGTAGTCGGAAAAATAACTTGTGGTTATTCCTCTAATAAAAAGAACTGTTATTTATTAAAACATAATAAAAAGTGATGAAGTTAACAGGTTTGATCTATCCTATATAATAGAACAAGTTTTATATAATCCCATATAAGAGAAAAGGTCTAGTCTACCCCAGTAAAGGACTAGGGTTTTTTTATTCTAGAAGAAAATCATAAGTTTATTATGCCCTTAGTAAATAGATTGATTGAGTTTTCTCTTTAGTGAAATAATTCTTTCATTGTGTGTGCCACTACACTCAAGGATTTAGAGAGTTGAAAAAGATAGGATGTATGATTTTTGATATTTTATTACTCTAAACTCTCTTTTTCATATTATTTACTTTATGCATACTCTTTTCACACAATGGTTTCATATTTTTGAATTGCTAAAATCCTAAAACCACTAAAATTTTCTATTTAATTTTATTACTTTGCTAATTTTAATGGAAAAATTTGTAACTCAATCTATTTATATTCCACATTAGTAATAACTCACACAAAATAAATATTATATGAAATCATAAAGAACACATGGAAATAAAATTGGTCTTATAACATTTCCAAATGGTATCACAAAAAATGTCCTCAAGAGTTAGATTAGATATTATGAAAAATTCAATCACCTAAAAAGAGTATTTTATAAGGGAATTAAAAGTTTTATTCTCGAAACATTACTACAACGGATAAAGATATTTTTTAGAAAAAGAGGGAAATATAAGTGAAATAAAAAAAGTTTTCATGAATAATTTTTTAAATTATAAAAAAAAATTTACAAGTCACTTTCAAAAGTTTCAATTGAGAAGTTAACTTGAAAAAAATTCAAAAATATTATTTAAAAAAACTGAATAATAGAACCTTGAAAAGGAAATTCTGTTTTTTTGGATGAAATGTGGGCTGAAATATGAAAGATGTGATCATGGAATGAAAAATATTTAATATTTTAAAATACTTTTTTTTGAAACACACAATGTAATATGAGTAATAAATCTTCTTTTCCAAAATAATTTAAGATAAATTATTAATATCATAAGAGATAATATTTATTATTATTTCAAAAAAAGAAAGAAAATTTTTTAGGAAGTGAAAATATAGACATTGATGAAAAATATTCATTAAATAGGATGATAATTATGATTAAGAATGTTATACTTTAATGGGATTGAAATTAATCAGGCAAGAAACTTTAAATTTAAAAAGTCATTTTTACATGAGATAAATATAAATACCTATAAAATAAAACTTTTTTATGAGATAAACCAAAAATATAACAAATAAGTTCAATAATAATGATTCTAAACCAATTTAATGGGGTTAATTTAAAAAAACCTCCTACCTTTACTACTGAATTCCATGAAGGTGCAAAATAATTATTAGTTGTTTGGATATTATTTTTAAGGGTCCTTTAGAAATGGGAGAATTAGATCAATTTCATATAATCACTGTAATATAAATGCATAATATGAATTTAGAGGAAGTAAAATTGATATAAGTTCATGTAAATTTTTATGTACATTTGTGGTTTGAAGTGGGTGGAATTGAACTCATTTCATAAGTAAAAATGGACACTTTTATTTTGAAATGAATGTATAGTGAGGGGTAGAGATATAATCACATGGAATTTGGGTGATTCGGGTGAGGATAGGTTGGTGATACATGTGAGTATGAATTTTTAACCAAAAAAAGGAATTATAGATTTTCTATGTGTCAGGTAGACATAAAGAAATACGAGGCACTTTTTATTTTTCATATTTACCCTTTCTAACCCAGATAAAATAATTTCTATAGTAATTTTTTTAATAAAATTAAGAGATAACTCCTCATAAAAAATTTATACAATATGATTTCTAATTGTTTTACTTTACATAGTTAAATTAAATTTTTAAATGTGAGAAAATTAATTTCCAAATTGAATAATATAATATATATATATATAATTCTTGAAAATTTATTTTTTATATGTTAATTGTTTTTCATTCTTATTTACTATAAACTAGAAATTAAAAGAGATTTAATGAACATAATTAAACATCATATTAGGGTCATAAAAATATAACGATTTAATCTATTTAAATATTACATAATTGTTTCCCCAAAAAATCCTGGAAAATAATTATTTTACAATGGTAACTAATATATGACCTTATTACCAAAATTTGATATGGTAATTCAAAATACAAAAACCGTTTTATTAGAATAAATCTATAGATTTGAAAAAAATTATTAAAAGTGTGCATATCGTATAATTTTTTTAGAAAAAATGTATCTTCTAAGCATACAATAAATTTATTCCTATTACTACCTTGTAATAACTACATGATGGGAGTATATATTATCAATGGTTTTTAATATTTTACTTTTATTTATACTATCTAATTGAGAAATGTGTTAAAATATCCATATATCAATGGTAATGTAATTAATTTTCATTCAGTGTTGCATGTAAAATAAATTATCATAACTATAAGGTATTATCATTTCTAGGGGTTACAATTACTATATATAGGTTATGTGTAAGTAATGTTACTATCATGGTAAGTATAATTCATGCACATATCACATTGTATCCATGATGTAGTAATCAAATGGTGTAGATTCATGTAGGGCTCAAGTCACCTACTCTCACACCATATATGGTACTAGAAATATTTTTTTTATCATGAAGGGTCCTTATTCTTGTCAAGGTATACCAAGTAAGCTAACCATGAATTTTTGAAATTCCTTAAGAAAATTAAATTTATGCTCTAATGCTTAAAAATACATGGTAAAAATGTAACTGAAAAATTACATATCTTGTAGGGAAATCATGGATTTCACAAAATGTAGACAAATAGTATTATTTCTAAGCTAATGAGATTTATCCATTGATTAATTCAACATAGAATGAACGTGTTTTTCACCCAAAAAGATAAAATCAAACCATCCAATAGACATGCGATCATATCATCCTAGTAGTATAATGGATACTCTAATATATTATTATTAAATTCCCCATAATGAAAAAATTATCCTCATTTTTAATAAATTAATATTTTATAAATAAACTTAAATAATGGAATCACATATAAATATAATCTATTTCATTACTACTTGACTAAAAAATTTAAATAATGAAATTAATTATTAGATCTATAAAATAGTACATATACTATGTTTTTGGATTTGACCCCTCTATTAACCATTTATGGAAATCATTTATTTTAATTATTAAATAACATGAGAGTCCTAGAGAAATATATTTCCCATTTTTATTCTTTGTGTCGATTGATTTTGGAGAACCTTGGGAAATTAGATGTAGCTAAGATTATATATTTTCTGAAAACATTATAATTCCTTACATTTATTTTTTTAACACCCAATAATCCAGATCAATATCTATTTGGGAGGATCGTCACCATAATTTTCTTAATTATTTCTATTCTAGAATGAGGAAATATAGAATCAATGACCTATATAACTTCAATAAATGGGAGAATAAGATATTTTTTTCACTTCTAGGTAGAATTTCATGACAAATTCTATTGAGATATATCTTCACTAGAATTATTTCTTGGATATATATATATATATATATATATATAAATATTAAAAGATGTGGTGGATTCCATACTAATACTCAAGAGAATATCCTAGTTGAGTGTATGTATTTACTGAAATGGTGAAATTTATAAAGGATTCCATTCATTGATACATGACAGTATCTAATAGAACCTCCATTTCAAACACGATGGATTAGAAAATATAAAAAAATACTGATGTCACCCTAAAACATGATTCATTATCAATTTCATCCCTTTATCCAATTATAGTTTAATATGTTCTACATATATGAACTTAATAATCATAGTTAACATTCCCTATTTCAAGTATATTAAATATAAATAAGGTGAAAATGTGTTTTTTTAGAGTTGGAATGTATGCCTTTTATTTTTTGGGAATCAACATCAAAATAATTTCATCATTACTCTAACTAATTAATCACACTACCAAAAGTCAAAAACCCTATTTTGACAAGGGTAATTGATCCCCATAATTATTTCCCCAATTAGAAAATATTATTATAGAAAATCAAAAAATGTTATCCTTCAAATATTTAATAAAAATTATTTTATATGAATTACTTTTAGTATTATATATTTATAATGAACATGTGAACTATTTATTTGATACAATCCATGAGTAAAAAATTGAATTAAAAATAGTTTTAAAGGAAAAACTTATAAATTCAATGAAAAGATATCATATATGTTAATGATTTACTTATATATAGTCATCGGTGCATGAAAAAATCAACCATTCATAACCCCAATTCCCTTTATAATTATTTTATTAACTATTTATCCCTTAATGATTTTGAAATGTAATCACAATAAAATTATATGAAGTAAAAAAAAAGAGAAGAAACACTCATGGGTATCCAAACTAGCATGGAATTCCCTAAAGTTTGTAACCCCCTTAATGGGAAGATGATAATCACCACATAAAAATAAACCATGGTCTAATAAATAAACCCATTTTAACATTATCAATGTTATTTGAATAATGGAAAATATTTTTGAGATAGAGGAATTTTTTAAATTGGGATCTCCTGAAAATTTCCATGGAAGTATCCAGTGTAGTGAACGAATTATTGAATCATGGACTAAAACCAAGGAGTATTCCTCAAAAAACATAATACTTTCCATTAAGACATAGATAAAGGTGACTTAAATGACCAATATGTGTGATATCTCAATACATGGGCCTCTAATGTTTACTTTTCCCCCAATTTATTGGTTGATCGATTGGATAAGTAAGATTAACCTAATTTTCCTTAGGGTTTAATATGATCTAAATTCCTAGGTCCACATGTAACTTGGGAACCATTTTTCAAATCCATAATCGTATTACCCATATATGCACTCCATCCCTCTAATTATTATTCCTATGAAAAATTATTTTTAATGAAGTACATGCCCTTGATTCATAAGGAAATTGTGTTGAATAATCTCTCTATTATGTCTATATGTCCTTCAATATTAAGCACCCATTGTATGTTTAAATAATTCAAGTAAGACCCTGTAAAAGTTTTTTCTAATCCTCAATTGTTCATCTTGTAAGTGTCTACTTTTGAGGATGATAACATTATGACTAGATTTATCAAATTCTACACATCCCTTTACAATATGAAACAATACAATTAAATGAACACACATGGGCACATTAGACTCTAATATATGTCTATAAATTTCAATTATGTAAAAATTCAATGGTACTTGGTGGATTATGGTATATGGATGAAACTCATTCTATCATAAACCCTTTACCATTTGGTAAAAAGGAGGAATATTTGGATCCTTCTAATTTAACAATTTAGATTTATGTTAAAAGTGAAAAAAAATCCTTCATAAAAATAAAATAAGAAACCCAATTAAGAGATTATGTGTTTAAATATGAGTTCATGGTGGGATTTCAAAAAACTATGTCCAATAAACTATTAGAAAGTCTGTAGATTAATTTAATTTTTTAATTATTTAATTCAGATAATAAATGCATCAAATATTTTATTAATGGGAAAATATGAGGGCTTTATATTGATATTCCCCCATTATACAACATCTAAAAATGATATAATATTTATTAAAATATGGGTTTCACTAATACTCAGTTTATACATCCAAAAAATTGATGAAATGAGAATTTTTTTCTAGAGTAATTCAAAATTGTTAGGAAACATTGTTTCTTTCCACAAGGTATTGTTAGGGAAATAATATGAATCTTCGATTTTGGATTGATAATCTTCCAATATAGAGAATTTGAATATTATGAAAACATATAGTGTTAATAAGTTCTATCAACACATCAACTCTATTAATTACAATGAAGAAGGTATTGAATTTTATTCTATCACATTTAAAGTAGGTGTCTCTAAGAATAATCAAACAAGTTAACCTGGGAATAATAGATTACCATAAACCAACTATAATTAGTTTAGCTGGAAATTTTGATGACCAAGAGTAGTGCATTTTATTTTTTTTAAACAATGGTATTTATTCTCATTGAATTATATAGATATGTTGGTATTAGATCCAAGAGTATACATCTATCACTTCAGTTCACCGGATTTCCACCATCGTTACAAATATAAAATGATACAGATGCATCCATCTCATGGTACTATGGGGAAAGCTGGAGTAGATATTTTGATCAAAGCATGATTCATTCAATATTTTTAGTACCCTTGAGTAGGTACCTAATATTATACCTGTCATGAAGAAGAACCAATATATATGTGTTTATATAAAATTTTGGGACCTTAATTTTCAGTTCGCCACAGATGAATTTCTCGTATTAATCCTAGAATTACTAATCAACATGGGTGTTATCTTTTAAACCCACTACTTCATTGATGGGAATTCTAGGCATAACTAAATTCTAATAGACCCTAAATATGAGTATGTAATAGAACATAAGTAACCGTAGGGAATGTATTTATATTTGGTGAAACCCATCAGCTTGAAAAATTCTAGATCTACTTATCAAAAGACTCTATCCCATATATTTTATCCCCTTATATGTATTACCATTAAATGTTATGTGGGTGGTATTATACTCAAGTCATGTTAGTTTCTTGACCACATCACTAACCTTGAGGTGGTGCCTTCCAAAATTTATCACATAATATAAAGCTAAACATGCTAAGGTGAACATCCAAATTGACATCTAAGAAATTTGTTGGATTTATTCAATATCAAGGTATTATGTTTGTCTTTATAAAAAACAATTTGATCTTTTAAATGGTCCCTCATAATTTTCAATAATTAAGATAAATTCAATGTTTCATTAATTTTATCATGTGTTTACTCAAAAAAACATGTGTAAAGTGTTTTTCCTTTATAAAGAAAATGAAAAAATGTGTGTATTATATATTGGATGTGGATTGGAAAAACATATTTGATATCCTCAATTAGTATTTTTCATTTCATCATATTTGAATAACACTCATGGAAGAAGATCATGTCATTAGAAATGTTAAAAACATGGATTTGTCCCATCATTCCCTCATTAATTAAAATTATTTTTAGGGTAAGCATAATAGATTATATTACCTCAATCAAATGATATTTGAGATTGAAAGAAACTATAACACTATTAAAATTAATTGACCCACCTTGATATTTATGGAATAAAATATGTATTGTTATCAGTAGCGTCATTATATCTACTTGGCCTCCCATATTCATCCAAGGAAATAGAACATTTGTCACTCATTATTGACTAATATATAGTTATGATAATATATTATTCTTCAGTAATTCATTTTGAACTTTTTAGTTCTTCATACTATCCTCGTGTATAATGGAATGACTTTTTTTATTTATGAGATGAAAAGGTTGTATTCAAAATACAATGCATATTCCAATAGATATTCCTTCTATAATACGGCAATAAATAGATAGGTAAAGGCCATCAACAAGGATTTATGAGATATCCTACTAAATAATATAGATAAGGAAAATATTTATTTGGTAGATAATATCTATGATTCTTTGTGGGACTATCACACCACAAGGTGCACCCCTATATAAGAATACTCATATTTACTAGTGTTTGGAACTATTTTGGTATTCCAAATGAGGTTCATTCAACCTCCCTCAGGATGTCAATTTATTTACAATTTTTTGAAAATTAAGGATGAAATATTTGGTTGGAAAATCTATAATTCCTCAATGAAAAGGGTTTGTAGTGACTTCATAACCATGAGAGTGACCAAAATTATATAACTAAAATATTAAATAATATGGTTCTTATCTACTCAATTTTTCAAGGAGAAGTTGTTTTATCCTTGACAACACCAATGATATAATATAATAATCCCCTTAAACCTGATCCTATGTAGGAATATAGTTTCATAACACATATGGATTACTTTAACAGATCATATTCTTTAATTTCATTATATGGAGAGTGTATTTTTCCTCCCAATAATGTAATGTTTCTTAAGAAATACTTTTTTAGAAAATTTACATTATATTCCCATATTCCTTACCAAATAACCCTAAACAATTGTATTCAAACCTCAACGCATAACCATTATCTATATGATGTTTAGTATATTAAACATGGTATTAAACAAAATTAAATAGTCTTAGTTATAAGACCATAAATTTTACAACATTTGTTTTATATTATATTACCTTAAACTATATAAAAATTTACGTGGTGTATAAAATTACACTCTAAAACATTTTAATTTTGTTTGTTAGATCTATCTACATAAATATTTCAATGAATCCATACTACATACTTCTCTTCCATTCATTTTCCTATATCACGCTCAGAAATTACAATCTCTTATTCATTCACATTGACTATATCATGTTATATTTGTAGTAACTAATTATGGCTTGATATAAATTCTCATAGGATATATAGGGATTCCCAGATCTCCCATCCCAGTATAGGTTTCGATTCCCATCTCAATCACACCACATATCTCATTATGGAACTATATTCATTTTCGGTTTATGGTGCTCCATCCCATATATAATTCCATTATTTCTTTCATACAAAATATCTTTTAAAAACTACATATGGAATGAAACTTTTCATTACAGGATATATAACAAACCATGAACCTCTTATTTTAGGCCCATCCATAATTTTTTATCTACATTATCCTCCTTTTCCTAAATCCTCTTAGTGATAGGTTATTTAAATAGATTTTGTTTTTATAATCACATTTCATATATCATGGGCCCATTTTCAATAAATACTTTCATTCTTTTAATAATTTCAATTGATGGGGTAAATTTAGTATCTCTTCTCAATCAATTTTTAACAATTCTTTTTCGATATACCATATTTTATTTCATAGATATTTAGATTACCATAAACCATCCATGTATATCAGTAATAAGCATATTTAAACTAAAAGGACCTGACTTTATCTTTGTGAAAACTTATGAACCCATAATATATCTCTATAATACCTTTACAAATATATATATATATTTCAAAAATAAATGGTATTGTAATTCCATAATCCTTTTATAGAATTATAGTGGAACCAATCATCTGAATGAGTTAAATTGTATCCTCAATATTCATATGTAATGATATTCTAATGGGTCCTTCATTCAAATGTAATCAATTTTTTTATAGAGTATATATCTTTTTTTTAACTCTTACAAAATTTTCAACAAAATATTTTCAATTTTCAGTATTACTTTGTTTTAAGAGAATGGTTGGGATCCTATATTTTATACCTTCATTTATTTTAATTATTATGATGATATGTTCACATCCATTCTATTTTTAAATTTCATCATCTTTGGTTGTTTACACCAATGTTATTTGTTATTCATTTTGGGTCAACATTACAATCATCATGTGGATGAAATAATCATTGAAATCATGTTCCATGTAATAATTTCATTAATGGCATGACATCTTGTTCTATTATATACGAACTCAAACATCAAACACCATATTTTTTCATTATTGTATTCCATTAAAATTCAGCACATAATTTTCTTCAATATGTACTACCTTTAACATCAAAAACCTTATTTGGTATATGTTTTAAGACATTATACATCATGTAGAAATTTTTTTTAAATGTATATACTTAAACCTCAACATCCTAATTTATTTTATGTTTTATGGCCATAAACTTAATGTAACCAATTTAAAATATGTTATATGACTTTATACTTCAAGTGAAAAACTATTTATAATATATATGGCCTTAAATTTTATAAACCCATTCAGTGCAAATATAAAGAATTTAAACTACATATGAAAATTTTCCATTTTTTTTAATTGAAAATCTATAAATAGTATCCTAAGAAAAATTCAAGTCCCAACATTCCAATACCATATCAATTATGCATTATAATAATATTATATAATAAAAATAAAAGTAAACAAAACTTATGTTCCAAATACATGTTGTTAGTAAATTTAGATTTATTCTCTTTAGATATGTAAATATACAAAAAAATTAGAGCATCATTATGTTCCATGTATTCATTGATTTTATTATAATGAAAAATTTGTTGTGATGTAACCTAAAATAACTCAAACCATTCTTTAACATTTAACATTCCCATCATATACACTTTAAGTTTTTAATATGTTTAGTTCTCTCAAATTATTTTTTTAAATTGGTAGTCCTTGGTTTATTGTGATAACACATGTTCCTATATTATATATTGGCTATACATAATTAATTGAACTTTTTATAAAGGATATAAGTCTCAATTTATATTTTTTTCATAATTCAAGAATCATGTTTTACTATAATGGAACATGAACCAACTATATAGCCCATTTATATCCTTATAAGAGTGAATTTATTAGAGGAAATAAAATCATTTATCTCTTATATTAAAGGTGATCCTTGTTTTATAGTGATATCACATGCTCCAATAGCGTGGTCATTCTAAATCTATTCTAGATAATATATATAAATGACAATTTATCATTTAACATTTTCGATTCTTGACATGAACTATATAAATAGTTATATATAAAATTTGCTAAATTTGATGTTCAATTGTTTTAAACTTTAATTAGGACAACCCTTTATATGAATTATTCTAGTTATCAAGATGAATTCACTCTCAAAATGATGAAGACATGATATTTAAAGAAATATAAGGTATTTTGTATCATTATTTTCACAATATCATTATTCTACACAATTTTTCACTATCAAGAAATTCATGCATGTTCATTTGTGTAATAAGATAAAAGTTATTCAAAAGGAAGCTATATTATTGACCAGTCATTCATAAGGGATAATCAAAATATCGGAGCCTCATATCGGTAGTTACATAAGTAGTAAGGAAAGTAATGGATGACATGAAACTAAAAAAATATTATTATATATAGGTGACGTTATGATATATGTGAATCTTTAAATAACTATTAAATATAAATCATCATTTTAGTTTCTACCACTATATTGAGGCATAGTTCTTCTACCCTTTCAATTATTTTGCCTTCTAAATTTAGAGCTTCATTGTAAATTATTAAATTTTTTACTCTATTATACTTAAACACTATCAATTTTTGATGTATTTGATTATAATTTCTATATTAATAGTAGTAAAATATTGGTTATCATTCACAACTACTATAAAATAGTTGTTCTCTTAGAGCCTGAATCACAATGTTTTATTAATTGTTTCTTCAATTCTACGATGTTAAGGTTATATTAAACCTTCACCACTCATTGAAACTCAGTAATGAATTATTTTATAATTTTATGGATCACATAGTATTTGAACCAACCAAATAAGAGTGTTTTTAACAAGTGTTAAGTATAATGTAGCTTCCTCCCAACTCAATAATAGGGGTCTAGATGATAACATTCTGAATATAAGAACAAATGTTTCATTATATCACTTGGGTGTTTGTAAGTGTCTCTATGTATAAATTTTTATCCACATTAGAAATCAGAATATACTAAGTGTCCTACTCTCTCAGAGAAAGAAGAAAAATAATAATATTCTTTGAAGAAGGTGGTTTTGGAACATCTATATCACTAATTTACCACTAGTACCTTGATTATTATTACTATATCAAATATTAGTAATATAAAAGAAGTTATAATTAAACTTTTTATTGTTGTAAAATTTTATCACTAAACCCCTTTGATCACTAGAACAATAGATTCTCCTATTATTTTCCCAAATAGTCTTAAGTTAATAGATAAATTCTCAAGATATCATTTTCTCATTCTCTAAAAATATTTTGTTGAAATATTTAGATAATTTAATTCATTCATTAGGGTTAAAATAGTACATATTTAATATAAATACCCACATATTTATGAGTCAGTAAATTCTAATGTGTTTTTAATTTTTTGTTATAATGCTAACGGTGATCAATGAATTCATATTTGGATTGAAAATTTATTTATTTAGACATTTCTAGGTGGTGTTTTCAAGAATAATCACTGGTTTTGATGTTGAATAGAGATTTTCGGATATATTTAGCATGGGGAAGTGTTTTAAGCTTATGTTTTAGCTACCATTGCATACATAGTAGGGTGCCACCAGGGAACCTGGGGAAATTTCATATGGGTTATGGCCTAAGGGGTTACACCAAGTAGATAGTGCCTTATCGAATAATCAATGAAGGGATAATATGTACATAGAAGGTTATGATCTATTTTTTGTCAGAATAAGGGGCATTTCTTACCCCTCATATTTCGTCCCCATGTAGAGTTTTCCTCCTCCCACCAGATGTACCAATAAGGGGAACCACCCCCTTTCTGCACTTTTCCTCACACTTTTATACCATTAATATTGTTGATTTAGGATTTTTCTTTACATTACATTATATATATGAACTCCCAATCCTTTCCTTATTCTTTTTAATTTTTATTTCTACTAATTTTTAGTGTATTTTGGAATGGGTTTGATAGTTGATTTCCATAGATCGTGGTGGAATCAACCCAAAAAATGGGATTTGGAATGCAGTGGACTGATGGTGTTTATAAAAGATGAACATACACTACCAATTATTATTCTGGTAGAGTGTCACCACCTGATGAATTTATTAGGGAATTCCTCAATTTCTTATAGAATTGAGAATCTATTTTATCTCCCCTAATGGGACTTATTCTAATAGATATTTCATGGGTACGTCCTGCACCTTCTACACATCTTTGGTCATGGTTTTTGTGTGACGAGGCTCATTGAGTATTTTGAGGTTATGTCGCATTGGATTAAATTTTACAATTAACTATAAATATTTATAAATAATTTTTTAAGTTTTATGGCATTATATGTGGACTTAGGTTGTTTTCTTGGCTTGGTTCATGCTTTTCTAAGGATTTGAAGGTTTGGATTAACGATGATAACTCCTCTATAGTGGTGTCTAGTCACTATAATACATAACCACATTCCTATTAATGGTTGATTAATATTTATTGATTAGTTATTTTGGATTAGGTAAATTGGGTTGGGATTAACAGTTCCAATAGTGTGTAATTTGTTGAATTATTTTTCCTAGTCTTAGATCTAGTTATCTACGATGAGTTAAAAAAATTATATCACTGGGTGACTACATCTTCTGAAGAGAGATGATTTCAGTTGAGTTTTAGGTTTCCCTAGATCATTCTTGATACTAGATTTGAGTTAGGGATAGACTATCATGGTTCTTCATATGGATGTTAATCTATAATTAGGGTTTAGGATTATGGTGTATGAGTGTGATGATTTTTATTCTCATTTATGATTGGTTGAAACCACATGAGGGTGGATAGTGGCCTCAGTACATGTGGTTATTTGGTTATGTTCTTCAGGGAATAGTAAATTTTTAAGGGGAAGGTTTCATTTGGATTATGAGCTTGAAAGATCCCTTATAAAATTCAATGAAGTCATAATAAATTTTAGGAAAAATTAAAAATTTATGACTATACATTGGACTTATTTAGGGTGATTAGGGATCGATTCACCAAGAAAGACTCTTGAACTTGTGAGCGAGTGTATCCTAGGAAGATAAAAAAACTCTAAAAAATAATGCAATCATTTGGGGTGGGTGTGATGAAATTGTGAGATAAATTTTACTAAGCAGTGGAAAATAGTTTAATAGATAAAAAAATAAAAGATCATAGTCAAAGTAGGGAGAATAAACAGTTGAGGTATGAGACCTCGTTTGGTTGGTTTTAAATTAATTTTATATTATTCATCTGTTGTAAGAAAAATACTAGATTAAATGGTGGTCAACATATTCTTTTGAATAGTATACTTGGAAGTGAATAGATCTTATAGTTCTGCATTAATGCTTCCACACAACATTAAAATGGAGAAATTAGTTGTGGATCAACACCTAGTTCTCGGTTGATCTTGATGTACTATCCTTGATGAATCAATACTCATTTTAATATAATTTCAAAAGATTATATATAATGATAAACTATAAAAAATATTATCTATAATTGATTCATAATGTTCCTATATCAATTCTACATAAGACATGGGGAATAGGGTAGCTTCAAGTAAGAGAATTCAAATGAAAAAAGTAAAATACATTACCAACAAAATTTCAATCCCCAAAAAATTTTATCCAAATATCATAATAATTTTGATAAAAAACTCATTAATTTCATTAAAAAGGAGACAAAAACTAGTAAAAAATAAATGGGAAGATGTTGAGATTGAGATCCTCTCTCAAATATCTCTAGCTCTTCTCCTTATAAAATCCCCCAATTTGTGCACTTTCTTCTTTCTAATTCCTGGCTTGAACTCCACTTTATTATTTTCCATCATTTCTTAGGTCACCAACTCAGCTCCCAGATCATCCCCCTAGGCTCCAGGTGAAAATTCATTGTATTTCATCCTACCCATCAATGAAACAGGCTAATCCCCCAAAACCACATGAATTTCACCTCAAAATTCAATACTCATCCGCAACAACTGCATTTTCACTGGTTGGACTCTAGGTGGATGGGGATTGAGATGGACAAAATTCTTCCCAAATTTTTTCCAACAAATGGAATGAGAGAATAATTTGTCTTTGACATGATCACCCATTATTGGGAAATTAATTTCCCATTGATCTAATTTTTTTGGCACCTGCAAGCTTTTATATAATTTAATGACAACATCCTCATGAAAGAGAGAAAACCCCTCCATAAATTTTTTCCTATGTGTGTTCCTATTTATAATTTTCAGACATGACTTTGGATAGAATAAAAGTTTTTATACATGCTAAATCAGATACATTGAGTATTTATCTACATAGAAAGTTTGATTATTTGATCAACCCCATATTTGGATCTGTCAAGAATTGGGTATATAGAAATTTAGTAATGTGGGAGTTTAACTCTATGGATTTTGTTACATTGAAACCTTTGTTTCATTAATATGAAAATGTTGTAGTTTACCTCGGTGTAAATTCAATAAGGTCATTATTAGTTAGGATACGTAGCTATCCATAATAGAAATTCAATTACGTGAAAACTCTTATGTATAAATTATCTTATATCGACACCTTCGTATAAGAATACAACCATGTATAAAATATAAATAAAAAAAATACAAAATTTATTTTTATTTGAAATAAATCTAAACTCATTTCAAGAACAATTATGCCAATAAATAACTGAAAACATTTTATTTTTATACAGAATTAAGATAATTACAAAATTTTTAACAAACTAAATAATATTAAGTAATTTCATAATTAAATAGCATTTCATCATTAACAAAAAAAATTAATTCACCCAAAAATATGTGGTAAAACATATCAAAATAAATGCCACAACAAATTCTCCCAGGATCAAGAAATTGCACTCTTAGGAAATAAATTGAATTTTATTTTTCTAAAAAGACTCCTAAAATAATATTGATTATCTTTCCAAAGAGAAAACACACATGCTCAAATTAATGAAAATCACAAATACTTCTCATGCTAAAAAGTTTGATGTGTCATGTGTGATTATCACCCATGACCTACCATTAATTGAAATATTAGTTTTAGTTCAAGGAATGAAGACTGGTAAAATATTGGTGAAATTAATACATCAAAAAGAGGTACATTATTTTTTCACATTCCAAGGCTCCTTACCCAATGATCCACTATCCAATTCATTAATAAAACTCAAAATATGTTCTTATAATTGAATTCCCCTTAATTTATTTGGGATCAATATTCCGATCAATTCAATGAATTCATTTCGGAAAATCATGTTCAATATTTTTATTTTTTATATTTATGAATATAAAAAAACTCATTGAGTTGAACATTCACTTATTATTGATAGACAAACCCAATGCATAATTCCTAATATATTCACTAAAGGATTTGAATTTCTCATTTCACTCTGATTTCAAAGGCGTTATATTAACCTATATTAAGTTATCTCTCTGAGGTGGTCTGTTTCAAAAGGCCCATATTAATAGATTCATGTTGTAATATACAATTACCAAAATTTATAACCTTAATTCCCAAAATATGACACTTGTCACTCTCTTTTTATTAGTTCCTCAACAATATTTCCCTGGGAAAAATTAACATGTCACTTAGAAATCATAAAATTATAGCAATTCTACATTCCATGAAATCCACTGAAACCTAAATGAGACTTTTCTATTTGGAACGACACATTTAATATTTATTTTCATACCCTAAAGTCCCAATAAAATAGTAATTTCATTTAAAAACAAAATTTATATCTCAATCTTGAAAGGGTGGATTTCTTTTTAAAAAAATTTATTTTTATGGACACAGATTTAGTCCATAGTTAAGGAACATTTAATGAAATCCATCCCTACACTAAAAACCCAACATTCTCCCCAACATTGAATCGTAATATGGAATAAAATTTAAGAAATTCTAGTTTAAAATAAATTTTTTAATTAAATGGTGAAATTTTATGTTGAAGAGGGTACATGAAGTTAAACACATAACATTTATATAAAGAAGAAACTATTAAAAAATTCATGATATTAATATAATTCATTATTGTATTCTACCAAGAAATTTAATTATAGAAATAGAATTTATATTAGTCTCATTCTTCATATTAGATCTCACAATTTTTTTTTATAAAAACATAGTCACATGAAAAAAAAATATTAGTTTTGTAGTCAAGTATAATGAAACATTATTTGAAACAAGAAGACTAATACACTATAAGTAAGGATTATTGATTTTTATCTTCTAATGGTTTATATGGTTATATAATATTTAAAGATATCATTTTTATTATGAATCAAATTAAAACTCAAAGTAATAGAGACTTAAACATTTGTTTGGGAAGTGTTTTCACAGAAATAACCATTATGAATCTAATTTAAGAGTAATGAATGTTATAAATTTTTAGGAAAGTTCAAATACTTCCATAAATTAGGTCTGAAATGATTTAAAATATTAATAAATACAATATCATGAATTATTTGAGTAAAACAAATGAACATAAAAAATATATAAAAAAAATTAAGCACATATCAGTTCCCATGAAACATTGAAATTATAGTCATCAGTTTGACTCAATACAGTATTAGCATTAAAGAAAATCGATAATAGCTGATCCCTTTAGGTTCCCCTAAAAAAATTATTCTCACACAATTCAATATAAATGTTATTTTTTCCTATTAAAAAAACACTATTGGTCCATTGACTAACACTCTAAAAATTGTGATGGTTTTAAACAACTTGGATTTCTATTTCCTTGGGAAAAGAGTCATCTTGAAGTTAAATAAAAACACTCTCTAACCAACCTTGATGATGATATTTTAATTATTAAATCATAAAAATATTTTTCCCTTTATATAAATTGCATCATTGTTATAATATTCCCTTAAAATATACACAATATTACTCAATTCCAATATTATTCTCTCATCAATAGATTTACAATCAGTGTTAAATTCTTTCACTACCCAATAAGAATAATGTTGAAACTCTACAGATAGTTGAAATATTTCATTATACAAAAAAACTAATAATTTGTAATTTCTATTGGGTTATTATAATAAGTATTGTATGACCATAACCGATTATGAAAATTAATTTACCAATAGTTTCATGATTTGGAAACATTCTTTTGATCAAACTTGTTTGAACTATCTATTATAAATTTCAAATTTTCCACTAATCTGTTGGTGATATGTTGCATCTGTTTTATAATCATGTCCATAGATTTCCATTAAATTATTGAACATTAAATTCTATAAATTGTTTCAATTATCATTAAATAATAATCATGGTTCTCTAAACCTTTAATTGATATTCATTTTTATAAATTCCCTGACCCCAGTATCATTGAGTCGGTCGTTGAATTACTATATTGGAATAATATACAAGGAAAAACATATTGAAGAACTGAATAATTTAGCAGTATTGGTAATACAGTTAAGTACTTCCAATTATGATTAAAAATAAGAACATAAAATAATAAAATGAATTTCATTGAGGACACCATTATTCCTCATAGTGTATCCTGACATATAAATCACAAATCACATCCTAGTATCCTAGAAATAACATATGAAAAAAGGTGAGATCAGATTCTTAGTAAGCATAAGTGTATAATTAAATATATCTGGAATACATAAGAATATTAAAAATGGAATAGTAAATAATAGAAACGTGTTCCATTTAAGGAATAACATGATAATATTATATCGGTAATAAATGATGATCAAATAAATCCATATAAATAATCACATAATATTAAAACTTATCCATATAAATTCTAACTAATTGAATAATTATATGAAAATCAATAAATTATACTATAATAATAGAATTCATAATTTCATACATCTATAACAAACTATCAAGAACTTTCAAAATATAGTTTAAATATGTTGTTGAAAACCCATCTTATTTTTCCAACTGATGTTTCTCATAAGACATGTAGATGCATCGATGAGCTATGTATAATCAGGTCCCACCCGTAACATACTAGCTACATTAAATTCCTCATATAAAAGGGGTGAAAAATAATCAAAATAAATATTTATATTGAACAATTACAGATGAATGTTATACTAACTACATTCGAATAAACATAATCATAACCATCTAGAGTAAAATGGATAATGATAATATATGTGTACATCCTAAGTAAAAATGATTATAAAACATCTAAATAAATAATAAGAATGGAATTATTATAACTTCTCTAAAATGTACCATAATTATAATAAGGGTTTTGTCTTTCATATCTAAAAATTAAAAAAACATATCCTTTAAAATATTTTTTATGAAAAAAATGTTTTCACATTAAAAATCAAATTTTTTTAATTTAATTGTTCACAAAACAGTTTGAAAATAATATTCTTTCAAAATAAATTTATTTTAAAATAAACATTTAAACATAAACAATAATATTTAAAACATTGATTGGTTATGATTGTGGGAAATTTCATTCATTTCATAAATGTTAAAACTGAAATTCCTTTCACATTTTCAGTTAAATCTAAACGAGCCTTATTTTGAAGATGACATAAATAATCCTTTAAAAAATTATGTATAATAAAAAATAAGACAAATGTATTTAATAAATCATTTTTAAAAGGATAATAATATTTCAGGAAAAAAAATTTATAAAACGTATATTTTAATGAAATTGATTTTTTACCTAAGAGATAACTAAAGTCAGATTTTCATATAAACATTTTATTAATCATTTTAGGTACTAATATGTGTGAAATGGTAATATTACTTGAAATTTTTCAAGGATAAAAAAGGATAATAAAATATATTTTATTTTAAGATAGAAATATCAAATAATTACCCTAAGGGCCACTTAACAAAAACAATGTCGAATAAAGATGAGAATATGAAATATACCATTTCCACTTCGGTAACTATTGAATCATAAGACGCATGAAAGAAATAACTTCAAATGAAATTTTAAATACCAATAAGATAAATTGAATTTTTAATTCTATTAAGATAATTAAATTCCTGATAGAACATATCAAAAGGGTCAGTATATACACAATATAATGGAATAAGTGGTGAATATGGCGTATGTCTCACGGAAGTACAAGTGAGACAAGAAACCCTTACCTCATATTTTACATTAATTATATGTGTCCATAAATAATGTATAATAAATATAGGTTTATTATAAATATATTATAAGCTCATAATAATATATATCATAACATATATTATTTACATATCATATTTTATCACCCATTTATTAACAATTCTTTGTTAAAATCATTGTTTCAGGTTATAATTACATCACTTTTCATCTAGGTTTTAGTTTAGTAATTTTGTTCCTTTTAATTTGATCATTGTTAAATAATATACATATTTTTATACATGATATAAATCTAAAATATATTCATTATATATGTATTTATTTCAATATATTAAATTTAGTGATAGATAATGGATTTGACTGTGCATGGTGACAGTATGCCATACATACGCAAGAACATTGTTTCCATTTTTATCGATAAATGTAAGGAAAAACAATAAAAATTAATAAATATTTTAAAAATAAATATTATTTAATAGATATCATGTATATTAATAAAATACATACTTATTACCATCCATGTAAAAATAAATAAAAAACATCACACAACATTGTGAAGACTCAATAGTCTACACGTGCAGCCAAGCGATGTTATTGTAGTCCAATGGACTGGATTGTAATAATTTAGATAAGATATTTTATTTCCATAATTATTTTTGGATAATAAAAATCAAATGTATTTATTAACATTAACTGTAATACCTTTCATGTAAACTGTGTGTGAAAAACGAATCACATCTCTTCGTGAGCCGGCAATCTGTTGTACACATGATCAACGATTTCATTTCCCATTTGAGAGAAGTGGATATAAATCGGTGTTGGGAAATTAACATAATATCATATAAGGATGTGTTACATATTTTTTATTATATTTTCATAGTATAAGAATGTTTTATATAGGTTTAAGAATAAATAAACCAAATATGCATGTTTAAGAATTTTAGATCTTCCTCAGGGAGTCTCTTTTAGTTTATACCTAAGGACTTCATAGGAGGTATTAATAATGAATCTAACAAATCTAGGATTTTTTAATGGAATTAATTAAGTTATTTTTTTAGGTATTAGTTAAAACAAATTGTTTTTTATGTGTGAATCTAGGAGGATAGTGGGTGGCCTTTTATATATTAGAGAGAGAACACACATGGATTTTTTGAAAACATAATGTGAAAACCACTTTTTTGTCATGAAAAAAGACTATAATATTTTTCATTATCTAAAAATAGAAATTATAGGATACAAATATTCTGTAAAAATATGTTTTGGAAAAGTTTTGTTACGTTTTAAACATTATATTTTTAGATTAACTCTCTGATCAACCAATTTTTACCTCAACTGTGGTAATTAATATTTACTGGTCTCACTATCCATTATGGTCAAAAATTAAGTCTAAATTATTAGATAATATATATTATGATTATTACAAATTCTTAATCCATTTCTCAATATTTTATTCACATTAGTGGAATAATTCAATTTAAAATCAAACCACAGATGTGACGAAAGAGATGTTTTCCAAAGAAAAAAACTCATAAGTATATACTTTTTAACATCCAAATTGAATATTAAATTTACTAAAATGACATAAATTAGTTATATTTTAATATAATTGAATTAATTTTACATTAAAACCAATTTAAAATATAAATCATCTCTGTAAATAATTTAACTGTAAATACAATTTTCAATAAAATTCAGTATTTTTTACTATTCATAAAAAATAATCATTTTAAAAAAATTTCAAATCTTTTTAAAAATATTATTTCACATATATAATTAAAAAATTAAGTTTATTTTTCCAAATAAATTTTCTATGAGTGATATAAATTAATTTTAAATATGTGTACAATGCATGACTAGACCCCCTTTTATAAAAATACAATTTTTCAAAAAAAATTCTTTTATTTTAAATGGTTCTTATTTTATTTATTTGATAAATGTACACAAAATTTAAATTTAATAATTTATTTATTACTATTCATACTATCCAACTTAACATCTAGGTTATAATATTAATATTTAAAAAATATTTTTTATTACAGTATCACGTTTCGTTTAAACTTGATGTTCTGTACAATACAAGATATCGAAGGGGTTAAATTTATTTAAGAATAAATATATAATAAAGTCATAGAGAATAATATTGATTATAATATTTGTGTTTTCTGTCATCCACACCATTAAACATGGTGTTTATCTTTTAAAATCTTAGTGTGTTACATTTCTTATTATCATAAAAACACTAGAAGTAATGTTATTTGGGAGAGCCACTGCCTCAAACCACATAGACACATAGAACACAACCAAAAATTTATACTCATTACTATAAGAATACGTAGATTTTCCAATGAATTACAGACCCCATAGATAAAAAATTTAAACCTCTAGAATCCCATTTTTTGGTAACTCATATTTACTACTGAAATTTTATAGTATTTGAAACTTATCAAATCCTACTATAAGAATATGAGAATAATTTAATATAGTGGGATAGTAGAAAACAAATTTTAGGACCCTTTTTGTAGTTCTTTGTCCTCTACGATGTCCACCTCAAGTTGTTGAGTGAATGTTTTCAAGAATGGTATGTATTTCATCATCAAGCCTATAAATCCATACAATACCATTATCACATCATAGATGAACAATATTGTATAACAGTAAAAATAATACCTTAATTCAAAGAAGAATTTATTTATTAGATTCCCTGAATAGTTCTTTGGAATAAATCAATCAAATAAAAATTAATCAATTTATATGAACCAAATAGATTGGATCATTGTGGTAGAAAATAGTTTTTCATATTGAAATATAGTGTTTATCTCTCTTGGATGAAATAATTGGGTGTTGGGATACCTGGATAAGTTGTGAACAACCACATTTTCAGATATTTTTATTCCCTTGATTTCCAAATAAAACTCTTATAACTGAAGAGTCCACATAATAAGACATGGTTTGAATATTTTTTATCTAGTAAGTATTTGACTAAAAAATGGTCATTATAAATGATAACATTAAAACATATAAATTATTTCATAAATGTGTCCAAATAAAACAGGGTATTATATAAATAATTTTCTTTGGTCGATTAATTATTTTAGGAATCATCAATGATATTTTTATGTTGTAAATAACAATATTCCTTTTCTCTTTCAGCTATCCTAAAATAGTACATGCTACCACATCACTAGAATCATGAATAAAATAAAAAGGTAATACATAATCTAGTGAAATGATTTTAGGTGAAGTTATGAGTTTCTTTTTGAGAATATTAAATGATTGTAATAATTTTTTATGAAACTCCAATGGTGAATCATTAACTAATAATGATCAAAGGGGCCTTGTGATTTTATAAATGACCTTGATGATGTTTTGGTAAAAACTGAAATGGCCTTGAAATATCATAATTCCCAGGAAATTATCTTGAGAATTAAATGTCTATACCACTTAAATCATAGAATTATCAACTTTTATTCAGCTTATAAAAATGTTATTTCCCAAAACAATTCCCTCGGTGACCATAAATTATCACTTTTCCAAATTTAAAACTATATTTTTTTCTAACATAATTCCATTAAAGATTCAAAAATTATCAAAAAGACTTGAATTTTTCTTTAATAATGGAGAAATCATCCAAAAACACATTCTATTAACCTTTCAATCATATCTGAGAAAATTTCTATCTAGAAAAACTAGAAATTGGTTGGGTAACCATAGAAACAAAATTCAATTATTTGGTAAGAAAATGTTCCAAATGAACATGTAATAGTGGAATTATCTTCAACTAAAATGGCTATTACAATCTAGTTGTAACCAGAGTATCCATCAAGGAAGTATAATAACTGATTCTCAGCCAAACTCTCAAAAATATGATCCTGAAAAAGAATTTGAACATGGTATTACCTAGTAGAAAAATTTTCTTTCCTATATTCAATTAAGATATTCCATTTATTTAGTTTTTTAATTTATATTTTCTCATTTTTCTCATTTGTTAGAATAGTATCTCCACAATTATTAAGAACTCCCTAAAAATAACTCACCCATGGACTATCTGAAATGGGATAGATAATTCCATGATCAATAAATCAGATGATTTCCTCCATAAAAACATATTTAATATTTGGACCCCATCATTAATTTTCCTCAACTCTATATTTTTAGTCTAGTTCCATTGAATTTTTTTCTTATAAAATAATATGGAAATATAGAATTAATGTCAATCATACATTGGTAAATAAAAAAATTTGACTTCTTTAAAATAAAAAAATACATTTTTTTCAATATAAAAATCCTCTAAATCAAATGAGATTATGAAATTTAATATATATCTGTCACTAAAAAATAATTTTTAAGGTCCTAGAAAGTTGTTTGAGCTCAAAATATTCTGTTTTTTTAATATGAAAAAACACTTTGGTCTTAAGAAATATGTGGTATTCATTTTGTTTATTAAACACTGTATGAAAATTGTATATATTAAGGATTTCCAGACCATAATTTTATTTTCCACACTAATTTCCATAGTGGATAGATCATTTAACATTGAATTCAAACCATATTTTAGCAAAATGTTCCTTTAAAACTCATCAACACATAGAAAAGAGATCTCTTATACTTAATTGGGTTCTCTTATCCATTTAACATAGGGAAAGGATCATAAAATTATCCAAAATTTTTTCTAAGATCTGTAAGATGAAATTTATCATGAAAGGATCATATCTAAGTATGAGCTGACTTTCTATCCATTTTTGAAAAATGATCTACATTTTCATCTCTAACATCCTCACTTTGATGGGAAAATCATTTTTGAATTCCATAGAGGGTTATTCAAATAAATTATTCTTATGTACTAAATTAAAATTATTGGTAGGTTATTTAAATTCTAGTAACTCAAAAAACAAATTATTTGTTATAAATAACGTTCCTTATCATTTTCTAAGACACTAAAGTACTCTCTTTTCTCTATGAAATTATAAATATGCATGCATTTAGACACATTAATTACATATCCCCCAATAGTTAGTAAATGTATACCTCAAATGGTTGATACTTCTATAAAACACAGTATATCTAGAATAAGAAAATAAGTATGAATATAAATATTTCCTACATTCAGCGTAAATTCATCAAATCTCCTAATTATATGAGTAATGGTTTGACCAAATAAATACAAGACAATAGTGGTGGATATTGGTTCTCCTGACCTCATGATTTGAAATAATGACATTGAAATCATGTTGATACTTACATTAATGTCACACGTATAGTTAATCAAGAGACTATCTCATATATTACATGGGATAAAAAAGATTCATGGGTCTTGGAGCTTAAGAGGAATCATTTTTTGTAAGATGGAACAACACCCATTTGTGATAGTGTAAGTAGACATTTATTCTAATGTTATTTTTTTGAAAATATTTTTCTTAGAGATTTAAGATAGGATGGAATTTTTATTATGTAATCATAAAAAGGATTGGTGATTTGAATTTAGTAAACAAGTTCATTAAATTTGAGTTATTTTATTTCATTATTCTTATTCCTAATTCTTTTAGGTAACAGACATATGGGGGTAGTTATTAACAATTTTTGGAATTCCATCAACATTTTATTCTATATTATTATCCCCTGGTCATACCTAATTACAACACATTTTCTTGTGTGTTTTAATCTATAATATTGGGTTTAAAATTCCCTATAATGGGGATATCTAGATATACATATTATTATTTTTCTGTATTTATTTTTTCATTTTCGTCCATATTTTCATTTTGAGATGGTTTTGGGAAAATTTCATGCTTCCTGGGTGGTTTAAAAACCTCTAATATTTTTTATATCCACTACATTACCCTTTTAATATTTTAAATAGTTCTTATAAACTTCCATATTCCGTTCTTTAAAAAATGCTATCCATTTGACTGTTTTGAGTTTCTAAAATGTTCATTTAATTTTCGAATTCTTCCTTTTGTGGTCCCATGTCAACTTTAAAAAGTAAATCATGTTAATAAATTCTACTCAAAAACTGATAAAAATACCTTCTCAATTTACATATGAATTAAATTACTCAACTATAGGTCACAGTTGGAATTATTTAATTGGGTTCTACTAAAATACAGGGGTACAACTGGTTAAATAACTACTTAATCTCTCGAAGAAAAAATTTGATTATTTTTATACCCTTGATTATATGTGTCTGAAAATGGGACATTATTGGGTTTCATCATAGAATAAACCTAAAAATATTAGCATTTTATTAATATTGGAATGGAATATTAATGTTGGGAAAACTATATTTTTAATTCCCAAACATTACCTAGTGATGACATTTCTCACTAAGTGTCTTTTGGCGATTATCATTGTAAAAGACAACATGTTGGAAAACATCTTTCGGAATAGGATTGGTCACATTACAAAATATATTTTTACTCCTAGAACATATATGTTGTGTGTTTTGTACCAATGTGTTAAATATTTGTTACAATTTATCTTCTATCTTTTCACTAATATTTCCTCCAGAGGACTGATCCCTAAAGGTTTGATGATATGGTGTAATGATATCATACAATGTTTCTATGAGAAATTATGGTTTCTATTAGCGAATTATTTATATCATAAGTAAAACCTTGAATCCATCTCAAGGCTTGGGAAACAATTTTCCCTCATTATGAATAAATCTAGTGTTTTTATATGTAATTTCTTTTATCATTCTCATGGGAAAAAATTACGAAAAAAGAATTTTAAATTATTAGTTTCATATTCTCCTTACTCACCCCTCTTTGTGGATTTTATTTCACTAAATAATAGAAGCCCTTAATTAGATCAAGATAATATTAATTGAGAATTCCATTGAGTGATTGAAACATGGAAATGTGATATTGTTTTATTTCAAAAGTTTGATACATATGGTTTTTTCAAATGAAAAATTTTATGTTTATAACCATTGGAAGTTCAAATTCCCCAATATTAACTATATCTATAAGTTCATAACCTGGTTAAGGTGGGATAACATTTCCATATTTTGGTAATTTATGTTATAAATCCCACTATTTACTTCCATTTCAATCTTTTATTTTTTCCTTATTCATATCACTTAGATGTAAAGTTATACCAAGAATAAAGTGTTCTTGGTTTTTAGAAGATGGCCTTGTTTCCATGGAAAAATAAACATAATCCATATTCAAAATTGGTAAAAAAAACTTGAAAACATATTTGATGCCTATTTTTTTATGTTTCTTTTGATGTTTTAAATCTACTCAATCACATGGGCCATTCCTTGAAAATGGTGAAAAATTTAATTACCACAATTGTAATTAATTATAAGGAAAATTATTTATTTATAAACATACTTAGGATAATTTTATAGTGAGTAGGGTTAAATCCACAGGGAAGGACTCTTTCATGTGTGAGTGAGTGTTTATAAGGAATACAATAAACAAACCTCAAGAAAATGATGGAAATAATGGTGTTGGGTGTTGTAGATCCCCAAGATAGATTGGCCACTAAGTGGGGAGAGTTTAATTAGTGGTTTCCTTTATTGAATTAATTTTATTTTCAATTAGAAATCTCAAAAATTTTAATTATATCAATCCACTAAATATTATCTCTTAGTCTCACCTCATGATTATTTTTATTAATTGATAGAGAGAAAAGAACATCATATTTACAAGGTTGAATAAAATCATACTCTTTGCTTCAACTTGTTATTCCACCTAGTTACAAATTCTATACTATTAAACAAGTGATTTCACTACTCCTACCACAATATAAGATATTTCTCTATATTTTAGCTCTAACTTATTTAATTTTTATCAATCTTGAACTGATAGAGTCAATTTTCTTCAAACTCCAAGAGAAATACTTCTTGCTCCAACTCTAACCAAGAGTCTCCTTATACTCATGATTTTAACTAGAAGATATCACCTACTACTAGCACTAACTACAATAATTAACCATTATTGAAGTCATGATACACTATAGGATGATCTCTTAATCATCCTCCAAGACATTGTTTGATATGAAATTCTCATGTACCTATTTAATTATCTTCAATAACCCTTAATCATGTCTATCAGTCTTGATCAAATATTTTGATCCCATGTAACTAATAAATTTACCTTGTGAAACTATGATCAATATGCTTCTTAATTATAATAAAGTCCCAAACATAGAAACATGTGTTCAATAAATGCATGCACTTTCCTCATATATTATTAAATCTGATTATAACTTGTGCAGACCAATATAGTGTTTTTAGGAAACCTAGAGAAAATTGTATTTCTATAATATTATTTTAAGGTATTTATAAATTGTGTCTCAATAGTTTTGGTATATTATTGAATAGATCATGTATCCATGAATGTTTCTTGGATTCATTCGCACTTTCTTCATTATTTATTCATACACACTGATATATCCACACACCTAAATTTCTTCATCATGTGTTCATGATAATTAATTCAATCATAAAAATATCATCTCATTCTTCATGTAACAGTGTATGTGACCTCATCAAGAAATAATACATTCAAATAGTTTGGATGTTTAGTTATATAATGAAACAATCATCATCTAAAACCCATCATTCAAATAACAATTTTAATTGTGTGAGTTCTCTATCCTTCATGTAAAACAGTTTTGGAATACACTATTTTGTAGTGTCATAATTAGGTTCCTAAATTCCAGTTACGGTTTCCCGAAACTCATAAATTTCTCTAAAAATAGTTTTTGTACATGGACACAGGATTCTTCACTACTCTTTAGAGAGAGTTTCATAAGTTAAGAGGTTGAGGAAAATATAGTTCTACCTCAATGAAATATTCTTTATGGATTCTCTTCCCTTGGCATAGTGTAATTATGTATAGAGGCTTTGCTGCATGATATTTTACAACAAAAAAAAGAAATTAGGCCACTCAACTCATACTCATGCTTAGATATTTATAAGAAAAACATGACTACCTTTCACCGCATCTGATCTGTTTTATTATACCATGTCGATACTCAAAAAAATTCAATTTCAAAGTATTTTAATATACTGAAGAATTCATATTTTTATTCTTTACACTAATTAAGTGACAATGAAAATAACATTACCTCTTGATACAAAGTTTATCCACATGTACATGACATGATAACCACTTACTCCTCATCATTTAAGAATATTGAAGTCATAAAAATTTTTCAATGGCTTATACGACTTCATTTTTATTTGGAAAAGACTTGCATTTGATTTATCTATATGCATAAAAGACCTTAATTGAATTCATTACCTTAGTTAGATCTTGAGAACCTCATTCCTTAAACATGATCATCAAAGGTGGTCAGCTTCGATGATGGAAGTGATCACAAGCTTCAGCGAGCTTTCATAGGCCTATTGATGATTAGTAGGTTGAAGTATATAGCTTGAGATGATCATATGGATCTAATTAGTTGGATCAAAAATCACTATTATTATCCATATAATTTTATATGAAAGAATAGGACCCACATTGCAAGCACATCCCACATCAGTCTCAGAATAATTATCATTATTTATTTAGATCTACAACACCCTCAAGATGATAGTGGGGGATCAGTGACAATATACACTTCACTACATTCCATAAGGGTCATACAAACATGTGCTATCCCAAAGAAACTAGCCCAAAACCATTCACTTCTATGCCTGATCTCCTACATACCTATACATGGACCACATTCCTTCAACCAGGTGGACCTGCGGGTTATCTCCCTTGCATGGTTAAGGTTTTCCACCCATAGTGTGCGGTTCAACTGGCTCATAGCTCAATGGTTTGATTATTTTTTAAGTACTACTAAAAAGATATAAATTTAGAATAAGTGTAATATTTCCAAACAATGTAATATTATTCGTAGAAAATTCTTTATTCAAAAAAGTTATATATTTTAGGACCATATTTCGAATTCCCTATCAAAAAATTCATCATGAAAATGAATGTTTTCATCATATTATTCTATTATATTTATTCCAAATAAATAATATTAACTTGTTTCTACAATTTTATCTCATTAGAAATTGTATTTCATACTAGTATATAAGTTTAAAAATCATCACAATTCAAGAATAACTATCCAAGAGTTACATTCAATGTTATAAAAAGAACCCATTACAATTCACTAGGTATCACCACTTCTTATCATTAACTCTCCAATCACATATTAACATATCATTGACCAAAAAATAGAACCCTAGGCCGAATGATCTCCCCCTTTTTATTCTATTTTAAATATATCTTCCTATATTTAAAATTCAATATGTGTAATCAAACATTATCCCAATTATCGGAAATAAAATTTAAATGATAAGTGGGGTCTTCTCATATCAATTTTCTTTTAAAAAACATGATCTTATACATTATATTATAATTTATTAGACACTATAAGAGAGGTAATATCTCATATGGTTATCTTATAAAATATCCTCTAGTTAATTAACACTATGATTATGTGGTCTAACCCCATGTAAAAAACATGAGAGATACAACCAAGGATGACCATGTTCTCCATAAACATCCATTCATGTATAATCGTGATCATAAATTCTAAGTTCTAATATTACTATTTGTTAGTAAATAAATTTATCAATAAAATGTTAAATCATTCAAAACCATCAACAAATACATCAGAAGTTTTTTTGGTGAAAAAAATATAGAGAACCATTTTTCACATTTTTTCATCAACCAAAATCTCCATATAAAATGATAAGATTAATGAAATTAAGAATTAGGGATGAAAATTTTATTACAATACCTCTTCATAAAATTTTGTAATTCTATTCAAAAAATCAATATTCAATGTATAGTAAAGATATAACAACTTTAATAAATCAATATCCCACCCAAGGGATGCCTCCATCTCCTTCAATTCCCAAAATGTTAGTGTAAAATAATATATGTATAAGGGAATAAGAAGGTAACATCTTATTATTTAGGAGTAATATCTATGTTGTGAACTATATCTAAACATAGACTATTATTTTATGGCAATATCAGTCAATTTGTCATCACCTTTTTCGGGAATAAATTTTTTCATGTCAGTTTCTCCAATAACATTCATTCCATTAGATTTGAAAAAAAACTATCTTCCAAAAATTTCTTAAACAATTTATCTTGATTTTTCTAGAAAACTAAACATTTTTTATTTAATATCAATGTCTTCTTAGAATCTTCACTTGACATTATACTATTTTTTGTTGAATCATATTCTCTTTCTCAGAATATGGAATATCTTCTTGAAGCCTTAGAAAATAAATCCCATATTTATCAATATTCTATTTACATATACCACATACCTTTTCAAATATTTCATATATATTCTGAATTGGTATCTTGGATATATTTCTGGTCCCAAAATTCATTCTATAAGAACATATTATCATATATTAACTATGGATTCCACCTAATTCATGCACTATTATTATAAATTAAATGTTATACTAGTATGAATAGGATTTTTTCGAAACCTTTCATAGCACTAATTTAAACATTTAAACATAGATCATTCAACTCGATATGAAACTGTCAAGATACTTACTATTATCGTACTTCTTCAAACTAATCATTCTCTTCCTAGGGGTAGTGATCTTATTGAAATATTTTTTCTCCCTTTGATTTAATATAAGATCTCTCATTTTTTTCATAGTAATAGTTTTTTCATATACAAAGGTTGAATTCCCCCCCCCCTTCATTTTTTTTGTGGATCCTTCAACTCCAGTGTTAGTCTTATCATTTATTTATCTTTTCTCCTTTAATTCAGGCATTCTGTTATCTTGATTAATTTTCATGTCTTGCCAACATTCCAAAACATTATACCCAAACATCTAGAAACAAAAACAATATACTATAATATTTTTTCAACTAAGTTTTTGGTGTAGTCTGTTTATATGTTATAGATTGTCAACCTTTATATTTTTAGTGGAACCCCCACCCTTTGGGACTCTTCTTAGGGAACATCTAAGAGACACCCCAAACCCACAATTCCGAATCTGGTGAAACATAAGTGTAATTTATGATAAATCTCATGAATTACAAAAAACTACCAAGATATAAAATTTAATGTATTTGGGAACCAGGTGTATTTACTACTAAATACATTGTACAATACCCATTTCTTCTATAAAGATTCTACAAAAATGTAATTTTCATAAATGTATCCCTTTGATTATAATTCATTAGGAAATGGGGAATCACGAGAAAAGGTTAAGGTATAAAGAATGAAGACATTCCATAGATGAACATCATAGATAAAACCTAAGCCATGATATAATTACATGAACATAATTAAAAGAGTCCAAACATGGTCATAATTATAGGAGGCAAAACATAATCGTAATAGCATGATCATGATTACATGAGGAATAACATGATCAGAAGTACAAGATATATAACATGCATATGGATAAACCATAAACATGAGATATTAATAAGTATATCAAAAACTTTTATAACCAAGGTGTCATAAAAATATTACCAAGGCTAGTCAATAGGGTTTCATAAAACATTACCATCACATACTTCGAAGGTATCGTGAAAATGTCATCTCTAGAGATTAATTCTTTACTAAATTATGAGTAGTGCTATCAGTGCACAACCGTCATATGTCATAAATCATGTGTAAAATATAAGGGAAATATATATCAATATATAAATAATCACATTATAATATACCCAGTGTAAATAATCTGGGTATCCAATGAAATTTTCTAACATTCAAGGTAAATACCCATCAATTAAAATAATAAAGTCTAAGGTATTTACACTGTATAGATTGTGAGTATAAAACATAGTCCATAATATCCCTATTTAGTGGATGTATATCTACCAAGATTAATACCATTAAATTAGAAGAAGAATTAATGGTTATTTACATGGAAATGTAATGGAATAAAATATTTTATTATACAATTCTAATTATAATGAAAGATAATTGAAGTAATGGATCATTATCTATAGAGAAAACAATTCCACTATTAAACATTTAAAAAGTAACATGGGATTATATAAAAAATGTAGAGGATTGTGGAGAGTTAAATAAAACATGCTCACTTGATACAAATCAAGTTGTAAATAAATAATTATTATGGTTTAATAAGGTTATCTTGGTGAATAGATAGAAATCAACACTTGAACAATAGTATGGTTACCTTGAAAAAATGAAGTAGTCCAAAGGAGGGAAGGATAACAAGAAGTATTTAAGGATATATTCAATAAAAAAGTATATCTATTTAATGTAAATGTTAATCCATATATTCTGATATGTAATTATGGATTATAAAAGTAATTTGAATTATCCAAATAGAATCCCCCGAGAGTGTCAAACCAGGTGTGCAATAAGGGCCCACTCACCGTGAAGCAGAATGATTTTTGGGATATACCGAACTGAATGTTTTTGGGGTTCTAGTTTCTATATTAATTTTATCCAAAACCATATCTACTTTTATTATATAGACATGTATTTCACTACTATGAAAATCAGAAACACTTTTCATTAACAAATTTAGGATTATTTTATGGCTATGGGAAACCATTATCATTAAAGAATAATATTAAGATGTTATAATGAGAGGGATTAGTGGAATTTGATTAATAAATTGTTAATTAAATTATTAAAATTATTAATAATAACAATTTTCATTGAAACGATAAATAATTAACAAGGATCACAAAAGTAATGGGGGAATGAGGGGCTATGAACCTTTTTTCTGACATTGTAACGACTTAAGAATAGGATATAATGAGAGGGAATAAAAAATACCATTTAAAAAATATCACATGGTATATAATACCTTTGAATAAAATCATGGATGTATAATAAAAAATTAAAGATATATTAAAACGAAACTAATGAACTTGAAAATGAATGAGGCTGATTAAGGAAACCCTTACATTGGGAGGATTATTCTTAAATATAGAGAGTGAATCCTTAAAACCTTGGAAACACCTTGTAGAGACTATAAATATGTTTTTTTAAGAGACAAATTTTTCTCAAAATCTTTAGTATTGAATGTCATGAGGAAACAAGGAGTATTTATACATGAGGAGGGGTGGTTTTAAGGGTTAAAATATATGTTATTTTATTATATGAGCAAACATCTAGTGATTGAAATCAATTTCATATAATTTTCTGGATTATTATGAAGTGGAAGGGAGTTTTTTTACATTCACTGTATCTGTAATTATAAATATACCTCATATAAAACCCAACTAAATCATGAAATCCAAAAAAAATCATCTTAAAATTTTAATTTTTGGGTAAAAACATTTAAGGTAAAAAAATATTATTTTAAAATATTATTTTTAAAATAATTTTTAAACATATAAATTTATTTTTTTATTAAATTATTTTTATTCATAAATTTCTATTCATACAGATATAATATTATGCCATAAAATCATAGTTCTTTATAAAGTGGAAATTTTAACTTTTTCACAAAAAAAAATAAAAAATTTCAGAAAATTCCCAAAATCCACCATAATATAATTTTTATGTGGTCAGTCAAAAAAATGATATCTATTTTACCAAAATAATTCAATGAAAATTATAATTTTAACTTTTAAATAAATATCATTATTTATTGAAATATATATATATATATATCAATGAAAAATAAACATCCTGAACATTATAAAAGTTACATAGGACGTTATTAACCTATATTTTTATTTAAAAATTATTTTATAATATTATTTCATGAAAATAAATTATTTTAAAAATATTAAATCTACCATGAAATATAATTTTAATATAATGTGATTATAGTCTCCAAAAATTATTCAATTTTGATTATATCATTAAATAATCTATTTACAACTCCTAATTCTGGTTTTTTATGATGCGTAAATTTATTATGAAATTTTAAATTATTTTTATGTTCTCATAACAAAACATTAATTGTAAAAAAATGAGTTTTATTAATAACATAATCAAAATTTTTTGGAATTAAATTCTGCCCCCTTAAAGAAATTGTATCCTCATAATTTTACTCATTGATTAATAATTTTTGAACAAAACTATTCACTAAAAAACTATTAATAGAAAGGAAAAAATATAAACACCAAGGTTATATTATTCCTATGGGGTAATATTAGTTATACTTAAAATAATATTTCTGAGAACATTTTTATCTATCTAAGGCTATATATCATATTATTCCAAATCCTGATTCCCAAAAAAAAATCTACTCTGATACCAAAAGGGACATGATAGAACTTCCCTTTCAGATCAATTAAAAAAATGTATAATGTTTAATGAATCACATGAAATAGAAAAGAAAATCTAAATATATAATGTTTTGTGTTTTAGGAACTAGGTACATTTAAAAATAAACACATTTTATAATAGACATTTATTCTAAAAGTATTCTCCACACAAGTAATTTATTTATATCTATACCTTTGATTTGATTCCTAGGTAAATAGGGAAAAATAATAATAGGGTGAGATATAAATCCTATTAGGGGATAAAAAATTAAAATGGGGTGTATATAAACATCATGGGTAAAACTTTATGCATGGTATAATAACATAAACATGAGGACAAGAGGTATAACATGATCATAAGTACATGAGTCATAACATGAACATATGTACAAGATATATTAAATGATAAAAATTAAATGATATATAACTTGGAAATGTCTAAAAAAGAAACATGATAAATTCATAATCTTCTATGAATGGTTCATCACTATGATTTTCTAAAACGTATTACCATGTCTATTCACCAATGTACCATAAAACATTACCAAAGAATACTGCCAAGATATTATGAACATGTCATCTATAGAGATAAATTATTTACCCAATGGATTGGAGTACTATCAGGGAGAACCCTTCATAATTTTTAATTCAAATTTCCCACATAAGGGAAACTTATATAAATTCATTAACAATCCTAGAATGATAAACCCATTGAAAACTAAATTGGTGTCCAATGAAATTCGATAAATTTCTTGGAAAATACACATTAATATACATAATTAAGTCTATGTTAATTACACCATATATATAAATAATTTAAGGTTTATTCAATAATATCACATATAAATTGATCTATAGGTATCTATGTTAATTAACTTAAATAAAAAAGAATCATTGAAGGGTAATCACATTGAAAGGTATTGGAATAAAATATTCCATTACACAATACTATTGATTAGGAAGGACAAAGGAAGTGATAGATCATTTTCTATAGGTATCATAATTCGACCATAAAATGTATACTTTGGAACATATACTTTTAGAATTAAATTATGAGTAATCTAGAGAGTTAAATTGAATATGTTAACTAGTTATGAATCAGGGGGTAAATTAATCATTATAATGGATTAAAGCATTTTTTATGGTGAATAATCAAAAATCAACTTACAATCCATATGTTGTTATCATTTAAAAAAGAAGTATGCCACTTGATGGAATGATAATAAGAATTATATAAGGATACATTCATTTAATATGGGTATCAACTAATGTAAATATCCATACATATATTATAATTCTTTGTTATGAAATATAAAATATATACGAATTACCCAAAGAAAATCCCTCAGGAGTGTCAAACTAGGTTCACAGTATGGCCCCACTCACCATGAACCTGAATAATGGCCAGGATATACCCAACTATCTCTTTTCAGGGGTTTTATAACTTGATTTAACATATCTAAAACAATTCCATCTTGTAGTATCTAGACATTGATTTCATTTCTTGGAAAACCACACAATCATTTCTTTACTGAATTAGGATGGTTTTATGGATACAGTAAACCTTACCATCTTATAAAATTAATATAATGATATGTAATGGTGATCTCCCATTGATAACATAGTATGGAAATTATAATAATAATTAATAATAAAAAAATTCATTTAAAAAAGAAAAAATTAATAAGGATCACAAAATAAAAAAGAAAATGAAGAGTGTGGAACCTTTTTTGGCATAGTAGCAGCTTATGAAAAATATATAATTATAGGGAATATATAAAATCCCATTTAAAAAATATCACATGGAATAAAATACCATGGAATAATAATCATGGTAGAATAATAAAATAAATTTGAAAATTTAATATAAAAAAAGTAATGGACATGAAAATTAAAGAGGATGATCGAGGAAACCCTTACATTGAAAGGGTGATTCTTAAATCTAGATATTGACTTCTTATAACCTTGAAACCACCTTGGAGATACTATTTATATGATAATTGATATATATATAGTTATCAATGCCTTTTTGCTATTTATCAATATTTTTCACCATTCATACTTTCCCATATTTTTTTAAACCAGAAGTAGCACTTGAAACATCATTATTTCCCATGATACTTTCTAGGTAATTGTATACATTATTAATAGAGATTGATGTTATTTTTTAAAGTTTGACCTCATAGGTCATATGGAATCATGATAATTAATTAAAAGATTAGTGTAAGTATCTCTTGTTTTATTTATTTTGTATGTTACAACTTGTATTGATTGATGATTCTTCGATTTAACCTCTAGCTCTAAACACTTCATGTTTTTGGAGTTATTCTCATCCTAAAATAATATCATCTTGTCATACCAATACTAATTCAATGTATTTTTTTCTTCATGTATTTTTAGAGATTATTGTAAATAATTTTCCTTTTCTTTTAAATTGTTTTCATTTTCTTCTAGTTGAGTAGCTTTGACATCCTTAAAAATATTGTGAATATTTTAAAATGCTTGGAAAGATTCTCCAAATATTATTTTAATGAAATATTTATAATAAAAATTTCATTAAAATTATTCAATGTCTTTATTATATCATTCATTATAAAGAAAAAATATTTCTTCATTTTATTTCACATGTTTTTTTAGAGTGTTGGATATGTCTCCCTTTTAACTAATTCATATTCCGTAGAATTACCCACTTCTTCTAGATGTAATTTTTTATTATAAAGACACTTGATGCATAAAAAAATTCATTTTACAACTTATTAGGAGTTGTTATTTAGATATTAATATAATAAAAAATAAAGAATACTATGTTTTGTATCATCAACACAACTTAGAAATATTTCATAAGAAATATAACAATCCAAATAATTGTTCAAACATATACAACATTGATTACATTTTGTTAGTGGTGCATTTTCCGTTACTATAATATTATTATTAGTATTTCTTTCCTTTAAATTCCTTAAATTATTATGATTCATGAAACAAATATCTATCTCAGGTAACTCACTCATTTCCAGAAATATAAAATTCATAAAGACTTTCTTGGATCATTAGAGGGGACATATGCTATGATAAAACATATGAAGCCCCAGATTGGATAGACCAAGGAAAAGGGAGGTGGAATCATTGGATTATTTTTAATAAATTACATTTAAATTCAATTCAACCTCTATAACTAGATAAGGTAATTCATCCACTCAATATGATCTCTCAATCTGACCTCATTTTAAATTGAAATAATAGAGAGGGGGAAACACAAATTATTTATACGTTTAATAAAAATAATAGTCCTTAATCAAACCTGTTATCCCATTAGGTTATATATTATTCATTATAAATCAATTGATTGAACTTCTCCCATCACTAACTGAGTGAATTATTTTTCTTTAATCTCTAACTAAAAAACTTTTACCCTAGTTCCAACTGAGAGAATCTAAAAGATTCTAACTCCAACAGAAATACTTTCTGATCTACCTCCAACTGAGAGATGCCTTCTCTTACTGGATCTAACCATAAAGAATTACCTAAACTTAGCACCAACTAAAATATTCATCTTTTTTAAGGATTTTTCTACTTTAGGATTACCTTTTGATCATCTTTAATAATATTATAGGAAAGAAATTTATTATGTACCTATTCAAGTATCTTCTAGAGCATGTGATCAATTTTTTCCATCTAAATCAAATATTTTGATCACTTATATCTCATTAGTTTCCTCAGGGTAACTATGATCAAGATCATTATCCCTTATAATTAATTATCTTCCTCAATTATATGTGTTCCATAGATTCACACACATTCTACATGTATTATTCAATGGAATAATGACTTTCACATGTGAATAAAATTATTCATGAAAGAAAACCATTTATTTCCCTTTATTATCAAATGTGATTTCTTAATTGTGTATTAATAGTTTAGGTATCTTCTTCAATATCTAACACAGGAAATCATACATCTTCGATATATAAACCATTTCTTCAATGTTTCTTATAACATGATGTTATTTTCATACAACTTGTAATGCCCGACCCTAGATACCCAGAGTCGGTGCATTATTACATAACTTTGGAATGATCACAAGAAAGATCAAGTCTTGAAAGACCGATTATTTTTGTAGACTTGGAAACAGTAGATATATTCATAAAGATTACATTACATCACTAAGTGAAAAACTACAAAAACATATTGTCTTCATATCCCCTCATACTATCCCTGCAGGTCATTCATAAAATACTTCTTCACATCCTGGGAAAATTAAAACATTTAAATGGGTGAGCTCGGATGCTCAGTAAGGATAACAATATAGAGTAAACTTTCATAAATAAACATAAAAATTTAAGGCAATGTATAACTAAAACAAAAGCCTTTTGAACTTGAACTTCAGCATAATATGGAAAGGATAAAATGAAATAATGCCATTTACTTATTCACGTGGATATTCTACTAGTCGAATAATCACATGAAAATATTAATAACCACGTTTACAATGACAGAATGCATAATTCAAAACTATGATAACCATGTAGCCAAGGCCTCATGCCAAGACTACAAATATGATTTTGTCAAGGCCTCGTGCCAAAACACTAGTTTGTCTCATGAGAACTACCGATGCATTGAGGAGCTATAGCGGGCTCCACCCGTCACTTACTATGTACAATCCATTCCTCATATGATAAGTTTGAAATATGACATAAACATTCGTATTAATCTAGCATATGAAATGTCAATACTTAATCGAAAAACCATGAATGGTATAAAAATAGCACATCCACAGTCAAACATAACTCATTCGATACAATATGGAAGATTTTATTGTATCAGATTAATCTCAATCAATAATAATGAAGGATACTGACATAGATGAAAATAATCGTCAATAATATTAGAGAGAAATACCCCCCCTTTTGTTGAAATAATTTAAAAGTCATATTATTTGTCAAGAAACCATTTAAAAATAGATTTTGTAATCAAAGTGTCCCATACCACTTTTAAAATTTTATATGTAATTTTAATTTTAAATCTTTTATGTACATATAAATAAATTCTTAAAAACATTTTTAAAACATGGACATTAATGAGAAATATTTAGAAGAATAAATCAATAAAACACTTAAAAATGTATTTTAGTTAGAGTTTCTAACCAAAAGAGAGAAACATGAATACAAATAATTGAGGTAATCAAAACTCTATAATATCATGAGAATAAAGGGATTCATGATATACTATGTCAGAGTACATTATATAAACCATATAAAAGTGATTTGGTGTATAACAACAAACAAGTCTTAATGGAATGTAAATTGAGATGAATTATCTTATAAGGACCATATCATTAGGTTAAGGATAAATCAATGAAATAATTATGTGTGAAAAATATAAATACACTCAATATGATTGGATATTTTGTGTAAATCAATCATATGACATTAACACATATTCTTGTAAAAACAACACCAATGAATTGGATATTTAACTCAACAAATGGAGATTGAGTTAAAATTACTCTTATCAAGTTCATACCGATGACTTGAGAATTTATCAATGGGGTGATTATGTGTATAAAAATTATATCCATATAAAGGGGAGTGGAAATTATTACATAATCAAATGAATAGTGATTCCACACATAATCGTGGGGTAAAATAATCAATTAAGTATGCCTAAAGCCGAATGAGTGCAAATTGAAATTTCAAATTCCCTTATCGATTAGGTAACTTAAGAAACATACAACCATGAAAGAAGGATAATAGAATGATGATTTAAATACCCATAAATTAAATTATATTACACAATTAATACAATCATGGGAAATACACATACACCACTTTCAATAAATAAGTGGTAAACAATGGAATTCTCACAGAATTAAAAGTGAGATAAGAAACCCCTTACTTTGTAATTTTTCCTTGGTTGACGGTAGGTCAAACTCATTTATAATGGTGAAATAATTTTTATTTAATTATACAAGAATCATTTACATTAATATTATATCATATATGATCTTTTAACAATGATTTATTAATAATATCTTAGTATTATCGTCATTTTGGGTGTTAACTTACTCGTTTTCCATTATATTTTTTGTTACGTAAGATATGTTTGTTATGGATAGGTTGTATCTTATTCATATCCATAATTATATCAAGTCTTTAAACATTATTTTTAATCATCAAATGAGAATTATACTTGAATTGATACGATGGAGAATGAATCTCATCGCGTTCATGGAGACGGTAGTCCGTACGTACGCAAGAGTGACAATATCATTCATTTGATGTTAAAATAATATATAATTGGATGGTATATCATATATACAGAATAATTATCATGTTTTATGTATTATTTACATGAATTACAGATCATTATTATACCCATCCAAATAATAATTTATTGAATGATAATTACACCACGACGTGGAGACGGTAAGTTGTACGTACGCACATATGTTGACATGCCATTCAAAGGATGGATAGAATACTGAATATGGTTGTACCATATTTATAATAAAATCACAGTATATATAAGATACAATAGTTATTATTTTAGAATATAAATAATAAATAAAGAAGAAGTTGAAGAAGAAAGGAACTTGAAAGAGGGTGGTGAAAGCATTATCTCTTCTTCGGGTTCTTTCTTTTTATTTTATCAAAAGGGATTTTTAAGTTGGCTTTCTGATCAAACTAAGGCCCCTAGGTTATATTGAGGGAAGTTTAGAGAGTATTTGGGTAGGGTTTAGCAGAGTCAAAAGGCTTTGAATATGTGAATTAGTGAGAAGGGGGAGTTCCCTTTTATAAGAGGGGTGAGGGGCACCTTTGGAAAAGCTAAAAATATTATTTTATAATAAATTCATATTCGGTTTATAATGGCTCTAAAGTAGATTATTTAAAGGTTAAGGTGGGTATGGGTCGAAAATCACGCAACCAATAGAATTTAGACAGGTTTGGGTCATTATATTAACCATATCTTTAAGTATTAACTCTTAGTTAATTAGTTTCACTTTTACAATGTCTCTTTGTATTTTTATAATATATGGTTAATAAACTTACTATATACATCCAAGAGACCCCAAAGTGTTCCATTAATGATACAACTATCATAATATAAGTCTCTTGGCCGAACCTTATACTTTTAGGAATTTAATTTAAATTAATAATATAATATTTGTTTTAAAAACTCCTTTATGTCAATTTTGACACTACTTGGTATTTTGTTTTTGATAAATTCATAACAACATTATTAATTCGAAAAAAAAATTATATAATCAAAAATAATATGCTATATTAACCTATAAAATTAGTGGAATTCATAAAAAGTTTCAAATTACATTTATTGTGATATTTATAATATCAATTATTTTAATCTTTCATTAATTAGGTAATTACTGCATCACCATTGTGTCGTAAATAAATTAAATTATTTAATGGCTAAAAATTATAAATAAAATATCATTATGTAGGAAATGATTTTATATTTTTAATTAATATTTACAATAGAATATATCTTATTTACAACCCTATATTAAAAATGTTTTGGTAAATAAAATTTGATTTTAACTCTTTTAACTCTTCTTTGAATTAAATAATAATAAATGTCCAAATCAAATATAAGTGGACCTAAATGATAATATTTTACTCTTAAGGTTGTTTTTGGTCGAGATACACTAGTCCAATAGAATTAGGACATGTGTTAGGATAATATTAATATCTTTTTTACCCTTAATTACCCTATTTACTTTTAATCGTGGTAAATGAAAGTAAAAAGTAATTATTCACCAAAAATTATTTTCATCTCATTGAACCACATTTTACTACTTGATATTAACCGTTTCTCTCGGATTTTTGAAATTCCACTCATATAAGCGGTGCAATTATGTTTTATGAAAAATTTAGTTTTTTAACTACTACTTAGTGGTTTCACTATTCATCAAAAAATGAAAATTTCCAGAAAAATACCAAAAATTAGGCCTAAGCTATATTTGATATTATGAGTTCAAAAATTATGTCTATTTTACCAAATTAAAAACATAACAGTTGCATTAATTAATTTAAAAATTAATTCTCGTCGTCAAAACAAATAGCGTGTTTTTAAGAGATAATAACTATCAAAAGATTGATACTTGTTTATGTCTGGTTTAAATGTGAAATTACATCCAATAACCAACATTGTATTAAATGGTAGAAATATATTCTAAATAAACTTTAAAACAACTAAAATTAATAATTTATCACTATTAATTATTTCAATTAAAAAAATTGTTTTTAATTAAAATTTAGTAATTTTTTCTATTCATCAAAATATGAAAGTTATCCAAAAAGTGCCAAAATTTTACTCTCATATAATTTTGATATTACGAATCCAAAAAATGAAGTCCATTTCGAAAGATAAAATTTATAAAATTTCAAAAATTATGTATTACTATTCATAACGGCTAGTTTGATTGGTTGTGGTGTGTTAGAATCTCGAATTTGCGTACAATGCACTGCATTGCATTATTCAAAGGGAAACTTACCATGGAAGCTTGGGGTGTTACATTCTCCCCTCTTTCAATAAATTGTGTCCTAGCATTTTTTTTAAAATTGGGCTTGAGAATATAATGGAAAGTCCCACATCGGAAAAAGAGTCAATAAAACTATCACTTTAAAAAAAGCAAGAGAGGTATAAAGGTCACCCAAGATAACCCATACTAGGATTCCATGTAGGAAAACATGGATATGGACGATAAACTAATTGTTATGTTCTGATGGAGAGGGATAGAAAACATGATCAGGATAAAGTTAACATTAAGAAAATCACAAACTTGTGTTGGGAAAAACGGTCATTAGTCTCCCAATAGGAAATGTAAACGGACAACATTTTTTGTTTTAAGGTACATTACATAAGGACGAGGAATTCATTTATGATATTGAATAAGAACATAAAGATATATACTTACTTTTTAAGTACAGTTTCATTCTTTTAAAAAAATTACCACTAACTCATTTTTTTGAACAATGAGTATTCAAGAAGACTTGGTCACAATGGAAGAGCTAGAATAAACTTCTATAGAAATACATGATCCACATAGGATAAACTATATATTTACCTTGTCTTTAGAGATTAATCAAAACCAAAACGGTTAGTATAATATCTGATGATCCCCCAAATGGATATTCCATTAGAGAAAAAAAACTAATCTTAATTTCTAAAATTAAACCATCAATACCCTAAAGTTAAATAAATACCATTCAATAATAAATTATCCTTAAAATCCTTCAAAATAATCCAAAATAATATTGAAACCCAAATCATATAAGAATGTAGTCTTCCACATTAAATTTTATCTCTAAATGACATTAATTACTCTTAAGGTCACATACTTAAAAGTAATTAACCTAATAATTTCCATAAATAACCCATATCACAATAAATCCACAATAAAAACATAGATAGAAATCCACAAGTACTCCTCAAATGAAATCCCATAATATTCTATTTTCCTTGGGCATATAGTGTTCACAACAATGCGAAAAACTTCCCAAATAACATTTATCACTTAATCACTAAATCATTTTCCTATACTAAGTGTACTCATTTGATAAGACATAAGATCCCAAATCAAATTATTATTGATCAATAAAATAATTTGACTAAAAATAATAGTCACACTAACCAGGGACTTCACGTAGTCCAGTGGTAGGTGATAAATCCCAATCGCACTTTGGTTGTAGGTTCGATTCCCACAACTTTGTCTGATGCGATGGGTTGTCACACGGTCTGCGTGTTGTCCTTTTTCAAAAACTATATTTTATAACATTACCAAAATGAGATAAATTCCTCAAAATAACCATAACATAATTTTACCACAAATCTTATCTCATAGCTTGCATTTTCATCCCAAATTATAATAACTTATAATTTCCTCAAACCCAATGATCATATAAAACCAAATGGTTATTTATAACTATATCCACAAGAGAAAAGATAATTCTTCCTCAAATATCATTCTCACATGGAAAACTACATGGTTAAAAATACAAGAGAAAATTATTCCAAATTAAACCCATCAACAAGAGGCACTAATACTTTATAAACATTTCTGCAACCATTTATTCCCACATAGCTTCTTCTTTGACCAAGAAAATATCCTATAGAATATGGAATTCACTCAGGTGATGGCCAGGTCCCCTACATTTACGGCAAATGACTGTAAATGGATTCTTAGAACCATTTTTATCTTCTTCCATAGTAATCTTCATTTTTCTTAGTCAATTAATCACTTTATATCCTTCCTTCCCCCACGTAAAGCATTTCTTTGTCCCATTGAGACACTTTCCTGGGTGTCTCCTTCCACATTTTCTACATGATGGAAATTGAGGATTCCTTTCTCCATGGTCTCCACTACTGGGGCTCTTATCATTCATCACCTTTCTCTTTTTTGTTATGTCCGGGAATTGGTTAATATATATATTGTTGATCAAATTTTTGTAAAATTGATTTGTCATAAAGACGATATATTTTACTCCTATCAACGTTCCATTTTGTTTCTCATTTCCACTACCATTCCCACCTTGTACATAGTTCTCAATGTCACTATGACTTCCTTGGAATCCAGCCACTAACTAAACCAGAAATCATTGTGTAAGTAACAGTAGTCATAAAATCATTTAGATATTAACATGTCACCATACTCTCAATTTGAAACACATTAGGATTAACCAAGGTCATTTACTCTCATCTTACATATATAATACATCAAATCGGTTTTTAATGAAAATGTAAATTATCCTAATCATATCCCCTGGGAGTGTCGTAACCAAGAGTGAAGCAAGGCCCATTATCGTGCACCAGTTCCCATTCGAGTCTAGCTCAAAGCGGTGTTTTCAGGTATTACCCCTAGGTACATCTGTTCCAGAGCTTCCACTACCTGTTCGTATCCAGACAGGGATGTATTGCTCAGAAAACTCACAAAATCTCTACAATACCAAAATTCTAGTAATTTCTTCTATATGAATCCTCAAAGTTCATCTTAGGTCTATGTGCTCTAATCAGTGTTTATCAAAATCTATCTTCCAGGGTTTGTACTAAACTTCCTCTGATACCAACTGTAACGCCCCGACCCTAGATACCCAAATTCGGTGCATTATTACATAAAATTGGCATGATCACAAGAAAGATCAAGTCTTGAAAGACCGATTAGTCTAGTAGCCTTGGAAACACTAGATATATTCATAAAGTTTACATTACATCAATAAGTGAAAAACTAAAACAAAATACTATCTTCATATCCCCTCATACTATCCCTACAGGTCATTCATAAAATACTTCTTCACATCCTGGGAAAAATAAAACATTAAAAGGGGTGAGCTCAGATGCTCGGTAAGGATAACAATATAGTGGAAACTTTCATAAATAAACATAAAAATTTAAGGCAATGTAAAACTAAAAAAATCCTTTTAAACTTTAACATCAACATAATATGGAAAGGATAAAATGAAATAATGCCATTTACTTATTCACATTGATATTCTACTAGTCGAATAATTACATGAAAATATTAATAACCACTTTCATAATGACGGAATTCATAATTCCATACTATCATAACCACGTAGCCAAGGCCTCGTGCCAAGACAACAAATAAGATTTTGTCAATGCCTCATGCCAAGACACTAGTTTGTCTCATGAGACCTACCGATGCATAGGGGAGCTATAGCGGGCTCCACTCGTCACTTACTAAGTCCAATGCATTCCTCATATGAAAATTTTGAAATATGACATAAACATTTGTATTAAACTAGAATACGAAATGTCAATACATAATCGACAAACCATGAATGGAATAAAAATAGAACATCCACAGTAAAACATAACTCATTAGATACAATATGAAAGATTGTATTGTATCAGATTAATCTCAATCAAGATTAATTAAGGATATTGACATAGATGAAAATAATCATCAAAACTATTAGAGAGATATACCCCCCCCCCCTTTTTGAAATCATTTAAAAGTCACACTATTTGTCAAGAATCCATTTAAAAATAGATTTTTGAATCAAAGTGTCCCATACCACTTTGAAACTTTTAAAAGTAATTTTAATTTTAAAACATTAATGTCCATATAAGTGAATTATTAAAAACATTTTTAAAACATGGACATTAATGAGAAATATTTAGAAGAATAAATCTTTAAAACACTTAAAAATGTATTTTAGTTAGAGTTTTTAACCAAAAGAGAGACAATTGGTAAAAAATATTTGAGGAAATCAAATCATTATAATATCATGAGAATAAAGGGATTCATGATATACTATGTCAAATTACATTATATACACCATATAAAAGTGATTTGGTGTATAACAACAAAGAAGTCTCAATGGAATGTAAATTGAGATGAATTCTCTTATAAGGACCATATACATAGGTTAAGGATAAATCAACGACATAATTATGTGTGAAAAATATAAATACACTCAATATGATTGTATATTTAGTCTAAATCAATCAGATGACATTCACACATATTCTTGTAAAAACAACACCAATGAATTGGATATTTAACTCAACAAATGGAGATTGAGTTAAAATTACGCTTATCAAGTTCATACAGATGACTTGAGAATTTATCAATGGAGTGATTATGTGTATAAAAATTATATCCACGGAAAGGTGAGTGGAAATTATGACATAATCAAATGAATAGTGATTCCACACATAATCTTGGAGTAAAATAATCAATGAAGTATGCCTAAAGCCGAATGAGTGTAAATTGAAATTTCAAATTCCCTTATCAATTGGGTAACATAAGAAACATAAAACCATGAAAGAAGTATCATACAATGATGATGTAAATAACCATATATTAAAGTATATTACACAATGAATACAATCATGGGAAATACATATACACCACATGCAATAAATAAGTGGTGAACAATGGAATTCTCACGAAATTAAAAGTGAGATGAGAAACCCCTTACTTTGTACTTTTTCCTTGGTCGACGGTAGGTTAACATCCTATATAATGGTGAAATAATTATTATTTAATTTTACAAGAATCATTTACATTAATATGATATCATATATGATCTTTTAATATTTATTTGTTAATAATATCTTAGTATTATCGTCGTTTTGGGTGTTAACTTACTCGTTTTCCTTTATATTCTTTGTTACGTAAGGTGTGTTTTTTATGGATAGGTTGTATCTTATTCATATCCAGAATTATATCAAGTCCTTAAACATTATTTATAATCATCAAATGAGAATTATAATTGAATGGATATGATGGAGAATGAATCTAATCGCGTTCGTGGAGACGGTAGTCCGTACGTACGCACGAGCGACAATATCATTCTTTTGATGTTAAAATAATATATAATTGGATGGTATATCATATAGAAAGAATTATTATCATGTTATATTTATTATTTACATGAATTACACATCAATATTATACCCATCCAAATAATAATTTATTGAATGACAATTACACCACGACGTGGAGACGGTAAGCCGTACGTACGCACGTATGGTGACATGCCATTCAAAGGATGGATAGAATACTGAATATGGTTGTACAATATTTATAATAACATCACAGTATATATAAGATACCAGAGTTAATATTTTATAATAGAAATAACAAAGAAAGAAGAAGTTGAAGAAGAAAAGAACTTGAAAGAGGGGGGTGAAATCATTACCTCTTCTTCGGGTTCTTCCTTGTGATTTGATCAAAAGGGCTCCTTAGGTTGGATTTTAGATCAAAATAAGGACTATAGGTTGTATTGAGGGAATTTGAGAGAGTATTTGGGCTGGGTTTGGCCGAGCCAAAAGGCTTTTAATGTGTCAATTAGTGAGAAGGGGGAGTTCCCTTTTATAAGAGGGGTGAGGGGAACCTTTGGAAAAGCTTAAAATATTATTTTATAATAGATTCATATTCGGTTTCAAATGGCTCCAAAGTATATTATTTAAAGTTTAAGGTGGTTATGGGTATAAAAAAACTCAACCAATGCAATTTATACAGGTTTGGGTCATTATATTAACCTTATCTTTAAGTATTAACTCTTAGTTTATTAGTTTCACTTTTACAATGTCTCTTTGTATTTTTATATTATATGGATAATAAACTTACTATATACATCCAAGAGACCCCCAAGTGGTCCATTAATGATACAACTATCATGATATAAGTCTCTTGGCCGAACCGTAGATTTTTAGGAATTGAATATAAATTAATAATATAATATTTGTTTTAAAAACTCCTTTATGTCAATTTTGACACTATTGGGTATTTCGTTTTTGATAAATTCATAACAGAATTATTACTTCGAAAAAAATTTATATAATCAATACTAATATTTAATATTAACCAATAAAAGTAGTTGAATTCATAAAAAGTCTCAAATTACATTTATTTTGATATTTATAATATCAATTATTTTAATATTTCATTAATTAGGTAATTATTGCATCACCATTGTGTCATAACTAAAATTAATTATTTAATGTCTAAAAATTATAAATAAAATACCATTATTTAGGAAATCTTCTTAGATTTATAATAAATATTTAAAATCTAATTTATCTTATGTATAACCCTATATTAAAATTGTTTTAGTAAATAAATGTTGATTTTAACTCTTTTAACTCTTCTTTGAATTAAATATTAATAATTGAACTAATCTAATACAAGTGGACCTAAATGATAATATTTTACTCCTAAGGTTGTTTTTGGTCGAGATACACTTGTCCAATAGAATTAGGACATGTGTTAGGGTAATATTAATATCATGTTTACACTTAATTACCTTATTTACTTTTTACCGTGGTAAATAAAAGTAAAAAGTTACTATTCACCAAAAATTATTTCCATCTCATTGAACCATATTATACTCCTTGACATTAACCGTGTCTCTCGGATTTTCGAAATTCCACTCACAGAAGCGGTAAAATTAAGTTTTATGAAAAATTCAGTTTTTTAACTACCACTTAGTGGTTTCAGTATTCATCAAAATATGAAAGTTTCCAGAAAAATACAAAAAATTAGGCCTAAGATATATTTGATATTATGAATTCAAAACATATCAGTTGCATTAATTAATTTAAAAATTAATTCCCGTCATCAAAACAAATAGCGTGTTTTTAATAGATAATAACTATCAAACGATTGACACTTGTTTATGTCTGGTTTAAATATGAAATTACATAAAATTGCCAAAATTGTAGTAAATGGTAAAAATATATTCTAAATATAATTTAAAACCACTCAAATTAATAATTTATCACTATTAATTATTTCGATTAAAAAAATTTAATTAAAATTTAGTTACTTTCACTATTCATCAAAATATTAAAGTTATCCGAAAAGCACCACAATTTCACCCTAAGATAATTTTGATATTATGAATCCAAAAATGAAGTTCATTTCGAAAGATAAAATTTATAAAATTTAAAAAAGTAGGTATTACTATTCATAATGTCTAGTTTGATTGGTTGTGATGTGTTTGAATCTCGAAGTTGCATACAATTCATGCCATTGCATTATTCAAATGGAAACCTACCGTGGAAGCATGGGGTGTTACACAACTCAAGTTATACTTTACGTGTCCATAAACATTCATGAATGTATGAAAAGATCATATAATTGTTCTAATAATAGTGTATGTTTCCTTCTTAAAAAAATAATTCACACAAATTGTATTGATACATTTTTATATCTGGAAACTATATTCATCCAAAAACATTCATAGAGATGATAAGTTTAAGAGCATGAGTTATCTCTCCTTCACATAACACAATTTTGAAATAAACAGGTTCACATTGTCTCAATAAGGTTCATGAAAACCAATTTTAGTTTTGAATTACTCTTATAAGGTCAATTTCTAACAATTTGTGTATGTGGGACTTAGCTTTCATATCAAGACTCTTTATAATGAGGTTTTCAAGTCAATAGGCCATAATAACTCTCGTCATTCATGAAAGAATGATGTTTCATAGATCCTCTTCCCTTGATGTAGTTTAAGTTCACATAGAGACTCTATATAATGCTCTGTCACCAAATATAAATGTTTGAAACTCACCTCATCTTAAGGATTATGGGTTTTTAATAAAAACATTATTGCCTCTTAGCACCTTTGCTCTGAATTTTATGTGATGTCAAGAGTCCACAAAATATTCCATTTCATAGTATTTTAATATACCATAGTTTTTGAAATTTTATTCTTTATGTGAATAGAGAGTTACTAAAAATAAATTTTCCTCTTTTAATGAGAGTTATACCCATGTTCGTACGACAGTACCCACATGTTCCTCATCATTGAAAATGTTTGAACCCATGCACATTTGAAGACCTCATATGCAACGTTATTTGAATTTTTCATAGGAATGCCTCCAAGTTATATATACACATGAAAGTAATTGATTTCATTCATTCCATTAGTTTCATCACAAGTCCCTCATTTATAACACCTGAAGATTTTATATTATTTTTCTTATTAAATAAATTCAATTTCATTAATAGAGTGTGTTTCACACAACACCGAGCTTAAATGAACTATAATGAACTATTATTTTAACACAATCGATATCACTTATCCATTGGAATGATAAGAATTAATGATATTACCTATGTTATGAAAATATATTTTAATATTTTATATAAAATTAATTCATTGGTTAAAAAGTAATTATAAATGAAAATAAAAAAACCATATAAACTGAAAGGATTTATTTTTTATAAAAAACTATTTTTATTTCTATAATGGAATTTTATCTTAATAAATTAAATTAATCACTTTAGTTGAAAGATATTAGTGGAATATATATGTTATATATTCAATAAAATGTATTTAGAATCGTATATTTAGATTTATATTCTTAAGATAGGAATAAATACAATTTTAAGAATAAAAGGATATATTATTTTAAAAGGAAATTTTACTACATTTGAATGGAACTCTTAGTTTAAATCAGAATCTTAACACTTTTATATGATTTATTTTTAAAAAACGAACTTCATTTTGAAAAGTTTAATATAAAAATTATTTTTCGGTGATTTTTTGGGATTTTTATGAGATATTTCATTTTCTAATGAAAATTGAAAAATACTGCTTTTTTACTAAAATATTAATTTTCATATAAATAATTTATAATTGTAAATTATATTTTAAATTGTTTCCAAAGTATATTTCATTAAATAATACATCAAAAAATCCAATTTCTATCATTTGAATCAATTTCACATTGAAATTGGATATAAAAACATCATATACTTTATAACTTATGATCATTAAAAACTCATTTTCCTATTACTTCCAAAGAATTAATTTTAAATATAAATTTTAAATTATGTGAATTGAATTTGGTAAAATAGATTCCATATTTGTAATAATAAGATAAAAAATATGTTTTAAGGTCATTTTAAATTTTATACATTATAAATTTACCTTAGTAAACAAATTATTTACCAAAGTATTGGTAAAATACTAAAAAGGGGTACAGTTAAAAGGTAATGTAAAAAATATATAAAAACTACAATATTAAATTTATTTTTGATGTATTTATTGACTATAAATATCCATTAAAATCGCAATGATCAGCCAAATTTATGTAAATTAATTCCACCACAATGACATTGGGTATAAACATAAAATAATCATTATTAGCTCACTTAAATTCTCCTCTCTTCAAGTATAAATGCCACCCCATTTCAACTAAAATTACATAAAGGTCTTAAAATATATTTGGAATCCACTCCTCCTCACCCTACCCATGTCGATGTGCATTTGGTCTCACAAAAATACAAAATCCGAGGTCCCCAATCAGTCCTCCAATGTTTTCATATTCAAGAGGAAGTTAAATTAAGAACCACTAAAGGGAATCATAAAGTAAATATTACTCATCTCATCTTTACTTCATTGAGATATATTCCATATTAACCACTTATTTCACGGGTGTGGTATATATATATTTCTATTTTATATAAAATATCATAAATATAATTATAATCAGGGTATTTAATTTTTCATTTACTTTCATTGGGTATATGATTAAACAGATTAGATGTTGTAAGGGATTTATTAACTCTATTTTCATTCACTAGTTTAACGTTATATTTAATTGATTATGTTAGGATAATGGGATTTATGTAATTAAATTTGATTATATCAAGTTTTATTTCAAATTTTATTATGTATATTTACATCAAATATACATAATATATTCATTTGATTAACAATATGATATTTGTAAGTGACTTTATTTCAATTTCACTTCATTAAGCACCTAATTTTTTTTATTTGGTGTATACACATCCTCTTTGTTTTGATTATGATCATAATTAATTGAATATTTAATTTCATAAAAATATCCATATTTCATGTATCATGGATATTATTATATCCTAATATGTATGACATACAGTGTTTACTTGGAAATTGATTGGATTAAATGGGGAAATAATGTTAAATATGCATATTTTACTCAAAACAGATACTTGTTGATAATGTATATTGATTATTAAATTAAATTTATTTTTTTATATATGATGAATGATTTAGAAATATATTGATAGATGGGTCCCAAAATTGTATATCCCCTTGATGTATTGACTGGTATCATGAGAAAAAATGGTTTGGAAATTTAAACAGGTTTCTACCTATAGATTAAATTTTTTAGTGATAACTCTTGAAGGTAGTGGTTCGTGTTCCAAATTTTTTTTCCTAATAATTATGTTTTTTCTTCTCTCATTATTGAGTTTTTATTATCTAGAAAATTTAAAAAATTAAAAAATATATAGATAAATTTCATTTTCAGTTTATTGGTTAAATGATATGCATGCTTGATTTTTCACCTTTCCATGTTAACTGATCATATTTATTCATTATTCCATCAATTTTACTTAACCCTTCTAGAGAATTTGATCTTAACATTATTATTTTTAATTTCCCCAAGATATATATAATTGTTCTTTGAATAAATTATTTCGATATTGAAGATTTTATTTTATTATATATTATGTTCTATTTTATATTCCCAATGTAAAATGGGTTTTATCTATGTATCTAGTCTACCAATACTAATAAAATATTTTTTCCTTTGGGATGTGATTCCTTGTAATCATTCCAATTATATAATGTAAGGTACAGAATATAGTCTTATGGGTTAGGGCCATTACAATTGGTATTAAAGAATGTTTAGAAGAATCCTTAAGAACATGATTTTTTAGAATATATATTAGAGAACAAATACCAATTTATAAATACATTCAGAGAAACCCAACATATGATTTAGAGATTAGTTATATATAAATTTTAAATTTTCATTATGTATATTTTATATTATACAATATGTTTCATAATTTTATGATCTAATCTAGCATTTCTTTGTTAATAAAAGGCACGCAGTAGAAAGAATTTAGACCTCACAAATTCACATGATATCAAGAGTAAGAATAACATAGTATTTTATGAGAATAATCCAATATTTCTATGGGAAATAGTCTCCCAAAGATTCTCATCCTAAGATTACATAATATCATGTTATAACAAGACATATAATGAATTATCCAATTCTTATGGTTTCAAATGGAAGAAAGTGAAGAAGGCAACATTTGAGAAAATTATGAATATAGGGAATTGGGGAACTAATTATTTCCCCCCATGTAATAATTGTGTAGTGAAACAACCTGAAAGTGATTAATTGGATTGGGATTTTATAAAGAGTTTAGAGAGGATGGACACCATAATTCTAACTTAATGTGAATGAATAAAATTCCATGTATAATGCTTCGACTATAGATATATGGGGAACTATGAAAATGAATTCCCAAAGCATCAAATAAATACACCTCAAAAATATAATAGATAATGTCCAATCTTATGATGTTACAACATATGAAGAAAAAAAATTAATATTGATTTTTTTTTGGATTTAATAATTTTGTTGTTTAATTATTTTATCAATGATTTCTTATTTATATAAATTATGTAATATATAAGGATTATACGATAGTACTATTTCTTAAAGTATTTAATAGAATATGTTGAATAACACAGATGTCTAAGAGAAGTTATCTTATTGTAATTATATCTTATGAGAACAAATGATTGAGGGACGGTAACCGTAAATATATATTTGATGTTGAGATAATAATTATAAAGTGGTGTTTGTTAGATAGTATTGGTGACCATGAAATTTGTTAGTTATTTGATGGAATATGTTATATTTTTATTTTTCAATATATTTTTGGATTTAAATAATATATTCAACAGCCTCAGATCTTATTTTTTGAATAATTGGCCCTTTATATTTAGGTTTTTAGGTTATCAAGGTATTCATGTATTTGTTATATAACAAAAAGAGATACATTATGTTTTTTCGATAATCGAATGTTATATTGATTTTTGAAATTTAGTGACATTCATTATAAATTTTGGGTCTCTGATTTCATATTGAAATATTTTGGATGAGTCTTAAGACTAACAACTAATGTAATAGATTATGTTGAATTTTGGATATTATTTCTTTTTGGTAACATGTTCTAACCATTTTTGTTTCAATAAATATTTAAAGGATAAAATAATGACTTGTGCATATTATAATTCACTAAAGTGATTATGGAATGAATAATTCAACTTTAATATTCATTTTTGGCCATAAGAGATAATGAGAAAATAGATAGAAGAATAACCAATGGATAAAATTATTCATATGAGTTGGAAATTAATCAATTAAAATTATTTTTTTAAGTGACTATCTAAGAGAGAGGATAGTGGTTGGGTGTTATTTTTATATGATTTTCCCTAATAATGGGGTATTGTATAGGTTAACTACAAGATGTAATCTTCCATAAGCTTTGGACGAGCCATGTATTGTAGGGTTTCACGGTGTCCTAGTAAGAACATCATGACTCAATAGTTATTATTTTATTTTGTATCTTTTTTTATTTATATTACTCATAAATATACATTTATATGATGGCATATTATTTTGAACCTATGAAAAACCTACTGAGATATATTTTCACCCCTTGCATGGGAACCTTGTACTTGTGTAGACCTTACCCTTAAATTCTGGGTCAGCGGTTTTATATGTGATTAGGCTATAGTATCTTGAATAGATTAGAGGTGAATTGACATTAATATTGTGATTGGTGGTAAATCATCATATGTATTTTTAAATTTTTTTATTATATATATTTTATTGGCCTGAAGGTTGATATAGGGGATGTTTGATCATATGAATAACATTTACCTTTTTTATTGTATAGATGTGTATCTATTGAGTTATGGGTTACATACGCTCTATGTCCATATGCATGTATTCTAATGTTGTATTTTGGATGGTTTTGCTAAATTATTAACTACTATTCATTGTATATAGAGAGTATAGCCTCCCTAACATTTATTACTCTCAGTATTATTTGGTAACTTCATTCATAAAGGGTGGTGCGCTGATGGTCATGTGTCAATCCCATGTACTGTACTATTCGAGTGATTTTATTAAAGAAATTAAAAAATGTTATAGATATTTATTTATTTATATTAATATTTTAGGACTTGATTGTTAGATATAGGAATTATTCAAATTTTATGATATACTAGAGGCTGGTGATTCAAGAATACATATCCGATGGGAATTCTAAGTTACCAGTATTATGAGATTTTTGTTAAGTTTTTAACTATTTAAATTTATATATTTACTCAAGTATGATGTGTTCATTTGAGGTAATTAATTATAACTTTTTTCTCAATTACATACTGGAAGGAAGTGTGTGTAAATATTTGTGTGAAAAAATTCATATGAAATTAACATTTTTTTAAGATTGATTACTAGTTAGAAAAAACTGTTCAGTTGTTTAAAGTTTGAATAATAACTAATATAGTGTTTTCCTATATAAATTTGTGGTGGAATTCTATTCATATGGACAATAGTATTTTATGATGAAAATATTTTTGGATCCTACTCGAGGATATCATCATATGATGATTTTATGGTCTTATGGTATACTTCACTCATACAATAACTTAGTGAGTTAGGTCAAGCATATAAATCATAGGTGATGAATTAGTACAAGATATGTATTCAGGATATGTGTTTTAGAAAATTCATGAGTTTAATTAATGAGTTTGATACCCATAAGAGTTTTGAAAAAAGTCATGTGGGAAGCCTCATTCTGTAAGGATGTGAAATACATAAATTTCTTTTGGTTTTTGATCATGTTAGAAGGTGGGATCAATTATATGCCATGTGATTTAGGTTTTGGGTGTGGTTCGTAATGGGATAGTGAGATGTGATCCTATTGGTTTCGTTATAGGATGAGAAAAATATGGGACTATGATTTTTTGTTTGGGATAGACATGTGAATGGTGGGTGATCATGTAGCCATCCTTATCATAAGTTATATTATTTAGGATCATTATTAAATAGGGAATCAAGAGTGATTCTAGGATTGTGTGGTGGAATTAAAAATATGTACGTATTCTTTTTAGGAACATGATCCACGTATGGGTGTGATGTGATTCATAAATGATTGATTTTGTCTTTATGATCTGGAAATATTAGAGTGTATACCCATTTTCGGTTTGCATGGGGTTGAGATGAGTGTTAATATCAGAACCAGTGAGATAGTTTTTTGGGGTTCATTCTACCTTGGAAAGAGGAGAGTGATTATTATCTGGGGATTTCAGTTAAATACTTTCTATGTGAGGGAAATGAATATTTAATATATTTGATACCTTTTTGGTATATGGAGTGTAGAATAGGTTGTATGTCATTCCATTGAAGAACCCAAGAAGTAAAATGATTATGTTATGATGGTGTAGAGTATTATATGATCCATATAGGCTAGAAAATCATCTATAACACACGAGTGGGTATTGGTGAAGGTCAGAGTTAATGTGTGATTAAGGAGGGTTTGTAGCTTCTCAGTTTCATTTATGGGTTCAGTAATGATGAGAATTGTGAGACTCATATGAAATTAGTGGATCAAGGTTTGATAATATCATATGTGTTTCGTTTATAGTAATATTGGACATCCATGAGGATTTTTGAGGTATTATAATAGGATAAATTCAACGACAGATAGAGGTATGATATTTTTTATGGTGATACATTCATTCTATGTAGAGTACATTAGCCAAGGTGTTGGGGATGATAAATGGATCATCAATATGATTTTATGACCATGGGTTAGAAAACCATCATGTTTTAGATTTAATTTCATGGTTTATAATAACTTTTTGGATGATATGCCTTTTCTTGTAAAGAGTTATGTGTGATTGGTGGTGAAATATAAATAGATTAGTGCCTTGGGAACAAAATAAGAAAGAAGATATAGTGGGGAGTGAACCACTAGCTATTGTTGTAATTTATCTAATTTTTTATTGAGTTTTGGTGGGCTTGTAGGGTGATGATTATAATAAGCATGTAATTAATGTAGATTTTTTTTCCATGATAGTGATTTGGTATAACAAAGTTGGATGCATCTAGTTATTATGTTTGGAATTTGAAATACTTGGTTTTTGGTAATTAGGTGTTTTGGTTTTGTAGTACAATGATAAATATAATCTTTTTTTGTGGATCATATTATCAATCACTCATCGATAAACATTGTTTTATAAGGGTTGTCTGTATAGTTAAGTTGGTTGGTTGATAGTTTAGATGGAACTGGGATACTAGTGTCTAGGTGGATCTGATTTTATCTGGTTCTATGTTGACTGCCTGATTTGGGATTTAAATATGATGTAGGATGAAATCCTTGTGTTATAAGTAGACTCAAAATTGGATTTAGTGTCATCCAATAGTTTTTTAGATTGATTATAAGTTGATAGAAATGAGTGGAGTATATTTATAGATTTGGTTAGTTGAGTATCCAATAATTGAATTACACTGATTGTCGGTTTCAGAAATTGATTTGTATTTTTGGATGATTCGATGATTCCTTCAAGAATTAAAATGTTAGGATTGTGTAATTGGATGATACATCAATTTTAAATAATTGTTTTTTATTGGAAATTCATCCAAGGGATGATTGAGTGTTGTTTTTCATGTAATTAGATGAAATGAGGAGGAATTTACATCAGAGGAATTATTTAGGATATAGTTGTATTGTTTCAAGGTTGTACCAACGTTTTGGGGTAGAAGATGGTATATTATAGTTTCCTTATTTGATAATAGATCCATCTCTGATTTGGTTTTAAATCATGATATATTTGTGGTGTCAAATTTTTACCATTGAAATGGAGGATAAGAGGAGTTTCTAAATTCTTCTCAAGGATGGGAATCATTATAGATGTGAATTTGTAATGAACCAGATAATTATTGGTGAATAATTCCGAAATTAACATCAATTGTTTTTTAGGAGTAGGTTTTGATTAGAGAATTTTGATTTTGATTTTAAATTTGAGTGTTAAGATATCTCTAATAGGTATTTTTATGAATTTTTTGAAGTTAAAGAGGTATATCGACAGACTGGGTTAGATTTGGAGGAGGTTAATAATGCATCCAAAGGCTGGAGACACCACTGGGTACACATAAGGGATCCATCTGGTACCTAATTGCATTAGATGAGAGGTGGTGGTCTCTAAGATCCACTGGGTGACCATTGGAAATTGAATGGGTGGTCAATACCTTATTAGGTACCCACTAAAATATGATTTTTACCTGGTAGGTTATGCATTAGTATTTTTATGGATTTAAGTGTAAATTCTTAACACTTATATTTAACCCCTACTTGGGGTATTCCTCTTCCCACCAAATTAACCAACAATGGGATATACCCCCTTACCTCTATTTTCATCCCCCTTTAGAGGTATGAAATCTCCCTCATTTCCCCATTATTCTTATTTTTTGATTTAAATTGGGTTTTTGAGCCTTTAAGATAGGTTTTTAGTGATTATTCAATGTGAGTATGGTGGAATTGTCTTGAAAAATGGGGATTTGGTGTGTGACTGTAAAAGAGTGTGAATAAATAATTAATTCATGTAACCACCCTTTATTTTGGTAGAGGATCATCATAAGATCTGTTTCCTAAGGATTTATTAGATTTATCTTGAAATAAAAAAATATTGGAAATCGAATAATGGTTATTTTTCTCATAGAGTTCTCATAGTTGTGTCATTGACATTTTTTATGTCTTTAGTCATGGTTTCAGTGTTACAAGGTTGATTTATGAGAATTCATATGTTACTCCAAGTTGGATTAATTGTTTTAATGATTTATAAATAATATAATTAATATTGTATGTGTTATGACTTGAGATAAGGTCTTCACATTTTTATGACTTGATTTGAGTTTGGATGAGGCTTGATGAGTGTTGTTTAAGGATGGTAAATACTATATAGAGTCATCATGTCTTTATATTACATATCCATAAGTGTAATTAATGGAAAATTTTTAATGATTAATTTTGGTATTCTTGTTTGGGTAAATTAGATAAGGAGCAATGATTACCTAAGTGTGGAATTAGGTTTCTTAGTGCCCTTAGGATTATATCTAGTTCTCTGAAATGAGGAAATTTGAATCTTATGGTGACAATATTTTCTAGGGATAAGACTTTGGTTGAGTTGTGAGAGACCTAAGAAAGGTCTTAGGGATTGGTATGATCTGTGGATAGCCTATGTTGGTTCTTACTAGGGATAGTTAGTTGGCATGGGGGCTTATTCCTATGAACAATGGGTGGGATAGTCATATGTGCATGTATAAATTATACTGACAACTTAAGGGTAGGTAGTAACATTAGTTCATATGGTAAGTTTTTTATGCCCTCCAAGACTCAATTTGGTTCAGGAAGTTGGTTTTTCATAGTATCATCTTGATAGAAACCCTATATAAGATATGTTAAAGGACCAAGGTGGGGGTTGTGGGAATTTCATGGTGGTTTTACATTGGATTTCAAAGGGGCTTGGTGTGTGTTTAGACTGAGGGATTACTTAGGTAGCGGGGCTAGGTTGTTGATGATAAAATTAAAATGGGGGGGTTGTTACCTACCTATTAAGTCCCATTAAATGTAGTTAATGGGGCCCATTGGTTCACCAATGACTAACTAGTGTGGGTCGGTATCAATGGCTAGAGATCAGGTCAGGTCTTTGGAACCTGATTGATACTCGTATGGGTGAGATAACGATACCACCGGGTTTCGAATGACATGGTTTTGTGTATATTCCTATATTAGTGTGGTTATCCTATGAGTATAGGTGAGTTTAGAAATATTATTTGGGATATACATATATGTTACAAGTGACTGGAGATAGGTTTTGAGATATGTATGTGTTGTGTTGACGACATGAGAATCTTGCCAAGAGCCAAGGGCTAGCCATATGAGCCATAGTGTGCTTATGGGTTAAGATATGTTACGAGGGGCCTATGCTATGTGAGAATACAATGTCTGTTTTTTTTCTATGAGGACCATCTATAATTGAGAGGTAATGAGACATATATTTATATGCATGTCTTACCTTGAGTGGGGAAGTTGAAGTTGAGGGTTGGTATGACAGCCTACCTTAAGTGAATAAGAAGCAATTGAGGCATGGTATAATGTTATTAATATTTTTTATGGGATTGTACCCTGTGTGAGAGAGTATTTTTTGAGATGTAGTTTGTGATTTGATATGATACCTCACCTAGAGTTATAGGGTGGTGGTGTGAGACCTGATATATGATGTGGTATTATACCTCACCATGGGAGAGATAGTGGTAGCATGAGGTATAATACTTTTCACAGTTTGAGAACACACCCAAGGTGAGTGGGTGGAATTAACAAATGGGATATGATATCATGAATAATTTATAGACCTTACAATCCATTAGAGGATAGTGACCTAGACTCAATCATAGACCATTTTCCCAATATATGGTTTATAGTCAGAGTTTTGTATGGAATGACTTCCTTCATTAGCTATGATTAGTCCATGTATGGTAGGGTATCATGGTGGATTTTTTAGAACATGATGAATCAATATATATGCTTGTATGCCATAATTTTTTAATTTTCATCATGAATACACATTTTTATGAAATCATATATTAGTGGGACTTTGTGTAATCCTATTTATAAATTTTTCTCAAACTCTATACAGGCACCCCTCTATGCAAACAAAGTTTTTGTTTAACTTCCATGTCATGGGTTTCACAAGTGAATGGGAAAGGTCATCCTAAATATATTAGAGGTAGTTTTAGGTGATTATTAAGGTTTATAGTGATTCCTCATGTGTATTTTTTTGTTTGTTTATTTTTTATATGTTTTGTCTCATTGGACAATTTGTGGGATTTAGTACAATTTGGATAGAATTTAAATTTTTTATAGAATGCATCTGTATTTATTCATTTAATAGTTATTAAAGAATTAATTATATATAAGGGGACTCTATTATGTGATATTTTATGATTTTTTATTGTTTATTTATTATTAATAGTTATTATATAAATATTATAATCTCATTAACGTTAATTATAGAATCCAGTTACTAGATGATGGACTCTAGAAAACAAGGCGGCATAATTAATGTCATGTGGTGACCCTTGATACAGTACCATTCATTTGATTTTAGTTGAGGTGTTATAGTTATGGTTTTTACAAAATATTAATATTTTATGATATACAGTTATTTAAATAAATATTATTTATTTGATATCGTTCTTTAAATGCAAAACATAGATTTCAAAAACTGTGATATACTATTAAAATATTATTATTTAATGTGATAGTTATCACATATCCTTTACATGGATAAGTATTGATATGAATAACTTAATTATGAAAAAATATTTATTATGTATGTATAAAATTAATTCATTAGTTATCAGTTGGGTATAAATTAAAATAAAAGTATATGATGGTAAAAGATATGATTTTCTGAAAAATGGTTTTTATTCACACAATGTTATTTTATATTAATAAATTAAATTAATATCTATTTATGAATTATTTAAATTAAATTTATGTATTATATATTTAATCAAAGGTTTTAATATTAATTTTTTTTAGTTTTTACTAGGAATGGAAAAAATAAGAAAAAAAATTTATGTTTTAAATATATTTTTCTAAAAAAATGTTTGCATCTCTTTTTGAGTCATTTTAAATTAATATTTACCACTTATAGAATTTTTATATTTTAATATGGGATTGATATTTATTATCAAAACAATTAATATAATTTAATATTCTTAAAATAATTTTTCCTTAATATAAAATGAAGTCATGATAAATATTTATCACCCAAATCAAATAGTTAAAACTTGGTTATAACTATTGGGTAAATCTTTAGAATATATCTAAAACATTCATTTACCCTATATTTGAGTGTTTTTTTAACAAAATATATTTTTAAGAAGTTAAATAATTTATATCAAAACATTTTTTATTTCAAAACCCATGTTTTCCTTTTTGAAGATAAGTTATATTTTACACAAATTGAAAACTATTTTAAGGAATTTTTATTTCATGGTATGGTTGTAAGGTTAAATTTGGGTTTTTAATGATAAATAGTTCTATCAAATAAAATTTTTATTGAATAACCCAGAAAATCATGGAAAAAAATTTCCCTTGATTTTAATGTATAGTTATTTTTATGCTTAAATCATGTGTCTTCATAAATAATTTTTTCTGTGTTTTTTGTATTTTTTTTAAAATTAATTTCTTCCATCGATAGAAATTAAATATCATAAAATTTATTCAAAAGTCTTATTTATAATTTTCAATTTTTTGCTATTAAAATTTTATTTTTGTTTACATAATCAAGTTATCATGGTAAAAAAGTTATGTTTTCATGGTTTAGGATCAAATGGGTTTAAAGTGGTTTAACTATGTGAAAATGAATAAAATTTATTCAAAAATTGTGAAAATGTGATTATTTGAGCTTATTTCTACCCTATAACATCATATATTTTCATTTTGTGTTTCCTAGTTCTACATTACATGATCATGATATATATATATATATATATATATATATTATTTAATCTTTAAGTAATTCCATGTTTTCCCTTTATCTCGCTTATAAAATAGAACCTCCTCTTCATCATCATTAAAAAGGATTGAGCCTTCCATATTAACTAATACATTCCATCTTTTTTTTTTATATTTTCCAATATCCTTAATATTTTTTCCATTCCAAAATATCATTCTTTCAATCCATAAGGTGCAGGACAAAATGGTTTCTCAATGAAGAGGTATAGCTCTTAACCAAATACTTTAAATTTTATTTCATATTATAAATCCAATAAATATATGGTATCCATTCTAAAATTAGTAATTAATTAACTTCAGTAAAATTAATTTCTATTATACTAATGTAGAAACCATTACCAACCTCATTTTTATCCTATAAGAGAATAAAACTTCACTTGTGCCTATGTTTTGACTACCACCTCCACAAAGAGATGTGTTTTATTTTTCATCACCACATCACATTGATGGTTATAATTATGGATTTAATGAATTTATATGATATTAATGATATTATTATGTATTTTAATGTGAAATAAGTTTTAATTTTATTAATTCTATCTATCTAAAGGTGGAAACATCATTCATGATTACATACTGACCACCACCTCTACGAAGTGATATAATTCATTTTTCCTCACCAAATTATATTAATAGTAATAAAATAATATTTAATGATTACATATGACACTCATGAAATTATTAAAAATATATAGATTATTAAAAAATGATAAATGTACAAGGATCATGAGGTATGTACCAAAATATACATTAAAAAAGAAGCAATTATCACCAAGAACAATCAAATAAAGAATAGCTAATATATGGATGATAAGATTTTATAAGTATATAAAATTTGGAATGATAAATATTAGTATGGTAATTTAATATAATTATAATAAATATATATTTACTACAAAATAGTTTCAAACCTAAATTATGTAATATGGGACTTGAAGTAGGGGTTCATGTTACAATTTTATTTCTTTTCCCGATTGTCAATGCCAAATTTCAATTGGGGGAAATTTTGTAGATATTAACACTTAAAAATGATATAGCTTATTATCATTATTTATTCTTATAATTTTTTTTGTTATTATTACCATTTTATTGAGTTTGTTACTTAAAATTATTGAGAATTTTTTTAATAAAAATTTGACAATATTTCGTCTTCAGTTAATGTAATTTTTCTTACATGTCCATACTCATTAAAAAAATTAAAATTCTATAAATTTAACATAAATATCTTAAAAAGGTCATTTTAAGTTCCTTTAAATTTATTTACAATGTTTTACAATGTAATCCTTTCAAATAAATATATTTCCAGAAAAGAAATTTTTTTAATTTGTTTTTCAAAATATTGAGAGAAACGTTTTATTTTAATGTATATGACATGAACCAACTTTACAAAAATAATAATAAAAAATTTTAAGATTACTAAAAATATTTACATGGTTATTTTCAGTGAAAATGACTTTCTTATTGTCCTAGGAATTTTTTTTATATTTTTTTCAAGGGAAAAATATATTTTCTCATGATTTTAATGAAATTATTCAATGATATTTTATGGGAATTATTTATCTATTTCACTATATTTTATTTATTATTATGCTTCACTAGAGATACGATATTATGATATTGTGGACATTATTCCTCTGTATGGATTACAATTATAATTATTTATGGTTTATTCAGTTAAACTTATTTCTTTACTATGGGTTAGTTATGTTATGATAAAATAATTATGATATTTTTCCCTTTGCATGGGTTTTGATATAATGAATTAATGAATGTTTTAAAATCATGTGGAATGAATATGTATTTTTTCATTATGTGATGGGTGGTCCTTTATATTCCTCTAATACAAAGGGTAAATCTTTTTATCACATTGGATAATTATGGGAAACAAATTTATGTTCTTGATCCACTATGGGAAATGGGTATAAATTATTGGTCCACTATGATATGAGGAAAAGCTGGTGATTTATGATCTAATTTGATATGGGAAATTGGCGGTGATGTCTTGTTTTCTATGATAAGTGGAATCATTTTTATTTATCTTTTATGATATGATTCTCTCAGTAGTTAACTGTGCCATTGATGTGGCTTATTTTACTATGATAGTGACACACTCTTATGACATGTTTCTAGAATTATGATTTGGACTTATGGTTCATGATTTATTTATGATGATTTCTTACTCTTATGATTCATGAATTTTGAAATTATAATGTTTTTCCCTGACTCGGGATTATGATCTATGAAGGATTGAGTATGGAATTTCAATGTTATAATTCTTATATCATACCCTTATGCGTATATTATACTTTCATATAATCATCGATTGATATCTCACATAATTACACTTATTGAGCATCTGAGCTCACCCTCTATTATGTTTCCTTTCCCCATGTTATGTAGAATTTTTTTAAGTAGGGTATGTCAAATAATGTAATAATATGAGAATAACTTTTGGGGTGATTTTTACGATCTATCATGAAATACCTTGTTTATGCATCTAGTATCCAAATACACTAAATTTTTTATGGTTCTTGGGTGTGTAATGTTGTTATATTTATTGATTATTCATCTAAATGTATATAATATTTGTGTATGAAATTCTTATGATTCCTTCGTTTTCATTAGAGTGTGGATTAGATATATATTGAGATTAATATTAGAAAACTTTAGTGAAGATACTAGGGATAATACTATGAATAATATAACATATTAATGTTTTGGTAAGGTATATATTATATGGGTGTCCTATAAATACATCCCTTTATAGATCATGTAAGTGGATTTGGATTAATAATAGATGAATGTAGGAGAAATAACATAGAATGAAAAGGATGAGTATATCATGGCCATCAATCTAGTGTAGAAGGAAAAATCCCCAACTCTTCACTTGTTTTGGAACTTTGGAAGGACATACATGAGTTAATTAACATTTTTTATGAACTATTATGTGAAAACGAATATATAATTATAATGGATAACTTATGTTAAACCAATGGTGTCATATATGAAAAATAAGGTGTCCTGATTTATAAATCCTACGAATTATTTTTCATGATTATAATATTTCTCACTGTAATTATTTTTACTTTATGCTTACACTGTGACATGTTGTTTTACTCAATGAATCGAACTAGATATGATCAAACTAATAATTATTGTGTGGGAAAATGAATTTATTTTCCTCTAGAGAAACTAAATTCTGTGTGATCTTCAATACAAAATCTTTTTATACTCACGAAACATTTTCAATCATTGAATCACATTGATTTTTTAAATGATCAAAGGATGGAAAAGTATACTTTTGAGTCTTTCATGAATAAATGTCAACCATATTTTAGTGGGTCTTATAAACAACTAGTGGATGAATAGACTTTATATGATTTCTCATACTTTTTTCAAGTATTATTTTTCCCTTATTATAGTCTTACATTGGTTTGAGCTTCTCTCAGGTGTGTTCAGGTGGGTTTTTTGGATGTTGGGGGGGGGGGGGTTTGGGTAGTGCATGGTTCGCGCTCATTTTACACAAACCATGCACCCATACTATATAATTTTTCAACCCTTGGACAATGGTGTTTTCATGTTTGGCTTATGGATTGTCAAATTGTGTGTAACTTAGGAGAAATATTGTGGCCCCCTAAATAGAGGCACATTGCTAAGGTGCATGATTTGAAAAATCATGCACCCCTCTTTAAGAAACAGTTCCTATGGGTTTTTATTCTTCTCTAAAATTATTTAAAATTATTAAACCCCCTGGTATTAATCCATATTCAATGTGGCTCGACCCTAAATCTATTGATACTATTTTTGGATCTCTCAAATGGATTTCAAGGCTCCTCAAACACATTTATTGATTAATCAAAGATCCATTCAAATGATCATATCTCTATTTTTATGTAATTTCTTCCTTGGTTTATTTTATCTCTATCTAGTCCCTCTTTCATGATAAAGAGGGATGAGTCTTCCACCATTTTTTATGGTTTAGATAAAGGTGTCGATGGATATTAATCTGTTTTATCAAGATCTTAGTCTATTGTCCTGTATCTTTCATTTCATTTTGATTTTGATTGTTCCGCTTCAATTTGGGGCTTTCCTCTTTTTCAAATATATCTCAACAAACATGAGGTAGGTGGTCTAATTATCAATTCCCAATTTTTTTATTATAATTTCATCTATTTTTTGGGAAATTCCATTTTTTATGTTTCTCAATCGCATCCTGTATTGGATTAATTAATTGGTTAATTAATTAGTGGAATCATGAAATCTGTTCGAATTGTTATTATAAAATTAATGAAAATAGTAATAATTCAATTTTTTATTAATGGAATTGTGAATATAGTATCCATTCATGGGGAATGATGATAAGATGAAATTATTTATTTATAATTTGTTAACATTTGATAAATAAAATTATGAAATGGTTCGAATGATGAATTGTGATAATTTATTATAAATGGTTTGGAATATAGAGACATGTGATGTGATATATGTGACTGAGTTGTGGGATAGGGACTACTTCAAAAAATACCCATTGGGTTCCAGACTGTCGCTCTAGGACCCCATTATATTTTAGTGTACATGTGATCCTGGAGTTGTGGGATAGGGATTGCGGCTCCAAATTCCCACGGGATGCCAGACTGCCGCTTTAGGCTCCCATTGTTTGAATGTGAAATTAAAATGATTTTACTAATAAAAATCTATTATATAATAAAATGTGATGTGCCTTTTGTGGATGGTTCAGATTCTAGATAATGTCGAAGTAGGTATTGATGGTTCAAGTGTCATCATGAACCAAAGAAATTATGTGGTTTATTAAATAATAATGAAATTTAAAAACTATTAATTTTATATATAGTACATTATTCTTTATACAATGACATGCACAATTATAGAATGTATATTTTTTTAGACACCGTTGGCGGTTTCATACTGATTTGTACTCACACCTGACTCAAGATGCACTATCGGTACCAAAATAGACTTCTCATTTAAAGGTTATGATAAGGGCATGAGACTGATAATAGATAGATAGGTTATGATAGGCCATGAATGGGGGTACCATACATGGTTTTGGGACCCACATGGGGAGTTTTCATTGGGTTTTTATTTTGGTTTTACATATTAACATGTGATACATATATGGAATAACATGTCAAAAACTTTTGTTTGGATTTTGTTTCCCTATTATGGTTCATCATGTGATATTGGTTTTGTCTTGGTTATGGTATTATTCTAGATATTTGTTATTGTCTTTGGGATATTGTGTATTTATTTCCGATGTTGTGCTACTTTGATAAAGAGGTCATAGTACTCCCATGTTATATATTAGACCCTTGCTTCTAGTAGGTAGCATCTATCCCACAGGGAGGCATTTTTTTGGTCATGTGACCAACTAGCTCAGGGAACAGAAATGTGGTACTCAGTTCAGGATGACATAAAGTGGTGTCAAAGGAGATCTATTTTATTCTGTTTTCTTACCATTATGTAAGGGTATCCATGATAATTAGGGGTTTCATGACGTGGTTATGAGTTAGTGCATAGGATTAGATGACCCTTTTATGGGGTAAATATCTATGTATATAGGGTGTAATTGTTGTTATTGATGTTTTCACTTACATTTTGATATTATTTCACCTTGGATGATACACTTGTTGTGTGATGTTATTATTATTCTAATATTTTATACATAGACTAGTATTTTACAATATTTGTGTTTACGTTAACCATTCTAGGCACTTAGGGAATATTAAGACATGCCTTATTTTGGGAACACATGGAAAATCATGTTTTGGGTGAGTTGTTTAAATGAAAATTATTTTCCTTACATCTAAAATTTAAATGAAAAGATACCTAATATGTAATTGATAAATTGTAAATATATCTAAATATGGTAAATGAAATAAATAAACAAATTATATTGAAGAAATAGAATTAGGAAACTATTTTACCCTATACTGTCCATGATCCCATTCGGAGATGGTAGAGGGTAGTGATAATTCATCCGTTTTGACCATGTGGCAGGGTATGTGGGATGAATTGTTATGGATTTATACCAATACATCTTACATAAATGTGATAATTAAGAGTTATGTATCTTAAGAGATGTATTTTTAAATATAGAGATATAACTCCAAAATAATCTTTGTTGATAGGATAATAGGAGGACATGGCCTCAAATGTGCCTCTAGTAGTCGAACTCAAGTATGTGATAGTTCAAGGTGTGAAACTTAGAGAGATGTTCCATGAGAACTTTTCTCTATTTATGAAGTTTATGGGAACAGACCTAGGGAGGGTTTCTATGTGTATATTTGAATTCATATGCCAGTTTCCCATTATAGAACTCTCCAACCTTAAATAAAGGGGGTGGGCCTGAGGAAAATGAATTCTGAATTGATTCAAAATATCCAATCCTTGACCACTTGGATAATTTTGCTGAGAAGAGATTCAAACTTGATACTTATATGTTATGTGGTCAAAATAAGCGTCGATGGGACATCTAGGCTTGGGATGGACAACAATATAGGTATTGTAGAAATGTGTGACATATTGGCAATTAATGAGGAGCTAGGAAGAATCAAAGTGTTGGAAGGGGTATTCTACCCCATATTATTCTAGCTATTGTAAGTGTACATATCATAGCAGTCAAGGTACTGGATGTGGAACTTCATTACAAGAGTTCCCATATTATCAGAGTGTTTTAGCTCATAGGACTCATAATGTAGAATAGGGAAGAGGGTTTGGATAGTTATATGTAGTTTAGCATACACTTGTGGATATCAAGAATGGACCATTAACATGTGTAAGTAATTTTCTGTTAGATTTTACACTATCTAGTTCCTTATTTAATTCAAGAGCCTCTCATTATTTTATGTTTGAATTTTTTTTGATAGGTTTTAGTCTGACTATGGAGTTTGTGAGTTGGTTTAGGATGATCGACACACCACTAGGTGTAAGGTTGAGAGACATCTTTTTGAGTAAGGGATGTTCTCTAGAGGATAGGGAGTATCATTTTAGTTGATTTGTTTAAATCTCTGATATGTCAGGATTCAACTTGATTTTGGGTATTTATTGGTTATAAACATACCAAGCCCACATAAATTGTTACCTCTAGAGAGTAAAATATTCATCTCTTGAGGGTGAAAATTATGTATAACATTGAGAGTGGGATATTCTGGTAGGTCGTGTATGGACAGTACATGAAAAACTTCTGAAGATCACCATGAAGGTTGTAAGTATTTTTCTAGATAATGGGGGTGTGAATCATGATATCTTTCCACCCATTCTGGATCATTTCCATAACATGTTTCTTGAGGAATTCTCAAGGCATCCACCTGAGAGGGATATAGAGTTTATAGATGAGACCACACCTAGATTTGATTCAATTTCAATTCCACCCTATAGAATGGAACCAAAAGAGCATAAATAGATCAATACATGGCTGGATGGGTTGACAGATAATGGATTTATCCATTTGAGAATGTGACCTTTGGGGTCTTTAGTTTTGTTTTCTAAGAAGTATGGACATACACTGTGCTTATTTTTTTATTACCAAAATTTTAATCAGATGGGAGTTAAGATATGATATCCTCTTCTTCATATAAATGATCTCTTTGACTAGTTAAGAGGAGATTGTGTTTTATTCAATATTTATGTGGGATCAGGGTATCATCAGTTGATATTTCATCCTTCTGATATACGATGGATTTCTCTTAGAATCAGTTCTATCCTTTATGAATTCATCTTGATTTCATTCTAGCTGAAATTACTTTTGCAGTGTTTATGTCTTTAATGAACCAAATATTCCATCCATACCTAGACCAATTTGTGATTGTATTTGTAGATGAAATCATGGTGTAACCCAAGACTCTTGATCATCATTTCCAACATCGTTACATAATCCCGATTACACTAAGAGAGAATTGTCCATATGAAAATCTATCTATATACCAATTCTAGATTGATCAAGTACATTTCTTTGGTCACATTATCTCAGAGTATGGGGTGTAAGTGGCCCTAGATATGGTAAAGACATATGTTTCATGGGAGTAGCCCAAAAATATTTTTGATATCCCCATTTTTTTGAGTCTTTTGGGTTCTAATAATATCTTTATCCTAAACATTTTCCACTTGGATACACTAATTTAGAGCATGAACAAGAAAAGAATTTGTTTTAAATATTCTGGTTCATGAGAGAATGATTTATAGGATTTCAATAAATGCATAGCTACTACACCAATTTTGATCCTACCTGAGCTAGGTGAAGAGTATATGGTGTTTTTTGACATATCCATGATATGATTTAGAGTAGTTTTGACTAGGGGTGACTGAGTTGTGGCATAAGGGTCATGAATGTTGAGGTCAAATTAATAGAATTACCCTATGTATGATCTTGAGTTAAATATAGTGGTTTATGCCTTGATGTGTTGGAATAATTATCTGTTGGGAGAAAATTTTAACATCTAAACTGATCATAAGAGATTAAAGTATATGTTTTCATAGAATGACATGAATATCCAGTAGTTGAGAGGGGTCGATAATATATAATAAATTTGTTTTGAGTTTGAATATATGCCTAGAAAGGGAAATAGTGTGACTGATTCTTTTAGTAGGAAGATGCAGACTCAGGTAGTTAATGAGTCTAGTTCTGAGTTAAAATGAAAACCTTACTGGTGAGGTAAATATTGTGGTCTCGGAGGGTTAGGAGAAGATGACCCACATATCAGTGTCAATAGAATCCAACCTTTTTGAACTGAATTAGGGAGAGGTACTATGAGGCTTAAGAGTATTTCAAGGGTAATTCTCATAGTTTTCACCACTTTAAAAACCCTTGATAATTTTTTATTTTTATTTTTTATCCATTATGAAATATTTTTCTAGCACTAATTATTTTATAAAAATCATATGATTTAATTGAATTTAATTAAAAATTTAAAATTATTGATTAATTAAATAACGTGAATTTTGTTTCTAAAGTATCATTTAGGTCATGAATCATGTTTTTGTACCTACATGTATGTAAGAGAAGATGATATGTGAGTTTAATTAATGAAATTGGGTATTGTACACTAGTTGTTAGAAAATTTTCTATGACCTACCCCGATAGTGTTGGTGGATGGGCATGCAAAGGATATTGAAGGGTTTGTAACATGATGTTACAATAGTCAATAGGTGAAGGCTTAGCATCAAAGACTATATGGTTTTCTACAGTATTTTCCAATTCTGAAATGGAAGTGGGATGATTTTAACATGGAATTCATGGTGGGTCTCTCAAGGCCACCATAGAAGAATGATGCTATATGGGTAATTTTAGACCAACTGATGAAAGTAGCCCATTTCTATCTTATTCGAGAGACTTTCTTAGTGGATTAGTTATGATACATGTTAATTTTGGAGATAGTCTATCATCACGGGGGTCCAAGGATTATAGTTTCATACCATGACTCATTATTTACATCACACTTCTAGTAGGTCTTATACAAATCATTGGGTACCTAGGTATTTTTTTGTATGGATTCCTACCCACAGACAAACGGGTGGTCAAAATGTACTATATAGGGTTAGGAAGATATCCTATGAGTGTGAATTATTGAACTTGGAGGGTATTGGGAGAAATACATTGAGATAATTTAGTTCACCTATAACAACATTTATCATCAAACTATTCAGATGGAACCATCTGAGGTAGTTTATGGTAAACCATGTTGATCACCACTATGTTGGATGGAGGTAGGTTATTCATAGATGTTGGGACTCATTCTCATGTAAGAGACATAAAATATGGTTCATATAATTTGGAAATTTATAGATATGGCTCAAATTATAAATAAGTAATATAATGATGGGTATCGATGACCCCTTGAGTTTACAGTGGGCGGTCGTGTGTTCCTTCGGGTGTCACCTAGATTGGGTCACCATCTCATTTAGAGGGAGGGAAAGTTGGCACCTAAGATTATTCGACCTTTTTTGGTTATGGGGAGAATTGGATCATTTTAATAATTATTAGCTCTTCCAAAGAGGTATATTATTATGAATTACTTTTTTCATGTTTCATAACTTCAACAGGATCACCCCGACCCTTACCATGTGATCAATGTTGATGTTGCTGAGCTTGAGACAGATGCATCCTTGGATGAGAATCTGATACATGTTATGGATCATAGTGAGAAAGTGTTGTGGGTAACTAATGTTCTGATAGTTTAAATAATGTGTAAACATGGTTGTTTTTAGTAGGAATAATTTGGGATAGAAGTAGATATTCGGGCTCAGTGGCTCGATCTTTTTACCTCATAATCAGAGATATTTTTGGGAGTACAACTTAAGGAAGAACAGTTATATGGTGGGGATAGTATTAGATCCATTCCTATCTAGAGATAACTTGTATTTATTTTTAGGTATTATTTTACCCTTCTTTTAGTTTTATTTATTTTTGATCTTGTCTCTGGTCTGTTAGGGTGAGTTTTTAGATGTTTTGGTGGTGTTTGGGCAGTACATAGTTGGCGAATGGTCTTCAAAAACTGTAGACCCTTAATAGAAAATTATGAAACCATTTGGATATGCGGTTTTCATGGTTAGCGCCTGATGTTTTAAATTAGGAACCACTTATGAGAAACTGTGTCCCCCTAAATGGAGTCTCACATCTAAGGCATACAGCTTGTCAAACCATGTTCCCTTTCCCAGTAAACTATGTGCATTGGTTTTTTATCCCACTAAATAATTATTTAAAATTACCAGACCACTGGTATTAGCCAATATTAAACCCATATTAACCATAAACCTATTTCTATGATTTTTTTATCTCCCATTAGGATTGCAACTCTCCTTGAACACGTTTCTTAACAAATCAAGGGTTCGTTTGAAGTATCCTCTCTTCATTAGTACGTAATTTCTTCCTTGGATGATTTCCTCTCACTATTGTCTCTCTTTACTGGTGATGGGGGATTTTTTCCATTTATGGTGGTTTAGATCTTGGTTTTTATGGATTTTAATCTATTTGATACTGATCTTTGTTTTGACCTGGATCATCTACATCATTGGGATTTTAATCGTTCTGCTTAAATTTGGGGATTTTTTATTTGATGTATATCAAATACATTAAGATTGATGTTCTAATTATTAATTACCAAATTATTGCTTATAATTTTGTTTATGTATTTGTGAAATTGAAATTTCCACATTTTATGATTACATATTGAGTTTGATTAATTAATTATTTAATTAATTAATGTAATCATGAAATTGGATGGAATTGTGGTTACGAAATTGAAGAATAATTTGAATTATGAAATTGGTGATTAATTTAATTTTGAAACTGGTATCCATCCATTTGGTATTACTATAAGATAAAATTGTAGATTTGTAATTTTTTCAATTCTGATAAATGAAATTTTGAAATGTGTCGAATGGTTAATTGTGATAATTTATGATAAATGGTTGGAAATATACAACCATATGATGTGATATATATGGATGAGTTTTCAGATACGGACTATTACTCCAAATACTCATTGGGTGTTAGAATTATGCTCTAGGAACCAATTATATTTTTGTATACATGTGATCATTGAGTTTTGGGACATGAACTACCACTCCAAATACCTATGAGGTGCCTGAAATCCACTCTAGGCCCTCATAGTATAAATATGAAATTGATATAATTTTACTAATTAAAATAAATGATATAATGAAATTTGATAACAATTATGTGGATGATTAAGATTCTGACATGGGTAGAAGTAGGTATTTATGGTTTGGGTGTCATCGCGAACCAAAGGAATTTTGTGGTTTATTATAGAATAATTAATTTTAAAAACTATTAACTCTATCCACTATAATCTATTAATTATATAATTCATTACTCTATTATAGATTGGATGTGGTTTAGAAACTTATTTTAGTATCCTACTGAGTTGTACTCATACCCTACTTGGGTTGTCTGATCGGTACCCAAATAGACTTCATGTCTGCACATAATGATAAGGGTGAGATCCCAATGTTAAATGGATGAGTTGGCATGGATCATGGATGGGGGGATCTAGACGTGGCATCAGGACTATCTTGGATAGTTTTTAGAGTTCCTTTATTTTGTTTTTCCATATTGACACTTAACACATATATGGAATGAAATATCTACTGCTTTGGTTTTAATATTGTTTTCCTTTTCTGGTTCATCATGTGATATTGGTCTTTTTTGGTTATGGTATTATTTTGTTTATTAGTTATTATCATATGGATATTGTGTATTTTTTCATATTTCTACAAATTTGATAAATAGGTTATAGTCTCCCCGTGTTATATAGTAGACCCTTTCTGCTAGTATGAAGCCTCTAGTGTATGAGGAGGTTCACTTAAGGTCATGTGACTAATCGGCTTGGGGCATCAGAATGTGGCACCTGGTTCAAGATGTCACACAGAGATATGTATTTATACCAATGAAAAAATAATTTATCTTATCTATAGCTCAAAATGTGTAAATTTTATCCTTGATATTTATCATTTAGAAGGAGAAGAAGATAAATAATGGAGTATTATTAGTAATAAATTTTAAGATAAGGAAATTGACTCCATGGTATAGGATGAGTTTGATAGTATATTTTTTTGTAAGTACTTTCCTTATATTCTGTGTTAGGAAATGGAGAAGTATTTCAATGGTCTTGGGCAGAGGGATGATAAATCTATTAGTACATTTGAGGAAAATTTTACATGACATGAAAGTTATAATTACGGTTTAATCATCATCCATAAAAGAAAAATTTATTGACTCCTTTGTGGCTTGAAACTAAGTCTGCAAAAAGTGTTATCTATATATGGATTTTTCAGCTATGAATAAATTATTTGATTTACTCTCATGGAAATAATCTAAATTATATATTCCCATTATTCCCACAATTTTGATGATAAATAGATGATGGAATCTCATTAAAACTCAAATATATCTCATGGTGGAATAAAATTTTAGTCACCTACATGACTAAAATGAGGAAATAAAAATCAATATAATTGACCGAAAGGAGAGAATATTTGATGTAAAAGTTTAATTCCAGTTATAAAGCCCATGAATATCAAAATATGATAAAGAGGATAGTTGATTCAATAGAGGAATGGAATATTCCAACTACTGAGCCACCCACACTCCAATGCATCAAATGAAAGGTGTATGATAATTACACCAATCAGTACATGATTTTGATAGTTTTTAAGATGATTTACAACAAAGACCTATCAATCCTAATGATAAAGAGAAATACCATGTGATCATGACTGCCAAATCTGTTTTTGAGAATAACATGGTGAATGGTAAACGTATCTTCTACTCTAGTACATCAAATGTATTATTTGATTATATCTATACAATCTCTTTTATGTCAATGGGATTTTCTAATGCTATCACATTACATCCTCAATGATTAGATATTGAGTTAGCAATGAAAAATACTAATGGTATGATGATCACATATTATGTCTATATTTTCTATATGATTGAATTGTTTGTGAATTGTTTTCCTTAAAATCACATGACTCTCTATATAATTAAATTTTATATGATTATATAAATGGATTAGAGTTCATTATATAGATCCCATATTAATAATTTAAGAAGGGAAGCCACCTTCAATATTCCCAGTAAACCTAGGATTGTTTATCATTGAGAGGATAAATTAGAACATCCAATGTAAATTAATTATATCTTATGGGCCTTAATTGATATCCCTAAAGTGTATTTATCTCATATATTTGGGGAGAAATTCAACATTTAGGATATTCCTATTGTGCGGGAGTTTATTAATTTATTTATAATAGAGTTTCATGATATTCCTTTGAATAATTATGTAAAGTTTTCAATATAACTCTTACCTAGAACTATGACCATTCCAAATACTCAATATAAAATGGCGTAAATTCTATAATAGGAATTAAAGAAGCAAATCATGGAGAATCTTTATATGGAATTAATATTCCCCATTTTGTAACCTTTTGGAACACCTATTTTTTTGTTAATAATAAATTTTTTTCAATGCATATTTTCATTGATTATCAGTGACATAATAAGATAATGATACAAAAAAAGTATCTTCAACCCCATATCGATGATTTTTATTAATAAATTATAAGGATATTAATTATTTTAACAGATTGACATTCATTCTAGATATCATCAATTAGTGTTTAAGAATGATGATATAACCAAGACAACCTTTTGTATGAGGTATGGGAATTATGAATTTATACTTGTTTCTAACGCTTTCATCGGGGCGAGCATGTTCGTCTGTTCAAGGAAGAAGATGTAGTTTTTTGCCTCATATTCTTGATTTCCAAAGTCAGGCGACATTCGTTCTTTGTTTAGGGACGTTTTCTCCATGATCGAATCAGGGTGATGGGATATCGTTTCTATGTTTCATGGATTCCTCCTCAGAACTCGTTACCTAGTCCAGGTCTCCCTTAAAGATTAAGTCGTGGTTCGTGAATCTCGTTCCTGGTGCCATATCTTTTTGGACGTCGGTTAATTACACTACTTCTGTCAGGACATTACATGGGGTCTTGACATGGTAGCAACCTTTGGTTGGACTAAATAACAACATTAGGCATCTCGGGGAATCTCTGGGTGCGTGGATATTGGGGAACCTGTGTTCTTCCTCATAAGAGGGCATCTCAAGTGAACAAAACCTAAGGCATCCCATGCCTGTCACAAGGTATCTTATACTGAAATCATGTCTCTGAGGTTTTCCTCAGATTCCCATGTTTAACATAGGGTTGGTCGCGAGTTTAACGTCTTGGAAAGATAGTTACGCTAAAGGAATGTCTTCTAAGGTTTTCCACAAGCATCTCACGTTTAACATGAGGTAGGCCATCAGTTTAACATACTATGGAGATGGAATGAGGGTGCTCATAACGTCCCATAGAGACGGATCATACTGGTACATCCCAATGAGGGAACACAAGGAAGGTTTACCAGGTGGATGGATTAGAACACTCTCTAAGAGCAGACCCAAGATGGTGTGTCCTATAAAGCAAAGATGTCAAACCGTGAAGGATGATCTGGACACCATAGAGGAAATATCCGAGAGTGTAAACCCAGAAATGGGGGAACACAAAGGTTTACCTTTGGATGGGATATAACCTCATGGAGGTTTCCTACGTACCATGTGCAGACGATAAGGATCAAAACCCATGTAGTTCAAAGGGGTGATGAATCGGGGTGTATAGAAAGCACGACAACCTGGATACATTCTTGGTATTTTTCATGGAATGCACCCCAAGTTCTTATAGTAGCAGTGAGGAGGTGGATGAAAAGATCCCACCGCGAAGTGATGGCCCGGGTGAGAATTAGGATGGATGGTGGTGAGTAGAATGAAGTGGGGGGAGAACGAGATGGCACCATCATGAAGGTGACTGTAGTGTTGGGATTTAGCCTCGAAGAGACATCCTATGTATCCTTGTGGTAGGGAATCAACATCTGCATAGTTCGGTGTGACGATGGGACACCTGAGTAGGTGGCCCATGAGAATGGACGCATGGATGAGACCCATAGGAAGTGGAACCTCCAGGTTAAGGCATGACCTTCCCAAGAAACATAGCATCGAGGGATTGATCAGGATGTGACATGAGGGATGGGATTGAACCTCAAGGAGGATTCCTATGTATCCCCATGGCAGGGAATCAAATTCCACATATTTTATCTGAAGACGGCTTACTATTGATTGGGGTCTTCAACAACTTACAGTTGATTGGGGCCACAACGTCTTACTGCTGGAAGGGGTCACAACGGCATACCGCTGGATGGGGTCACAACGGCTTACCGCTGGATGGGGTCACAATGGATTAATGCTGGATGGGGTCACAAAGGCTTACCACTGGATGGGGTCACAACGGCTTACCCCTGGATGGGGTCATAACGGCTTACATCTAGATGGTGGTTGTAGTTTAACATCATGCGGGACGAAAAGGGGGAATATAGTTTAACATAATAAGGGATGAAGGTGGTTTGACAAGAAGGGGCCCAGAACCAATGGTTGTTGGGCTTGAACCTTAGGGAGGATTCCTACGTACCTTCCCTCGACAGGGATCAAAGTCCACATAGTTCTGGATCAGTGGGAAATGACGTGAAGATGGTCGGAACTAGTGGTTGTTGGGATTGAACCTTAGGGAGGCTTCCTATATACCTTGCCTTTGCACGGATCAAAGTCGGCATAGTTTAGGATGACTGGGAACTAACTTGATAATGGTTGGAACCAATTGATGATGGTCTTGAATCTCAGAGAGGCTTCCTACTTACCTTGCCATGGCAGGTATCAAAGTCACTATAGTTCAGGATGAGTGGGAACCGACGTGAAGATGGTCGGAACAAATGGTTTTTGGGATTTAACCTTAGTAAGACTTTCTACATACCTTGCCTTGGCAAGGATCAAAGTCCACGTAGTTCAGGATGAGTGGGAACCGACATGATGATGGTCTGATCCAATAGATGATGGGCTTGAACCTCAGTATGGCTTTCTTTGTACCTTGCCTTGGCATGGATCGAACTCCCTATAGATTAGGATGGAGTGTGGGGCTTACAATCTAGGCTGACTAGAGAGGATTTCATGGTCGGTGCTTACTCTAAGACACAGTGAGTAATGCTCAATGTGAGAAACAAGAGGCAGAAAGGACTTGATGATCATGGTGCAAAGGAGCATCCATGAAGGGTGGTGAATCGGGTTTACGCAAGGAACATGGCTGGGTGCCACTATGAAGTGGAAATGGTGAATGGGTCTTACGTAAAGAAGTATCCCAGATGCTACTATGAAGAAGCAATGGTAAATGGGGATTATGCAAGGAATCTGCCCGGGTGCTGCTATGGAGCTGCAATGGTGAATGGAGCTTACACAAGGAAGCTTCCCAGGTGCCGCTATGGCGTAGAAATGGATGGGACATATGAAAAGAAGCATCCCTGGTTCCACTATGGAGAAGAAATGTATTAGGCTTATGCAAGGAATCAGCTCGGGTGCTGCTATGGAGAAGAAATAGTGAATGGGGCTTACACAAGGAAGCTGCCTGGGTGCCATAATGGAGTGGAAATGGTGAATGGGCCTTATGTAAGGAAGCTTCTTGGGTGCCTCTATGGAGTGGAAATGGATGGGTATTACGCAAAGGAGCAGCTTGAGTACCGCTATGGAGTAGAAATGGTGAATGGGGCTTACTCAAGGAACCTACCCAGGTGCCGCTATAGAGCAGTAATGGATGGGGTTTACACAAGGAAGCAGCTCGGGTGACACAATGGAGTAGTAATGGTCAATGGGTCTTACGCAAGGAATATGAATGGGTGCTTCTATAGAGAGGAAATGGTGAATGGGGCTTACTCAAGGATGTTTCTTAGGTGCCGCTATGGAGTGCCAATGGTGAATGGGGCTTACGCAGGGAAGCTGTTCGGGTGCCTCTATAGAGCAGCAATGGTGAATGGGGATTACGCAAAGAAGCTTCTCATGTGGTACTAAAGAGTATCAATGGGGAAAGGGGATTACGCATGGAAGTTTCCCATAATGTCTTCCTCATGTCCAGCCTTGAGTGCATCCCAACTCACTGGTGAGTTGAAGCATATGATTGAGGCCTACACCTATGCATTAGTGCACAAGAGGGATAACACCAAGGTCACTAGAATCAGTTCGAACAAAGGGAGATGAAAATTGTGAATCAAATGCCCAGAATTCAGAATGTGGTGAGGGTGGAGTGGTGATGATGTATAACTATTGACCATGTTCAAAAAGAAGCATACATATCTCGTTAGCTGGAAATAGGGACAAACAAATGAGGGTCGATTGTTGACCGTGTTCGAAACACAAGACATGACTCAATGTGTTATCCAAAGTCTTCTGGGGCGTTGGCCTAGGATGGTAGGTGAGCCAATGCGGCATGGGACTAGGCCGTTAGGGGGTCCCTTCAGACATGGAAGAGGATGATGATCTGAATGAAGGACACACAAAGCGTGAGGTAGAGTGATGTAATGTTTGAACAAATTCCAATGCTTTTGAAATTATTCCATTGTACTCATGGCATGAGGCATATTATGTTTATCACATAAGGAATATCATATTTTGAAAAATATGCATCCTATTATTGAATGATAGGGAAAGCTATATTTTATAGTCATATAGATATGACTATTGGCATATTATTCTTAGAGAATAAGGCATCACTCATTTAGAGAAAGTGGAATCCTATATTTGGAACGTAGGGAATTCTACAGTCTATAGTCATGTAGATAAAACTATTGGCATCTCATTCTTGGAGCATAAGGAATCTCTTGTTGGGAGCAAGAGGAATCCTATGTTTGGAACATAGGGTGCACTACATTTTATAGTCATGTAGATATGCCTATTGGCATCTCTTGCTTGGAGCATAAGTCATATCTTGTTTGGAGAAAGTGGCATCTCATATTTGTCATATAAGGTGTACTACAATTTATATTCATGTAGAGAGGACTATTAGGCATCCTATTCATGGTGTATAAGGCATATCTTGTTTGGAGAAAGAGGAATCCTATATTTTTCATATAGGTTTCACTACAGTTTATAGTCATATAGACAAGACTATTAGGCATCCTATGCATGGCGCATAAGGCATCTCGTGTTTGGAGAAAAAGGCATCCTATATTTTTCAAATAGAGAGTACAACAGTTTATAGTCAAGTAGAGAGGACTATTGGAATCTCATGATTGGAGCATAAGGCATATCTTGATTAGAGAAAGTGTAATCCTATATTTTTCATATAGGGTTCACTACAATTTCATGTCATATAGAAAGTACTATTATGCATCCTATGCATGGCGCATATGGCATCTCTTGTTTGGAGTAGGAGGCATCCTATATTTGTCACATAGGGAGTACTACAGTTTATTTTCATATAGAGAGGACTATTAGGCATATGGATCCCAGAAATGGTTGGTGTTGGGACTTATGAAAAGGTGGCCCTTTCTAGTTCAACCTGGCATAGGAGTTAGGTGATGATGTTCGAATGAGTTTCTTGAGGAATGGTTAAACTCAAGGTACTCAGGGGGAACTAATAACAAGAATCTCAACTCACGACATTGGAAAAAAGACCAAGAGGAATATGCTGACTCAATGTGTTTCATGGTGTTCGGAGGAGTATCTAAAATCATGGTATCACATAGGTGGAAGGTGGTTACGCATAAGGGCGTAATGGAAATTATCAACATCCCAACATGAAAAGTTCGCGGTGCGACTCTTCATTTTTGATGTGGGTCAGTGAGCCGGGGTGCGGGGGTGCAGCCCCCATGGTATAGACCAGCGGGTGTAGGCCTGTATACTGTAGCATGTAAAATGCGCTACATGCAGGATATGTTGTGCATAATATTTCATTGTGCGGCACTAGGGTGCGGAGGATTCAGCACCTTGGTACTTTTGTGCGTAATGGGGAAGGCTGGCATGCAGTAGGGAAGGATTTTCACGCAAGAGGGAAGGATTGTGCACAATAGGGGAGGTGAATGCACAATATGGGAGATGTGTGTTCAATAGGGGGGACGTGCACGTAATAGGGAAGGAATTGCATGATATAGGGGAGGTGTGTGCGTAATTGGATAGGTGAAGCACTAGAGCGCGCAAAATTGGTCACCATTGCACCGTTGGGCGTAAAAATGTTGCTTTTCACTCAAAATTTGGCACCTTAGTGCATTTGTGCGCAAAAGAGATGTTTCGTTTGAATGATGTGGGTTTTTCACATAGGCATGGAATATGCAGACTTACATGCATTAGAGCGACGACCAGCCTTTGGGCCCCTCGGGAAGAAGGGGGTGCACTTGTATTTATCGTCAAAGCCTTAAATGTCGGTGCACATAAAATTCTATTCCAATTTTCTACGCAAAGACATTTTATGTGGAAGATTCCTTTTTTATGTGAAAGATTCCATTTTTAAGCGCATGATTCCCTTTTTGCATGTAAATCCATACCTTTCCCCAAAACCACCTTGTATAGCCATTTCCAGTAGCCTGACTTCAAACAACTATAACTTCTGATCTGTAACTCCATTTGGGCTCCACGGCCATTCAAATCGAAGCTTGCGGAACGAGCTACACTCTGGGATAAAATATGAAAGAATTCGGTGAATTACATGGACACATTTTCTTGTTCCAAAATTAATGATCCCATTTGGACTTACTAATTACCAAATTATCTTCACAGGTTTAGTTAATAGAGTCTTTAGATATTACCTTTATTAGTTATTATTTACTTTATAGATGATATTGTTATGTATTAAAAGTTAAAGGAAAATCATGAAGTTAATTTCGGAATTGTTTGGAATACCCTAATGAAGAAAAATTTGTATACTAAATTTAACATGGGTATATTTTTTCCATCAAAAAGTTTCATTATTGGGTCATATAATCTTAATTGGTGGTATATCAATGGATCCTTAAAGAAAAATGTTATTTAGAAATGTCTTATTTTAACCAAGGTAACCATGATCTGTAGTTTTCATGGGTTGGATGGATAATAAAAACACAATCTGAGAGATTTCACATGATTATATAATCTCATAAATAATATCACTTAGAATATAGTTAAGTTGTTATGGATTGATAAATCTGAATAGAATTTCTTGGATCTGATGAGAAGTTTGGTTAGTGTACCTATTCTAAAACTACCCAGCAGTGGAGAAGGTTTTGTTATTTATAGTGATGTGTCACACCCCAAACACAATTTATAATTATTTTTATTATTTTTATGTTTTTAGAACAATTTATTAAGGTTTGGGTTGAGTTACCGCTACAAATTGTTTATTTTCGGAGTCTGTGGGGGGGGGGGGTGGTTGGCCTAATGCGTAGTTTTAAAATGGTTTACCCCAAACCATGAAAGGCCATATAACAACTATGTATCCTTATTTTAATATTAGAGATAGGGCTCATAGCTTGCACACTATTAGAGAAAACTAGGAAAAAATCATTCGAAATGGCTCTATCAAATGACTGAGATGAGTTGCACAGTTAGTAAACAATTTCTTAAATCGTGTGGCTAGCCCGTGTGAGGGTCATTTCTTGGTTTACTTTTCTCCAAGGTGGTGTAACATTTTTTTTTGAACTCTAATTTATTTTGGGGTTTTTTTGTGGTATATTTTAGATATTTATGGTTTTTTGGTCTCGTAGAGGCTGGTTCTAGTCACCACCATCAAGGGAAGTGATTTTCACTTCGATTTGGGGTACAGTTTTCTGGTTCCTTCACATTTTCTAAATTTTAAATTAGGGGTTTTATTGTTTTTGAGTTCCTGGTATTTTTATTTAGTATTTTGGACCTTGATGTGTTGATTTTGGGTTTCCATTATCAAAAGATACTTGTATGCCTAGGCATGTGTATTAATAGATATGTGTAAGTTTCCCCTTTATATATATTCACCCAGTAAGGATAAATATTTATAATGGGGCTAGGTGTGCCAAAATATATATATATATATAATACATACATGTGTAAGTGAAAAGGGTTATATGTACGTATATTCCCATGTGGAAGGACCCCCTTTTGAATATTTTTCCTCAAAAATATGTACATAGGGGCTAGTCGTCCCTACATAAAAGAGAAAGTACATATGCATGCAAGAAAAACTGGAAGCTTAATGTTATAATTGAATATTGTAGTCTTCCATGAGTTTGAGGAAGGTTCCCTTTTCCTAAACCATTAATTTTAATTCGATAATAACTTGGTTTTTAAAATATATATTATATTCTTGTAGTATGTATATATTATGAGATTTCATTGTGGTTGTTAGAAATGGTTCTAAATTTGTTTTTCTTAATATATCTATGTTTCCAATGTGATTTTTTCATGTCAAAATATGATCTTTCCCTTTTTTCGAAAATGTATTTTATTTTAATACCCAATTATTCATAAATTGAATTTCTCTATAATTGGTTTCTTAAATGGGTTTGAGTGTCTAATGGGTATTTCAAAAGTTGTTTTTTATGTGTAAAATAGTTGTGAATGATGAATTTAATGAAGATGGGTTCATGTGTGATTTTAGAAAGGGTAAATTTTATGGTTTTTGTAACTCTGGAAAAGTGAATTCATTTTGGTGTGAATTAGAGGTTAAATGGATATTTTAATTTTTTAAAGTGGTCCCTTAAATTTAAGCATGTTTTCATACGTATTTTTATGTGTGGGTTACTTGGTTGTTTATTTGATCATATAAATGTTTTTACAACATATATGTTTTGGGTTATTATGTTCTCTGAAATGGAAGGATTCCTTATCGAGTAATGAGGCCCATTTTGAATCTTTATAATGCTTTAAAAAAGTGGAAAATCCCACTTGAGGCATGCCACCTTGTTTTAAAAATATGATGTGTATGTTAAGTGTGTCATTTGTGATATGTGCCTAGTGAAGAGGCTTGTTCATGATTGTGTGACCTAAAAAGGGTTATGCACTAAAGGAGGGGGATTAGTGGTGAGAGGTTGGCTGGGTTTCTAGTTAAATAAAATGAAATATATATGTGTGTGTGTGTGTGTGTGTGTGTTTTATTGATGAAAACTCACTACCATTTGAAATAGATGAAAAAGGGAATATTGTGTATCTAGGTGGTAAAACTATAAAGAGTAGGCTAGTTGATTTTAAAGTGGATGAGGCTCTGATTCATCTAGAAGGATTGATGATTTCAACACAAACTAAACATTTTATATGATTAGAGACCATTGAAGACTGGATTAGATCCTTTCTATAGGATCATGCATGAGAAATTTTTTGGACCACTAGAACATTAGATGAGATCCTCTCTAGTGGATCGTGCATTAAAAGGTTGTTGGTAATTGGGTTAGAGTATTTTGATCATCAAGGAATGAGGTTCATAGGTTCCCATGAGTTCAAATTACCATATATATTACCTACAGCTATCTCTTGTGACATGGTTCTTTAGGATGTGGTGCTCACCATCTATTTTCAGTGAACCTTATGTACAAGGTAATTTCAAAGAAAGATTCTTTCGGGAAAGAATTTCCTTAAAATTGTTTTCCTAAAAATGGTTTTCCTACAAATTTTATATTTAAAAATGATTCCTAGATGATTAGGGTTTTACCATGGTAAATGTAATGAGATTTCAATTTCATTTTCTTCTTTCTTATTTCCTTCTTTATGAAATCCATGTTTTAATGTAAATTTTCTTCTGTTCATTTTGAAATGAATATATGTGCTTGGGAAACATTTTTTGAAATGTGATGGAAAGAAAATGGTTTTATCTTGAAAATCTATGCATGTTACGGAATTTGTAAAGAATGGGAAACCATATTTTAATATTGTTTTATTTTTAAACAAGCATGACATGTTTTTTTAAAGGTAATTCATACGGAATAGTTTATTTGGACATGCCTACTGAGTTTCAATACTCACACCTATGGATTCATTTTTGTTTTTACTTGTATTTATTTCTCTATATTAGACCTGGTTTCCATGGGGTGACGTTGGTTTAATGGTTAAAGGTGACCTACAAGGTCACCAAGAGGTACGTATAGTTCTACTAATATTTATTGATTGTGTATTTTTTAGTTTTTATTTATTAATTTATCAAATGTTTTTTTTTTGGAAAAAAATTCCCCAATTTCTTTATTTTTATGACTTGCAATAGTATCTATCCCATGAGGATTGAGATTTCTCTCGGGCCTTATTCTGGGCTAGATTGTGTGACTATTTTAGGGTTGATACGGTTTGGTTTATGGAAACATTGTATTCGAGTCAAGTCCTTGTCAATTGGAGTGTCATATAGACTGGTGTTTAGTACTATTAGGACTTGAGTGGAAGGTGTGGTAAGGTCATCATGAACAATTTTCATGTCATGAGCCTCTAGTTACAAAGGGTAACATTGAATTTGATTTTTTCTTTTATTTTGTCTATTTGGATAAGGGATGACAATGGGAGTCATCTAGTGTTACGTGATGATCTTTCATGAAGTAGTGACCCAGATACATCCTGAGTGAAGAATTCAAGAAACATCATGAGGTTGATACTTTCTCGGGGTATGATATGTTAATCCATGTTGTCGAGTTAGGCATAGAAACTAGTTCCTTATTCATGGTTTTTTTAATGTGGGCTATTCTTGGGATTATTTTTGGTTGATGTGAGTGGATTTCAATAATTAAAATGGTTTTTAGAAAATAGTTTTTCAAAAATTAAAATGGTATTTGTAGTTGAAAATGGTTTTGGAAATGGAAATGATTCTTGGAAATGGTTTTCTTTTAATGAAATGTGTGGTTTCAATGAAAGAAATGGAATGAATTTTAGAAATCATTTTGTGTTTTCTGAAATAATTTTTGGAATGTGAAATGAATATTTATTGTAAAGTTTTAAATTTTTTTTCTTTAATGACAACAAAATAAAATTGGTTGTGGATTTGGGATTTAGGATGAATAAACTGCTTTGAAAATGAGAAATGTTTTGAATTGACCCTTGTTATTTCTATGAATGATCACATATATGGTTGTATATATATAGAAGGTTAATTATTGGTGGTATCTATAGTTATATTATTGAGCTATAACATGGATGTATATATATTTGAGACTTTATAGAATACTAATGGTGGGTATTTTAGTTTCTTTGTTTTCTGAATAATGGTTTTTAAAAAGGGGATTTCAATGTTTTGAAAAGTTAGTGAGAAATTTTTTAGTGTTTTATTTTCATGTTTGTAATACTTTTCATAGTCTCTTGGGGTTGAAATGTTGAAAATGAGGTCAGAATGTTGATTTGAGTTTGGGTTTTCTTTGTGATTAAAGTTTGTAAATTTGTATTATGATGAGTTTTGATTCAGTATTGTGCCCCTTGTTTTTGAGTATGACCTATAAATGTCCTAGTAAGGATTGGAATATTAGACTATATGATTCCTTATTTAATATTTTGGTGAATTTTCGTTTTTTGAATATGTGTTTCTCATCATTTAGTTGTTTGAAATTTTCAATACTGAGGTGGTTAAGGTTTTCGAAATAATTATGAATAGGTGTTTCTTTGAGTATTCCCATTTATGAATCTAATGAGACTAGGAATTGAGTGGTGGTGTTAGAGCCTTTCCTATCTCTGGACCACACCCGATAATTCTTGGTTTTTCTCCCACCTTCATTAGCTGAAAAATAAGAAAATATCACATTCTTAGTCTATTATGAAAAGAAGTTTTGTTTGGTGTGGTCACTTAGGTCATCTAAACAGATTTTCTAAGCCACACTATTGGAATAAGTTTTAGTTCTATATAATTGTATCCTAGTTATGAGTTAGTGGATGCTTCATAAAATTAGAGACCTAGCCATAGGACCCAGATTGAATATTTTTCATAGCCTAGAATCATTAGGTGTTGGGGTCAATGGTCCAGTTTTTTTCTCCAATGATGAAAAAAGGAAGGTTTAAGCTTCTCTGGTACATCTTTCTTCATTTTTTAAGGATTGATATTTGTAAAATTAATAGAGTCCTCATTTAATTATTGTAGTATTTTTTAAACCTCCTTAGCTATAGTTTTCATGATACGTAAATGATCCATTTTTGGTTCTGAAAGGCTTGACAACCTAGTATACATGAAATCCTATGTAGTTTTGATTGTACCTTAGGGATGTAAACCCTTTAATGGTGTTCTATTTGTTGATTGGTTATAAATCAAGGTTGTTCTCATGTTTAAAATTCTTGTATCTAGTGTAGATGGTGAATCATGGTTGGGTTTGATACTCTGTTTGTATTTTTCATTGGGGACCCCTTATTGTTGGGGTTGTTCTATGCGGGGAGTTCCCAGGTTGGACTGTGTTGGGGGCTTCCCCTTTGGATATTGTTGGTAGTTCTAGAGTTATCCCATGTTAGGAGCCTTAATGTTATCCATGATATTTGTGTTCTTATGTTGGGAGATCCTACCCTCTTTTCCTTGGAGTTCCTCTTATAATGCTTCTCTCTATAGATGGTCATGTGTCACCGGTAGAGTGAAAGGTCACACTGAATTCATTTTTTCATTTGTCTTGTATAGTTTCGTGTTTGAGTTTTATTCCTCACTAGGCTGAGAGACTTTCTGGGTGACAAAAGGTTTTTTGGTGGTGATAATTTTCACACCCCAACCAAGGTATCTCTTTATTTTTATCATTTCTTAGTGAAGGGTCCCTTTTTGAGGTTCAGGTCTAGGTCCTTGTGAAAATGTTTATGTTTTGGTGTCTTTGGGTGGTTTTTGGCCTAGTTCATGGTTTGATAATGGATTAACCCAAACTATTTGAGTAATTTCAATGATATTGAAACCTTATTTAAGCATTATATAAAATGAAAACATCTTTCTCATAGTCAAAGAAATTGGAGCGATAAGTTTGCAGAATGGATCTATCAAATGACAAAGCTAAGATGCATGATTGGCGCATGGTTTGTAAAACTATGCATCCCACCTGTGTGAGGCTCCTTTTCCACCAATAGGTTGTACATGGTTGGCGCACAGTCTAGAAGACCGTGTCGACTAACCGTATGGCCTTCCATGTGTTCAAAAAAATTATTAAATTAAAAAAATAGAAAATAAATAGAAAATGAACAAATAAATTAATTTTTTGATAATAATAATAATAATAATATCAATATTATTATTAATATTATTATTATTATTATAGTTACTTTTATTTTTATTAGATTTATGTTTATAAATAAACCCTTAAAATAGGATTTCCCCCTTTCCTCATCCTCTTCTCCACATGAACCCCCCCAGGTTTTCTTGAGCCTTGCCTTTAGGGGATCTCTCATGTACCACCAATGCTACCTCCCTCTACCTCAGGTGGTTTTATTTATTCCCTTTTTTAGTGTGGTATTCTTTGGTGAGCCTCTTCTTCCTTCTTCCTCCTTCTTTTCGTAGTTTTATTTTCTCTTGGGTGGTGTATGCATTTTGGATAAACCCGAATTTGTTTTGAGAGTTTTTTTGTCGATTCATGATATTTTGGGTTCATTGGTCTCATAGAGGATACTTCTATCCGCCACTATCAAGGGTATTGAGTTTCAATTATATTTCGGGTAAGGGTTTTCGGTTCCATTAATTAGTGTGTTGGACCTCACTATGGTGATTTTGGGTTTCTGTCAACAAAAGAGACTTGTATGAGTATGCATGGGTAGGAATAGATATGTGTAACTTCCCCATTTATATATATTTACCAATTGTAGGATGAATATATATAATGGATGTGGGTGTGCTTACATATATATACGAAATTCATATGCGTGAAAGTGAAAAGGGGTATATGCACATATAAGCCAATGTGTAAGCATAACTATGTATATATTTGACCATGAAAATATGTATATAGAGGATATGTGTCCTTTCATATAAGTGAATGTGCATATGCGTGCAAGGGGAATTGGAATCTTTGAGTTTTCATTGTATAAAGTAATGCACCTTGAGTCTGAGGTAGGTTCCCTATGCCTAACCCTTTAATTCAAATTTCATAATTGCCTGATTTTTTTAAAAATATGTTTTATAATTATGTTGTATGTATATACTATGTGATCTGGTTGTGGTTGTTATAAATGGTTCTGCATCTATTTTTTATAATTTTTCTAAGCTTCCAGCATGACTTTTTCTTGTTAAAATATCATATTACCATTTTTTTAAAAAATATAATGTATTTATAACACCCAATATTTACTAAATAGTACTTCTATAAAACTAGTTTCTAAAATGATTTTGAGTATGTAATGGGAATTACCGAAGATGATTTTTATGTGAAAATTAGTTTTGAAATTTGACTTGCATGAAGATGGGTTCGTGTGTAATTTTTAAAAGGATAAATTTAATGGTTTTATTATGTTTAGAAAAGTGAATGGGGTTTGGTTTGAAATGGAGGTTTAATAGCTATTTTCCATTCTTAAATGGGTATCTTCAATTTAATCATGGTTTCATGATTTTTTAAAAATGTTTGGTTCCTTGGTTTTTTATTTGAACTTATAAATGGTTTTAGAACATAAAATTGTTGGGAGCTCATGTTTTCTAAAATAGAAGTATTCCTTGTAATTTAATGAGGCCCATTTGGAATGAGAATGCATTATGGAATTGTAAAACCCCTCTTGAGGCATTCCCCCTTGTTTCTAAAATATGACGTGTATGTTAAATGTATGATTTGTGATATGTTCCTTGTGAAGAGGCTTATTCATGGTTGTGTGACCTAAAATAGAGATCCCCTTAAGGAGGGAAATTGGTGGTGAGAGGTTGGATGAGTTATCAGGTAAATAAAATGATATGTGCATATATTTTTTTCTTGATAAAAAATCACTTCCATTTGAAATATAGCATTAAGGGAATCTGGGGTATCTATGTGGGAGAACAAGAACTAGTATTCTATTTGATTTGGAAGTGGTTAAAGCCTGATTTCATCTAGGAGGATTGGAAATTTCAATACTAACTAAACATGTGATATGATTAAATACCATTAGACCTTTGGATGAGATCCTCTCTAGTGGTTTGTGCATAAAGACATTGTTGGACCACTGGAACATTAGACGAGATCCTCTCTAGTTACTCATACTAGAGAATGTTTTTGGTAATTGATTTGGTGGATTTATATCACTGAGGTATGAGGTTCATAGGTTCCCACTAGTGTTCTTGTTATCTATAGGGTTTTCCCATGGTGTTCACTTGTGACATGGTTATTTATAATGTGGATCTCTCATTGGTATGTAGTGTACCTTGTGTATATATTAATTTCAATGTATGTTTCTTTTGAAAAAGTTTTCCCTAAAAATTTGTATCCTGAAAAGGTTTTTACAAGTAATGTTGTATTAAAAAGACCTACATTCTTAGGTTTTCCCCATGGTACTTGTGATGAGATTTCTATTTTAGTCTGTTTTTTATTTTTTTCCTCCTTTATAAAAGCCACATTTCAATTTAAATTTCCTTCCTTTAATTTTTAAATGAATTTGTGGTCTTGGAAAATACTTTTGGAAATTTTATGGAAAGAAGTTGTTTTTTCTATAAATTGAAAGCTTTTTACTGAATTTGAAAAGAATGATAAAAATTACTTTTTTATGGTTGTATTTTGGAACTATGATGACATGGTTTTATTTTTAATGGTATGTAATAGGAAATAGTTTATTTGGGAATTCATAATGAGTTATAATATTCATACCAATAGTTTCATTATTGTTTTTATCTTCTGGTGCTGACTCTATCTTGGATTCAGTCACCATGAGGAAATATTGGTTAAGTGGTCATAGGAGACCCACATGGTCACATAGAGGTATGTGTAGTTTTATTTATTCCCCCTTATTATGTTTTCTTAGTTTATATTTATTTATTTGACATTTTTTATGGGATAAATCATTCCAAATTACTTTATTGTCGATTCTTGACACTAGTTTCTAGCCCTTGAGGATTGGGAAGACCTATCAGTCCTTGTTACAGGATAGATTGGTTGACTAGTTCAGGATCAATCCAAGTTAGATTGTGACATAATGAATCAAAGAAGTTATCAGAATTTTTGCTTATTTATATTGTAATAGTGATCATATGTGAATCTCTCTAATTAAAAATACATGAGATAATGTACCCAAATAATGATTTTTAGTTGGTATTGGTAATTTGTTCATGGACGATATAAATGAATGGTATTTATGGTGAAATGTCTGACATATATATGGATCATAAAATTATTAAGTATATAATCTCATAGAAATAGTTGAATAATTTTCAAAGAATATGGTTATATATGATTAAATATTATGATTTTTTAATACATTACCACCCTAGAAAGGTGAAAAAGGTGTCATATTGTCTGATTTAGAAGAAACATTCTAATTTTTCTATGAATAAGATTCAAATAGAACCAATACAAATGTATTTATAAAGGATATAACATTAAATTAAAATATGGATAGATCATATCTTTATTAGATGAATTTTCAACCATCCATCCATGAGGAGATTGAATAGGTGAAGAAGGGAGAAGTAGAAGGGTTCAATATATTGTGGAATGTTCCTATGTTCAACCATGATTATGATAGAGTGATAATGTATAGGAACTGAGAATGTGTCCCATCAATAATATATTTAAAGGTGATTTTCGGTAATGATAATAGCTCGTCATTCTATATTCATCCTGGACGTATGAATATTTATATAGATCTATTATATTATTTCTAGTTGGGAAACATGAGAATAGATATTGTAGAGTATGTATCTCAATTCCCAGTATGTTATAAAGTTAAGGGTGGTAGATAGATGTATATGGGGTTTTTATAACCATTACCCATTTCGGAACTGATATGGGAAACATTTACCATGTATTTCATCCTTGGGATCCCCAAAACATCTAAAAGGCCCAATTATATTTGGGTTATAGTTAGTCACCTTATTAAATCAAAACATTTATTTTCCATCAAATAAAAATTCTACCTTTATCATCTATTTGAGATATAAATTAAAGATGTGGTATGGTTTCATAGATTAATAACTTATAATGTATCTGATAAGGATTCATGTTTTTCTTTAAAGTTCTAGAAAAGTCTCCATCAGGTTCTGAATATATAGTTGAGTTTCAGTACTAGAAATCATCCTCATATAGATGTTCAATCTGAGAGGACCATTCAAACTCTGAAATACATTTTTATAGATTTTTTCATGGATTTAAAAGGATGTTGGGATAAATACCTTCTTTGGGTTTAATTTTATTACAAAAAATATCTTTCACCTGAGCATTCAGATGGATCTTTATGTTTCTCTCTATATCATGTTGTGAAAATTTCAAACATGTTTGGATGAATATGTAAAGAACTGACCCTAGTTGCTAGAGTAGATGCCTTATTTAATTAAATTAGCATAATTACAATAAAGACATATCCAGAAAGAATTAATTAGTTTATTATTTTTTTTAAACCAGGTATATACATAAGTTCAACAATAAAACAAGAAATGAAATACAATATGGAAATTCCATTGACAATATCCATAACTCCTAGGTTACCCCTATAGGCCATTCATAATTTTCCTCTTCACCAATTGGGAAAATAAAAAATAAGAACGGGGTGAGAATATATTCTTATTAAGGGTAATAAATATAGTGTAGTATATCATAAACATAAACATTAGACATGTCAAAAAACTAAAAACACATGCCTTTAAAAATGAACATGAATATAATATGGCAGGAATAAGTGATGAAAAAATAATGCCATAATAAATCATAATCATGGGTATTATAATTTCCTAATAACCTCAGAGACTATCATTTACTTGTTTCATAATAAGGTAAATGCATAATTTCCAATATTTTGAAATATATTGTCAATTCCTCAGCCAAGACATCTGAAACTGATTAAGGCCTCATCCAAAACCGTATCTAAAAATGGGAAAGGCCTTAGCCAAGTCCATATCTATTTTGTATCAAGAGACCTGACGATACAACGAGGGGATATATAATACCCCACCCATCACTTAATAATTCCAATTATTTCCTCATGTTAATGGTAATAAAATTAAACAATTTATACATTCAAATTGGAAATAACATTTGTAATGTAAATAACTATCCCCAAACATAAACACTAACCATTCGGAGTAATATGGTGAATGGTTTCATGATATCACATCCATTGTAAAAATAAAAAATTACTGATTAAATAAAATATGGTATAAGATATCATAAAATTTTATTCCTAATTATACATAAGATTCAACAAGAGTGATGAAATAGATAAAATTACTCTTATAAAATCTTTGAGAAATTATTGTGATAAATACTGTTTTACATTGAAAAGAAGTGTTCTTTTGGAAAATATTTTATAAAACAAGAAGTGAAATAATATAGTTTTATCAAAATAAAATTATTTATTTTATAAAAAAAATGGTGGCTAAAATTATAATATTTAGTTTATTTTAAGATTGATAAAAATTTGAGTAGTTTCATTGAAATGTGCTTGTATTTTGGTAAATTTTATTGAAATATCCTTTTAAAGAATGTAACTCTCCATAAAATAAAGATGGATTATGGTTGGTAAAAATATGTATAAAATTCATGAATAATTTTTTAGTACTAAATATTAACAAATAATAATTTCATTGAGGTTATTGGAAAATAAGAGTATCATGAATGAAAATGGAGGTTCGGGTATAAAATCCTTTCCTTATATCTGAATGTATTTTGCACTAGACCTTAATGATCAGGATAATAAAATTAAATCCATTAATTAACTAACTAAAAACATAATATATATATTTTTTATTCAATAATTTTTTATTATGTTCATTTATGTCCTTATTGATATGTTATATGATTGAATTTTGTCTTTTTGGAGTGTTAGTTTCCTTGATTTCATGATCGGTTCGCTTGATTATAAGTAATGGATTTTATGTGGAATGGATATAATTCTCTTAAATTAAACTTATATATTATTTATAATCATGAATAAGTGTAAATGTGTATATATATCACTTGTTTACATGGTATTTGGATGATTTATTAGATAAAATATTAATAATAACCATTTAGATTATTTTGGTGATATCTCAATTATTACTAACTAGTTTGTCCTATGATTTAGTATTATATATATATATGTATGTATAATGGTTCCATAACATTAAATAGGTTATAATAAACATATTTTAGTCTATATAAACAATAAAAATGGTTTCATGACTAGACTTGAAGGAGAAATTTAAGAACAAAGGTTCGTCATCTATAAAGGTTGTAAATCTTTACATCCAGGATGTTGATTATGTTTATAAAATAAAAGAAGGATAGATATAAGTTTAAGTTATTATTTTACATTAACATGATATAGTCCATTATATATATGGTAATGGAGTTATAATGATAATTTGGATAGAGGAGGTGAGTAGAAGATAAGAAAGGAAAACAAATAGAAATGGAATTAACAGAAAAGGAAAGATAATTTACCTCTCGAAATATCCCCCTTGAGAACCACCGTAAGGGAAATAATTTTGGTCCTTGGGAAAGACCAAGGTCTCAGGGATGTGGGGAGGTACTAGGGAAGATTATTTAGGCATAACTATAAGGATAATCAAGGATTATAGGAGTGAGTAGAAAAGGGAGTGAGGGGTGGCTTTTATAGTGGAGGAGAGGGGTGATTTTTTAATATCTTATTCATTTTATTATTATTTTCCCCAAGACAACAAATAGTGTATATTAATGTGAAATAAATAGTAATAATTGAATAGTATTTTTAACTAATGGTTTCTTATATAATCCATGATTCAAGGAATATTGTATTTATCTTATAATGTTTTTATACGATAAATTACGGTATTTTACTATGAAAAAAAAATCTAGTATATCAAAAAAATAACAAAAATTCTCCATTACCATTATTTTATTTTTAGAATTCAAAAATGAACTCCTTTTTATCAAAATAATTTTATAAGAATTTGAAAATTAATTTTTAAATAATATCGTTTTTTACTTGAAAACAATAATAATATTACAACTCATATTATAACACATTCAAAAACTAACTAGGGTATCATAAATTTATCCTAAAATAATATGAAAAAATATATTATTTAGTAATACATTTTATGAAATTTAATATTATTTTATATAAATTTATTAATTTAAAATTTTAATTAAATATGTATTACTAAAAAAATACAAACACTTAATTATTAATTTTTAAAATATTAACTATCATTTATATGGTGCCTAAATTTTATTTATACATACGTGGGTGTGGTTAAAATTCATAAGGGTACATTATTATTCATAAGGGTGAGTTACTATTCATAAGGGTATGTTACTATTCACTAAAAATGTAAGTCGATACTATCAGAATCTAAATATATTACTGATGGAAATTGTGTTTGTCAGTTTTTTGAAATTCAAATCAGAGAAGGGGTAAAATTATATATATCGACCAGGTTAAAACTATATCCTATAAATTTCAAAGTGTTTTTCTTCTCATAGATACAGTATCGAATGCATTCTATAATAAATTTATTTTTAAAACCTTGGGGTTTTACATTACCCCCCTAAAAATATTTCATGATCAAAATTACTATAATGTTACCTTATAAAAAGAATTCGGTAGGTCTTTATCATAAGCTCCTTAGGCTCCCACATTGCATCTTAAATTTTATGATGTTTCCAAAGTACCTTTACCATCCGAGTCATTTAATTCCTCAACACCGATTCATTAGTGTCCAGAATCTGGATAGGCTCTTCAAAATAATTTAATTCATGTTCTAATTCAATATTGTTAGAACAGAGGACAAGCGTTGGTTCTAGAATGTACTTTCTTAATAATGAGACATGGAACACATTGTGTACCATAGAAAGACTAGGATGCATTTCCAAATGATAACCCATATCTCCAATTATCTCCATAATTTCAAAAGCGCCGATGTACCTAGGGCTCAGTTTACCCTAATTTCTAAATCTTTGAACACCCTTCAAAGGAGGTACTTTCAATAAAACATGATCTCCCTCTTGAAATTCCAAATCCTTCATTTAATTATCAAAATAGCACTTTTTCCTACTTTGATCACTTTTGATAGGGGTTTGAATGGACATTTTCTTTGATGTTGTTTCCTCCACAAATTCCGGGTCCACAAGATTCCCTTCACCAACTACATTACAACATGTTTTTGTATGACATTTCATTATGTAAAATGCTTCATATGGTTCCATTTGAATGCTAGAATAGAAAATATTATTGTAGAAAAAACTCCACCAAAGGTAAATACTGATCCAACATACCTTGAAAGTAGAGTGAGCATGATCACAACATGTATTCTAATGTTTGGATTGTCCTTTCTAATTACCCATCAGTTTAGGGGTGATAAGAATCACTCTAAGAAAGCTTTGTGTCAAAATAATTCTATAGAATTTTCTAGAATTTCAATGTAAATCAAGGATCATGATAAAAAACTATTAAAATAGGTAATACATGGAGTCTTAAAACATCATTTATATAGTTTCATGCAAGGAAATTCAGTGGAAAATCTTCTCTTATAGTGAGGAAATGTGGATATTTCATAAGTCGATCAACAATTACTGATATTACATCATTCCTTCTTTGAGTTTAGGGTAATCCAATGAAACAATTCATGGTTATTTCATCCCATCTCCATTTAAGAATAGGTATAGTTTTCATGACTCCTCTAGGATTCAATCTTTTAGCCTTCATCTATTGATAGACTAAACTTATTGATACATACTCTGCAATTTCCCTCTTCATGTTCTCCCACCAGAAATGTTCCTTAAAATATCCATAAATTATAGTGCTACCTGGGCATATAAAGAAATTTTAACTATGGGAATCATACAATAAATCCCTTTTTAGATAGAGTATTGCAAGAACACAATGCCTCTTCATAACCACCAAAATTCAATCTTCATATATGAATTCTTCCAACATACCACCATTCAATGCATTAATCTTCTTCTGAAGCTTCTCATCATTAGGTTGAGAACTTTTAAACCTTTCTAACAAAGATGGTTGGGAAACCAATTGAAAATGTAATGTTTTTTCCCCATCTTTAATGATTCCCATATCCATCCTCTCTAGATCCATGTACATAGGATCCATGTCAAATCTCATTTTTTAGAACTCCATGATCCATCATACTCAATGTGTTAGCTACCTTATTTTCCATTCTTGGGTGTAAGTGTTTGGAATTATCAAAATCTTTAAGTAGCTCGAGCCATATCCTTTTCTTTGTGTTGAGTTATTTTTACGAGAAAATGTATTTCAAGATCTTATGATTTTTGTATATCTCACATATTCCACTATAGAGTTAGTGTATCCATATCTTTAGAGAAAGGATTACAGATGCTAACTCAAAATCATGAGTTAGATAGTTATGTTCATGAATTTTTAACTGCCTTGATGCATAGTCAATAACTCAATCATTCTGCATTAGGACACAACCAAGTCCCCTTTTTGAGGCATCATTATAGATCACAAATCCACCATTCCCCAATGGTAGAGTTATGATTTCATCATTCACTAATCACCTCATCAATTATTAAAAATATTCTTCATATTCTTTTTTCCATACTTACTTAACCCCTTTACATGTAAGCTTGGTTAATGGGTTGGCTAATTGAGCTATGTTCTGAACTAAATGCTGATAATAACCTACTAAACAAACAACATTTCATACCTTGATTATGTTTATTCAAGTAGGGAATTTTGGAACTATCGTTGTCTTTATAAGATCAACTAATATTCCATCCTTATAGAGAATATGGCCAAGAAAAGGAAAATTTAGAAGACATAATTCACACTTCAAAAACATCTTATATAACTTATTTCTTTTAAGAGTCTTCATACTAATGTGCAAGTGATTCTCATGATATTCATCGATTTTAGAGTATAAAAAGATATCATTAATAAATATAAAAACAAATTCATCATGATATTTCTTGAAATATCTATTCATTATATAAATGAAAACTGAGGTTGAATTAGTCAGTATAAAAGGCATTACTTTAAACTCATAATACCCATACCAAGTCTGAAATTATATCTTTGAAATATCTTCATTCCTTAAATGGAACTGATGAAATCCAGATCGAAGGAAATTCTTTGAAAATATTGGCCTCTATGAAGTTGATCAAATAAATCATCAATGTGAGGTAGGGGATACATTTTCTTTGTTGTAATAGCATTGATCTCCCAGTAGTCAATGTATAACCTCATAGATCCATCTTTCTTCTTAACGATAAGAACTTGGGCTCCCCATGGATAAACACAAGGGCAGATAAATCCTTTATCACTCAATTACTATAGTTGTTTCTTTAGTTATACTAATTCCATAGTTTCTATTCTATAAGGAGTCATTTATATAGGACTTAAACTAGGAATTAAATCAATAGAGAAATAAAATTTCCACTCTGGAGGGTGTCTAGGTAAATCCTCTGGAAAAACATCAATATATTCTAGAAAAATATGTACATTCTCAATTTGAATATTTATTTCATATCCCATTAATATTTCATTCTCATACTCACTAAGAATTTAATTATGTATATATATTGGGGTGGATATAGATAAGAATCAAATGATGAAGTTTCTTCCCTAAAGATATGGGATTCTACATTATCATAAAAAATTTAACTTTTTTCTTCTTATAATATATTTTCACATCATAATTTGAAATAAAATCCATACTGAGGATTATATAAAATTTGATCATGGTTATGATGAAAAGGTTAGAAACTAAGGAACATTTATGTGTCATAAGGTGTATTGAATGAAACATCTTTGTTGCAATGATTCTTACCTTAAGAGTTTTGACTGAAAACCACTTTATTAAATCAAATTGGAAATATCTAATTTCCTTGTAAAACTAGAATGATATAAAATAATGTGATGATCCAGAATCAAATTAAGCATTGGATATGTTTGATGAAATGATTAAAGTACCTACAACCACATCATTATGAATTTCAATATCAACATTTGTGACCGCATAAGATTGATCTTTCTCTCTTATCTTTTCTAAGGTTTGTTTCCTTGATTATTTGGAAAATTATTAGCGTAATGTTACATCTCCGTACAATTATAGAATTGAAAATTTGTTTCTTCTTTATTTCCCTTTTAATCACTATCATTATGGCCTTTCTATCTACACTTTTAGCACACACCTTTTCTTTTTTATTAGGCACCTGGGTGTTTCCTTCCACAAGTACCACAAGTTGGAAAAATTCCCCTTTTTATTATTCCATTTATCCATTCTATCATCTTACACCCTATTCTTCTCTTGTTTCCCATTATAGTAAAAAGACTTATATAATTAATTCTCCATATTGATAATATATGAGAAAATATATTCATATAATGAAAAACTTTGTGAGACTAGAGCCCTTCAGAGGAATGGTTTTCAACCATTAAAGAATAAATCAGTCTTTCTCCATGGATAACATATATAGTCTGAAACATTCCTTGATAACCTTGTAAATTTGGATTCATACATTGTGATAATTTTATCCTCTTTCTCTTTGAGACTCATGAATTTCCTATCCATATCCGATCATTATTCATGACGGAAAAAATTTCTAGGAAAATTTCCATAAAATACCCCATTACATTTCGTCAATTTCTTTCTCCTCCTTTGTGTTTTAAATTAACAACCAACACTAATCCTCATCTCCTAAAACATGAAAAGCTACCATGAAAACTTTATATCTTTCATTAAATCTCAAATAAAAAAATGTCTTCTCTAATGAACTTATCCACTAATCTGTTATGAATGGGTTTTTAGTCCCATTGAATGATGGAGACTATTATCTCATAAAGAGGTCTATAATTTCTCCTCCCCATTATGGATAATGTGGATCCATATGGGTATAGTTATTGTTCATTACTTGAGTGAGTTGTCTCAGTATAGTTATAAGTTACTTAGCACCAATCATAGATCCAATACCAATATCATTATCTTATATAGGAGAGAAATACCTATAATTGATACTTATAATGACATGATTTTCATTACTTCCACAGGGATCCATTTCTAAAAAATGGAACATTCTACATTAGGTTATTAATCATAATTTATAGTATAAAATTGAAAAATAATTAACAAAATTTAAATTCTATGCATAACTAATTTCACAATCACAAACACAGTCTCTTTGAGGAAAAAATTACTTTAAAATCATTCATAATCTCTTATAAATAAAATGTGAATTATTCTAAGAATATCCCCTGGGATTGTCAAACCAGGGGCGTAGTAAGGGCCATTTCTTAGTACCATGTTACCAATTTCTAGCCTAAAACACCTAGTCAGAGTTGTTGCACCTAGGTACATATGTTCAATAACCACGTCCACTTTTAGTATCCAGACAGTGATGTATTTTCTAAGAAGATCCATATAATATATTCCTTACCAAAATTCTAGGATATTCTTTCCTACATATCCTTAAATTAAATATTATGGGGTTTTTCTTAATCTACATTATCTAAATCTAGTTTCCAAATTTTCTACTAAACTTCCAATTATACCACCTATAAATACCCACCCCAAGTTTCCCAAAGTCAGTGCCTTAATTCATTACATGTTCATAATATTTAATTCAGAACCTTATCTACATATATTTGATTCATTAATGTTTTTTTAAGTTAATTTATCACCTTTTTGACAAGTAATGATATTTAATTCTGCCGTTGTGGAGTGTTCGATTCCTTGATTTCATGATCGGTCCGCTTGATTATAAGTAAAGGATTTTAGGTAGAATGGATATAATTATCTTGAATTGAACTTATATATTGTTTATGAACATACAATATTGTAAGTGTTTATATAAATCTCTTTGTCACATGGTTTTATGATGATTTATTAGATAGAACATTAGTGATAACAATTTAGACAATTTTGGCAATATTTAAATTATAACAAACTAGTTGGTCGTATGATATAATATTATATATATATATTGGTTATAGAAAATTGAATAGGTAATCATGCACATATTATATTCTGGTTCCATAATTAAAATGGTTTCATGACTAGCCTTGAGGTAGAAATTTAAGAACAAAGGTTCATCCCCATGAAGGTTGTAAATCTACACTTCATAGACAATGATTTTTTTTATAAAATAAAACTGAGGCATACAGTAGTTTGAGGGTGGATATTACATTAACAAGATATAATTATTGTATATAGATGATATTATAGTTATCATGATCATTTGGATATGGTAGTTTAGGATAATTTAAGAAAATAAAATAAATATAATTGAAATTAAAATAAAAGGGAAAAAGATTTACCTCAAGAAATATCCTCCTTGAGAACCACCTTAAGGGAAGGGGTTTTTGTTTTTTTGGAAAGAAAAAGGGACCCTGGATGTGGTATGGGACTAGAGAAGAGTAATTGTGTGGAAGATTTAGAAAATTCAAGTCTTAGACAAGCGAGGAGGAGAGTGAGTGAGGGGTGGAATTTATAGTGGAGGAGAGAGGTGATTTTTGAATATCAAATTCATTTTTTTATTATTTTCCCCAAGACAACCAATAGTATTGATTCATGTGACCCAATATAGTGATAAGTTCATGTTAGTTTGAACTAATTGTTTCTTAAATCATACATGGTGTAAGGAATAGTGTATTTATCTTATAATTTATTTTTACCATAATTTATCGTATTTTAAAATTCTTAAAAAATTCATGTTTTTTAGAAAAATTAAAACAATTAACAATAAAAATTTTTCAATGTGTATAATTCAAAAATAAACTCATTTTTATCAAAATAAATTTATAAATATTTTAAAATTAATTTTTAATAAAATAATTATTTACTTGAAAAATAAAATTTTTAATTTTAAAACTCAAATTATAACACTTTCCAAAATAAACTATGGTCTCATAAAATTATCTTACAATCATAGGGGATAATATATTTATTTAAGAATAAATTTTATGTAAATGAATTTTATTTTATATCAATTTATTAATTTAATATTTTAATTTAATATTTTAATTTAATATTTATTACTCACAAAAATACCAACACTTAATAATTAATTTTTAATATATTCAATTTCATTTATATGGTTGCTAAATTTTATTTATACATACATGGTTGATGTTACTATTTGTAAGGGTACATTACTCTTCATAAGGGAACATTATTATTCATAAGGGTAAGTTACTCTTCACCAATAATGTAAGTCGGTCCTATCAGACTCTGAATATATTACTTATCGATACTGTGTATGTCAGTTTATCGAAATTAAAATCAATAAAGTGGAAAAATTATATATATTGACCAGGTTAAATAATCTTCTATAAATGAATTGTTTATTTCACATAGACACAATGTTTATTTCATACTATAATGAATTTATTTTTAAAACCATGGGGTACTAAAGAAGATGGATAAATAAATCTATTGGGACATGATCTAGATGAAGAAAAGGTATATAACGTTAGATCTATTCAGAAGAATATATGACCAGCTTAGAGTTAATAGAAAAATTATTTTGGAAATCATAGATGATATCTAGATGTAGAAGTTAGTGATAATGTGTTCCTTTGAATATATCCTTGGAAGAATGTTATGAGATTTTGAAAGAAGGAAAAGATGATCCCCATATAAATTGGTCCCTTTGATATTATTGATCACATAAGGACGGTATCTTATCATTTGGAACTTAAATTAAATATATCTTAAGTTCATGATGTGTTCCATGTATCTCTCCTGAGAAGTACATACATGATCCTATACTTTTATTGAACTCAAATGTCATACTAATCTAGTAATGTCTCTCTTAAGAGGAAAAAATGGTGGATATTATATATTATAGAGATAAAGTGATATTAAATAAGACCACTCACTTGGTTAAAGTTTTGTGAAGAAACAAAAAAAATAGAGGAAGTTATGTGGGAACTTGAGAATATGATAAGGTAGAAGTATGCTCAATTATTTTTATTGGAGTGATGTAACGGTTAGCATGTAATTATTATAATTGGGGTATAATGTTAAAATAGAATATTTTATGATATATTTCACTTTAAATAAATATATTTTCTTTGATAGTGTGATTTATACACAACGCCTAGTTTTAACAATTTATGGTATACTATTTTAAAATTAAACATTAATATGAAATTTATCATTAGGTTTTGGGATTAATGGGTATGAATAGTACTAATTAAATTATTAAAAATTAGTAATTAAATAGGTATCAAATGAATTAATTTTTATAAATTAGTAAGAAATGAAAATAAAATAATTTGAGAGTAAAAGAGAAGATTTTCTAGAAATGATGTTTATTCTTCCATTGTGCTTTTATCTAAATAAATTCAATTAAACTATGTTTATTAATTATTTCTATTAAATATATATATTATATATTAAATAAAAAGTTTAAATATTCTTCTAATGTGTTTTCCTAAGCATGAAATTAGAATAAATCTTGCTTTATGCTTAAAATTCATTTTTCTAAAAATGGTATTCATGGAATTTTTCAAAGTTATTTTAAAATGAATTTATGAAAATATTAGAAATACAATATTTTAAAATGGGATCTATATTTTTAATAATTACAATTTATATTATATAATAAGTTCTATTTTATTTTTGGGTTTTATGAATAATAGTCATGGTAACAATTTGTCACCTAGGTAAAACAACTAAAACTGGGTTATAACTATGGGGTAAAGCTTTAAAATATCTCAAAAACTTGACATTATCTTATTGTATGAGTTTTTTTAAACATATATTTAAGTATTTAAATAATTAAAACATTATTGGTAATTTTGGAACCCAATATTAACTTTTTTGAAGATAAGTTATATTTTATTCAATTTAAATACAATTTTAATGTCATTACATTTAATGATATTGTTGGAAAGTGAAATTAGGTTTTATATTGATCAAAAAGTATAAATATCATGTTTTTTATTAAATAACCATAAAAATTCATTGGAACCAACTTTATTCATAATTACAATGTGAAATTATTTTTAGACTTAAATTGGATATTTTCCAAAAAACTATTTTACATTCGCAATTCGTTCTTTTTTAAAAGTAATTTATTCTATAAGTAGAAATAGAATACAATAAAATAGATTAAAAAATTTCAATTATAATATATATATTAGTGAAGAATTATACTTGTAGTTTTTTTAATATAATTATGATATAATGGTAAAAGTTTAAGTTAACACTGTTATAGTCGAAATGAGTTTAAAGTCAATTATTTATGAGATAAAGCAAAAAAATTATCCAAATTGCATCCAAACCTGATTGGTTGAGTTTATATTGAAATTATCACATCATATGTTTAAATTATGAATGTATTACTACTTTACATGATTGTGATATATATTTTATTAATTCCTTTAAGAAATTTGAAGTGTATCATTTCCCTCACTTTTAAAAGGAATCCACTTCTTATTCAATATTCATAATGTTTGAGCCTTCTATATCATTGAATAACTAACCTAATACCATTATAGGTTAATTCAAAACATTCTATATTTTTTTCATTCCAAAAATCCATCCATTCAAGGATTAATATATAATCTCAATGAGGTTTCTCAATGAAAAGGTATAACTCTTAACCAAGTAATTTCAATTTATTTCTTGTTATACCTTCTAAAAAACTATGTTATAAATTATAAAAAAAATTATTTTTTGTATAAAATGTATTAAATGTTTATTATTGTGATAAAACAACCATTATCCACCTCTTTTACAACCCATTATAAAAAAAACATTGCTCGTGTATACGTGTGGACAACCACTTCCACAAAGCGATGTGTTTCATTTTTCATCACAACATAACATTGATGATTTTAAAGATAGATTTAAAAAAATTATATGTTATTTTGGATATTATTATAGTTTTTTAAAGGTGAATTACAATTTTATTTTCTTTTTTTATATCCATAAGAAAGTGAAAACATCACTTTTTTATACGTATGGATTGTTGTCTCCACAAAGTGAGGTAATTTTTTTCATCACTTATTTATATTATGAGTTATAAAATTATATGTAATTAATATATATTATACCCATTATATTATTAAAATTGTGTAGATGATGGAACCATGATCAATGTGCAAGGATCAGAAACGTGAACCGAAATATTAATGAAAAACTAACAAGTTCTCACCCTGAATAGTGACTTAAAAATTTATTAATAAATGAATAATAAGATAATATACATATATTTTATATTTTATGATATATATGACTATATTTATATAATAAAATTATAATAAATATATATTTATTTTATATGAGGTTCGAACTCAAACAAAGTAAGATGGGACAAGAGGAAAGGGGATTATGTTAAAATCTATTTTTTTAGGATTTTCTATGAAATATTTTTGGTGAGGGATATTTTATGGATCTTAATGTTTAAACCCAGTAATTTTTATTATCCTTGGTTTCTTCTAATAATTTTCAAGTATTAGTAATATTGTCCTCTCTTTTTTGCGAAAATTATTAAGAAAATATTTTTGAAGAAAAGGCAACCTTATTTTGTCTTTGGTAAAAAAAACTATTTATTCCATATCCATACTCTTCAAAAAAATTCCAAACGATCATAAATGTACTTTAATTTTCCTAACATAATTTTTACTACCATTGAATTTATTTACAAAGGTTTTAAAACAAATATTTTTAAATAAATTTTTTTCGAAACAATTCATTTTTAACTTTTTATAAAATTATAAAAGAAATGTTATATTTTTACGTATACAACATGAATATATTTTTCCACCACCGTGATTATCTTTTATTTTAATATTCCTTTATAGGTTTCCATTTTTATTTTCATATAAAATCATTTTTTTCGATAATTTGGAAATTTTTAGTAAAAATTGTGTTAAAGGGAAAAGATATTTTCTCATGTATTCAATGAAATGTTTGAATGTTATTTGAAGGAAATTTTTCATTATTTCATCATAATTTATGGATAATTATGATTAATTTTGGACATTATCTTATGATACCATCCAAATTATTTCTCCGGATTTCTTCTAATGATAATGATTTAAGGTTAATTCTATAGAACTTGTTTCTTTACAATGGTTGAACTATTTTATGATGAAATTTAAAAAAAAAATTCATTTCAATTTTTTATGATATGATGAAATTATAATTATTTTATAATTTATGGAATACATATGTATGGCTCTCGTTATCTGATGTGTGGTCATGCTATATCCCACTAATGCCTTATGTAAAGACTCGTATCTTATGAGCCAGTTAAGGGAAATGTGTTGATTTTCATGACTCACATTGAGAAATAGGTAGGGATGCCTAATACAATATGATATGGGAAATAAGTGGGGATTCCTGATCCACTATGATAGTTAATATCACATGTATCCATAAAAACTGGGTTTATTGCTAGGTTTGATGAACGTGCTACACAGGCCCCCGGTATTTCAAAATCTGTCTCATTTGGCTTATATTCCCTTCAATCCTCCACTACTGTATTTGATTCAGGTAACCATTGATCTAGGTTCTTTCCCTAATTCTTCCTTCATAGTGCATACCCTAGTCCCAAATCCATGTTCATCAGAGAAGATTCTTTATATCCACTCTTTTAGGGATTCTCTTTGTGGTGTTCCCTCTTCATCCTTCCAGTCGTGTTTCCTAGAGATTACTATGGATCGGCCACAAAGGTGTTGTGAAGGATCCCAGATCCTTCTAGATATTCATGTGGTTGAATTATTATAGGCTTAAAATTGTTTTAAGTGGACAATGGTAGCTCATTTTGGAGTATCCAAACTGCCCATATCTATTTTCCATATATTTTTGGGGTCTTGGAGTTTAACTATCCAGCACAGATATCCTCAATCCAGAAATTATCCTTCTCTCTTATCCAAGGATCTAGGGATGACTTCGTATAGGCGTGGTGTCATTCTCCAAATTTTTTTGGCCAATGGAGACTTAGTTTATTAAGGTGGTCTTTGGACGTGCATAGAGGAAAATAAATCCTATCTTTAGTAGTCTGGGTTAACGTCCACTGGATTCCTATTCCTTTCAAAAACTAAGGTTTCTTAAAGGTGATCAGAGACTCTCTCGGAGAGTGATTGTGCTTGGATATAATGACCAAGAGCTGTATAGATACCACTGGGGATCCTCTTTGTGTGTAATTAGATCATTCTTGTTAGGTATCAGAGAATCTTGAGATCCAGGTTCATGATTATTTTTTCTGGAATCAAGTTATTTCTTATCTTGTCTTTATAAAAATTTTCTCCCATTGTATTCTCCAGGGACATTCCATGTAGGTGTTCCATTGTCATGGAGGTAGATGTGGAAGTGTTCATTATGAAGGCAACAAGACACAACTCAACTCTTCCTTTGAGTATATCCTAGTATGGGTCCAATATGAGGATCATGAGGTGCCATTATTTTGTAATCCTTTATTGGTGATACCTTATAACCTATTGATAAATGATTGGAGGAGTGTCGGGAGATAGTTCCTTATATTCCAATATGGAATCCATAGGTCCATCATGGTGATATTGTATCACTATTTGGTTTTTACATGAATCTTTTAGGGTTTACAGGTATGAAAATTTTAACAAGGATCCCATGGAATCCAGATCTTTCATTGATGTTGCATCCTAAGTTCACAGTTTCTCCTGGTGGAAAGGAGGGTCGAGTGGATCTGCTTCCTGATTCTTCAGAGTCCATAATAGTTGATATCCCTATTTCCTCTTCCTTTGTTCATTATATAGGGCTAGTTTTTTGAAACACTCCTTGACATTCTGATGGTGTAGATAATGAATACAACATCACCTTGAGAAAGAGGCTATGGATTGACAATCCTCACCAAGATTCCACCTCATCCCCAGTTGATTTTTTAACCAATTCTAACAGATCATGTACATGGATATAGTCAATGAAACCTAGGGCGAGACTACACTTCTACTTCGACAAGGCTATGAGTTCTAGATCCAATCCCAGAACCCTTTTCCCTCAATGATTAATATCCACATATGAAATCCTTGGGGAATTGGTTCCCATGTTAAAATAGACTTTGTGTATTCAGAAGTTAGAAAGAGAAAGATTTCTATCGTTGGAGTTCTTGAGCATAAACAACAACTATGTAAGATTTTTAATTTTTCTTGAGTGCTACAAATGTAGGGATACATGAATATAGATCCTAGAAATAAGAATATATGGGTCCTTTGTTACAATAACTTAAAGGTGCATTGGGTTCGGGTGGCTGATCAGTTCAACACTATCAGGGTAACACATGACTTCCATGCCTTTCTTGTATCTTTCATTTATGGGAGCTATGATCCCTAGAAAATAGAGATATTATGGAATGATCTCACCTTGTTAAACCCTGATAATATATTATGGTTTTGGGAGGTGATTTCATTTTTTTGGAAGAACCAGACGAGTGGAATGGGAGAAGAACTTTTCCTAGGAGAGCTAGTTTAGTGTTCATGCAATGTATGGCGGGAAAAGGCCTTATGGATATTAGTTATTCATGTGATAATCTCACATGGTGAAATAATCAAAGAGGTGTTCATATATCATAGATCCACCAAGATAGATTCATGATTATCATGAAAACCATTTCCATGTATACCAATACTTGGGTGGTTCAAGTCACTCTTGGCATTTCATATCATTTCTCGCTCCTAATCACTATATCTTCCGGGGTAAATAATAATGAGAGATTAAAATATTTTTGATATTGGTTAAGTGATCCTGGATATCATGGCATGGTTCAATCATCTTTTATAGATCCCTCTGAGGGGATCATGTGGGTGGAATTTGATATAAAACTAAGGCATCTTAAGAGAAGGTTAAAGGAGTGGTAGATGGATCTTTCTACCTTAGCTAGTGATCTAGATGTCTCCATAAAAGATATTTATCATTATAAAGAGGTTTTATAGGAGGATTGGGATGATTAGCTTTTAGAGGATCTGGTTTTTAAAAAAGATTATCTGGAGTAATTACTACTAAAACTGTAACATCTTTATAGGGAAACTTGAGGATCAAGTGGTTGAATGAAAAGGATAAAAATACATCGTATTTTCATGCATGTATCAGGAGAGAAAAACTATTGATAAAACAAATATTATGATGGAGGATGGTTTGTTTAAATATGACAAGGATGTAGTAGGTTCCCTATCTAATGATCACCTAGGGGACCTTATTGCTGGTCCTAACTCACATTTTCCCAATGGATACCTAGGGGAACCTACAGATCTCATTGATGTGATTCTGAACTGTGTATCTTATAGTGATAATGATTGGATGGGTGATCCCCCACATGATACAGAGTTCTTCGAAGCTATGATGAAACTTAATTTGGTAGTCTTGCTGGTATAATTGGGCTTCCTACTTCTTTTTACAGAGCCTCATGGGAGACTATTAAAGATGATCTTATTCTGGCCATTCAAGATTTCGTTCAGGTTAAGATCATGCCTCATGTTGCAAGTTCTACAACGGTTGTTATGATACCCATGTCCAAGAATCCTACCTCTATACTACATTTTCATCCTATTAGCATGTTCAATGTTCCGTATAATATCCTTTCATGTTTCATCAAATCTAGGTTGTCAACCCATCTCCCCTAGTTTATTTCCATTGAAAAGAATGGTTTTGTGAATGGGCGGTCTATTCAAGTGGTTGTAGCCATTGATCAAGGAATGATTAGGGATATCAATCTCAAAACTCATAGATCCAACATGCCTATTAACCTTGATATGAACAATGCTTATGATCTTATGGAATGGAGTTTCATCAACAAAGTCTTGTTGTGTATGGGGTTCTCTCCTTGGAATATTGACATTGTTTTTCATTTTTTTAGCTCGTATTGGTTAACTATCTAATTTATGGGAAAATATTTTGGCTTATTTAAGGAAACTAGGGGTTTTTGATAGGGGGACCCCATTTCACCAAGTATCATTATCATTGACTGGGATGTTCTCCATCGTTTTCTTCAAAAGAGCATGAATAATAGAAATATACTCTCATATCGTCGAATAATGGGGTCTCCATCAGTGTCTCATATTATGTTTGAAGATGATACTATGATATGAACGAATGATTTTAGTATATTGCTAAAAATTTTGAATATTATATTGGATATTTACTGTCATTGGAGGTGTCGTATTGTTAATAAAAGCAAAATCAGCTTCTTTATATCCAATAGTTGTCCTTCAAAATGGATTCCTTCGGTAGGTATTATCCTGGGCATGCAGAGAGGGGAGTTTCCCACAGAATATTTTGTGGGATCTCTATCCTATATAATTATTTGTATTCGATACATTTATCCTCTCATACTAGAATCATTGATAGGGTACTCAATAGGAAAAACATTTACATATCCTTTGGTGGTAGAATAGTGCTGGTGAATAGCATGCTTCTAGACACACTGATTCATGCCCTATCTTCATTCAATGTCCCAAAATTTTTTCTAAAAAACATTTATAAAATAATTTCTAGTATCTTATGGGATCCCAAGGTGGAGGGTAAAAGGAATTGGATCACGTGGAACAATATGAATCAGCTAGATTCTGAGGGAGGGATTAATGTTCGCTTCCTTGAGAACACATTGTACTACTTTCATGCTATGTTAGCTTGGTAGTTGCTAGAGCAACGTGACCAATGGGGGTGCACCATTCATGTAATTTCTCTGGGAGATTAGGCTATGGTAGATGGCTATTCTTCTCTGGTTTTTCTGAAATTAGGACTACAATTAGAGCTCTTAGGTCATACTCCTGTTAGATTATTAGGAAGGGTGAGATCTTGTTATGGCTCCATAACTAGAGTGGAGAGATCATTGGTTATACTTTTTTCACTACTAAAAACATCCCCTTAAAAGATGTTCTTGAGTACCCAATGTTTATTTATGAAGTGTTGAATAGGTTCCAGCTTGATTTTTGCAATTTATTGAACTATCCCCTGATCCAGATAGATGTGTCTTTACTCCTTCCTCATCTGGCATCCTCAGGATAAGGGACTACCATAGAACCACAACCATTAATGTTCAAAGGGATTCATGGAATTAAATCTATTGTTTCAATAATATTATCACAAAATTCAACATCCTTACCTGGAGGATATATTTTTCACCTTTTTGACGAGTAATAATATTTAATTCTGTCGTTTTGGAGTGTTCAATTCCTTGATTTCATGATCGGTCCGCTTGATTATAAGTAATGGATTTTATGTAGAATGAATATAATTTTCTAGAATTGAACTTATATATTATTTATGAACATACATAACTATATGTGTTTATATAAATATCTTTCTCACATGGTTTGATGATGGTTTATTAGGTAGAACATTATCGATAACAATTTAGACTATTTTGGTGATATTTAAATTGTAACAAACTAGTTGGTCATATGATATAATATTATATATACACTGGTTATAGAACATCGAATAGGTCATAATGCACATATTATATTCTAGTTCAACAATTAAAATGGTTTCATGACCAGCCTTGAGGTATACATTGAATAACAAAGGTTCTTCCTCCATGAAGGTTGTAAATCTGCACTTCTTAGACAATGATTTTGTTTATAAAATAAAAGGGAGGTATACAGCAGTTTGAGGGTGGATATTCCATTAACATGATATCATTATATTATATATATGATATTATAGTTATCATGATCATTTGGATATGGGATTTTAGGATAATATAAGAAAAGAAAATAAATAGAAATGAAATTAAAAGAAAAGGGTAAAAGATTTACCTCTTGAAATATCCTCCTTGAGAACCACCTTAAGGGAAGGGGTTTTTGTTCTTTTGGAAAGACCAAGGGACCTTGGATGTTGGAAGGGACTAAGGAATAGTAATTGTGTGGAACATTAAGGAAGTTCCAGTCTTATACAAGCAAGGAGGAGAGTGAGTGAGGGGTGGACTTTATAGTAGAGGAGAGAGGTGATTTTTGAATGTCATATTCATTATTTTATTATTTTCCCCAATACAAACAATTGTGATGATTCATGTTACCCAAAATATTTCTAAGTTCATGTGAGTTCGAACAAATTGTTTCTCAAGTCATACATGATGTAAGGAATAGTGCATTTATCTTATGATTTATTTTTACCATAATTTACCATATTTTAAAATTCACAAAAAAATCAAGTTCTTTGGAAAAATTAAAACAATTAGCAATAAATTTTTTTCAAAGTGTATAATTCAAAAATAAACTCCTTTTTATCAAAATAAATATATAAATATTTTAAAATAAATTTTAATAAAATCATTATTTACTTGAAAAAGAAAATTTTAATTTTAAAAATGATTTTATAACACTTTCCAAAATAAACTATGGTCTCATAAAATTATCATAAAATTATAGGACAAAATATATTTATATAAGAATACATTTTATGAAAATGAATTTTATTTTAAATAAATTTATTAGTTTAATATTTTAATTTAATATTTATTACTCACCAAAATACCAACACTTAATTATTTATTTTTAAAATATTCACTTTCATTTATATGGTGCCTAAATTTTATTTATACATACATGGTTTAGGTTACTATTCGTAAGGGTACATTACTCTTCATAAGGGTACATTATTATCCATAAGGTTAAGTTACTCTTCACCAATAATGTAAGTCGGTCCTATCAGACTCTAAATATATTACTTATCGCTACTCTGTATGTCAGTTTATCGAAATTCAAATCACTAAATTGGAAAAAATATATATATTGACCAGGTTAAAACAATCTTCCATAAATGAAATTGTTTATTTCACATAGACACCGTGTTGATTTCATACTATAATAAATTTATTTTAAAAACCTTTGGGTATTACAGAAGATGGATAAATAAATCTATTGGGACATGATCTAGCTGATGAAACGGTATATAATGTTAGAGCCATTCAGAGGAACATATGACCAGATTGGAGTTAATAGAAAAGTTATTTTGAAAATCGAAGATGATATCTAGATGTAGAAGTTAGTGATAAGGTGTTCCTTTGAATATCTCCTTGGAAGAATGTTATGATATTTAGAAGGAAGGAAAAGATAAGCCACATATAAATTGGTCCCTTTGATATTATTGATCACATAGGGATGGTAGCTTACCATTTGGAACCTACATTAAATATATCTTATGTTCATGATGTATTCCATGTATCTGTCCTGAGAAGTACATACATGATCCTATACTTTTATTGAACTCAAATGTCATACTTCTGTAGTAATGTCCCTCTTAAGAGTAAAAAATGGATGATATTATATATTATTGAGATAATGTGATATGAAATAAGACCACTCTCTTGGTTAAAGTTTTGTGAATAAAAAAAAATAGAGGAAGTTATGTGGGAACTTGAGAATATGATGAGGTAGAAGTATGCTCAATTGTTTTTATTGGAGTGATGGAAAGGTTAGCATGAAATTATTATAATTGGGGTATAATGTGACAATCGAATATTTTATGATATATCTCACATTATATAAATATTTTTTTTGATAGTGTAATTTATACACAACACCTAGTTTTAACAATTTTTGGTATACTATTTTAAAATTTAACATTAATATGACAGTTATAATTATGTTTTGGGATTAATGGGTATGAATAGTACTAATTAAATTATTAAAAATGATTAATTAAATAGGTATCAAATGAATTCATTTTTATCAATTGGTAGGAAATGAAAATAAAACTATTTGACAGTAAAAGAGAAGATTCTCTAAAAATGATGTTTATTCTTGCATTGCGCTTTTATCTAAATAATTTAAATTAACCTCTGTTTATTAATTATTTCTATCAAATATATAGATTATATATTAAATAAAATGTTATAATATTCTTGTAATGGGTTTTCCTAGGCATGAAATTAGAATAAATCTTGTTTTATGCTTAAAATTCATTTTTCTAAAAATTGGTATTCATGGAATTTTTCAAAGTTATTTTAAAATGAATTTATGAAAATATTAGAAATAGAATATTTTAAAATGGGTTCTATATTTTCAATAATCACAATTTTTATAATATAATAAGTTTTACTTTATTTTTGGATGTTATGAATAATAGTCATGGTAACGATTTGTCACCTAGGTAAAACAAATAAAATTGGGTTAAAACTATGGGGTATAGCTTTAAAATATCTCAAACACTTGACATTATCCTATTTTATGAGTTTTTTTAAACATATATTTAATTATTTAAATAATTAAAACATTATTGGTAATTTTGGAACCCAATATTAACTTTTTTTAAATTAAGTTATATTTTATTCAATTTAAATACAATTTTTATGTCATTACATTTAATGCTATGGTTAGAAAGTGAAATTAGGTTTTATATTGATCAAAAAGTATAAATATCTTGTTTTTTTATTAAATAACTATTAAAATTCATGTGAAACAAAATTATTCATAATTCCAATGTGAAATTATTTTTAGCCTTAAATTGGATATTTTCCCAAAAAACTATTTTACATTCGCACTTCGTTCTTTATTAAAATTAATTTATTCCAAAAGTAGAAATAGAATATAATAAAATAGATTAAAAAATTAAATTATAATATATATATTTGTGTAGAATTATACTTTTAGTTTTTTAAATATAATTAAGATATAATGGTAAAAGGTTAAGTTAACACTATTATAGTCGAAATGAGTTTAATGTCGTTTATTTATGAGATAAAGCAAACAATTTATCCAAAATGCATCCAAATCTGATTTGTTGAGTTTATATTGAAATTATCACATCATATCTTTAAATTATGTATGTATCACTACTTTAAATGATTATGATACATATTTTACTTATTCCTTTAAGAAATTTGAAGTGTATCATTTCTCTCACTTATAAAAGGAATCCTCTTCTTATTCAATATTCATAATGTTTGATCCTTCTATATCATTTAATAACTAACCTAATACCTTTATAGGTTAATTAAAAACGTTATATATATTTTTAATTCCAAAATTCCATCCTTTCAAGGATTAATATATAGAATCACAATGAGGTTTCTCAATAAAAGGTATAACTCTTAACCGAGTAATTTCAAATTATTTCTTATTATACCTTATATAAACCTATGTTATAAATTATAAAATAAATTATTTTGTGTATAAAATATATTAAATGTTTATTATTGTGATACAATAACCATTATCCACGTCTTTTACATCCCATCATAAAAGAAAACATTTCTCGTGTATACGTGCGGACAACCACTTCCACAAAGCGATGTGTTTCATTTTTCATCACAACATAACATTGAGGATTTTAAAGATAGATTTAAAAATTTATATGTTATTTTTGATATTATTATAGTTTTTTAAAGGTGAATTACTTTTTTATTTTCCTTTGTTATATCCATAATAATGTGTAGGCATCACTTTTTTATTCGTACGGACTGTTGTCTCTACAAAGTGAGGTAATTTTTTCATCACTTATTTATATTATGAGTAATAAAATTATATGTAATTAATATATATTATACCCATTACATTATTAAAATTTTGTAGATGATGGAACCATGATCAATGTGCAAGGATCAGAACAAATGAACCGAAATGTTAATGAAAAACTAACCAGTTCTCACCCAGAATAGTGACTTAAAAATTTATTTATAAATGAATAATAAGATAATATACATATATTTTATATTTTATGATATATATGACTATATTTCTATAATAAAATTATAATAAATCTATATATATTTTATATGAGGTTTGAACTCAAACAAAGTAAGATGGGACAAGAGGAGAGGGGATATTGTTACAATCTATTTTCTTTTTAGGATTTTCTATTAAATATTTTTTATGAGGGAGATTTTATGGATATTAACGTTTAAACCCATTAATTTTTATTATCCTTGGGTTCTTCTAATAATTTTCATGTATTAGTAATATTTTCCTCTATTTTTTACTAAAATTATTAAGAAAATATTTTTAAAGAAAATACAACCTTATTTTGTCTTTGGTAAAAATAACTATTTATTCCATATCTATACGCTTAAAAAAAATTCAAACGATCATAAATGTACTTTAATTTATCTAACATAATTTTTACTACCATTGAATTTATTTACAAAGGTTTCAAAACGAATCTTTTTGAATAAATTTTTTTCTAAATAATACATTTTAAACTTTTTATAAAATTATAAAAGAAATTTTACATTTTTACGTATACATCATGAATATATTTTTCCACCACTGTGATTATATTTTATTTGAATATTCTTTTATAGGTTTCCATTTTAATTTTCATATAAAATCATTTTTTCGATAATATGGGAATTTTTAGTGAAAGTTATGTTAAAGGGAAAAGATATTTTCTCATGTTTTCAATGAAATCTTTGAATGTAATTTGGAGGGAATTTTTCATCTATTTCATCATAATTTAAGTATAATTATGCTTAATTTAGGATATTATCTTATGATACCATCCACATTATTTCTTTGTATGTCTTATGATGATAATGATTTCAGGTTTATTCTATGGAACTTGTTTCTTTACTATGGTTGAACTATTTTATGATGAAATTTAAAAAAAACTATTTCATTTACATTTTTTATGATATGATGAAATTATGATTATTTTAAAATATTATTGAATACATATCTATGGTTATCATTATCTGATGTGTGGTTCTACTATATCCCTCTAATGCCTTATGTAAAGTCTTATATCATATGATACAGTTAAGGGAAATGTGTTGATTTTCTTGACTCACATTGAGAAATAGGTAGGGATACCTAATACAATATGATATGGGAAATATGTGGGGATTCCTGATCCACTATTATAGTTAATATCACATGTACTCATAAGAAATGGCTCTACTTCTAGGTTTGATGAACGTGCCACACAGGCCCCCAGTATTTCAAAATCTTTCTCATTTGGCATTAATTCCCTTCAATCCTCCATTACTGTCTTTGATTCAGGTAACCATTGATCTAGTTTCTTACCCTAATTCTTCTTTCATAGTGCATACCCTATTCCCAGATCCATGTTCATCAGAGAAGATTCTCCATATCCTCTCCTTTAGGGATTCTCTCTGTGGTGTTCCCCCTTCTTCCTTCCAGCTGTGTTTCCTAGAGATTACTATTGATCGTCCACAAAGGTGTTGTGAAGGATCACAGATCCTTCTAGATATTCATGTGGTTGAATTATTAGAGGCTTAAAATTGTTTTAAGTGGACAATGGTAGCTCATTTTGGAGCATCCAAACCACCCATTTCTATTTTCTAGATATTGGTGGGGTCTTGGGTTTTAACTATCCAGCACAGATATCCTCAATCCAGAAATTATCCTTCTCTCTTGTCCTAGGATCTAGGGAGAACTTCGTATAGGCGTGGTTTCATTATCCAAATTTTTTTGGCCAATGGAGACTTAGTTTATTAAGGTGGTATTTGGACGTGCATAGAGGCAAATAAAGCCCAGCTTCAGTAGTCTGGGTTAACGTCCACCAGATTCCTCTTCCTTTAAAAAACTAAGGTTTCCTAAAAGTGATCAAAGACTCTCTTAGAGAGTGTTTGTTCTCAGATATAATGACCAAGATCTGTATAGATACCTCTAGGGCTCCTCTTTGTGTGTAATTAGATTATTCTTATTTGGTGTCAGAGAATCTTGAGATCTAGGTGCATGATTATTTTTGCTGGAATAAAGTTATTTATTATCTTGTCTTTCTAAGATTATGCACCCATTGTATTCTATAGGGACATTCCTTATAGGTGTTCCAAGGTCATAATCTTGGAGGTAGATGTGGACATGTTCATTATCAATGTAACACCCCAAGCTTCTACGGTACGCTTCTCTTTGAATAATGTGATAGCGTGTGTTGTACGCAACATCGAGTTCTAACACACCACAACCAATCAAACTAGCTGTTATGGATAGTAATACCTAATTTTTTAAGTTATATATATTTTATATTTCAAAATGGACTTCATTTTTGGATACGGAATATCGAAATTATCCTAAGTTGAATTTTTGGTATTTTTCTGAGAACTTCCAATTTTTATGAATAGTGAAAAATACTTAAAAACATCTTTTTTAATCAAAATAATTTATAGTGATAAATTATATTATTGAGTGGTTTTAAATTATAATTAGAATATATTTTTACTATTTTATCCAATGGCGTTCATTAGAATTAATTTCACTTTGAAATTGGACATAAACAATTATCAATTTTTTGATATATATTGTTTCTTAAAAACACGCTATTTGATGTGACAACGGGAATTAATTATAAAATTAATTAATGAAACTTATATGTTTGGAATTTTTTAAAATAGACATCATTTATTATTTTGGAATATCAATTATAGCTTAGGGTGAAATTTGGGCATTGTTCTGAGAAACATCAATTTTTGATGAATAGTGAAACCACTACGTGGTAGTTAAAAAACTGAATTTTTCATAAAACTTAATTTTACCACTTCTGTGAAAGGAATTTCGAAAATACAAGAGACACGGTTAATATCATGTAGTAAAATGTGGTTCAATGAGATGAAAATAATTTTTGGTGAATAGTAACTTTTTACTTTTATTTACCACGGTTAAAAGTAAATAAGGTAATTAAGGGTAAAAATGATATTAATATTACCCTAACACATGTCCTCATTCTATTGGACAAATGTATCTCGACCAAAAACAACCTTAGAAATAAAATATTATCATTTAGGTCCACTTGGATTAGATTAGGACATTTATTATTATTTAATTCAAAGAAGAGTTAAAAGAGTTAAAATCAAAGTTTATTTACTAAAACATATTTTATATTGGGTTATAAATAAGATAAATTAGATTTTAAATATTAATTTGAAATACCAAATGATTTCCTACATAATGATATTTTATTTATAATTTTTAGACATTAAATAATTTAATTTATTTATGACACAATGATGATGTAGTAATTTTCATAATAGTGAAAAAAATAAAATAATTGATATTATAAATACCCAAATAAATATAATTTAAGACTTTTTATTAATTACACTAATTTTATAGAATAATATGACATGTTAAGATTTATTTAATTAACTTTTTTCGAAGTAATCATTCTGTTATGATTTTTACAAAAATAAATTATTGAATAGTGTCAAAATTGACATAAAAGTGTTTTTAAAACAAATATTATATATTTAATTGATATTAAATTCCTAAAAATATAATGTTAGGACATAAGACTTATATCATGATAGTTGTATCATTAATTGACCACTTCGGGGGTCTCTTAGAGATATATAGTATGTTTGTTAACTATATAATATAAAAATACAAAGTGACATGGTAAGTGTCAAACTAACTAACTAAGAGTTAAAACTAAAAGATATGGTTAATATAATTACCCAAACCTGTCTAAATTATATTGGTTGAGTGGTTTCTGACCTATACCCACCTTAACCTTTAAATAATCCACTTTGGAGCCATTAGAAACAGAATATGAATTTATTATAAAATAATATTTCTTGTTTTTCCAAAGGTGCCCCTCACCCCTCTTATAAAAGGGCACTCCCCCTTCTCATTAATTCACACCATCAAATCGTTTTGGCTCGGCAAAACCCTGCCCAAATACTCTATAAACTTCCCTCACTACAACCTAGAGACCTTATTTTGATCATAAAGCCAACCTAAGGATCCCTTTTGATCAGATCAAAAGGAAGAACCCGAAGAAGAGGTAATGATTTCACCACCCTTTTTCAAGTTCCTTTCTTCTTCCACTTATTCCATCTTTGTTATTACCATTATAGAATAATAACTCCAGTATATTATATATACTATGATGTTAATATAAATATGGTATATCCATATTCAGTATTCTATCCATCCTTTGAATAACATGTCACCATACGTGCGTACGTACGGCTTACCGTCTCCACGCCGTGGTGTAATTGTTATTCAATATATTATTATTTGGATGGGTATAATAATGATTTATAATTCATTTAAATAATAAATATAACATTATAATGATTCGTTATATATGATATACCAGCCAATTATATATTATTTTAATATCAAAAGAATGATATTGTCACTTGTGCGTACGTACGGACTATCGTCTCCACGAATGCAATGAGATTCATTCTCCATCGTATCCATTCAAGTATAATTATCATTTTATTATTTAAAAATAATGTTTAAGGACTTGATATCATTCTGGATATGAATAAGATACAACCTATCCATGACAAATTTTTCTTACGTAACAAAACATATAAAAGAAAATGAGTAAGTTAACACCCGAAACAACGATAATACTAAGATATTATTAACAAATCAATGTTAAAAGATCATATATGATATCATATTAATGTACATGATTCTTGTATAATTTAATAAAAATTATTTCACCATTATACAGGAGGCTAACCTACCCCCAACCAAGGAAAAGTACAAGGTAATGGTTTATTTTGAAATCTCTTCATTATCCAAGGTTGTTTATATGTAAAAATCTACTGGGATTTTTTATCATCCACATCCATGTTTCTTAAAATTGAATTTCAATTTTTTTTTAACTATTTTCAATAATATGGGTTAAATTCATTTATACCCTTATTTGAGCTTTTATAAGAGTTTTATAAAAGAATCTTTCCGTCTTTTTCAAACAAGGTGCTTTTTAACCTTTTTGACAGAATTATGGTAAGAATGTTTGTTTTAACTTATACGGAGGGTGCGGCTATTTTCCACCGTTATAAAATCATAGAAGCTTACCTTACAAGATTATAAGAAAATTTTCAAAGTAAATGTTTTATTTTTTAATTATGTGACTCTTAAATGATTTCAAAATATGAAGAGATATTTCTCTAAAAAGAGTTTTGATTTCATCTATGTCAACATCCTTTGATGGATTTTAAGTCTATTTGGAGTTGATTTATTATGATACAAAACTTCCATATTTTATTGATTATTTTGTTATATGTTTGACAGTGGATGTGTTATTTTTATACCATTCATGGTTTATGAAGAAAGTATTGACATTTCGTATGCTAGTTTTAATACGAATGTTTATGTTATGTTTAAAACTGTTCAAATGAGGAATGCATTGGACTTAATAAGTGATGGGTGGAGCCCCCTATAGCTACTTCATGCATCGGTAGGTCTCATGACACAAACTAGTGTCTTGGCATAAGGCCTTGGCAAAATCTTATTTTTAGTCTTGGCACGAGGCCTTGTCTATGTGGTTATGATAGTCTGGTATTATGCATTCCATCATTATGAAAGTGGTTATTAATATTGCATGTGATTATTCAATTAGTAGAATATCCATGTGAATAAGTAAATGGAATTATTTCATTTTATTTTTTTCATACTATATTGAAGTTCAATTTTAAAAGGCTTTTGTTTTAGTTATACATTGCCTTAAATGTTTATTCTTCTTTATGAAAGTTTCTGTTATATTGTTATCCTTAATGGGCATTTGAGCTCACCCCTTTCAATGTTTTATTTTTCCCAGGATGTGAAGATGTAATTTATGAATGACCTGCAAAGATAGTATGTAGCGATATGAGTGTGGACTATGAAGAAAATATGTTGTTGTAGTTTTCATTTTTATGATGTAATGTAAGACTTATGAATATATCTATTGTTTCCAAGGCTACTAAACCAATCAGTCTTTCGATATTTGATCTTTCTTGTGATCAAGCCAATGTTATATAATAATGCACCGACTCTGGGTAACTGGGTTCGGGGCGTTACACTAAAGGAAACAAGACCCATCTCATCCCTTTTTTTTGAGTATATCCTAGAATGGGTCCTATATGAGGATCATGAGGTGCCTTTATTTTGTAATCCTTTACTAGTGATACCTTCTAGCCTATTGACAAATGATTGGAGGAGTGTTGGGAGATAGTTCCTTATATTCCAATATGGATTCCACAGGTCCATGTTGGTGATATTGTATCACTATTTTGTTCTTATGTGAAACTTTTAGGGATTACAGGTATGAAAATTTTAACAAGGATCCCATGGATTCCAGATCTATCATTGATGTTGTATCCTAAGTTCACAGTTTCTCCTGGTGGAAAGGAGGGTCGAGTGGATCTTCTTCTTGATTCTTCAGTGTCCATAATAGTTGATATCCCTATTTCCTCTTCCTCAGTTCTTTATATAGGGATAGTTGTGTGAAAAACTCCTCAAAATTCTGATGGTGAAAAGAATGAATACAACATCACCTTGAGAAATAGGGTATGGATTGATAATCCTCACCAGTATTCCACCTCATTCCCAGTTGAGTTTTTACCCAAGTCTAACTGATCATGTACAAGGTTACAGTCAATGAAACCTAAGGTGAGACTACACTTTTACTTCGACAAGGCTATGAGTTCTAGATCCAATCCCAGAACCCTTTCCCCTCAGTGATTAATATCCTCATATGAAATACATAGGGAATTGGAGCCCAAGTTAAAATAGACTTTATGGATTCAGATGTTAGAAAGAGAAAGATTGCAATCGTTGGAGTTCTTGAGCATAAAAAACAACCATGTAAGATTTTTAATTTTTCTAGAATGCTTCAAATGGAGGGATACATGAATATAGATCCTATAAATAAGAATATATGGGTCCTTTTTTACAATAACATCAATGTGCATCGGGTTCGGGTGGGTGATCAGTTCCTCACTTTTAGGGTAACACATGACTTCCATGCCTTTATTTTATCTTTCATTTATGGGAGCTATGATCCCTAGAAAAGAGAGACCTTATGGAATGATCTCACCTGGTTCAACCCTGATAATATCATGTGGTTTTTGGGAGGTGATTTCATTGTTTTGGAAGATCCGGATGAGAGTAATGGGAGAAGACCTTTTTCTAGGAGATCTGGTTTAGTTTTCATGTAATGTATGGCGGGAAAAGGCCTTATGGATATTGGTTATTCATGTGATAAGATCACATGGTGAAATAATCAAAGAGGTGTTAATAGATCATAGACCCACCAAGATAGATTCATTAATATCATGAAAACCATTTCCATGTATGCTAATAATTGGGTGGTTCATGTCACTCTTGGAATTTCATATCATTCCTCGCTCCTAATCACTATATCTTCTGGGTTCAATAATAACAAGAGATTAATATATTTTTTATATTGGATAAGTGATCCTAGATATCATGGCATGGTTCAATCATATTTGATAGATCCCTCTGAGGGGAGCATGTGGGTGGAATTTGATATAAAACTAAGGAATTTTAAGAGCAGGTTAAAGGAGTGGTCGATGGATCTTTCTACCTCAGCCAGTGATCTTGATGTCTCCATGCAAGATATTTATCATTAGAAAGTGGTTCTAGAGGAGGATTGGGATGATCAGCTCTTGGAGGATATGGTTTTTAAAAAAGATTATCTGGAAGAATTACTACTAAAATAGGAACATCTTTATAGGGAAAACCTGAGGATCAAGTGGTTGAAAGAAGGGGATAAAAATACATCGTATTTTCATTCATGTATCAGGAGAGGAAAATGATTGATAAAACAAACATTAATATGAAGGATGTTTTGTTTAAATATGACAAGGATGTAGTAGGTTCCCTACCTAATGATCACCTAGGGGACCTTTTTGCTGGTCCTAACTCACATTTTCCTAATGGATACCTAGGGGAACCTACAGATCTCATTGATTTGATTCTAAACTGTGTATATTATAGTGATAATGATCAGATGGCTGATCCCCCACATGATACAGAGTTCTTTGAAGCTATGGTGAAACTTAATTTGGTACTGTTTCTGGTCTAGCTGGGCTTCCTACTTTTTTTTACAGATCCTCATGGGAGACTATTAAAGATGATCTGATTCTGGACATTAAATATTTCGTTTAGGGTACAATCATGCCTCATGTTGCAAGTTCCACTATGGTTGTTATCATTCCCTTTTCCAAGAATCCTACCTCCATACTGCATTTTCATCCTGTTAGCATGTGCAATGTTCAGTATAATATCCTTTCAAGTTTAATCAAATATAGGTTGTCCACCCATCTCTCCTAGTGTATTTCCATTGAACAACATGATTTTGTGAAGGGGTGGTCTATTAAAGTGGTTTTAGCCATGGATCAAGGAATTATTAGGGATATAAATCTCAAAACTCACAGATCCAACATGCCTATTAATCTTGATTTGAACAAATTTTATGATCGTATGGAATGGAGTTTCATCAACAAAGTCTCAGCATGTATGGGGTTCTCTCCTTGGAACATTGACATTATTTTTTATTGTTTTAGCTCGTATTGGTTAACTATCTCATTTATGAGAATATATTTTGGCTGATTTAAGGAAACCAAGGGTTTTTGATAGGGGGCCCCATATCACTGAGTATCATTACCATAGACTAGGATGTTCTCTGTCGTTTTCTTTAAAAGAGAATGAATAACAGAAATATTCTCTCATATCTTTGAATAATGGGTTCCCCATCATTGTCTCATATTATGTTTGAAGATGATACTATGATATGAACTAATGATTTGAGTATATTGTTAAATTTTGGGAATATTATATTGGATATTTACTGTCATTAGAGCAGTCAGATTGTTAACAAAAGCAAAAGCAGCTTCTTTGTATCCAATAGTTGTCCTTCAATGCAGATTGCTTCTGTAGGTATTATCCTGGGCATGCAGAGAGGGGAGTTTCCCACATAATTTTTTGTGGGATCTCTATCCTCTATAAGTTTTTTTATTTGATACTTTTATCCTCTCATAGTAGAATCATTGATAGGGTACTCAACAGGAAAAACATTTACATGTCCTTTGGTGGCAGAATAGTGATGGTGAATATCATGTTTCTAGACACACTGATTCATACCCTATCTTCAGTCAAAGTCCAAAAAATTTGTTATCAAAAACATTGATATAATTCTTTCCAGTTTCATATGGGATCCCGAGGTAGAGTGCAAAAGGAATTGGGTTACGTGGAAAAAGATGGATCAGATAGTTTCTGAGGGAGGGATTAATGTCTGCTTCCTTGAGGACACATTGTACTACTTTCATGTTATGTTATCATGGGAGGTTCTAGAGCAACGGGCCCAATTGGGGTTCACCTTGCATGTATTTTCTCTGGGATATTAGGCTAAGTTAGATGGATATTCTTCTCTATTTTTTCTAATATTAAGCCTAGAATTGGAGCACTTATGGCATACTCTTATTGGATTATTAGGAAGGGTGAGATCTTGTTATGGCTCCATAACTAGAGTGGGTTGATCATTGGTTATCCTTGTTTCACTACTAAAAAAATCTCCTTCAAAGATGTTCTTAAGTACCCGATGTTTATTTTGTAAGTGTTGAATAGGGTCCAGCTTGATTTGTACAATCTTATTGAACTATCCCCCGATCCAGACAGATGTGTCTTTACTCCTTCCTCATCTGACATGATCAGGATAAGGGATTACCATAGAACCATGGCCATTCATGTTCAAGGGGATTCATTGAATTAAATATATTGTGACAATATTATTATCACTAAATTCAACATCCTTATCTGGAGGTTAAGAAATATATTTTTCCCAAAGATTTTAACATTAAGAGGTGTGAGATTTGTGTAGTTTTTAGATGTGTTTGTCGCAAGGAACATAAGGTGGAAATCTCAAGTCATATCTTCTTAGAGAGTTAGTGGGAGAATGTGGCGTGGGGTTATATGGGTGAGATTATTAATTAATCTAATATGATTAAGGATGATCAACCCTTTTTTGGTCGTAGGTTCCATAACTTGGGAAGGGGAAGCATAGAGAGATCTGGTAGGAACTTTATTTTACAATAGGGTGCTAGTGTTTATGGAAAGCTATAATTAAGAGGATATATAAGGGGGTAGTTTTCGATGGCCTCCTTATTATCATCAAAGTACAAAAAACTAATCTTCAACTTTGTGGAGGCTCTGGATAACTATTGAGATTATCCATCCCTACATCATTTCATTATAGGTATGCTAATCTCTTCTCAATGGAATGATAATTACTAGGGTAAATGTGTCTATTAGTGACCCCCTTCTGAGGGGTTAAAGATCAATAGTGATGGGTCCTATATGGATTGTTACATTCAAGGTGAAGGGGTAGTATGTGATTACAGTGGGTCAGTCATGATGGATTTTTCAATCAGGCTTGGGCAGGGGTCCACCGTTCAGGCAGAAGAAGTGTCCATGCTTGGAGGCCTAAATGCTTGCAAACAAAGGGGTTTGAATATAAACTAAGTTGGAATATATTTTATGCTTCTGTATAATTACATTAATGGTGTGGGTGTATCTCATCGATCAATTATTTACGTCATCAAGAAATGTCTTTTTATCCTGGGGGAAAACATCATGGTATCTCATACTTTGTGTGCGGGAAAGAAGCTGAAAAACTACTGAGCATCGATGGATATTGCTGGTAATGATTTTTTAGTTTTTCATGCCTTGAATACCTTAAATTCATAAGGGGTAAATATTATTATAGTGGATGCCCTTGGCCTACATCACTTTAGAACCCCTTAAGTATTAAGTCCATTTGATCTTCTTTTACATGTCTTTTCTTTTAATCATTCTTTTTTCTTCGGAATAAAAATTTAATGTTAGTACTAGTATGATTAAGGAAATAGGTGCTGATTCCAGATATTTTATGATATGATAGTCTTTATAGTTAACCTTGATGTATGATATGGTTTATTTTCCTATGATTTTTCCACAATTTTTTGACTTTTTTTATGATTATGGATTGAAATTATGATTCCCGAATGATTTATGCTGATTTTTCACTCATAAGATTCATGTATTTTGAAATGATAATGTTTTATTCAATAAATCATATTTATGATCTATAAAAGATTGGGTATAAACTTTTTTTGTTTTGATCATGATCTCATACACTTGTTATTATATTATCATTACATGTGATCATAGATTGATATCTCCCATGTTAACACTTACTCATCATTTATTATTATTCCTTTTCCTAGGTAATGGTCATTGATTTTTTGTTGAAAATGAGTATTTTCATAATCTATGGAGATAAGTCTAGCCAAAATTTTAATCCAAATTAGATAATATTTTACAAAGAAACTAGAAAAATTTAAAATTACTCATATTATATGAATTTAGTGAAAATATCATGGAAATATTACATTGATAAAAAATGTTAATATTTAGTATCAATAATTAAATTATTCCAAAAATAGCCCATCGTAATTTCCAATTTTTGATATAATATAGACCCTTATATGAATTTACAATTAAAATCATGCTAATGTTCAAATACAAAATTCGATAGATCGCCTAGAAGTGTTCCTTTCTACTATGGGTTCTTAACAAACACCAAGATTTCAATTAAAGTTTGAATTAAATTTATAAAAAATAGCTTTATTTTAATAGAATTTGTAAAAATCTTATGGGATTAAGTGAACTGTCCTAAAAATATTTTGGTCGATCTACAAGGTTATGAATAATTTTTATCTCTTTTTATTATTATTTAAAATTGGTGTATCATTTTTTTATAAAAAAACATTTAAATTATAATATATATACTGAATATATACATAAATTAATATATATATATATAATGATATTATATAAAAAATATTTCTTCTAATTCAAGTTTGGTTATTATATTTATAGATGAAGAAGATGTTGCAAAAAATAAATACAAGTCATCCAATTTGCATTGTCAATACTTTTACCATTGAATCATATCTTAAATATCTAAAAACTAAAAATATTTAAATACTCTAACACTCTCTGTGAAGATTGGTTTACCAAGTTTGGATAAAAAATATTGGAAAATGAAATAAAAATACTCATAATACCCCCTCCCCCTAAAGTTCACCATTCCCACTAAGATAATATAAAACCATAATAATAAGAACATTTTATACCTTTAGTTAAGGCCAAGGGGATACATTATACTTTTTTGGGTCATTGCTCCTCTCCATTAGATTCCACTCATGATAAAAATTATTGATCTAATTTAGAAAACAATTTTTACTGAAGAACATGTTGTCCTTGAATAACCATCATAGTGATTAAGACTAATAAATGAATATGTTGGATGAAATGATGACTAATGAGAGTCATTAGAAAGGATGGGTGAAATAGAAACCACCATGCAGATCCATAAGGCATAGTGATACTATTTCCAAAATGCATGCCCAATAAGGTTTGGCAAAACAGAACCCAACTTGTGAACCCAAATTAACTCGGTCCAATACATAGAAGGAGGTTCAAGAGATATAAAATGAGATCAGTGATGGCAGGGGGAGTAACACCAATTGTTTTACTTCTAGATATAAAATGAATTATTTATTTACTTTTTTCAACATTTACTGATGAAAATTATTTTAAAGGTTTTTTTATTCAATTTTATGATAGTTTTATGTAGTAATGGATAAGTGTGTAAGACCTATAATAAATAAACTTAAACTCTTCATTCATAAGTGTAAAGTTTTGTAACTAATATTAACTCACTAATACATGAGAGTCATTTTAGAGTTTCATTGTATGTGTAAGAGTAAATCCCTTGATAAGGAAGTAAATAAGGGTAAATTCTAAAAATACCTAAGAGTCTTGGTTTTTATGAATTTTGATTTTATATATATAAGGTTTCCTAGGTAGTGGTGTTTTGAAACTAGTTAGGAGTCCCCTTTGGTATATAAGGGTTATTATTAATATATAAGGGTAACTTTTAACACCCAAATATTCAATTTTGTATTTCCATTTAAATAAATTATATGTTTCTTATAGCTTTTAATACACAAAAAAACTATACTAAAATGAACCATGAAATATTTTATTAAGTTAAAATATTACAATGATAGATTAACATTAATACATTATGATAATTCCATATGAAAAATCATTAAGACAACTACAAGAGCAGTTAAACTACCAGTGAATAAAAAATAAAAAATAGGAAATCCTTGTCCTCATGATTAAAATTAAAGATAATACCTCTTATTATAACAATAGAAAGATGTAAAATCATTAAAAATATAATAAAAATTTTAATACTAATGTAAATGAATAGTATAAATGATCATAGAGATGTATGTAAAGCTATATATATGAATTTAACATAACAATTATATATGTGGTTATTTGACATTTGAATGTAAGACATATGGGTGTTGGATATATGGTCATTATATATACCGGTATCTAATAAGTAAGTCGAAGCTATGTGGTTATTAATAATAAATAAAAACTAATATAATTTTAAAATAATAAATAATTCTAGAATGAAATATATATAATTATTTAAGATAAGTTATTATGATTTTTTATTATTATTATTATTATTATCATCAAAAAATTGATATTATTTGTTTATAAAATTCATGGAAATATGAAAATACTAATGGATTTCTAAAAAATGATTACTTAGAGGATAAATAATTAATGGTACATGATTAAAATCAATTAAAGATAAAAATTATTATTTATAAACAAAAAAATGTTTTTTTGTTGTGTATTTTTATATTAATAAATTAAATTTAACACCACTAAAGGATGGTTATAATAAAAAAATCAATGTATCAAAAAATATATTAATGATATAATGATTTTTAATTTACATTAAATAAGATAAAGTTAACTGAAAGGTTAAAAGTCATTTTTCTATAAAAAAAATTCTATATATTATAATGATTCATTTTAATGTTACATTTCACATATTTAGTAATTTAATTACATTAATAGGAGTCCAAAGTTTTTATCTAAACTATAATATTAGGTAAAAGGGACAATTTCATTTTTTAGATATAAAGATAAGTTATCGAAGTAAAAAATGTGTTTCTATAGTAAATGTAAAATGAAGTAAAAAAGATTTAAAATAAGTGAAAAAATGAACATTATTTGAAAACATATCTCTAAACAATTTTTATCAATTTACATACACTTTCCTTCTAAAATTAAAACCTTATTCATTAAAGAGTGAATATTATTATAAATTTTACTCAAAACCCAGCTTCAAATGGTCCCATTATCTACCCCTCCCAACCCAATTGTTTGAGTTATCTCTTGAATACCAACCCATTATTCCCCTCCTAAATCTTTTTTAGATGATGGGTTTCTTCTATTTCCAATAATGAGGACTAAATATTTCATTCTAAAAGAACATATATCAAGAAGGAAATAATTAATCAAAATACCATGTTATTCCTCATATGTTAGGATTACTTTATAATAAAAAATATTTATAATATCATCATCCAATGTATTATTTTTTATTAACATAATTATTCTTTAAGAAAAATTATATTACTATTATAAAAATCTATAATCTTACTTATTCTTCAGAAAACCTTATTCTTGTTTAGATCGATTTAACCATCTACATAAATGATGTTATATTATCTCTATATTTTAAAACATAAATGAGTATCAACACAATAATTTTGGTAATATGTGATTCTAAAGAGGAATTTATGTTATTAATATTGTTCTGGAAGGGTGACATAAAAATGGATGATCACTATAATGTAATTTTTTGTTGTCAATAAATTACAAAAAATATATTCAATATGGATTTCGATATCACGAACCATACTCAAACCTTCCATAAAATGGGAATTAAAATATATAAATAAATGAGAAAAATGAGTCCATTACCATTACTAAAATATTAATTATTAACTAGGTATCAAATAATAAGAATTCCCATTATCAAACTTGTATGAAAAACTAAAAAATACTCACATTTGGTGAAGAAAATAAAAAAATAACTAACTAATATATGTTATATAGTTGATTATAATTGAATATTATAAATGGTATTATATATGAATAATATTAATTAAAAGTATCTAAGATGGTTGTATTTAATATATAAGATTTTACAGAAACATCAAATAAATCATTAGTAAAGGTAATGGTTTCATTCCCAATCTCACATTGAAATTGAGATGGTCTATTTTTAAATTTTTATTTAAATAAATTTTATGTATTATCTATATAAAAACCCATATATTTTATTATCCTTTGGTTATTTCTGGGTTTTACATATCTTATTCCCATTTCAATTCCCTTGGGTTCATAATTCATCTAAAAGGATTCATGTAAGCGGAACAAACCTTATCTCATATTTTAGTCTAAAATATTTCCCTTTTATGTTCACATTAATTATTTTTTATAAAAGTTTTTATATACAATTATATGATTTATTAAGTTCGTGTTCTATTAGTATTCACTTTATTTAAAAACTAATGGAATGAATCTCTTTTTTAAATATGATTCATTTTCTATCAAATTTATTTATAAAGAGAGAGTGTAATGGTTTTTATTTATTTTTATAAGAACACATTTTCCCAACATATTTTTATGTTTTTTTTATGAAACTTCCTTTCTAATGTTTTATTTGTTAAAAAATTAATTTTTATTCCCATGTTTTTATAAATAATTTTGTTTTAAAATAAATGTTACAAAAAATAAAGAAGTAATTTCTTATTATTTCTCACATTATCTTTTTAATACCCATATAAAGTGTTTTTCATATATTTCAATATACTTTAATATTATTTTTCATCATTGAGTATTTTCTCTAATAATATTATCACCCATATTTCTTTAGATGATTTATTATTATGGCCTATTTAAATCATCATTAAACTCGTTTCTTTTTCATGGGTTAATTAATCTATTATATAATTAAGAAATCTTTCATGTTCAAGTGAATAAATAAGTATGGGTTTTCATTATTTTATTACTATACCAGAAATTATATAACCCTCCGATGAACTAGGAAACGATTAAATATCATGATATGGTATGTAAGGGAAGATATTGGGAAACCAGTCCACTGTAGTTCTTTTCTAATAAGTTTATGGGACTTAGTGTTGAACCCAATCCACTATGAGACTTTTTCCACTATGTGATGATGGTTTTTACTGAGATCTTTGAAATTAGAAATAATTTTCTATAATTGTGTATGTTTCACTCTCTTATATATATGTTATTTTTTCATGGATAATGATTAATAAACTATGCTTCCAAAATCCTACTACTCATGTCTTATGATATTGAATACAAATAATACCGTAACTCATGATTCATGATATATGTTTTACTGAGTACAGGTATGTTATTTTATATCCATAAACCTTGATTAAATTTTTATACCCACATGTTCATATTATGATCACTTATGATCTTAATGTTTTCACTCATGTTTATCCCAAAAAAAATAAAAGATCACCATTGGTCCGGATTCCATTCCCTTGGTTATTAAGAAGAGTATTATATATGACATGTGTCATGAATCATTCTGATCTTCCATCTAACAAATTCCTGAACTTTTAACACCTCCACCCTAGTTACCTAGAGTCGTTTCACTATTTTAATACATTGACATGATTACATAGAATCATGTCCCGAAGGACCAATCAGTTTACCAGTGTTGGAAAAGTGGTTACATATATGAACATTACTTCACAATTTGTAAAATAAAACACCACAAAAGTAATCCTTTGAGAATGTCATTATTCTCCTATCTTAGTCCTGCATATTAATCATAACACATTTCTTCACATCCTGGGAAAAATAAAACATAAGAAAGGGATGAGATCAAAAGCTCAGAATGTATAAGACTAAAAAAGCCTTTTAAAAATAAACTTCATAATAATGTGGAAATGATTGATCAAATAATGCATTTACTTATTCACAAGAATATTTTAAAATTCAAATAATCACATGTAATATAAAAAGGAAATTTCATAATAATGGAATGCATAATGCCGGACATCATAACCACATAGTCAATGCATCATGTCAATACTACAAATAATGATTATATAAAGGACTTGTGATAAGAAACTAATTTGTCTCATGAATCCTGCTGATGAATCAAGGAGATATAGTGGGCTCCAACTATCACTTACTAAGTCCAATTCATTCCTCATATGAAAAAGTAGAAACATAACAAAAGCATTCGTATTAAAACAAGAATACGAAATGTCAATACTCTAACCATAAAACATGAATGGTATAAAAATAACACATCCACAGTCTAAAATATAATATATCATTCAATATAATATGGAATATTGGATTATAATAAATCAAACTCAATCAAGAATAATATCCAATAAAGGATTTCGACATAGTTGAAAATGATCTGTAAACTTCTTTGAGAGAAATATCCCTTTTTTGTGAAATCATTTGAAAGTCAGACAATTTAGAAAGGAATTAATTTAAAAGATATTTTTTAATCAAAGTGTCTCATAACACTTTGAAACTTTTGAAATAAATTATCACTTTAAAACAATCATGTCTACGTAAATAAATCCATAAAATCATTTTTGAAAACATAGACATTAATTAAAAGATTTAGAAAAATAACTGTTTAAAAACATTTAAAATGTTGATATATTTAAAGTGTACCTTCCATAAAAACATAAAATATTCTTTTTTAAAACATTTTAATTAAACATAGACATATATGGTAAATATGTCCTGGTAGATACTTACAGATACATAATCTCGAATAATAATGAGATTGAGGAAATAACCCTTACCTTGTACTTTCCATTAGTCGAGGGTACTTTTAACCTTTTGTATAATGACCATAGAATGTTATTAAATTATACCGGAACCATATTAATATATATTATATCATAAATTATTCATTTATGGATTTATAATACCCATTTAATAATAATTTCTATGTTAAAATAACATTTCTGGTAATAATCGCTTTCTCTATCGTACATGTTTTAACTTATTATTTTTGATCGTATTACTTATATCATGATTTAATTACATAAAAAATATAAAACATTATTTATGTACCATATATATTTAGAATATAAATATTTATAATAGATAGATATATGAAATTGAAAACACTATTTATGGAGGCGTTAGGTCGTACGTACACATAAACGATGTTTCTGTTTTCATATCATATTGAATGGAAGTAAGTGAATGAGAAATAAGTAAATACATAAATATATATATATATATCTAGTATCATTATAATTTAATATATTACAAACTTATTAATAATATATATTTTTATAATCATCGTTGAAAGGTAAACGTTGAAATGAACGTCATCACGTCGTGGAGACGGTAAGACATACGTTTGCATGAGTGTCAATATCATTTTATTGATGGTTAAATTGTGAGTAATTGGATAGTATATTATATATAAACAATAATTAACATGTTATATTTATTATTTACATAAACTATACTCATTATTATACCCATCCAAATAATGAAGTGTTGAATAACAAACTACACCACGACGTGGAGACTGTAAGCCATACGTACACACATATAGTGACGTTTTCATTCATAGTATGGATATAATAATGAATATGGTTGTACCATATGTATAATAACATCTTATAATGTATAAGGTACTAGATTTATTATTTTAGTATGAACAAAATCAATGAAAGAGGAATTGGAAGAAGAAAAGAACTTTGAAAGTGGTGATGAAGTAATTACCTCTTCTTCAGGTTCTTCCTTTTGATTTGATAAAAAGTTCACCTTAGGTTATCTTCTGATAAAATTAAGGAATCTAGGTTGAAGTGATGGTAGTTTGGAGGATATTTGAGCAGTTTTTTGCTGATAAAAATGGCTTTGAAGGTGTGATTTTGAGAGAAGAAGAAGTACACTTTTATAAGAGAGGTGAGGGTCACTTTAGTAAAAGATTGACATATTATTTTATTATAAACTAATTTCGGTTTATAATGGCTCCAAGTGGATTTATTTAAAGGCTAATGTGTGGATGGGTCTATAGCCTCCCAACCAATAGGTCTTAGATGGGTTTAAGTCACCATATTATCCTTATCTTTTAGATCTAACTCTTAGTAAAATAGTTTAACTTCTGTAATTTCTTCTTGTATTTTTATATTAAATGGTTAATAAACTTACTATAAAATTCCAATAAAGTTTATCATTAATGACATATATCATTATATAAGTCCTTTGTTCGAGCATATATTTTTAGGAATATTATGTCATTTAATAATGTTGTATTTTTTTTAAAAACTTATTTATGTCTATTTTGACGCTATTTAGTATTTGGTTTTTGTGAAAGTCAACAAAACATGATTAATTTGAAAAACAATACAATAAATAAACCCAAACATGTCATATTAACCTGATATTTTATGGAATTCCTCAAAAGTCTCAATTTACATTTATTTTGATATTTATAATATCAATAATTTTAATCATTCATTAATAAGGTAATTAATGCATCGTCATTGTATCATAAATAAATTTAATTATTTCATTTATAAAAATTATAAATAAACTACCATGATGTATGAAATCCTTTTAGATTTAGAATTTAACTTTTAGTAGAATTTATCTTATTTATAACCATATATAAAAAATGTTTTAGTTATTAATCAATGAATTTAACACTTTAAACTCCTCTTTAAATAAAATAATAATAAAGGTCCAAATAAAATCCAAGCAGACCAAAAAGATCATATTTTATTTCTATGTTTGATTTTGGCCGAGATACACCTATCCAATAGAATTAGGACATGTGTTGGGGTAATTATAATATCTTTTTTTACCTTTAGTTACCATATTTACTTTTAACCGTGTTAAATAAAATTAAAAAGTTATTATTCACCAAAAATTATTTTCATCCTATTGAACCACATTTAACTTACTGATTTCAAATGTGTCTCTCAGATTTTTGAAATTCAATTCACAAAAGTGGTAAAATTATTTTCTATGGAAATTTGTAAATATGCCTATAAGGTGGGTAAAAGGGGTTAAAAATTCAATAAAATTATATACATCTAATATTATTATAAAATGAATCCAATGAATTAAATTGAACTAATATTCGTATTATGTATCTATTTTGACTTCAAAATAAATTTTAATTAAAAATAATAATTTAAATAAAAAGGCGGTTTTAAATAATAACTGAGAATTTTTCACTATTAATTAAAAATTGAATGTTTTCAGAAAAATATCAAAAAAACATCCTAATATAATTTTTATATTCCAAATTTAAAAATAAATTATATTTCACCAAATTCAAAACATATAAGTTTCATTAATTAATTTAAAATTAATTCTCATTGTCAAAACAAAAAATTGTGTTTTTTAGAATTAAAAATTATAGAAAGATTGACAAGTGATTATTTCCAATTTAAATATAAAATTACTTCCAATGACCAAAATTTTATTAAATGACAAAAATATAATATTTCTATACTTCAAAAAAATTCAATGTAAAATTTAAAAAAAATTATTTTTCTTAAAAAAGTTGTTTTTAATTAAGATTTAGTATTTTTCATTATTCATCAAAAATTTAAAGTTATCAGAAAAACACCAAAAAATTATCCAAACTAACTTTTTCAATCCCACTTCTAAAGAATAATTTTATTTTGTCAAATTGAATATATAAAAGTGTTAAATATTTTATTTAATAATGGGTTCTCCGTTAGAAGGTGGTAAAATTGCCTTTTTTTGAAAAATACATATTTTATCTAAAAAAATGAATGTGTTCTTATATTATTATAATAAACACTTAATATGGATTCAAAAATTATATGGAGTATATAAAATTCTAAATTCAGTTAATACTACTCATAATCGCTTTTTGAATGGCTAGTTTGGTAAGTAGTGGTGTGCTCTAACTCAGTGTTGCCTATAGCACAAGCTACTGAATTACTTTATAGAGATTACTTACTATGAATTATTGGGGTGTTACATTCTCCTATCCTAAAATAAATTGCATCCTCACGATTTGAAATTGTTCTTCGAGAAAAAAATGTTAAAAATAGAAAATACCTTTGTGGAAAACCCACGTCCAAAATTGGGTTAATAAAATTTATTCTTAATAAAAGGGAAAGAGAAATAAAAAAGTCACCACCAAATTAAAATTTCAAATAGAAGAACATTGGTGGTAATTTGAGAGACATACTTTAAGGGAAAACATAAATATTTATAGGTTGTGATTGAGGTTATCAATCACAAAAAAGTGAACAATAAATAAAATATTGACGGATTCAAAGCCATAAAACTATGATGACGTAAAATATTATTGGTTCATCAAAACATAATGTATTAGGATAACACATTTTTTATTTTGATATCCTTTCCCAAAATTTTATGTATTAATTTCTTCAGATAATAAGAAAAAAAATACTTAACAAGTAGACTTCCACCCTTTAACTAATTTCTACCACGAACTCATCTTTCACTCCCAAGAGATAATAGAACTCAAAAATATTCTATTAATCCTAGTCGTATAGGGTTCCAAAAAAATTAATTTAATATTCATCTATCAAAACATTAAAAAAACTACATTATACAATCTAGGACATCACGTAGGCCAGTGGTAGGTGATAAACCTATGTCGCCCTTCGATTGCGGGTTAAATTCTCATGGCCTTTACATACATGACAGGTTGTTTCCCGACCTCCAGGTTGTCCATTTTATAACATTCCAAAAACAATATTAATAAATTCATTAACCTTAACAATAGTATCCAATTTCGAACTTAATCCATTCCAACCTTTATACTTATTCATAATAATTTTGTCCGGACTGACCGTCCAAAATTTATAATGGAGGACACATAATATACTTGTGAATGTCTTCATCTTGTATTCTCTTAAAATGTGGTAATAAAATGAATTTCCAAAAACCCATATTTGAATAGGTATGTACTTCCTTATTCCTTCTGTAAAACATATAATACTGGATATACTCCTTAAATCCAAAAATGTTATATTCTCCAAGAGTGATGGAAAAAACAAACCATTAATTAGTTCCAAGGTAGTCAATAATATCCAATATAATTTATCCAAATCAATCATCTCTTATTCAAAAATCAATACCTCATTATCAGGAACATATTAATGTTTATATTTCCTTTAACCATGTATTTATTAAAATTTAAACTTATTATTGATTCACTTATCTTGGTACCACACAATCTCAAATCCTTAATGAAATATTACTATAGTACAATCCTTATATACTCTATAATTATTATGACCTGTACATCGTTGATACAATATTCAAGTGACATAATTCTTTAATAAAAACATAAGAACAATAGTCATTCCTCTTTATCTATGGTAGTATCATAACTTTATTATTATCCAATAGTATCATTTGTTGTATACTCTGGTTATTAGGACATTTAATCACGTAGTGTCCCAACTCCTTTCAGATAAATCATTATACATTTAATACATTTTTATTACCCTTTCAATATCGTACTAGGTGTCCTTTTTCTTCACATTTATAACAATATCACATTTCCTTCAAGAATTTACCAAGGTGATTCTTTCCACAGTTATCACATATGGGAAAATCCTTCTTTCACTTCTTCCCCTTCTCCATATTTTTCTCTACCATCCTTTTCTTTTTTGGCTTCCCTTTAAAGCCATAGGACTCAAAGAATTGTTTACTTATCTTACTAACAAGTGATACTATTTATTCATATGATGAGAATATGTGTGAGACTATTTCCCTTATAAATTTTGTCTTAATACCATGATTGATATGATCCTTCTTACTCTTTGGATCATGCATATTGATGGAGTTCTCATTCCTTCTACTAGGCACCATTTCTAAACAATGGCATACACTATGTTAGTTTATGAATCGCAATGCATAATTCCAAACTAGTAAAATACCTAACATAAATTGAACAGTTTATGCATATAATTCAAAATCATAAAAAATGTTTTATTTGAGGAGGTATTTACTCATAAATCTTTTATAATGGTTTGTAAAGAAAATGTGAATTATCCTAGGCATATCCCTCAAGAGTGTTGTAACAAAAAGTACAGCAAGAAATGTTTTTGTGTACCAGGATACCTCGAGTCGAGCCTGAAACTCCTTGTCAGAGTTTTCACTCCTTGATTCATCTGTTCCAGAGCCTCCTCTATATGATCATATCTAGGCATGGATTTATTTCTCGTAAAATGAAAAAAATCTATACATTACCAAAATTATAGGAACTTCTTCTATACTAATACTCATAGTCTATATTAGGGAAATGTTCTCTAATCAGAGATTTTCTAAATCAAGTTTCTAAGGATTGATCTAAACTTCCCCAAACACCAAATATAATGACCCAACCCCAGTTACCCTGAGTTGGTGTATTATTTTAATACATTGGCATGATTATGAGGATTCAAGCCCCGAAGGACTGATCAGTTTAGCAGTCTAGGAAAATAGATTATATATATGAACGTTACATTATAATTTATAAAATAAAACACAACATAAAAAATCCTTTGAGAACTCCATTATTCCCCTAGCTTAACCTGACATATCAATCATAAAACATTTCTTCATTTCCTGGGAAAAATAAAACATAAGAAATGGGTGAGCTCAGATGCTCAATATAGATAATAGTATAGCATAAACTATCATAAATAAGCATATAATATTTAATGAAATGTATAACAATAAAACAAAATCCATTTGAACATAAAAATCAGCATAATATGGAAAATATTAATCAAATAATTCCATTTACTTATTCACAAAGTTATTCTACTAGTCTAATAATCACATGTAATATTAATATCTAATTTCATAATGATGGAATACGTAATGTCAGACATCATATCCACGTAGTCAAGGCATCATTCCAAGAATATAAATAATGATTTTTTCAAGGCCATGTTCCAAGACACTATTTTGTCACATGAGACCTACCAATTCATCTAGGAGCTATAGTGGGATCCACCCGTCACATACTAAGTCCAATGAATTCCTTATATGAAAAAGATGAAGCATAACATAATCATTCATATTAAAACTAGCATACAAAATGTCAATACTTTAGCCATAAAACGTGAATGGTATAAAATAGCACATCCACAGTCAAACATTTCATATCTCATTCAACACAATATAGAAGATTGTATTATAATAAATCAACCTCAAACAAGAATAATATTCAGTAAAGGATGTCGACATAGTTTAAAATGATGAGTAAAACTCTTTAAGATAAATGTCCATTTTTTGTGAAATCATTTAAAAGTCACACAATTTAGATTGGAATTAATTTAAAATATATTTTTGAATCAAAGTGTCTCAAACCAATTTTATACTTTTGAAAGAAATTAAAACTATAAAACAATCATGTCTACGTAAATAAATCCTTAAAATCATTTTTGAAAACATGGACATTAATTAAAATATTCTGAGAAATAAATCTTCAAAACATTTAAAATGAATATCTAGTGAAATATCAACTTCCATAAAAAGTTAAATTATTCCTTTTTAAAACATTTTAACAAAACATAGTCATATATGATAAATAATCCCAAGTAGATACTTACAGATAAACAATCTCGGATAATAATTAGATTGAGGAAATAACACTTACCTTGTACTTTCCTTTGGTCGATGGTATATTTAAACTCTTGTATAATGAACATAGTATGTTTTTAAATTATAACATATTCATTTTTATCATATCATATTTTATTCATTTATGGCTTTATACTACCCATTTAATAATAATTTCTATGTTAAAATAACATTTCGGGTAATAATCATGTTCTCCATCGTACATGTTTTAACTATTTATTTTTTATCATATCACTTATATCATGATTTAATTGAATAATGAATATAAAACATTATTTATGAATCATATATATTCATAATATAAATATTTATAATAGATAAATATATAAAATGTAAAACACCATTTATGGAGATGGTAGGTCGTACGTATGCATAAACGTTGAATCCGTTTTCATAAAGTATTGAAAGATAGTAAGTGAATGGGAAATATGTAAATACACACATATATATATATATATATATATTTATTAGAATTATTATTTAATATATTACATACTTATTAATAATATATATTTTTATAATCATCACTGAATGGTGAACGTGGAAATGAATCTCATCGCGTTGGAGAGACGGTAAGCTGTACGTACGCACGAGCATCGATAACAATTTATTGATGGTTAAATAGTATGTAACTGGAAGTTATATTATACATAAAGAATAAATAACATGTTAAAATTATTATTTAAATCATTTATACTCATTATTATACCCATCTAAATAATGAAGTGTTGAAGAACAAACTACACCACGATGTGGAGACGGTAAGTCATACGTACGCAAGTATGGAGACTTTGACATTCATAGGATGGATAAAATAATGAATTTTGTTATACCATATATATAATATCATCTCATAAAATATAAATTATTGGATTTATTATTTTTTTATAGAAAAAACCAATGAAAGAGGAAGTGGAAGAAGAAAAGAACTTTGAAAGTGTTGATGAAGTAATTACCTCTTCTTTGGGTTCTTCCATATGATTTGATTAAAAAGACACCATAGGTTGGCTTCTGATCCAATTAAGGTCTCTATGTCTAATTTAGGGTAGTTTCTAGGATATTTTATTAGGTTTTGGACGAGCCAAATGGATTTGGAGGTGTGATTTTGAGAGATGGGGAAGTGTCCCTTTATAAGAGAGGTGATGGTCACTTTAGTAAAAGATTGAAATATTATTTTATTATATAATAATTTTCTATTTATAATGTCTCCAAATGAATCCATTTCTAGGATAAGGTGGTTATGGGTCTGAATATTCTCAACCAAAAGGTTTTAGACAAGTTTAGTTCACCATATTAACATTATATTTTAGATTTAACTCTCTGTTAAATACTTTAACTTTTACATTGTCTTCTTGTATTTTTATATTACATGGTTAATAAACATACTATAAAATTCCAAGAGAACATAAATCAGTTAATTAATGATGTATATATCATTATATAACACCTTTTACCAAACCATTTATTTTTTGGATTATTATATCCTTTAATAATATAGTATTTTTTTTAAACTCATTTATGTCAATTTTGAAACTATTTTGTATTTGGTTTGTGTGAAACTCAAAAAAAAACATTATTACTTCGAAAAAAATACATTAAATAAACCCTATTATGTCATAGTAACCTATAAAATTAGTTTAATTCATTAAAAGTCTCATTTTACATTTATTTTGATATTTATAATTTCAATTATTTTAATCTTTCATTAAAAAGGTAATAATTTCATCATCACTGTGTCATAAATAAATTTAATTATTTAATGCCAAAAAATTATAAATAAAATACCATGATTTATGAAATAGTTTTATATTTATATTTATTATTTATAGAATAATTTATTTGATGTATAACCCTAAATTAAAAAAATAATTAGTTATTAAAATTTGAATTCAACACTTTTAACTCTTCTTTAAATAAAATAATAATAAATGTTATAATATAATCCAAGTAAACCAAAAGGATAATATTTTATTCCTAAGATTTATTTTTTTCAAAATACACTTATCCAATAGAATTAGGACTTGTGTTAGGGTAATTATAATATCATTTTTACCTTTAATTACCCTATTTAATTTTAATTGTGGTAAATAAAATTCAAAAGTTATTATACACCAAAAAATATTTTCATCCTATTGAACCAAATTTTACTTATAGATGTCAACCGTGTCTCTCTGATTTTTGAAATTCAATTAACAGAATTAGTAAAATTATGTTTTATGAAAATTTTCAAATGTGCCTAAAGGTGGTTGAAAGACATTAAAAAATTCAATAAAATCTTATACATCTAATCATATTATAAAATGACTTCAATGAATTAAATTTAATTAATATAGTTATTATGTATCTATTTTGAAATTAAAGTAAATTTTATTTAAAAATAATTACTTCAATAAAAACTCAATTTTAAACTATAATACATTGTTTTTCCCTATTCATTAAAAATTGAATGTTTTTAGAAAAATTCTAGAAATTCATCCAAAGATAATTTTGATATTAATAATTAAAAAATGAAGTCTATTTTTCCAAATTCAATACATAGTAGTTACATTAAAAAATTTAAAATTAATTCCCATAGTCAAAACCAAAAAAGTGTGTTTTTGAGATGTAAAACCATCAAAAGATTGATATGTGTTTATGTCCAATTTAAATGAAAAATTATCTCCAATGACCAGCATTGTATTAAATAATAAAACTATAATATAATTATACTTCAAAACTATTCAAATTTATAATTTAAAACTATAAATTATTTTTCATAAAAATCTTGTTTTCAATTAAAATTTAGTATTTTTCACTATTTATAAAAATATAAACGTTTTTTGAAACTCACAAAAAATTTATCCCAACTAAAATTTTTATGTAACACTTCTTTATAAGAAGTTTATTTTTTCAAATTTAATATATGAAAGTGTCAAATATTGGATTTAAAAAGGGTTCTCCCTTAGAAAGTGGTAAAATTTCATTTTTTGAAAAATACAACCTTTTTCTCAAAAAATGAATTTGTTCTATTATAATTTCTAAGAAACAAATAATATAGATTCAAAAATTATATGGATTATATAAATTTCAAAATGTTGTTAATACTATTCATATCTTCTTTTTGAAAGGCTTGTTTGGTATGTCATGGTGCGCTTAAACTTGGTGTTGTGTCTAACGCAATCTATTGATTTACTTTAAATAGATAACATACTATGAAATCCTAGGGTGTTATAGAACTATCATGTGGAATGTCCCGAATGGAATTCTCAAATCCTACAAGTTGGAAACCAATGCCTTGGCATTAAATAACACCTTTGGGAATTATTTGACCATGAGAATAAAAATAAATATTCATATCACATACATGTAATCATGAACACCAAAAGTACACAAACACCACAACCAACTAAACCTAAAATTCTATAAAATGGAAATATTTACAACAGATAGATTTACATGTCATACATAACACATTTAGAAATATAAACAAAAAATACAAATGAACCAAAAAAGAGAAGGAGACTTTAAAAAATTAACTGAAGACTCCTCGTGATATGAGAACCGTCCTTTGACATGCCCCCACTATCACCTACCACCAAAAGAAACTGCTAGAAAAAATATACACTACCTCTAAATGAGGCCTTTACTTTACCATAATCAGACAAAACAATATCTAAATAAAACCATTCAGTTTATGTAGTGTGTCACCTCACTCACATAGAAAAATACCACCATGTTTTCCATGAATATACATTACAAGATAAATAAAAATGACAGTTCTCAAGGAAAATTAAACAATTTAATTTTAAAATAGAATAGAGGGATCAATTTGAAAACATGCATCATCATTGAAATAAAATTATATAATACTTGAAAACAGAATATAGAGGGAATCATAGAGTGAAAAATCAAGGGAAATCCTAATGTAGATATGTTATTCTTGTAAAAGTTACATTGTATCTCAGTGATCAAATGTATAACATTATCATGCATGATAAATTGGAGTGGACACCCCAAAGGTCCAATGGTAAACACACACCACAATGTTTTGTTATTATTATACCATAATCCTTCTATAGATACTCAGGTTGAGGCCTTATTGGCTCACCTAGATATTAGACCTAGCCTACTCGCCTAGGTACCTAGGTTTCCCAAGTGATTTGTTCCACTTTAAAACAAAACCAATTTCCCCTTTCATTATAACCAATTCATCAGAAACCAATCATACCATTCCAAAAACATCAAGTGGATAACATGGATTCAAATATTACACACACCAAATCTTTGTAAATCAAAAATTTCTACACACAAAACTAATTATAATACATTTAAAAGGTAGGGAAATAATATTTAAATCCTCTAATAATATCTAAACATGGAAATAACTACCTTTTCCTTTAAAATCTTCACAATATAGTCAAAAACATAAAGCTGAGATAGTATGATATATTTTAGAAGTAGGAAAACACCATTTACATCAAAATACATGATAAGATAAAGACATTGAACCCAACCTAGGTAACCACAACCACCACAGGAAAGAAATCCCAAAAATATCTGGAGAATAAACCAAGACTCTGGAAGAGGAGAAAAATACATAGAGATTTCTTGAAGAACCAAGCTTAAATAACAATGGAATTAAATCCACAAGGGAGGTGGAGTATAGGATAGGCATGAATAGGGATGGAGAATCACGAATGTGGACATTATGGTTGAAATAGGCTAAAAGGGGAGGGGAAAAGTGGAATTGCAATTTTTTTAATGATCTCCCATGACGAACTATTTGGCCCTAAGGTCTACCAGACCATAAACCAAATATATGGAACCTCTTTCCAAAGGGCATAGTGCCACACATTTTTATAGGGGATGGAACATCATCATTATTCTATTCATATGCCTTAAAAGACCCATTTTCTAGATCACATGGTTTGTAGTGGGATAGTAAAAAGTTTCTACTAATTGTGCATCAATTGTGTTCCACCCTCTTTTCAAAATAAAAGCCAACATTTCCCTTAAAAACACTTGAAAGAAATATAGAATACTGTAAGGGCCAAAATAGAATAAATACTTGAAAAGTAAATTGTGGTTTCAATAATTATCTCCACCATGAAAATATTCCACCCTTGAAAGGTAAAATTGTAGTATGATCAAAGAATGAGTGATGGTATTATTCATAGACCCAAGATTTCCATTCCCATGACTCGTGATCATTTTTCCAATGTTACCACTGGACATGATCTAATGTAATGGATTTCCCATGAATCACTTTCACTTGGGAATCCAAAATCCTATCTGGTTAATTAATCAAGGAAGGATTGGGTACCAACTAAAGTTATTCCTAGCTTAACACAGGATATGGATCTAAATTATACCCTTCTAATTTATAGAAATGGAAAGACATCATAAATAGATTTCAACTGAGAATGAAATTATAGGAGTTATTCGACCTTTTTATTCTTTCATTGATCACAAAAGGTTCGATGTACCTCATCATAAGCTCCCCTTATTTCTAAGATGATGATTACCCACATGAGGTGTCACCTTTAAAAAATTGTTCACCCACTAAATAAAAATACCCAAATCATTTAAATATTTCTATTCATCTGTTATGTGATGATTGGTCCCACTAAGGATGACACTCCCACTTCTATCCATAATAGTAAATACCGACATGGTAAATTATACATATCTTCAAAGTGACATATCCTGATGGAGGATTGGTAACTATTATTGTATGAAAATAACACCAACCCAAGTTGGTTATCCCATGAACCCTATCATGTAACATGTATTCATGGAGTATGTATTTCATAATCTATTTCACTGACTCTATTTTACCATTCATTTTAGGGTTTTATTTCATGCTTAGTATAACCTATAACCCCATTGTCTACTGAAGTCCCTCCAAGATATGAGAAGTAAAATGGGGGGTAAATGTAAGACATGATAGTAGATGGAACACTGTGTAACCTCAAAAACTCTTAGGCATAGACCATTACAAATTTTTCCACTTTGGGTGAGTCCTTGATAGGAATGAAATGGACAGATGTAGTTAGATGATCAACAAATAGAAAAATCAGATTCTTTTATATAGGGTGTGTAGGGAAACCTGATTTTGAAATCCATGTCTCATATACCCCACTTTTATGTAGGAATGGGAGAGTCTAAATAAATCCTAAGGTATTTTGGTGCTCATATTTAACCTGATTATATCAATAACATTAGAATACAAAGTTAGGTATTTAAAGTCTCATAAATAGCCATTAGAACCAATTTTAAACAACATAAAACATATTGGTAGAACTATGTTGGATATCCCACTAAGATCAATGACTTTATAACAACACCATATTCTTTTGAGACAATGGTACTCCAGAGCAACCCTTGAATGAAATAAAACATTCAGGTGGCAATGATAATTCACTAAGAACCTCCACACCTTTTAATATTGGGTAGATTACTGAAATAACTTGTCTCTAGTATTCTAAACCCAAATCATCTTCATAATAGAAGGTGTCAATTTCACGCTACCTAGAAAAAATCCACCTTTCTCCTCCTTAACTTCAAGTTGCATTGGAGTGAGGATCCCCATGATACTCCACACACCATTGGACTCCATTATCAAATGATTGGGAAACATACTTCTCAATTCATCAAAAAAACATTTAATTTTTTAGGGTATAGAATATATCAACATTGAATCCATAAAGATACTCGATCCATCATTGCAATATGAGGTTTGGATCTTATAGGAGATAATGTAACTCCAAATTTTGTTGTATGAGTATACTATGAACATATCCACAAAAATATAATGACTCCAACAAATTATGGAATGTATCATCGCTATAATATTAAGGACATGGGTTGGGTCATTATTCTCATGTGGTATGAGTTGGAATGATCTATACACCACCACATGATCACCATACATAAGAATGAAACAAAAACCCATACCATCATAAGAATAAACCATGTAACTATGACCCACCTTAGGAAAAATCCATATAAGGGAACTGGTAAACTGCCACTTGATCTCATCAATGGATGCCTGGAAATCTGGAATCCATGAAAATGTCACACCTTTCTGATTTAGGGATGTCATCGGTGTGGAAATTAAAGAGAGATATCTAATGAACAACATGTACTGCCCTTAAAGGCCTAGAAAACTCCTAGTTTCAAAGTCATTCTTTATCTCCTCCTATGACATCACAATATTAGTTATCTCTAGGTCAACTAGTACCCCATGTTCAGAGATCGCATGTCCAATAAAGAGAAGTTATTGGATCTAGAAAATTCACTTTATGATTTTGGTATAAAGATAGTGGTCTCTCAACATTCATATACTTCTTTTGATCCTCTTCCAATCTCTAATAAACTAAAATTTCATCCTACAACACTATAAAAAATATTTTAGGTATCTATCGAACTTCAGTTTCATTAGATCCATGAATAATATTATAGAATTTGTCAGTCTGGAATGCATTACCAAATTCTCAAATTGGTTATACATACATTGAAATACTATTTTGGGAACATCTACTTCTCTCACCCTAACCTGGTGATACTCATACTGAAGATCGATGTTAGAGAACCACCATGCCCCCTTAATATGTTCAAATAGATCATTATTGCAGGAAAAGGGGTAATTTTTCATGATGGTGACCAGATTCAACTTCTGATATTCAAAAAAACCACTAGAGAGATACATCATCCTTCTTAGAAAAAAGAACATAAGTGGCCTAAGGTGAGATGCTCAAGAAAATAAACTCTTTGGATTTTAAATCATACAAATATATCTTTAATTCCCCTAATTTATTGGGGTCCATATGACATGAGGAAGAAGATATCTATTGTATCCCTTGCTTCAAATTGAAGGTTGAATCCACCTCCAATTTGGAAGGAAAACCTAAAAATGGCATCAAGAAACACCTCAGGGAACTCATCTATCATAGGAGTCAACCTACTCTCTAATATTTCCCTTCATCCTATAGAATTAATAAGACACCTGAAATACTATTATTATCAAATATATAAGTGGATTTTTAGCACCTATTGACATCAAATCTCATTCTACTTAAAAATACCAAATTCTTACAATAGGGTTTGTGAATGTAACCCACTAATGATATAAATTGATCTATTCCTTAGAGGATGTCATCTAGTCCATCCTGGGGAACACAACAAAGATGATAATCTTTGGAATAAATAAATATCATTTCAACATGATTTATGACAATGATATAGTATGTCACGACCTATCCCCCAGGGCACATGCCGTGACTACCCCAAGATGGCCTTCAATAGGCTAGGGGCCGACGACTAGCACCAAAAGAGTAATTCCCTAAAACTGGGAAGGAATTGCCTTTATAACCTACAAATGCACACAATAGAGAACACATCTTGATACAAAACACTAAGTAAATTGTATAACAAAAGAGTTCTGAAATGTAAAAGGGGCGGAATTACAAGCCCAACTGTAAAGTACAAGGAGCTGGAAGTACATGTACAACTGAAGAAAGGAAAAAAAGCTTTTGGGTCATACTCCAAGATTCCTACATGAACGGTAGGTACAGATAGCCTCTTCAACACTCCACGTCTGACATTCTCCTCTGTGTACTGACTCATGGTAAGGTCCACCTCTAGGTACCGTCCAGTCCTGGTAATCTCAGCCTCAGTCAGCACTGTTCTTTGTCTGCATCCAACACAACAAGGTGCGGGCATATCCCAAGTAGGGGTGAGTATAACGATACATAGTAGGGACCCCGAGACCCACAAGGTCTCACAAATCCACCATGGATAAACCACAAAGTAAGGAATCAACCGACAACCCTACTTAGGTATATTCCCACACATATACCTAAATTTTTATGTAATCCATCTTAATCATGAGGAAAATATAAAAGTACTGACTCAGCTCAACCAGGATTTTATTCACATTATCAAAATATTAGCTGCTGGAGAACTCCTTCTCAATCGAGTAAAGTGGGTATGCCTCATCACACAGAGGAACTTCCCAGTAACCTTGGACTTCTGAGGTACTCCTCATGTCAAGTATTGTGGGTCTGTTGCGTGACACAGAGGTGCTCCCCAACTTGGGTCTGCCGCCACACCCAGGTGCTCCCCCTCATAGCCTACAGAGGTACTCCTCCTGTCGAGTATTGTGGGTCTACCATGTCACCAAGCGCGCTCCTCCACCATGGGTCTGCTTCCACAACCAGGCGCACCCCACTGGGCTAGTGGAGTCTCTCCGAGTCAAACAGTCAGCAGTCATCAGGTCTCATCCAGCTACTAGGTCTCTGCACTCTACTCGCTCGTCACTGGAAGCATTTGCTCCACGAGATACTATTTGATACTCTAACTATCACAGAGTCCCATAGATAAGTATCTCAAAGGTCTTCCAGGTCATAGGGGTATCAACGCAACATACGGTGCGTTAATCAGATGCTTGATCTATGAGTTATTAGCCTTTTTGTCCCTGGGGCCCAGTTGGACTCATGCACAATCCAACCTGACCGTATCTCAACTATACCCCAACCTCCAGTGGGGTATACTCAAAGGGACTGTCATGCTCCCAGATTACCAGGGCCACAGACAGTTCATTAAATGGACGTCGGATGCCAAAGATATGGCCAACAGATAGTAAAGGTGGGTCGTAATGGGCCCAGGTCCGGTCTGACCTGGTTGGACCGACCCGACCTGACCCAGTCTAGGCCGACCCAGTTTGGGTCCACCAGGCCAGCCCCATTGAGTCTGGCTTGGCCAGCTGGACCCAGCCCAGTAGGTCGCGAGGGGCCGCGGAGGGCCGAGAGGGCGCAGACCTATCGTGAGAGCGCGAACCGGCCGCGGGTCGGCGCAAGGGCAGTTCAGCTTGGAGGGCGCCGCGTGGGCAGCTCAGCCCAGAGGGAACTATGAGGGAGGCTCGGCCCAGGCTGTGGGGCCGGTTCAGCTTGAAGGGTGTCGCGAGATCGGTTCAGCCGAGAGGGCTCCGCATGGCCGGTTCAGTAGGGAGGGCGCCGCACGGATGCTTCGGAAGGGAGGGTACCACACGGCCAGTTCGTTCGGGAGGACTCCACGTGGCCGGTTCAGCTGGGAGGGCGTCGTGTGTCTTTTTACCTAGAAGGGTTCTGCAAGGGTGCGGCAACTCGGGAGACCAACAGGCAGCGTGAGCCTACGGGGCTCGGTGATTGATGGGTGGTGCGGCCGGTTCGGCTGGCACGGCTGGGCTGGCATGGCCGGCAGGCGGTGCAGTCTACGGCTGGCACAGCTAGGGTGTAGCGCAGCTCAGGCTGGTTCATCCGTCGGTGGTGCATGGCCAGCGGTCTGAATGGTTTGGCCCTGGACAGTGGATCCTATGAGGCTGGTGCGCCGAAGCGTCACTAAGGCAACCCAGGTCGTGGAGGTCGTGGGTGGCTCGATCATTGCCTTCATCACCTTTGTTGTTGTTGTCACCTTCCTCCGTTTCGAAGAACACCACTAAACAAAGAAGAACAGTGGAGGGGTCGGTCCATGTTGGTTTAGCCCGCACCCTCCACATTTAGGGTGGTATCAAGAGGTTCAATTCCTTCTCAAATTTCACTGAATTATCAAGAATATAAGAGAGTATAAAATCAATCAATCACCCCACATCTTTCAAAAAATAGAAATTCCCAACCCGTAAGGAAAACATTCGTGGATAAACTTGATAATAAGTTGATCCAAATTCTTTGTTTTAGAAGGAATGAATCACGGGAATATAAAATCAATCACAAAAATCCCCTACCTTATTCGTTGTTCATCCACATTGGTGTGAGAAGGCGGACGTCGATTCTTTGTAGATGAACATATCCAAAAATGAAGGAGGTTTTGAGGAAGAAAGTAGTAGTCAAGGTCATTCTTTGAATTCGAAGTCATTCCTCGTCGGGAGAGTGTTCTTCGTCGGGAGAGCGTTCTTTGTTTGGAGAGGAAGTTCTTCATTGGAGAACTTTATTTCTCCCAAGCTCTCTCCTCTCCCAATATTTCTCTGATGTTCCACCAAAATGAAAATTCCCAGCCAAGATAATAGATTATGTTTACTATCATTTAATTGTTGACACAAATTTCAAAATGGTCATGTTGGAAAATAAATGGTGCATTGGAAGAATCAATTTGGAAGAAGCCCAAGAGGCTCCTCCACATTAAAGATGGGTTGATAGGTTTCATCTCCCCCATTATGAGGGATAAACCTCTGGTGGTACCCACCACCATAACTCATAGGAGGTTTTAGGCCTCAGGTGGTCCCCACCACCATAACCTCTCATGGGAGGTTAAGTTATGGTGGTCCCCACTTCCAACTTCCACAAGGGTGGTTACAATAGATAAAATAAAATAAAACTTGAGCTTATTTTTTTTCCAAGAAAAACCCAAAAACTAACTTCCAACCTTGGCCAACTGTCGTCGAGATGAAAGTCTTCTTAATTGAATATCGGTGCTGCGAGTTCAACGGTGTCCTAGGATTTCAATTCTCGACACTGGTTAAAAAGTTATAAAAACCCGCTCGAACATTCAATGAAAGTACCCATACGAAACTTCAGATATTGATTCCAGGAACACCACTCCTCAGAATCACATGACGTCAATTTTCACAGACTCGTAAAATTTGAATTTAATTAAAAAAGTACATGGAAATTTTGGTTCTTTACATTCTACCCACCTCAGGGATTTACGTCCCCATAATCTACAACTCATACTATGTGAACATGTAGGGGTATTGTGCATGCATCTGAGTCTCCCGCTCCCATGTGCTCACCTGGAGGTTTCCGTGCTGCAAGCGAATGCGCACCAGAGGTATCAACTATCCATGAAGGACCCACTCATGTCGATCATCAATATCTAATGGAACCTCCATAAAATTCACCCCATCGTCGACGTCCTGCTCACCATGGTCAATGATGTGAGAAGGGTCATGCGCATATCTCCTCATCTGGGATACGTGGAAGACGTCGTGCAACCGGTGAAAATGAGGTGGAAGATCTAAGATATATTCCACCTCATAAACTCTCCTAAGGACCTAAAAATTTACAATGAATCTCGGAGATAAATTTTTGTCTCTGCCAAATCGTCGTAGACCTCATCGGGGTGAGACTCGTAGAAAGATGTGGTCTCTATCCTCAAACATCTGAGGTCTCTGTCACTCGTCGGCATTCAACTTCTGCCTGCTCTGTGTAGTCTTCATCTGCTCCTGGATGATCTGCACCTTCCCTGTGGTAGCTCGTACCATCTCTGGTCCCACTAGTACGGACTCCCCTAGGTCAGTCCAACAGAAGGTTGATCTGCAAGGTCGCCTGTACAACTTCTCAAAATGTTCCATGCCTTTGGAGGAGTGATAGTTTTTGTTGTACGCAAACTTCACCAAAGGAAAGTGATCCTCCTAGCTACGACCGAAGTCGAGGACACAAGTACGCCACATTTCCTCAAGGTTCTAAATGGTCCACTTAGTCTGGTCATCTGTCTGAGGATGGAAGGCAGTGCTTAGACAGAGCTGCATCCCAAAAGCCTCATGCAACCCCTTCCATAGCCAAGAATTGAAACATGCATCATTACCGGAGACAATTGTCAAAGGTACTCCATGTAGCCGCACAATCTCCTGCACATAGAGGTCTCCCAAGCTCTCTACCAAACCCTACTCTCTGATCGGTAGGAAGTGGGCCGACTTGGTGAGTTGATCGATGATCACCCAGATAGAGTCATGTCCCATGTATGTTCATGGAAGTCTTGTCACGAAGTCCATGGATATCCCATACCACTTCCAATCTCAGACCACTAAAGGCTGAACCAATCCTATTGGTTCTTGGTGATCCACCTTCACTTGATGACAAGTGAGGCACTGAGGGAAAAAATATACAACTACCTTCTTCATTCCTAGCCACCAGTTCTATCATCATAGAAACTGGTACATCTTCGATACTCCTGGATGTACCACTAGAGGGGATGTGTGGAACTCCCTCAATACTTCCTCCTAAAGTGACACTGGTACCATGGTACATAATTTGAAGAGGATGACATGCTCCCCACCTTCAGAAAATCCATCAGGTGCATGTCATGTGGATATTTGAGCACGTCATGTCTCGTAGTCAGTGTCCCCATGTTGTGCCTCCCTAACTCACTAAAGAAGTGGGGGAGTGACAGTAAGAGAATGAAGTAAGGCTGCTCCATCTCTATCCACAAAGGATATCTATAAAGCTTCCAACTGCTTCATCACCTCACCTAACAGCTGTATACCAGATCTCTTGCTGAGTGCATCTCCAACAACATTCCCCAAACATGGAGTATATACTATTTTGAAGTCATAGTCCTGGAGAAACTCAAGACATCGTCGATGTATCAGGTTCAGGTCATTATGAGAAAATATTTACATGAGACTCTTGTGATCAGAGTACACAGTAAAATGCCCGCCCATCAGATTGTGTCACCACATCTTCAAGGCAAAGACAACTGCTTCAAACTCTAGGTCATGGGTAGCATTGTTCTGCTCATGTTGTCTCAGCTGCCGTGAGCCATATGTGATCACTGCTCACTCTTGAATCAGGAAACATCCAAGTCCGGTCCCTGATGCGTCACAGTAGACTAAGTACCCTATGCCTTCCTCTGGATGCCTCAAGAAGGGGGCACTAGTCATCCTCTGCCTCAGCTCCTAAAAGCTCTGTTGTCATCTCTCTGACCACATAAAGGGTTTCCTCTTTCTTATCAAGTCTGGTTTTGGTGCTGCAACTCTGGAGAAGTCTAGTACAAACATCAGGTAATAACCAACCAAAACCAGGAAACTTCGTACCTCCATCACACTCTAGGGTGGATCCCAAGAAAGTAACACCTCAATTTTCACTGGATATACTGCAACTCCAACCTCCGAGATGACATGACCCAGAAAGTAAACCTCTCAGATCCATAACGGGCACTTCGAGAGCTTACCATAAAGCCAGTGCTCTCGGAGTGTGCCTAGTACTACCTACAAATGATAGGAATGATCCTCCTCAGTAGTCGAGTATATTAGAGTTTCTTCGATGAAGACTACAACAAACTGATCTATATATGGCTGAAAGATCTTGTTCATGAGTCCCATGAACATTGCTGGAGCGTTGGTAACACCGAATGGCATAACCATGAACTTGTAGTGTCCCTACCGACATCTGAAGGCCATCTTCTGCACATCCCCATCTCGAACTCTGAGCTAGTGCTAGTCTGATCTGAGGTCTATTTTCGAGAACCACCATGCTCTTTTCAACTGATCAAAGAGATCTTCAATCCTCGTGAGTGGGTACTTGTTCTTCATGGTCACCTGGTTCAGGTGCCGATTGTCAACACAAAGCCTCAAACCCCCATCTACCTTCTTGGTGAATAGAACTGGGGCTGCCCATGGAGAAACACTAGTCCGGATTAATTCCTTCCCCTGCAAGTTCTCTAATTGGACCCATATCTTGAGAAGCTCTGTGGGAGCCATCCGATACGCTGGTATAGATATCGGTGCCATCCCAGGGTACAAGTCAATGTAAAAGTCTACCTCACTACGAGGGGGTAGACCTAGAACATCATCTAGGAAGACATCTACATACTAGTCCACCACTATAGGATAGCTAGGAATCTCCACATAAACTGCTCTAAGGGTAAGGCTAGCCAACTGATGAGTGATCGGTTGTACCCTCCTCTGAGTAAGTCCATCATTTTCTGCAATGGATCCCTTCTCACCGGTGAAGGTAAACCTAGTCTCATCTGTGCGGACACACCACACTTTGCACCTAATACAGTCAATCTGAGTATAAACTGTAGATAAGTAGTCCATACCCAATATGACATCGTAAGGCCTCAACGCCACTATTAGGAGATCCCAGCCAAAGCTCTCACCTCCTAGAGTAAGCTCACACTTCCGGCACTACTGCGTAATCGTTGAATCCTCTCTCATAAGAGTCTCTAGCCGTAAGGATCGAGCCAACGACTCTGTTGGAATCTCTGAGCTCCAAAAGAGGGCAGTTGCAATGAAATAATGACTAGAAACTATGTCTATAAGTATTGCAGCTATAGTGGAATAGACAAATATCTTACCTCGAATCATCTCCAGAGCACCATGATCATAAACCTCAGCTACCTGGAGCTAAGCTCTCCCCTATCAACCAGCTCCCTGTGGTCGGGGTGGACCTCCTGGTGGTGGTGGCTATAACACCTCGATTCGTCATCCACCGCCTACTGCATGGCCATCTTCCCTGCCACGTCCGCCTGCTCCCTGTGGACCGCCTCGATCGAATCTTTCTCCCTACCTAGGTGATCCTTCAACCGTCTGCTGATCATCCAAATGGAGGGTCGGGCAGCCACGAGCCATGTGACCTTACCTACCGCATGCATAACACTACCTTCCCATGGAATGTCTGTATCCAATTCGGATGCCCCGCACAACCAATCCTCAGTGATGCTGTCATCCACTTGTAGGTCCGGTCCTCTTGGACCTCTACAACATTTTTATTCTTCAAGCTGAAGAAGACTCTGCTATGTGTCGACTGGTGGTGGATCTCACTACTGGATACTGCTAAGCAAGGAAACTCTCTACTAGGAGGGCTCTCGCTAACAACCCTGCCTTCGTCGGGATGCTTAGTGAGATCACTGAAACCCTGGTCTCTCTCCTGAGTCCATGCTCGATGGTCCAATCCTGGAAGAATGGGTCTTGCACCATATCTGTGGAGTAGCATGAGGGATTTTTGAACCTCGCTGAGTACTGAGATACAGTCATGCTACCCTGCTGGAGATGAAGTAGCTCCTATATGCGCACTGCATGAAGAGTCAATGGGACAAACTCTACCCAAAATAGGCTCTTGAAGTCTGCCCAGAGAAGCGTCACCTTGTCTAGGACTAGGATCATCAAGCTCCACCATCTGCATTTTGCTGCCTGTAGAAGGCTAGTAGTAAGAATCACCATGAGGTCTGCTGGTGTCCCTTCCAGTCAGAAAACTCTCATCACAGCCTCCATCCAATCCTTAGCCACCTGTGGGTCCGTCACTCCCTTGAACCTAGGTGTAATCTGGTTCTAGAACTTGTTCAACGTGCTCAAGCGGCGTACACCATCTTCTACTGGGGCTGGTGGCATCGGTGGTCCAACGGGGAGTGGTACCACTGGTGCCTCCACTGGAAAAGGGCCCTGCACCGAGGCCTCATCACTCGGTGGGATATCAGTGCATACAACTCTTGCAACTCTAGCTGGCTTCCTGTATGGAGGCATCCTGAAAAGAAACAGGTGCGCTACGGTTAAAATTTATACCTGGTGACTTGACCTGGTTGAGATGACTTAAAGAAAACTTTTGAAAACACACACGCAATCAGTGTTTTCATGAACTGAGTCGAAAATTAGTAGTCAAGGACTTGGTTTATGAATACGTCGGTCGCCGCACCAACCCTGGACTCCCTGAACTGAGAAGCACACTCACTACACATAACACTATTTCTTTATAGAAAATAAAGATCAGAGTCATATGTTCTACTGTAGAACCAACTCCTCTGATACCAATTTGTCATGACCCATCCCCCGGGGCCCATGCCGTGACTACCCCAATCCCGCCTTCCATAGGCCAGGGGCTGGCGACTAGCACCAAAGGCGTAATTCCCAAACACTGGGAAGGAATTGCCTTTATAACCTATAAACACAAAAAAAACACATATCTAGATACAAAACACTAAGTAAACTGTATAATAAATGAGTGCCGAAAAGTAAAAGGGACTGGAAATACAAGCCCAACTGTAAAGTACAAGGAACTCAAAGTACAAGTACAACTGAAGAAAAGAAAAACAGCTACTGGGTCATCCTCCGGGATTCCTATGTGATGGTTAGGTACAAATTTCCTCCTCAACACTCCACGTCCATCAGTCTCCTCCGTGTACCAACTCGTTTTAAGGTCCACCTCTCGATACCGTCCAGTCCTGGTACTCTCAGCCTCAGTCAGCGCTATCTATCGTCTGCATCCAACACAACAAGGTACGGGTATAGCCCGTTGCTGGGTGAGTATAAAGACACTCAGTAGGGACCCCGTGACACTCATGGTCTCAAAAATACACCATTGATAAACCAAAAAGTGAGGAATCAATAGATAACCCTACTTAGGTATATTCCCATACATATACCAAAATTATTAAGTAATCTGTCTTATTCATGAGGAAAACAAAAAAGTACTAACTCAGCTCAACAATGATATTATTCACATTATCGAAACCTGGGATTCTGGAGAACTCCTGCTCAATCAAGTATAGTGGGCCTACCGTGTAACATAGAGGCACCTCCCACTATCCTTAGACTGTTGAGGTACTCCTCCTATTGAGTACCATGGGTCTGTTGCATCACACAGAGGTGCTCCCCACCGTGGGTCTGCTGCCACACCCATACGCTCTCCCTCATAGACTACAGAGGTACTGCTCCTATCAAGTATTGTGGGTCTGCCGCGCCACCATGCACGATCCCCCACCTTGGGTCTTCCACCACCACCAAGTGCTCCTAGCTGGGCTAGTAGAGTCTCTCCGAGTCAAATGGTCAGCAGTTGTGAGGTCTAAGCCAGCTACTAGGTCTCCGCACTTTTCTCGCTTGTCAATGGAAGGATCTTCTCCACGATATACTTTTTGATACTCCAACTGTCATGAAGTCCCACGAATAATTATTTCAATGGTATTCCATGTCATATGGGTCTCAACGAAACAGACGGAACATTATTTGGATGCCCAGTCTGTGAGTTATTAGCCTTTTAGTCCCAGGGGCCTGGTTGGATTCGTGCATGATCTAACCTGACCGTATCTCAACAATACACCAAACTCCAAAGGGGTACACATAAAGGTACCTTCATGCTACACTATTACCAGCACCACTGATGGTTCGTCAAACGGACGTCTGATGCCAAAGATATGGCCAAAATATAATAAAGGGGGATCATAGTGGGTCCGGGTCTAGTCCGACCCGGTCAGACTGACTCGACCCGACCTGCCCTGTTGGGTCTAGCCCAGCCCACTGGGCCCATCATAATAGGCCTCGAGACGACACGAAGGGCTGAGAGGGCCCAGACCGATCGCAAGGGCATGGACCAGCTGTGGGTCAGCGCGATGTTAGTTCATCCTGGAGGGCGCCGCGTGGGCGGCTCGGCCTGGAGGGCACTGTGTGGGCGGCTCGGCCCAGAGGGTGCCATGAGGGTAGCTCACCCCTGGGTGCAGGGCTGGTCTGGCTTGGAGGGCGTCGCGATGCCGGTTTCGCCCAGAGGGCACCGCACTACCAGTTCGTCCGGGAGGGTGCCGCATGGCCGGGTCTGCCGAAAGGGAATTGTGAGGGTGTGGCGGCTCAGGAGACCAGTGGGCGGCATGAGCTGGGGCAGCTTGGTGGCCAGCCGGGGGGAGGGGGCGGCTGGTTCGGTCAGCGGGCAGCATGGCCTGTTCGGCAGGCACGGCCGAGGCGGCACGGCCGGTGGGGGGTGCGGCCAGGGCGCAGCGCCGCTTGAGCCGCTTTGGCCGCCGGTGGAGCGGGGCTGTCAGGCTCCACGGTTCGGCCCAGGGAATCGGAGCCGATTCGGACAGGGTGCTGGAGGTGGTTCGTTTGGGATTCCAAAGCATCATGGAGGCAACACTGGTCATGGTGGTCGCGGGTGCTGCGGCCGTTTCCATTGTCACCGTTTTCGCCTTCCTCTATTTTTAAGAACACCACTAAACAAATAAGAATGACGAAGGGGTCATGCCATGTTGGTTTGGCCCACACCCTCCACGTTTAGGGTGGTAGAAAGTGGTTCAATTCCATCTCAAATTTCAATGAATTACCAAGGATAGAAGAGAGTATAAAATCAATCAATCACCCCACATCTTCCTGCAAAATAAAAATTCCCAACCCACAAGGAAAACATCCATGGATCAACTTGATAATAAGTTGATTTGTGTTCTTTTTTTTAGAAGGAAAGAATCACAGGAATATAAAATCAATCACAAAAATACCCTACCTTGTTCGTTGATCGTTGACATTGGCGTGAGAAGGCAGACGTTGATTCGATGTAGATGAACACGTCCTACGTTGAAGGAGGTTCCGTGGAAGAACTTAGTAGTCTAGTTCGTTCTTCGTAGTCAAAGGCGTTCCTTATTGGGAGATATTTATTCCTTGGGAGAGTGTTCTTCATTGGGAGATGAAGTTCTTCTTTGGAGAACTTTATTTCTCCCAAGCTCTCTCCTCTCCCAATATATCTACAAAGTTCCACCTAAATGAAAATGCCAAGCCAGGATAATAGATTAAGTTTTCTATCATTTAATTTTTGACACAAATTTCAAAATGGTTCAGTTAGAAAATTAAATGTTAGGGGAGTTGGAACATTTAGTCGGAGTATTGGCAGAATCAATGTGGAGGAATCCCAAGAGGCTCCTCCATAATAAAGATGGGTTGAGAGGTTTTCTCTCCCCCCATTATGAGGGATAAACCTCAGGTGGTCCCCACCATAATAACTCATGGGAGGTTTTAGGCCTCGGGTGGTCCCCACTACCACAACCTCTCATGGGAGGTTAAGGTATAGTGGTCCCTACTTCCAACTCCCGCATGGGTGGTTACAATAGATACAATAAAATAAAACATGAGCTTATTTTATTTTATTATTTCCATGAAACACCTAAAAACTGACTTCCACCCTCGACCAACTGCCATCGAGGTGAAAGTATTCTTAAGCGAATATCGGCGTTGTGAGTTCAACGGTGTCCTCATATTTCAATTCTGAGGATCGTTTCAAAAGTTATAAAAACCCACTCAAACTTTCACTGAATGTACCTGAACGAAATTTCATAAATTGATTCCAGGCACACTGGGCCTCAGAATCACTTGCCGTCAATTTTTACGGACTCGTAAAATTCCCATTTAATTAAAAAAATCACATGGAAATTCCTGGTCTTTACATAGTACATGATGGGAATCAAAAACCCAACTCCTTTACTCCTCATAGAGGCATAACTAGTTCCATGGAGTACAACATAAGCTTTTTTGGGAGTTTCAATAAACCTATAAGACTATTAGAAATGAATTAATGTTAGGCACCAATATCAAATAAAATAATAACCATAGAGGATTCAATCAAAATAAAACCTCAAAATAATGTAGGACATACAAATGATTCAACCAGTTCCTAATCTATATCATAAATCTTCTTCAACTTTTTTTATGCGGTCAACTACTAACATGTGGCTCTACCATAAGCTAAATTTCTCCATTATAATATCCAACCTTACCACCAAGTAGTGCATAACTCAAACCCACAACCATGGATATAGCTAGACTAACTATTGTTCCCTTGATGTTTATGGAGAATAAACTGATCTAATATGGAAGAATATCCATAAAAAATTATAGATATCCCACACATCCATATGGAAATCACGTCCTAGGTGGGGCCATATATGTACACTACACATGACCAGATTTATCATACTGATGGAACAAAACATATCCACAACCTATAAGTAATGATGAATGTTGTTGGGGTGGATATACAAAGCTACTACCACCCTTTTCCCTACTCCATACACTTACATTTCATCTCATATGATCCAAACCCACTCTAACAAAGCATTGGAAGCACTCTTGATATGTCTAACATATTGGTCTGGTCGATCTCCACCACCAAGGCTCTATCAACCACCTTACTATAAGTCCTCATCATGAAAAAGAAAATATGAGATTAAATATCCAACCAAATACCCATTTCAAACCATTGGAATTTAATTTTTTTATTTTAAACTACCTCACGATAAAATGTACTAGAAGTTTAAAAAGGTTGACATATTTTTGCACTTAATGCTCTCCATGGAGGAGGTCTAAGAACTCCCATGATTGGATAGATCCAAATTCTTCAGGAATTCCTTCCCTATAGAAGATACCTTGAACTCCTTCCAGCCAATTTTCTTATGCTACCCTACTAGAACCACCAATTCCAACCACAAAGTACTCGAATATTACAATATAAATGTTTCACACTTCACTTTCATAACATCAGGTGTCTTGAAGAACTCATATATCCTCTCAATATTCTCCACCCAGTCTTCTAATTCCTGGGGATCTACACTTCACCATAAGGAAGGGGGTTGTTCATAAGAAACTCTTTGACATGATACTTTATTGGTCAGGGTTTGGCTTCCTTAGCCCAAGGAGGATCAGATCCCATTACCTGATCCAAATCTCAGATATCCTGAACCACTACCTCAACTGATCTCTGATCAACATGTGATGGATAAATCTATTTATCCTCCCCCTTTTTTGTACAAGATGTCCCTAGGGAGGCCTCATGCTACACTATCCAATAATCACAAAGGAAGCTTTCAATACATAAACCCATATTTAATTAAAAAATAACATAATAAAACACCCATATGAATCAGAATGAAAATATAACAATCATAAGAAATAAAATAAACCACTTTACCCTACCCTGATATTATTTCCTAATCTATAACCTATGTATTATACATAAAGGAGGAGTTAAAATATATTCCTAACATCCCATGGTGGCCTAATGTCTATCACAATCTGTGTTTCTCATACACCCCACTACCAATAAAAACCTTAATCCCCAATAATCTTAACTCCTACCTATATATAATTCCCCAATAACTTTAACTGAAGGAAGGGAAAACTAAATATGATACCAATTTTTCATGAACCAAATTAGGAAACCCTCCAACAAACACCTTACCTATCATGTGGCATGGACCAAAGGGCATTCCTAATCCCCGCAGGTTGGAAACCAATGCCTGGGAATCAAAGAATTCCTTTGGGGACAATCTTTCCATGAGAATAACAATTATCATCAATATCACATATAGGTAATAATCATAACCTCAAAAACACAAACATTAAAATGATCATAACATAACATGTTATAAAATGTAAACATTCATAAGAGATATCTATACATGTCACAAGTATAACATTTACATCCATAAACCAAAACTAAAAAATAACCCAAAAGGGGAAGTTGACCAAAAAATAAACCCAATCCTCCCAGTGACATGAAAATTATCCTCCACCACACCCCCATCATCATCTTGCCCAAAATATATTGCTAATAATATTATCCACCACCTCCAAATGATGCCTTACAATTAATAAAATTAGTTAAGATAAGATCTACATATAACCTTTGGGAATATGTAGGATGTGATCTCATATTCCTAGTAGTATCCCAATAAGTTTTTAATGCATATCCATTACAATATAAATGAAAATTATATTTTTCATGGAAAGTAAAATATATTAATTTTAAAAGAGAATAAAGTGTTCAATTTTAAAACATGATTTGGAATTTAAATAAAAGTAAATAATTCTTGAAAACTAAATATAGAGGAAAGAATAAAATAAGAATCATGGGAAATCCCTAAGTATTATGGTTATTGTCTTCTCGGTGATCGAACATACAACCTTCTCATGCACAAGCTATTGGAGGGGTGCTCAAAATTTTAAATTGTAATAACCACATCACAATATTTAGATTGGTTTATATTGAAATGCATCTAGAGATACCATGGTTAAGGTCATATAGATTTACATATTTTCTTGTCTTAGCCTCCCTCCCTAGGGTTCTAGTGTTACCATGTTCTTTGTTCCATTTTTAAACCAAACCAATTTCCCCTTTCATCACAACCAAGTCATCACAAACCAAGAATACCATTCCATACACTTCCATGGTATAATACATATTAAAATATTATACAGACAAACACATGGGAAATCACCCTTGTTTACAAGAAATGAAATTAGAATACATATATAAAACAATTAAATGATGTTTAAATCATCAAATAATAACTAAGAATGTAAAAACCCAACCTTTTCATTTGAAATGACCATAATAAAGTCAAAAACCAGAAGATAAGATAAGAGGAGATCCTAAATATGTAATAATGCAACATATCCATCAAAACCCACAGTAATAAAAAGTAATTGGGACCACCTCAGGTAACCATAATAACCTAATAGAAGAAAACCCATAAAAATAAAGTGAAAAAAACCTAATGAGGGGAAGACAAGGAACTCTCTTAAATATTTCTTGAAGACCCGTGCTCAAATCACTAAGTAAATGAATCCATTGTGGTGGTGGATGAGAGGGGATACATGCCTAGGGAAGTAGAATCATGAATCATGAAATCAAGGGTGAAAGAGTATTTAATACTGGGAGGTTAAAATTATAATTTCAAAAAAAAGATTTGTTATGCCACATGATTTGGTCTCACAGTCTACGAGACTATGCGCAAACCATGCGCCAACCATGTGGTGCCTCTGTCCAAATGGAAGGGGGTTTTACAGTTATTTAGGGGATGGAACATAGCCATGTTTCTATTTTTGTTTCCTTGATATACACACTTTCTAGGTCACATGATTTTCATAGGGCTATCACATAGTTTCTACGAACAGTATGCCAACTATGATCTACCATATATCCAACCCAAAACCAATATTCTTTTTAAAGGAACTCATAAAATGTTTGAAACAAGAACAAGATAAATAATAATAATAATAAATACTTGAAAGGATATTGTTGGTGTGAAAATAATTCTAAAAGGTTATCATGCAAGAAGACTATTTATGATACATGTTAAAGATGTTATAGAATAAGTTGGTTATCTATCTAATCTATAAATACACTAAACATATAGGTTATTGGGTACTATTTATTATTATATGTAATGTAAAATCTTATAATATGATATATTATGTATATATGACACACTCAGGTAGTCATAGTTCGTATTAGTCTGGGTTTTAGTTATTTTTGGTGGTTAGGACATGATGAATAAGAGGATATAATTCTAAACAACCAATGATGAACCAAAAGTGATATAGGATGGACCTAAAATTGTGATATTATGGTGTCATAATTTATAATATATTTTGATTTATTTTCCTTATCATAATATTTATTAATCTCAGTATTATTCTTGATACTCACACTAACCATTTTGGTTTTAATCTTTGGATAGAACTACTGGGGATTAGCTTTACAATGAGTGTGATGGATATCAAAATTTATAACCTAATTATATCCAAATGGGATGGGAAATGGAATGTAAAATATCATTAATATTCTTAGTCAACTCTCCCAAGATATGAACAACAACACGAATCATGCTGAACTCTTTAATGTACTATGTAAGGAACAACTATCTATTGAGACCTTTAGGAAGAAATGTCCACCCTCCTTTAGTTGGACTTTAAATCCACTAATTTTCATGAAATGGATCAATATAACAGAATATATATATAATTTTCTCCTATTACTGGAGAATGAAGAGTTTATTTTAGTTGTTTGTCATTTTTATGTTGAATAAGATCCAGGGTGAACTCTAATTAATAATATTAGGTAAGTGGAAGAAATAAACTCAATGGAATAGGAAGATCCTAAGGAGATATTTTTCAATTAATATTTTTATTGAAATCATTATACTAAAATGCAGTTATAATTCATTAAGTCAAATCAAAATTAGGATTAATCCATTAGTACCTATAATGAAAACATTACAATTATTTCAATGTATACTTCTAGTCTTTTCATTGACTATAAATGAAAAATAAATCGCTTTTTTAGTGTAAGGAAACCAAGTATCCACAATAATTTAACTAAAAGGATATTCGGTAACTATGATTAAATTATTTGATTCTTTGACAAGTTAGATATAGCTATTTGAGACTCCCATTATTCACATAGTTTTTGGTACAAGAAGTGAACAATTGAGTTTTCAGAAAACTAAAATGCTTAAACCAATGGAGGAAATAAATTTAATCTTCATATATGTTGAAAATTAGGGAATAGGAATGGATGAGGTTTCCATACAGGGGACTGTAAATTATTAATTTCTATAATAGAAGTCCATCAAGAACATGAATATCAATGATATATAAAGATACCAATCAATAAAATAGTTGAAAATAATGATCTACCTAATGCACCAAACAAAATCAATTTCTTTAGTTGAAAAGAATATATAAATTTCATCAACTAGTGAAAAAATATAATATTTAACGATGTAAATAGTCATAAATAACCTCCAAATAAACAGGAGAATGGAAATGTCTAGGAAATCACAACTACTCAAGTAGGTCACAAAGTAAGTGGTGAAAGCAAAGATGCATCATCCACTCAAGAATGTCAAATATATATTTTTTATAATAATTATACCCACTAATTTATATATAATTTTTTTTATAAAAGTATAAAACTACCACTCCAATGGATATATATTTAATAATCATTGAAAACATTTATTGGTGGGATAATTGAATACAATGTTGACAAATTCTATATGATAGAAGTTTGTGAGAATTTTTTCCAATAAATCTTATTATTTTACCTTTAATTGAATTTGATGTTATTTTGGGTATAGGTTGGATCTCTCTACAAAAATACCATATTTATTTCCTATATAAGAAATAAAAATTTCATATCCTGAGTCAACATATCATCATATATCTGTGAAATGATTTCTATAAATCCCATATGAAAATTCCATCCATTATATGTGTCTTAATACCCAATAATGAGGGGTATTTAGCTCAAATGGTTTTGGAGAAACTCAATATTGAGGATATTCCAAATATAAATCAATATATTTATTTTTTTACTAAATATTTTATTATTCTTCCCAAAAAACATAAGGTTGAGTTTTCCAGGGAACTCATACTTGGTTTTATTCCTATATCAAAGAATCCTTATAAAATGGACCATATTGAGTTAGGGGAATTGAATAAGAAACATCAATTGAAACTGAATAAGGGTTTAATAAACCCATGTGCTTCAACATGGGGTTAACCAATCCATTTTGTCAAGAATTAAGATCTATTAATGCATCTCTCTACTGATTATAATGAACTTAACTAGATTAAGATCAATAAAAAGTATTCTCTACCCAGTATTGATGGCTTGTTAGATCATTTGTGAGGGGATAAATAATTCAAAAAATTGAAACATTATATGTATATTTCTATTTAAGGGTGAAAATTGATGTTATATCTAATATATCCTTTTTATAATATATAGTCACTAAAAATTCATAGTGATTCCATTTAGACTTTCAAATTTTTTGTATATCTTTATACATTTGATTAAAATTATCTTTATAGATTACCTCCATAATTTTTGTTTATTATTTAAAATGATGTTAATATATATTCTAAGGGAAATAGTTAACATTAAGATTATTTGATGATTTATTAATAACCTTGATAATGGAGAAACTGTATGCCAAATTTAGTAAGTGGTAATTCTAGTTATAGAATGCATAATTCATGGATCATTCAATCACAAATGAGGTGTATATCTATGGATCAATTAAAGATAGTGGTAATTATATAATGGCCTATAATAAACACTTTAACAATGATCCATAATTTTCTTTTATTAGATAAATATTTTCAATACTTTTTGAGAAATGTCTCATGACAATCAAACCCGCTGTCCTTGTTGGATCATAAGAAAGTCCAGTTAATTTGGATAGATAAATGTGAACAAAATTTCAAGGGTCTCAAGAGAAGGTTTTTAACTATACATATACTAACACTACTCTATATTAGAGAATATTTTGTAATTTGTATTTATTCATCAAAGAAGGGATTAGTTTGTATACTCATGAAATATTATATTATGGTAGATTATTCCATTAGTAAATTAATGGTCTCTGAGAAAAAATATTGTACAAGTGATTGTGAATTTTCCCCAGTTATATTTTCATTAAATATATTGATGAATTATCTCTATAGTTAAATTAGTGAAATATATACTAATAATAATATCTTAAAGTATACATTCACACAAAACAAGTTAAACATGATCTAAAGGTGATAGTTGAAGTTTATCGTAGACAATGACTACTCAATACATTAACACCCTAGGAAGGAAAACATGGTTGATGATGCTCTAAGTGGGAAGGATCACGGTACCATAGCTATGATTTATATTTAAATAGACCCTATAATAATTTATTTGAAATGGATGGACCTTGAAATCATAAGGGAAGGGGAGAAATCATATCTTTTCTAAATGACTACTCAAATATCCATACATGTGAATCTAAAATAAGTGTAGAATGAGAATATATATATATATATATATATATATATAATGGAAGATGGGAAATATTCTAGAGATGAAAATTGATAAAAATTGAGTTATAAGATTTTGAACTTGGATATGTGTCTCATTCATACCAGAATTGATGAAGGAGAAATTTGATGGGGTAAATATTCAATATTTATCAAATCACATAGGGAGTAAAAATTTATATAGATATTAAGTGATACTTATGATGGGAAAATATGAATAAAAATATTATGGATTATAAATCTCTATGATTATGCATCCATCAAGTTATATATGTATTAATGGTGTGTTGAAACCATTAACCATACCTATATAAAAATGGGAGAACATCACCAAGTATTTCATTGTATCAGTTACCAATAATTTTAAGTACATTAATTTCAATTGGGTTATATTTGATCATATTATGATGTCAACACTTTTTATTTCTATTTAATAATATTTTTCACCAGAGGAAATTTCTATGATAGATATTAGTGAAGTGGTAAGGATGCATGGAGTTCCACACTAAATTGTATATGATCTAGTTATGAGGTTTACCTAAATGTTCTCAATAATTATTTGATAAAAATTAGATATAGGTATGAGCATAATCACTACTTATCATCCTTAGACTACTGGTTAATTTTAAAGTGCAATTCAAACATTAGATGAAATTATGAGATCATATTTAATGGATTTTACCGGAATTCAGTGTAATATTCCCCTCAGTCATAGACCATTGAAATTTGTCCTAGATGGAGGTTTTATGTAAACTCAAGAACACTTCCCTATATAATATAGGTTAATGACTTACAATGGGGGCCTTTCTTGGTACCCCGGGAATAAGGTTCTCCTATATTAGAGTGATCAATGTTGGAAATAATAACCAAATAATATATATAATAAAAAATCAACTGAGTACATTGAAATAGTAAAACACAACATGTCATATCAAATGAAAAGATCTAAGTAACCAATCAAAAAGAATAATGATCATGACAGAATACAAAAAATGATTTCCCACATGGCCAATCACATATACTAAATCAAAAAAGAAATAAGGATATAAAATTATCAACTACCGTTCTTGAACCTCATCACATCCGGTAACCAAAACCTATCAATTCTAACCCACTCGGTCATGATATGTTGAGCCTCTACCCAACCTAATCCTAAGATCAGTGAAGATCCACTCAGGTACCAAATTTCTTTGGACTATTGGGAAATTTTTGTCTATAAATCATTAGGGAACCACCATTTTGGTCCCATACATAAACAATAAAGTACTATATGTTCTTGTGACTTGAACAGTGTAGTAGTAAATAAAGTGTGGAAGTGTAAATGAATAACAATCATAAATACTAAAGTTATAATATGATACCTAGTATTTCCTATATTTACTTCTCATAGTGTTAGTGTATCTACGATCATGATACTTAACAATTCCAACTAGTTCGAGGCCCAATGAACATATAATAATTGGTTAAAGTACTAATTTCTTATAGTAATCCTAGTAAATCCTGGCCATACAATGCATATAGTCAAGTCCTATGGGGATGAACCTAGGATTTCCAGTAAAATAATTCATAGATCTATTTCTTAGGGGTATTCCCTATGTATTTCATATAAATGAGGAAAACTAACAGGATCCTAGTAAATTTATGGTCATCCTACAGTCATCTTTCTTTCCATGTATTAAATTCATCCTCCAAATCCTAGGAAGTATTCTTGGAATTTTATTATAGTGAATAGTGGCCACATAATGATTAATTACACATTGTTTCTTGGGGGAAATAATCCACCCAACTATATATCTCATGTAACATTAGGGTTAATGAATGAATCATGGGTGATCCCCTAGGAATTTAATAGTCCTAACGTATAAGATGATTCCTATGAAGTGATCCAAGGAAATCAATATAGTAGTATGCTCAAGTCCTGATATCTAGGATAATATATAGCATCCAAATAGTACCAGGACCATTGTTAATTTGGTTTCTAAGGTGACACCGACAATCATTACTACTCAATCCCACATGCACCCTCTTAGGGGTTAATACATCTCTAGGGATTGAACTCATAACCCCTAGTCACATCAAGCATGGAAACCCCACATAAGATATTCAGTATTATTCATACCTCTTAGGTCATCACCCATCACTCATAGAGAATCATGTCCCTTGAAATAGTTATAAATATCTCAATGCCTCATTGGCCTCCTATGAAAATCCATACTGAAACCTATCTGGTGAGATAACATAAATCCAATCTCAAACCCCATGTCATCATGTATAAATCCTATCACCCAATGTATACATAATCTAACCAATGCATTACCAATTTTGTAATCACAATCCAATGGGAAGAAACCATTACCCCGTTATCATATCATTTCTCTCAAAGGATCTAAGGAATCTAAAAGTAATATCATGGATGACTTAGGATAACCATCAAAATTCATCACACCCCATTACTCGTTGGTTACTAATGCTCCTATACTATGGGGAGTAATGTTTTCATAAATAATTTACACCCATCTAGAGTAAATGAGTCTAAATTATTACTATTACAATCAATAAATTGGCTATCAGTGGTTGAGGCCCCCTGGAAAAGACCAAGGGTATTTCGCGGCCAACGAATCACTAGATATTAAATTATAAGAATCCATTTTTAGTTAAAAATTATAATTAAATATAAATGTTATATCCTCATCATTAGTGATACCACATATCACATGTCATATATAATGCTTAAACCAAATATAAGTTTTCAAGAGACCACCTCTTCAGTTCCATTTCCATTAATTCACAGTATAAAAACTCTCTCCCAAACATGTCCAAGCATTCCATCAACTCACAAGAACATATTTCATGCCTTAATTACCAATAATTTATTATAAAACTTTTTAACCAATTATTCTAAAAAATTATAATAATAAGTAAATAATCTTATAAATTAATTTAATTTGGAATAATGCCTAAAATCACATCAAGAAACCCTATCACATCAAAACGGTGACCAACAACCCACAAAAGGTCTATGGGAAACTCCCAACACCACCTCAATAAAAATTCATAACAATCAGAACTCGATCAATAACTGAATTCATCAAATTTCATCAATTTCAAATGAAATCCCTTGAAAAATCCATATGGAAATATAAAAAAACTGAAATAGAAGGTAACGTCGTGTGATCAGCCTCTCAGGACATTCTATAGCCATGTTGGGTATAAACCTCATCATCTCATGTGATTTTCACCATGATTTGGTGATAGTAATCTCTAAAACCAATTCAAGTAAACAAAAATATTAGTAAAGAAAAATTGAAAGAAATAGTGGAGGGGATAGAGGATATCTCACTTTTAATATTCAATAAAATAATAATAAAATCCACCCCACACAAGGGGGAATCAAAACTGAAATGAGGGAGGAAACCCTGTGAGTTCGGTAATGGGAAGGAGAAAAGAGGGAGGAGGGGTGTTAAAAATTGAGAGTATTAAAGGGGGTATTTCAAAAAAAATTGAAATTCATAGGTAGGAACTATTTATTGTTCCACCCCATGGTGCATGTCCATGTTCCCCTCAAGGAATACCGATATTTCTAGCCACTGTGGTGAGGCCCTATCCTTTATTCTTGTTGTTTCATGTAAATTATATCACCCCATCACCAGGGAAATATCCATGAAATAGAAATAATTGACGTGTATCCCAAAATGGGTGAGACATTTTCTTATAAGTCCCATTTCTATGATTTCATTGGGTTTTTCAGAGAAGGGATTCCCTTATCACCCCACACCATGCACCATAGTTTAGTGCTTCATGTTGACCCTCAAAATGAGCACAATAGTTCCGCAATGGTGTTGTATCTTGGGTGATTCTAATAGAAATAAGCCCCATGAACCATGTTATAAACCCATGAATTATGACCCTTGATCACGGTATTTCACCCTCCACCATAGTGTGATCATCCCCTTTGTGGTTCACATATAGTGAAATTTTGCTACAGGTTCACCTGAAATCGCTCTGTCATCCACCTGAGCACCCCAAACACCTCTTAGGACTTGATCCAAATTTTAAACATTAATTCAGGATGTTCAAAATCTTGAAATTTCAATCCAAACCCCGATTCACAAAACAACCCCCCTCCAAAATTAAAAATTAAAATTCTATCAAAACATTTAAAACCCAAAATACATGGGTCTTTACCACCTCCGTATCATAGAAATTTTCATCCTCAAGAATCCTTGATTTTACTTAGCTTGAAATTCCCTACCTATCATAATCACTGACTCCTTCTCAATTCACCATGTTCTATCTTTATATGTTGAAATAGATTTCAATGTGAAACTCCAAGAATAAGAGTACACTATTTAAAATAAATGGGACCACCACTCTTAAACACTACCTAAATATTGAGATGATTATAACCCATGGACATTTATTCCAATATACCATGGTTTCATCAAACAATTTATTCCTTGGATTATGGATCACCTAACTATAAGCCTCAACTCGAAAGGGTCAACATCAAGCCACAATGCTCCCAACCATCATAATTGTTTACTGAAACATTCATATTCAGTTGTACATCGACCTTATTGGTGTGTTTTCCATCTCACTACAATCAAATATGTACAGAAACATTAGTTATACCTTTTATGGTTGACTATTCCAGAAAATGATCAACAACATTGGTTGATGTAGTATCCATTAACTCGGTCATGATTTTTTAATTCTATAAGGAATCTTGAGGTGAACCAACTCTCAAACCGATGCCCATACCCAACTCTTGGTGTGATCCCGAATTTTTGATAACCAACAATATTAACTGGTAATCATGCTCTCAGTCGAGCACTAGAGCATCACCACTCTGAATCACACTTAGATTGCATCAAAACCATTTTGATCTCAATACCAACACATGAACTCCTTCCAAAACTATATTAACCACCTAATTTTTTTCAATAAGTATCCAAATAAAATCATATTCATATTCACATAGGCATCAAAATTCTATCTAGAAAATCCAAAGAATGGTATCATCACACCAATGACCTTATCAACATGAGGGTTATTCCTCTATCACCCACACACTATCCGTTATAGAAGGCACTATTTTCAAATTCCCATCCCTCTAAATCATGTTTAAAAACATGAAAATTTAAATGAAAATAAATTATGAATTACCATAAATATCATTATCAACATCCATGAAAATCCATCCATAATAGGTTCACACCCCTAAACAATCTAAGTTGAGATCCCCACTATATGGATTCCCTTATATTACTCCTTGAATGAAACCTAAAAATGTTAAAATAACACAACTGTTTCACTCATTATCTATGATTTTCCATATTTCCAACTCTAAAAACCATCCATCTATAGTTTCATTATCACTTTTGAGGAACATTTCTCATTAACCCCCCCCCCCCCAACAACTAATCCCATTGTAATTTAAATAATTCCATCAGTCTTCATCCTACACACTACAAAACACTAAACCATTAAAAAATCAGGCATAGCCATTACGTGTGGCCTTGATCCGATTCAAACCTAATGGGTGTCCACTACTATACCACCTGATCACATAAATAGAGTCATTATCCCATGATTTTTTACATCGTTAATTCAAGTATCACATGCCTAATATTGACCATGCTCACATCATGTCAATCTCAACACGCTAGGAAAATCCTTCGTCCTCCTCTTAAAAATATACACATTTAACTCATGTCATAGTTAATCACAAGATCACCCATAAAATAAGGTATTTTAAAAATAAAAAGTGTTTCCCATGATATATCTATCCAAGATACAATAGTCCGGGATATCATTTCACTATAACATCAATATCTTCACCTCAAATCAACTAGTTTTTGAATCCAACCAATTATTACCATAAAAAATAGACCTCAATACACAATGACCTCAAGTTTCATTAGGAATGAATCACAATACATCATCATGTCCATATCATATACCTATTAGCACCTTCTATGCACTGTTCTCATAACCTGAATCATTTACCCATGCTTTTCACCTCTATGGAACTCGCTAATCCAGTTTAACCCATATATTAGGTTACCCTTGTACATATATCACTTGTATTACCAACATCATGTACCTAATCTAAAAATAAGGAGGCTCTCCCACCTAGCCTGTAGACTATATTCTCATAAACCACAACCCTTAGGGCCACACCACTACTCCAATCTGAAATATCACCTGATAATCCATGTATGAGAACAATAAGTCTAGGATCCTAATGTTCATATCGACACTTTATTCAAAGTTATTATTCTATTAGGGAACTAATCATTCCCTAAATTTTCATATGTGACTACCTTCTCAAGAATAACTATCTCATCCATGTACTAACATACATAATGGAATCTCCCCACCATGATCTATGTCAAATAAAACCATTGTCATATGGTTTAATTAAGTTGAATTACACTAAGAATCTATATGGAAAAACACTATAATGTTTGTTATTGACATTATAAATTACTAAAATTGTATTCTCATAAAACCAAAATGAAGGAACCAATGCCAGTACCAACACATTATGCATTCTTAGACATCCCTTACACTAAGGGACTTAATTTTTGTTATCGTGTTATAAGATCCCAACCTTTCTGGAGATCTATCGAGCCTATTTTCATGTGATATTTATCCTTATTTGAGTATAATTTTTTATGTTTTATCATGGTTCCATTTAAGTGATATTTGGATGTTTTTAGGGAGGTTCTGGGTAGTTAACGGTTGGCACACGAGTTTCCCAAAGCATGCACCATACGCCAACAAATTTTTCAATCCAATATATAAGGGGATTTCATAGGTTGTGCATAATTTTTTAAACTGTGCACACACATAGTAGTAATTATGTGACCCCTAGGAAGAGGTGAATGGTTAGGTAAAATGTAAGGGGAAACCATTCACCCCATGAAGGAAACCATGTGTGTGGAAATTTAATACCCCGAAAATTAGATTAAAATATACCAAATCCTCAGAATTGACCCAAAGTCAACAAAAATAGACCCTAAAACTATTTCCGTAGTTTTTGGAGGTTCTTATAAGGATTTAAAGGAATTACAACCCCCATGTTTGATGAAATGAATCATAGATTGAAGATATACACCTCTCTTGGAAAGAGATTCAAATATTGATTAGTTTCCTCTCTCTCTCTCTCTCATCATTCACTTATCCTTTGAGGGGATATTTTCTTCCAATAGAAGAAGATACAGATCTAGGTTTTGATATATCGAGTATGTTTGATCTTTGATCTAGGTTTTTGATCTAGATGTTCTTCTTCATTATGTTTTTTATTATTCTGCTTCAATTTTGGATTTCCATTCATGAGTCTTCATCATCAATTTTTAGGTAGGTGGTCTAAATTAAAAATACCATAGTCTTGTTTTAATTACATGTGTGTAATTTTGAAATTATAAATTTCCTTGATTGGGAAATTACAATGAGGATGCAATTTATTTTAGTCAATTTCCATGTGATAATCATTTGGATTAAATTAGGGAAACTGATATTGGTGGAATTGGATTAGTTAATTGGATAATTAATTAATGGAATGTTGTGATTGTGGAATTCATGGGAAATTTGGGATTTCATAATTGTTAAATTAATGTAATATGAATTAATTAAAAATGGTTATTGTGAGATAGTTGACTTGACCTTAATTGAATTACAGGTTAAATGAATTGAATATTGTAATATAGTTTCAATGATAATTGCACATTTTATTTCATGTGATTAAATTATTGAATCATAATTTATTGTCATAAATCATATTTATATACCATGATGAGAAATGGTGGTGAATGGGTTAGTGATGATTGAACAGGATTAATGTGATAAATATAGTATATGTGTTTAATTGATACATGGGTTTGTGTCATGAACCATGCAGGGATTCCATCCAACACGACATCTGACCCGGTCTGAGACATGGCCTGAAGGGAATTTTTGATCCCCATGGGTTGGAAACTAGTGTTTGGCATAAAATTAATCACCATGGGAAATATTTTTAACCAAATAATAACTCATATGAAAATAACCAAAACTAAAAACGAAACAAGATCCAACATCTCATCATTAAAAATATACTAACAGATTCATATACAACAATGTGAAAACAAAACAATTATAAATACAAACACTAGAACTGGACCAAAATAACTAGATATCAATGTAACCTCTTAGTCACCTCTATCCACAAACCACCCTAATAGAATAAAAATAAAAATAAAAACCTACACCTGCAAAACAACTCGGGTCTACGGACACCGAATGGTACAAGTAGTGTGTGATCTAAAACAACTCCCTAGGTAATTTTCACTGAATCCATAAATTTCATTTCCTGAAATTGTCCATAAAGTCTAGTTTGAAAAACAAGAAGAAATTATTTTTTTAAAACATTTAATGGAAATAAATACAATATTCCACAAGTTCCCTTTTTAAAAAACACACATAACTTTCCTTTTTTTAAAAACTATTTCACTTTCTCAACCCATTTCAAAACCCAAAAAAAAAATATAAAACCAAGATAGATAATAAAATGGGGGTTTTCAGATTGTTAAGAAAACCAAAAAAGTAAACACTACTAGAAAACCCACTATCTGAATGAAGCATAAATAAACAAATAAAATATATAGTAATTCATGATAATTTCTTGAAAATCCCTAGAGTGATCCCTAGATGTACTCAGATTGGACTCACCTTCCTGAATGTGTTTCATCTCCATTGTAAATAACCAATTTTCCGCTCCAAACTATCCAATCTAGTGGTACATCCTACCAAGCTCAATCAATTCAAGGGGGTACCAACCCATCTAATTGGGTTTAAGGAGTAATTGTCACTCAAACCTACAGATGAAACTCAGTAATCCCATGATAATAATACAATGTTAAAGGAGGATTCCCTTGCGCACATGAGTCCCCCAACCTGTTTCCACCACAATTTCCTACCCCAAACACTAACACCACATATGTGACACCCCTCTCTTTGGGAAATCATTCATCGAGGTTCCCATTTTACAATAAGCCATTCATATGTTCCAACCGAGCATCCACATAATTTTAGTTTCATAACATCTTCCCCAACGTAATAAATTACCAACTGGACCTTCATGTCAAATCCCATCAAAACGAGCCTTTCGAAAACATCACAAATTTTAAAAGACTTTAAAATTTACAATATAAACACTTTTAAAAACCCATTTACAAACTAGATAGAAACATGTTTCAATATATAAAGTTCTAAACGGGCCTTCATTCCTATAATTCACCAAAAGTTATCTTAAAATTCCAAACAATATATTCTTTAACAAACACTTTTGAGGTCAAATTGAAATTCATGACAAGCACAAATACAAAATTTATAAATGAAGGAAACCATTTTATGAAGAATGGGAGAGGGAAGGGAGGAGGCAAATTTGAGAAACCATGGATCAAGGAATAACATATTTTATAAATGTGCCAAACCGGCCTTGGGAACCCATTAAAAACCCACAAATTTCCAAAGGAATAGACCACATAATTTCAAATTTTTAATACTTATTAATCCATTTATAAAAAACCAAACCAAAATAAAGTCACCTAATTAAATAATCACAAATAAATACATAACAATCAGAAGAATCATTCCATACACGTTTTCCACATATTTTCAAAGTCATAAATAGGAATCAAAACTTCACATTAATAGAAACATATGATTTCAAAAAAATAAAAGAAAGAGTATTATCAAAAGTGCTCAAATACATTTTTATAAGACAATGTAAATTTTACCAAACACATTTCATTCATAAAAATAAAGGAATACTCAAGAAAACCCTTTAAAAACACATATTAACCAAGTTTCCATCATAAAACACCAAATCAACTTATACTAACACATCAAAAGAAATATTATATCACTTTGGAAGAACCTATGAAATCTCAGGCATTTAATGGAATTTTCTAGAAAAGAAAATAAAGGAAAACCCTACCTTAATGGAGTGAAGATGTAGAAAAAATATCGAAGAAGGAAGATAACACCACCAATGAACAATATGGAAACACTAAAACCAAAGAATCATAAGATAATGCATAAAACCTTGCCTCTAGGGTTTATCTAACAAATAACCCTCAATGAAAACCCCAATAAATTAATAGAGGAGAAGAGGAAGAGCAGAAAAGAGGAAAAAAACCCTCAGAAACTCACATTAAAACCTTGGAGGAGCACCCATAATGGAATGGAAACCAAAGGTATGTGGGGTGTCGGACACCTTCAGGTACCAAAAATGACCAATTGGGAGGGGTTAGATTTAGGGTTAAAAGAGAGGAGGGTGGAATATGATTTTCAATATTTAAATTTTTTGGGAATCTCACACGGTTTGGCCTCACGGTTTCCCAAACCATGTGCAACTCATGCACCTTAACCCTAGACCCCAAACCAAGCCACACGGTTACCTAGCCTAAGTAGCACCATTTACCTCAATAGTGTGCTATCCATGTGACTCTTTCTTCCATGGAAAAAACATCAAATTTTCAATGAAAACTCAATACATAAAACTGGGACTCTACAAGAACCTCAACTAAAGGATCCAAATCCATGAAAAGAATAAAATTATAGAATTATAATGGTTTGGGTGTGAAAATTATCCCCACCAAAAACCATATCTTCCCTAGAAAGTCACCCAAAAGAAAAACAAAACAAAACTTTGTCCCAAATATAAAATACACCGAATAAATCCACAAACCTTTGGGTGACCTTTCACTCCATAATTCACACCTGACCGCTCTAGAGGAAACCACAAAAAAATTATAATGGGAGAACAAAATAGGGTTATACCAAGCGAAAGAACCCAACAAACACCATGGAATGACTCTGGATTATCCCCACATGGAAATTCTCAACAACACCACCATGGGGTGACCAATGGTAGAATGTAGAAACTCACAAATAGATCCATGACCTCCCGTGCTAAGGGGGGGCTCATAGAAATTATCCAAACCAACAATTAACACAATGAAAAATTGATAACTCTCAACATGATTAAAACACCCAACAAAAGGGGAACCCATGAAAAGAGAAGGGTAACCATTTAAAGATTCATATTCAGATTAACATTACCACTCTCACCATAAAATAAAAATTCCATCACACTTCTATAATGAAAATATGAACTTAAAAAAACATAAAATATAAAACAAGGAAACTTAAAACATATCCACCTCAACACAAGTGGCAAGGATGGGCCACGGTTTCCCACAACCCTTGTGATTCTTGACTATATGAGATCTTTACTCTAAGGCCTATAGCTAGAGCTCAGATGACTGAAGAATTCACTTCCTCATAGTCAGATGCTAAAATATTTTGATCAAGACTTCTTCTTAGAGAAAAACACCAAATAAAACATATCTAGATGACCCAAATATCCACAAATATAGAATATACCCAGAGGATTGCGACCAGTTGGTGTTGAATGCCTAAAATGTTCACACTAGTGGTACATAAGAAAACATTCTGAATAACTAGATGTAAGAACCAGAAAAAGAGGCTTTTAAGAAACATGTTCTTCGGGAACACACCTATCGTCATATGGGGATCCTTTTTTAGTGTCAATTGATACCGAATTTCCAACTACATGAGATCTAGAAAACTACTCAGCTATGAATGCTTCATCCACTAACACCTCAAAACAAAGATACCTAGAGTTGAGGGATCGCTCATTTCTCTCTGGATGAATACCCATAATTAAAATAGAGGCCTTCAATATATCATACAATTATATTCCTAGAGAAAAGGAAACAAACTCCTTGAAATGTTCAATATTGGCCTTCTTTGTTTGTTTTCCTTGGTGAATACTCATGACCTCTTCATTTTTCTTCACCTTCACCTCCTCGAAAAAAAAATGGAAGAAAACAGACAAAAATACATCCAACTTCATCCCAACATGAATCGATAATGGAGTAAATATATTACACTGATCCAAATATGAACACTAACACAAACCTAGAACAACATCCACTCTCACGCCTTCAATAATTCTCAATGATCTGAACCCACTATGAACATCCTCAATCCATTCCACTGCCTCTAACGAACCGTGGACACCAAGATTAATGGAAAACAACAAAGAAGTACCAAAAACAAGACATGGACCCCAAGAAATTTTGGGGACCATTCAAATAGAAATATTATTAAAAACACAAGAATCAAAAAATAAGGTTCAACAGCAACCTGATAACATAATCAAAATTAACATCTCATTCCAAAACAATAGGTTCACAATCCAAACACTACAAGCAAAAAATTCAGCTTTCCAAAAAAACTACCACTTCATTTTAATTTTGAAACATCTTACTTCCAAGGAAACTTTCCAAATATCAAAATTCACTTTTCACAGAATAGAAACCCACCTTTCAAAAAAAATAAAAACCCTAGAATCATTTTACTTTTTTAAAAACCATCTTGCAAAAACTAACCAAACCTTTTATTCCAAATACTAACCAATGTAATACTATGAAAAATCACATATGTTTTCATCCAATTCCACTCATATTATCCATGGACACATGCCGACATGAATCTCATCACATTACCATACATATGTGAATGTTTTTAAGGAATAGCAAGGGTCGCACATGCCATTTTAACCTCAAACCCAAGCATTTAACAAATTTTTCATTTAATTTCTCTTTTAAAACCTATCTCACTATTAAATCCATAACCACATGAATGAAATCATTTCCATTTCAAAATCTTTTTTTTTAAAATCCTACTCACACAAACAAAAATCAACCAAGGAACAATGCACACCAAACTTCCTGGGTAAGGAAATAGTGTGCATGTATAACATGACAACATGGATAGTGGTCCATTACACAAGTAATAATTAACAAGTAAGAGGACCTTGAACTATGGATGTGGAATCCATATGGTTCATTAATCCATGTGCAATCACAAAATGACATTAGATTGACTCTATTTTCATTCCTCATCCAAACCAGAAAAAGGAATGAAAAAGAATCAAATCCCAAAAATAGCCCTAGAAATATGAGGATCAAAACGAGTAAGGTTTCATGAAATCCTTCTCATACCAACCACATGATTCCTCGTAGTCCTAATCTATAATCTACTAGACACCCCAAATAACAAGGGCCAACTCTCATACCTTTTTTCCACGAACCAGGTCAGGATGACAACCAACCCAATATATGACTTGCTCTGAGACATGACACAAATCGAGTTCATGATCCCCACCAGCTGAAAAATACTTTTGGGCATCAAATTAATCACCATGGGAAATATTTTTTTTTAATGAATAACCAGGATATAAATAAAAAATAACTATACTACAAACAAGAGCCACCTTCCAATCATAAATAATATACAAACTGATTGAGATACAATAACAAAAGAAACTAAATATAAGAAATATAAATAGACCACACCAAAATGATCTATGGGTGACCTCTTGGTCACTTCCATCCATAAACCAAACCACTCCAAGAGAAACTCAACTAGAAACAGGAACCTACAAAACAAATCAGGTGTACCAATATAGAATGGTATAAGTAAAGTGGGACCAAAAATAGCTTAGTATTTAATCACCATTGAATCCATACATTTATTTTCTTGAAATAGTTCATAAGAAATAGTTTGAAAATAAAATGAGAAAATATGATTTAAAAAATTAATAAAAATAATCACAAATTTCCACAAGTGCCCTTTTTAGAACAACACACACAACCTTCCCTTTTTCAAATACATTTTCACTTTCACAACCCATTTCAAAACCAAAACTAAAATATAAATCCAAGATAGATAATAAAATAGATATTTATAGATAGTAATGGAAACCAAACAAGTAAGAAAAACTAGAAATACTGATATCTGAATGTAGTTTAAATAAAAATAATAATAGATTGTAATTCATGATCATTTTTTGAACATCCCAAAAGTGATCCCTAGACGTACTCAAATTAGAATCTCTTGTCGGCATATGGTGAAGCTCTTTGGTCAATAACCAACTGGCCGCTCTAAACTAGCCACTCTAGTGGAACATCCCACCATGCCCTGTCAAGTCAAAGGGGTACTAGTCTGTCTAATTGGGTTTAATAAGTAACTGTTACTCTACCCTCTAGATACCTCCCAAGAATCCCATGATAATAATATATAGTTAAAGGATGAGGTCCTCACATGCATGAATCACATTACCTTTCACCACAATAATTTCCTACAAAAACACTAACACCACCTATGTGACACCCCACTCTTGGTGAATCTTCCATAGAGGCTCCAATCTCACAATAATCCATTAACATATGCCAGCTGGGCTGCCACATCATTTGAGTTGAAAAATTTTTTCCCAAACATTATAAAATACCAATCAAGAATTCAGGTAACATCAAATCAAAACCAAAATTTAAAAAACATCACAAATTATTGAATGTAACATTAAAATTTCCCATCCAAATACATGTAAAAACCCATTTATAAACTAGAGTGAAACATGAAATAATATAAAAGGTTCTGAATGGTCCTTCCTTTCAATCATTCACCAAAACATATCTAAAAGTCACTAACATGAAAAGCATTAACGAACACATTATAAGTCACATTAAAGATCACTTAAATCACTAAAACACCATTTATAAATCAAGGAACCAATTTTATGAAGAAGTAAATAGGGAAGTGAGTATGTTCCTTTAAAAACCATGGATTAATGGAGAACTAATTTAATCAAGGTGCCAAACGGACTTTAAAAAACCATTAATAAACAACGCATTCCAAAATGAATCCAACAAATTATTTGAAAATATAACTATTTAGAAATAAATATAAGAAAACTCGAATCCAATACAATAAGTCACCCAATTACAACATCACCAATTAATACATAGAAACTAGAAGAATATTTCCTAATCATTTTGACCCAATTTTCAAGACATAAAAAGGAATCCAAAACACACATAAAGCCTAACATATGATTTAAACCAATGAAAAATTCAAATATCATCACTAGTTATCAATTTCATTCTTAGAAGAAAATGAACATTTTATAAAACACTTTTTAGGCATAACCATATAGGTATGCTCAAGAAATTCCTTTGAATCCAAATTCACACATATTTTCCTTCATAAAAACACAAAATCAACTTATAATAACACATCAAAACAATGATTAAATAACTTTGGAAGAAAATGGGAAAGCTCATGAATTTAATAGAATGTGTCAGAAATGAAAATGATAGAAACACCAACCTAAACAGTTTATAGATGTGATGAAAATTTCAAATAAAGAAAAGAAGACTACAAGGAAGAATCCAAACACAATAAAACCAAATATACACAAGACAACAAATAAACTCGAGCCTCTAGGGTTCTTCTAGTCAAGAAACATCTAAAAACACCAATAAACTCATATATGAGATGAGGAAGATTATAAAAGAGACCCAAAACCAGAGAAACTCACCTTGAAACCTTAGAGAAGCACCCATGGAGGGATAAAAACCAAAGGTAAGGAGTCTGGGAGCCATTCGTCTTCCAAAAATTCCCAAGAAGGAGGGGTTCTCGATTTAGAGTAAAAGGAGAAGAGGGTGGAAAATTAATTTTGTGATTTAAAATTTCTGGGTAGCTCGCATAGTTTGGCTACACGGTTTTTCAAACCATGTGAAAACTATGTCATCAACCCAAAACAAATGGATAGAACCTCATGCACAATTTTCCCACAGTTTTCCAAACTGTTTGAAACCCATGGTCCTTACACCTGGACCCTAAAACACGCCACATGATTGCCTATGATTTTTCTATGGCTTCCCTTAACTGTGTGCTAATCATGTGCCTCTTTCTTCCAAGGACAAAACTTCTATTTTTCAAATAAAATGAAAAAATTATAGTTGGTAATAATCTTTAACCTCAAACAAATCATAAAAATCCAATCAAATAATAAAATTACATAATTACCATGTTTTATGTGTGATTTTGTGGGAGGAAAAGAGATGTTTAAAAGACAAATTTCTTGATTGATTAATAAACATGCATGGGACGTGGACTACTACTTCAAGAAACAATAGTGATAAATTGATAAACATGTCTGGTACATGGAATACTTCTTAAAATTTATTTAGTGATAAATTAATAATGCTTGTGGGACATAGACTACTGCTTCAAAATTGCAATTATGTGATTTTTTGATAAACAATTTTTAGGACACCGACTACTACTTCAAATACCTATAGGGTGCTAGACATAGGGTTCTATGCCCAAAATATTGGAATTAAAATATGGTTCCAATTAGACATAAAATTAATTGAAATGTAATAATAAATGATCACCAAGGTATTTTGATATGTGATATACTTTGGGGATAGTTTAGAATTCATCATGGGCCAAAGCTAGTATTGAATTTTTAGGTGTCCTTTAGAAACTTTGGGTTTATGTGGTTAAATAATGAATAATTTAATATCTGTAAATTTTTTACATTATTGAATTTATTTTACTCTTTATGCAATTTAATACACTATAATTCACTGCATAATATTTTAGAAACTATTGGCGGTGGCCTATTTAGTTATACTCACACCCTACCTAGGCTTCCTGATTAGTACCCAAATATAATTCAGGTTTACAAGATAGGTTAAGGGAAAGTTTCCTATGATAGCTGGATGTGTTGGGATGGATCATGGATGAGGGAATCAGACATTGTTTCAGTACTCATGGGGAGTTTTTAGTGACTTTATTTATTTTGGGTTTTTCATATTTACACATGACATTTATTTGGAATGAAATATACTATTTTTAGTTTTATATATTGTTTTTTCAATTTTGGTAATCATGTGATACTAGTTTAATTTGGTTATTCTTATTTATTTTTATTTTTGCGCTACTTTCTATAAAAAGGAACAGTCTCCCCATGATCGATGATATACCCTCACTTCAATTTGGTAGCCTGTGGCATAAGGGGAGGCATGCTTGAGTTCAAGTGACTAACAATTATGAAGTACCGGTGTATGGAAACCAGGTTTGGAAGTTTCAAAGTTGTATAAATGTAGTTTTATTTCCATTTATTTTGTCTTAATATTTGGGAAATGTAGAAAGTATAATAGGATGAGTCATTCCTTAGATAAGATCTTGTTAATGGGAGTAGCTAACCCATGTATGATGGTAAAATCCAAGTACCCTGAGTGGGATTTTTGTTATTGATTTGTGTTGTTATACTGGAATGATATTTCACCTCGTGTGATGCACGTATTGTGTGGCATGATTATTTTCTATGAGTTTTATGATATTTCACTCATGGCATGGTATGGCATGAGAATTGAGTATGTATGAATCATTTTAGGAACTCGGGAATTATTATGTATCATGCATCATTATTAGGCATGTACTGGAAAACTGGTTTTTGGTAAGTTATTGAAATTGAAGTTTTTTCCCTTTCTTGTGTAATTGAAATGAAAAAAGGTTCATCATATGAATTTAAAGTATTAAAATGATTCAGGATGAGAATAAATGGGTTTCTAAAAATAGACATGAATAATGAAAATTATTTTACCCTTTGATAACCATGACCTAGGTGTAGAAAGGTTAAGGGTAGTGGTAGCGCCTCTATTTAAACAACATGGTGGGGTAGGTGTGAATTGTTATGGATTTGTGTGAATCCTTATAGTTATGTTAATATTTTTTAATGTTTCCTATGACATGTTTTTATAATTTTTGAGATATTACCCCCTAATGGTGCTTATTAATAGAATGATATGAGGTTACGGATGGAGATGATCCATTAGCACTGGAACCCCATGCACTGATTATGCTTGGTGAGGAAGTCATAGAGTAGTTTTGAAATTAAATTTTGGGATTCATGCAGTTTATGGAGATAGAAATAGAGAGAGTTGTCAAGAGTCCATCTGATATGACACTATAGTTTCATTTACATCACCCTTCGAAGTTTACTAATGTGTGTAGACCTAAGGTAGATGATTTCTGGATTGAGTCTATCAAGACTATACATGACCATTTGGAGACTCATTTTGAGAATAAAGTCAAATTGGATACTTACATGTTACGTGGTCATGAAAATAGTTTTTAGGACAACCAGACTCGGTATGGACAGGTGAAAAGTATGAATTTGAAGGTATTTATGGAGAGGTTCTTAGAGCACTTTAACCCATTGATGCTCTAAATGGGGAGAGAGGCTGAGTTTATGAGATTGAGTTAGGGCAGTATGTCTATAATAGACTATGTTGGTAACTTTAAAGTCTTGAAATGATTTGTTCCAGTATTGGTGGGAGACTAGGTTAATATAGAAAAGTGGTTTTAGGATGGGCTTAAGTGCGAAATTAAGTCCCAAGTGAATATCTTTAGGTTTAAGAAGTTTTCAGAAGTTGTGATTCAGGATCTCATTTCTAGGGGGACATGAAGGAGGCTTCTAATAGAGGACTGGTGGTTTCTATGTGATGGTTAGGAGGTATGTATTTTGAGGGTAGGAATCATTCCTATGATAGTGTTAGCTAGAGCAATGGAAAACAGAGTGTCCTGGGGGAAGTATCAATTACCTAGGATCATACTTGAGTGGTTTATCACTAGTGTGGTTGGTTGTGTAACTTTTGTAGAAAGTTATCCAACCCCAAGTATAGTTTCATTCTTTTGGATGTATGGGAAATCTGCAGAGGTTTTGTAGGAACTCACGAGATATGAGTAATCATGGATCATTTTGAAAAAACCAATGTATGTGAAGGGGATAATTTACATTTTACTAGTTGTGAAGTTATAGTTCCACTATCCATGGATGTAGAGGTAGAGGATATGTGTTTTCAAGGAAAGGGTGCAAGTTTCAGTATATTGGTGCAGCTCGAGGGACTTAGGCAGCATTATAGAGAATAGGGAAAGGACAATTTTATGTCATCCAGCCTACACTGGGGGATAGCGAGGTTTTACCATAGATAGTTGGAGACACTATTCTTATATATTCTCTGCTAACTAGTGACGTATTTGATATTGGTGCCTCTCATATCTTATATCTATAGAACTTGTGTCTTTTTGGAGCATGTTAGTGGATTTCATGATCAGGGTTATGGTGATAGATACACTATTGGGAGTCTAGTCAAGAGACATCTATTTGTGTAAGGGATGTACTCTTGAGGTCGAAGAGTATCATTTTAGTTGGGATCATCACATCCTTAACATTTCAATCTTTGACCTAATTATGGTTATGTACTGGTTAGTTACACAATGAATCCACATAGATTTTTACCTTATTTGAGTGAGGTTTACGTCTCCTGAGGGTGAAAATATATTCATTGTGGATAGTGGGATATCTAGGGAGACTGAGCAAGGCCAATTCATCAGCAACTGAGGGAGCACACTACCCAGGTTTCTTGTCTGTTGTTGGATGATATAGGTGTAATGTAGGATGTCCTTCCACCCATAGTGGACTTTTTTAAGATTTATTTATTGAAGACTTATCAGGTCTTCAAACTAATAGGGATGCGGGATTTACAATTGAGCTCATTTTGGGGGATGAGCTACTTTTAGTTCCACCATATCGAATGGAACCAACAGAACATAATGAGCTCTAGATTTAGATAGAAGAATTTATCTAGAATAGTTGATGGAAAAAAAGGTTTATCCTTCTATGTACATCACCTTGGGGTTCTCCACTTTGGTTTGTTAAGAAGTTTGACTGGGGTTTTCTCTAATTTGTTGATTACGATAATTTCAATCGTATGACTCTGATGAACTAGTATCCTCTTACGCATATCGATGGTCATTTTGACCAGTTCATGGGATCTTGTGTCTTCTCTAAGATTTACTAGAGATTAGTATATCATCAGTTAAGATTTTGACCATATGATATACTGAGGACTAATTACAGAAGAATGTATGGCCTTTATGTGTTTGTTGTGATTTTGTTAGGGTTGACAAACACACCATTATTGTTTATGGACTTGATGAACTGAATATTATATCCATATCGAGATCATTTTGTGGTAGTGTTTGTGGATGGAATCGTAGTGTAATTAAATACTCATGAAGATCATGGCCAAAATATTGACATCATCTAGAGTACATTAAGGGATCATCCACTATATGCCAATATATAGAACTGTATGTTTTGGATTTATCAGGTACACTCCTTGAGTCACATAATCTTGGAGAAAGGTACGTTAATGGAACCAATGAATTTTTAGGTAGTTGTTTCATGGAAACATCCTAAGAATGTATTTTACATACATAGTTTTCTAGGGTTGGAGGGTTATTATTAGTGGTTCATACAAGTCTTTTCCTGATTGTCAACACTATATTAGATCTTGACAAAGAAGTGGATACAGTTTTATTAGTCTCGAGAATGTAGTAATTCTTTCCATGAGTTGAAGAAGGGCTTGAAATTAGCCACAATCTTGATCCTACTCAATCCAATGGAGGAGTATACAATGTTTTTTTGGCGCTTCTAGGATTTACATTGGAGTAGTTTTGATTCAAGGAGATTGATTTTTGGGGTGTGGGTCTCTTAAGTTAAGGCCACAGGAATGGAACTACCCTACACATGACCTAAAATTACCTGTAGTGGTTTATGCTTTGATGTTTTTGCTTCATTATATGTTGGTTGAAATTTTTATTCTGAATATTAATCCCAATAGATTAAAGAATATCTTTTCATAAAGATATTTAAATCTTCAATAGTGGAGGTGGGTGGAATATATCTAGTCATTTGATTTTGATCTAGCATATACGCTCAGGATGAGAAACAGTGTTGTTCATGCTTTAAGAAGGAAAACTCAAACTCGGTCAGTTATGGAGTATGGTTCCAAGTGGAATATGATGACTTTACTTGGAGTGATGAATGTTGTGTTTTGTGAGGGTCAGTAGTAGATGAATATTTTATTAGTTTTAGAGGATTCTACACATTTGAGATGGATTAGATATAGAATGTTTGAGGATTCATAATTTAAGGCCTTCGAGGAAATCCTTGAAGGTGGGGATTCACCTTCTGATTGATGCATAGATGAGAATAGGATCATTTACCTTATGCGCCAAGTTGTTGTTTTATAAGAGCATATAGGAGGAGATGATGTGTGAATTTCATGCCTCGAAGTGGTTGGTGCATGCAGGTGTTACCAAATTATACTATGACCTACAACAAAAGTATTTTTATCTTGGAATGAATCATGAGATTTTAGGTTCATGAAATGATGATACACATGTCAATAGGTAAAGGCTTCACATCAATGACTTTGTGGTTTACTACAAGAATTTCCCATTCTAAAATGGAAGTGGGATGAAGTTATGATAGACTAGGTGGTAAGTCTCCCATGTAGAACATAAAATAATGATGTTATTTAGGTGGTTGTGGAACGTTTGAAAAAGGTAGCGCATTTCAGGCTTATAAAAAAGGCTTTCCCAGTGGAAGAGTTGTTATATTTGTACATTTAAAAAATATTCTTTCTCTATGGGGTTCCATAGAGTATTGTTTCATAATATAACTTAAATTTTACTTTTCAATCCTGGAAGAGATCTTATAAGGTTCTTCGTACCAAGGTATTTATGATTATGTCCATACACTAATAAAAATATGGGCAGTCGAAGCATACTATTCTAGTTCCCAAGGATATTCTACGAGAATGTGTTCTAGACTTTGGTGGGTATTAGGAGAAGTACCTAGCACTTGTGGAGTTCTCCTATAACAATAAATACCCAGAAACTATACAGATTTGACCATAGGAGGATCCTTATAGTAGTCCATGTAGATCACCTCTATACTGGGTGTAGGTAGCTAAGTTAGAGTTATTGGGGATGAGTGTCATGTAGAAGACATTAGTGAAGGATCATCTAATTCTGAAACTTATAGTTTGGATCAGAATAGAAATAATTTCTATGTTGATAGACATCCATTACCCATTGACTTTAAATCATGTGATCTTGTATTTCTTTGGGTGTCACCTATGTTGTGTAATTGTTGGATTTCAAGATAGAGAAAGATGTTTCCCATGATTGTATGATTGTTTCATGTTGTGGAGTGAATCGATCTGATGTAATATTGGTTAGATCTTCCAAAATGGTAAATTACAATGCACCAATTTTTCATGTTTCACAAATTTAGCGGTTTTATCTTGACCCTTATCATGAGATCAATGTTTATTATATTGATCTTGATATTGATGCGTCCATTGAGGAGCATTTGATATATGTGTTGGATCACAGTGAGAATGTGTTGTGGTGAAAGGCTATTCCAATAATTCATGTATTGTGGAAACATAGTTGTTTTTAGAATGAAACATGAGAGAGGGAAGCATATCTATGGGCATAGTGTCCCGATATTTTTTACATAGAATCTGACAGATTCTAGGGAGTATAGCTCAAGGATGATCTATTATAAAGTTTGGATATTGTAAGATCCCAATCATTTCTGGAGATCTCTAGAGTTTTATTTCAAGTAATCTATAGACTTGTTTTGATTATACATTGTTTGGGTTTTATCTTGTGTTCATTTGGGTGAAATTTTGAAGTTCTTTTTAGGGTTTTTGGTAGTTCATAATTAGCACATGGTGTGTCAAAACTATGTTCCCTGCCCCTGAAAACTGTGTAACCCCATGTAGAGGAGGATTATATGGTTGGCCCACCATTTGTAAAATGGTGCACCCTCATAGTAGTAAATGTGTGTCCCTATAGAAAGAGGTGAAGATTTATGTTTATTTTTAGGGGAAACTAAGTTCCCCGAGCAAGAAACTGTGTGCTTGGAAATTTAATCCTTTGAAAATTTGATTAAAAATTCTTGAACCACTATAATTTACCCTAAGTCAACCCAACTCGACCCTGATCCTATTTGTCTCATTTTTAGAGGTTCTTGGATGGATTCTGAGGCATTATAACCTATTTTCATTATGAATTGATTCCATAATTGATTATTGGAACCTACCCAAATAAGATATTCACATCCTAATTAGTTTCATCTCCCTATCCTACCATTCTCTTATCCTTTTAAGGGATATTTTCATCCATTGGTAGGGGATTTAGATCTATATTTTGATATGTCAAATATATTTGTATCTTTGATCTTGTTTTTTGATCTAGATATTATTCTTCCTCATTTTATTGATTGTTCCACTTCAATTTGCTATTTTAATTGGAAAGTGTTCCTTATCGATTTTGTGGTAGATGGTCCAAATTGCAAATATCATAGTCTGGATTTAATTATGTTCACGTAATTGTGAAATTAGAAATTTCTAGGATGAGACAATTAGAGTGATGATTAAATTGATTTAATTTAATTTCCATGTGATAATATTTGAAATAATTTTGGGAAATTGAAATTTGTTGAATTATATTAATTAATGGGATAATTAATTAATTGAATTATGTGATTATGAAATTGGTGGGAAATTTGGGATTTTATAATTGATCAATTAATGTGATATGAATTAACTAAAATGGGGATTATGAAATGGTTTAATTGACATTAATGGATTAATGGGTTATATGAATTTAATTTTTCAAAAATGTATAATGGTTAATTTAACATATTATTATATGTGATTAAAGTATTGAATCCTAATTTCTTTGTGATAAATTGTAATGTTATACAAAGATGTGAAATGTTTGTGAATGGGTTAGTGATTATTAACCAAGAGAAATGTGGTATGTTTTAGGTTTTTTTAATTGATATATGAGTGTTGGACATGGACCACTGCTTCAATATCCCACTTGTGTGATTGATTGATAAACATGGGTGTGAGAAGGACAACTTCTTCAAAAGCTCATATTAATAAATTTAAAAGAATGTGTGGTAAGTGGACAGCTACTTCAAAAGATGGTAGTGATAAATTGATAATGAGTGTGGTACAAAGACTGATGCTTCAAAATCCCCCTTGTGTGATTTTTGGAAAAATGAGTTGTGGGAAAGGGACTGCTATTTCAAATAAATATGGGGTTCCAGACATGCGTTCTAGGCCCAAAATGTTTCCAATAGACCATGGTTCCAATTTTCCACAATATTAATTCAAGTGAAATTATAATTGATAACCATGGTATTATGATATAAGATATCCATTGGGGTATAGCTTCACTACAAGAAAACATTCATTTAGCGGTGGTTTTTTCACAGCGGTTTTTAAAACCGCCGCTAAACGCGTTTCGGGCCGCCATTTCAGGGCGGTTTTTAAACCGCCGTGAAATGCCAAAAAAATTATTATTTTTTATTTATTTATTTATTTTTTAAAAATTTATTCGAGGATTAGCGGAGGTTTTTTAAAAACTGCCGCGAAATAGCAGCGGTTTCGGTAAAAGCGCCGCGAAATGAAATGAAAAAATAAAAAAACACGAGAAACCCCGAAATCACTAAAACGACCATAACTTTTGATCCGGGCGTCCATTGAAGTTCCACGACCAGTCAAATCGATGCTCATGAAGAGATCTAAAGGCACATATAATCAAAACTATAGGACGGTCTAAGGTGCAGAAGTTATTAGAGTTATAAGAAAGTTGAAAAAAGTTCTCCAACTTAAAACGGCCATAACTTTCGCTCTGGGTGTCCGTTTGGGCTCTACCACATATCAAATTGAAGCTAACGAAGAGAGCTAGGCACTATTTTGATAGAATCAAGCTTCTATCCTTTTTTTGACGCCAAAAATTCCTCAGAAGGCCTCAAAAACCCCTTTTCTGTCACCGGTGTCCCGTTGAACTTGTTTTCAAATGGACCTAACTTTCGATCCGTGTGTCAGTTCAGACTCATCCACTAGCCAGATCATAGCTCATTCCATGAGCTTCAGTTTGACTGGTCGCGGTTCCCACATGGACTCCTAAATCATATGTTATGGTCTTTTTAGTAGGTATCGGGTTTGTTATGTTTTTCAATGCCTCATTTCTAGCACTCGTTCCCCATCATCTTTTTTTTAAATGGTCGTAACTTCTGATCCGCCTGTCCATTTGGACTCTTTCAACTTTCAGGTCGATGATCGTTTTAGGATCTTTGATTTGACAGGTCGCGGATCTAAAATGGACTCTGAGATCATAAGTTATCTCCATTAATGTGAGTCCAATGTTTTTGTCTCCTTATGACCGTTTTGACGGGTTTTAATGGTTGCTCCATTTATTACTGTTTATTTGGGTTTCCATGACTTGTTACATTTATCAATGGTTTTTTGTGGGTTATTATGATGATTATGTTGAATTATTAAGGAGTTTTCCAGAGTTGTCACGAGTTTTCATGCGTTCTCATTCTTTCTAATGCCTCATTCTTCATATGCTTCTCCATCCTTTTTCATGTGTTTTCATGATTTTTCATCCCTTATCACGTCTTTTCATACTTTTTCATGTGTTTCATTTATTATTTATTATTTATTATTTATTATTTATAATATACTTTAATTTATTTAATATCTATTATTTGTAACTGGTTATTTATTATTTATTATTTATTATTTATTATTTATTATTTATATTTATTTATTATTTATTATTTATATTTATTTATTATTTATTATTTATTATTTATTATTTATTATTTATTATTTATTATTTATTATTTATTATTTATTATTTATTATTAATATTTATTATTTATATTTATTATTTATATTTATTTATTATTTATTATTTATTTATTATTTATTATTTATTATTTATATTTATTTATTATTTATATTTATTTATTATTTATTATTTATATTTATTTATTATTTATTATTTATTATTTATATTTATTTATTATTTATTATTTATATTTATTTATTATTTATTCTTTATTATTTATATTTATTTATTATTTATTATTTATTATTTATTTGTTATTTATTATTTATTATTTATATTTATTTATTATTTATATTTATTTATTATTTATTATTTATATTTATTTATTATTTATTATTTATTATTTATTATTTATTATTTATTATTTATTATTTTTAATTTATTATATATTATTTATATTTATTTATTTATTATGTATTATTCATTATTCATTATTTATTATTTATTATTTATTATTTATTATTTACTACATATTATTAATTATTTATTATTAATTATTAATTATTTATTATTTATTATTTATTATTTATTATTTATTATTTATATCTATTATTTATTTATTATTTATTATTTATTATTTATTACTTATTATTTATTATTTATTATTTATTACTTATTATTTATTATTTATTATTTATTATTTATTATTTATTATTTATTACTTATTATTTATTATTTATTATTTATATTTATTTATTATTTATATTTATTTATTATTTATTATTCATTATTTATATTTATTTATTATTTATATTAATTTATTATTTATATTTATTTATTATTTATTATTTATTATTCATTATTTATTATTTATTATTCATTATTTATTATTTAAATTTATTATTATGAAAAATATATGAAAAAAATGGGGTTCTTACCCTTTTTACGTATAAGTATTTTCAATATATCATTTCAATCCATTTTATATTTTCTTATCATATAATAACTTTTCATGTTTGGAGTATTTTCTACAGACTATGTTTGTATAGGGAGAGCATGATTTATTGAGTACTTACAGATAGATTTGAATTCATGATAAACACACCTAATTTTCTATACTCAACATAGATATCATAGGATTTAATTTTTTTATAGAATCATACTAAAAAATATATTAATTTTTTGTTTAATAGATATTGTTTGATTTTGAATATGGATGATGAATTCTATGAAAATGTACCCAAAAATTCATGGGGGTAAAATATTAGATCCCCCTTATTCATGGAATAATATTTTTTGACATTGATAGAAATTTTTATGATAGTAAATAAAGGAAATTTTGGAAATTTTGGTCTTTTTATTGGATAATAATTGATGATTTGGAATGTATAATAGGATATGTTTTGATCTTATATTTTCCATTTATTTTATTGTAAGAATAAAAAAAATAAGGTTATCATATGAAATAATAGACTAGGAAAGATAATATAAGATGATTTCTGGACATATCACTACTCCTGAAATGATATTTCTATAAAATGTTGGCATACATGAATTTTATTATAATCCCTTTTATCTAATGAGGTCATTCAAGAATTCTAGTATTTACATTAAAATCATTACATGTTCTTTGGGTACATTATTATTATTTTTATCTATAAAAGGATATGATTAATCCTTTTTTGTGTTCTAAGAAGTTTGAAAAAAATTTATTATCAATGTTATTCAAATACAAAATAATGGAGTTTTTTCATGGAACAAATTATAGAGAAAATGTCTATCTGAGATAATGATTTTGGGAAATTTTTAATTTATTTTTTAGTGAACATTGCATTTATCATATCAGATATTTTTTAATTTGGTATTTTAAAATAATATATAAAATTGGTTTTCAATCACACATAAGGAAAAATTTTAATTATTGAAAATATATAGTCACATATATTAATATAAGGTTAATAGAGGCCAAGAAATGTGCTCTAATTTTTTTTAGACAACGACATGGTTTATCATTATATAAATATTACTACGCCGTGTTATTGATTCTTTTCAAAGTCCATATCTCAATAATTTATTGTAAAAATATAGAATAATTTTCCATTGAATGATTCATGAACTGTATCATATAAGGAAACATAGAGATAAAATAGTAAATAGCTTAATATAAATCATAATGAGGTCATTTTATAAATAGTGTTTGGTCCATTTTATAAGTCATAATTTTTTAAGATATAAATTATACTATATCAATCTATGATATTTGGATAATGATAAAATATTCAACTATTCTATCTAGTTTATTATCCTTTTGGGTTAATTTTTTTGTCATCTTGGAGAGGATTTAAAATAAGGTTTGTGAATTTTGAGAAGAATAGCTCTTAAATTTTAACCATACATAATATTTATATTACTATATTTCAAAATAATCCATTGACAATTGATATTTAGATCATATTTTATTATTATAATTGTATGAAATAGAGATATCCTAAATTTGTATTTTGTCTAAAAGTGCATTTCATTCACTGAAAACAAAGTCATATATTAAAATCGAAACCATATTATGATACAACATAGTGATATTTTTTCAACACCTAAATAACCGAAATCAAATTCTTATTGATTTTCCCTAACTCCTACAATATTTCTATGTCTCTCTAATAATGATTGTTAAATTACTAGCTCGGTATGGGGTGGTGAAAGAATCTCTTATAGATCTCTTCCTTCACAATTTCCCTCTATGTGGGATAGAGACCACTAAAAATCCTTTAATATAAGGGATATACTATGTCAATCAAAATTATTATATACTCTCTCCATATTGTAATATCCTCACTCCATTGGTTTAATTTCTAAATGAGGCATCTGAGCAGCAAATTTTTATCCTATGTTGAATGTTTTTTTCAAAAAAAACATATAAATATAGTTGGATAAATTTTTTGGTTGAATAAAATATCTTATATCACATTATATAAAACTAATAAATTATGTATCTACCTATTTTATATCTCCTTTAAAATATTATTTAAAATTGGATGTATGTGCTGAAGGGTATGGTGAAATTACTAGAATGTCCTGATGATCATGAATAGTGAAGATTATCTCCAATTAATCCATGATTTTGACCTCCAAACAATTGAATTGATTTTTATGTTCTTTTAAAATTTTATATCTCACATAATCATAAATCCACCCATTAATAAATTTCAACCTAATTTTATTAGAACATTTGTAAAGTGTGAATTTCAGTTCATATGTTTTCTTAGGCTTCAATTTTTTTGCCCAGTTCTTACCCAACTTCATTATAGGCTTTCCAAATAACCTCCACTTATAGAATAACATGAAAACATGGGGTATATAATAATTTAATAATTTATGTTAAATAAACATAGTAAATATATGTGAAATGAAAATATTTTTTATGTTAGTAAATTAAAATCAAGGCATATAAAAATAGTTCTATAAGTGGGAAAGTTAAATGTAAATCATTATGTTATTACAACACCAAACAAAAAAACTTTTCACTTCTAATTAATGTAAATTTTCATAAATTCAAAATAATATTTTCACGATCGTATCTTTAGGTTTAGGATGATTTATAATATAAAGGTAATATAATTCATTATAGTAATGTGAGAAAATAGTAACCTACAATAATTATTCAATCACATTTTTCATGAAAATGATTTTCTCATAAATTATATTAAAATAAATTTAAAAATAATCTTAATGTTAATTTATGTGATGAAATCTTAAATTCGTCAATGAAACTAAATTACTACATGGGTGTGTGTTAATCATTATATTTTTATCCTCTTGATTTTAATTCCATATATATAAACCATTTTTAAACCTTTTTCCACCATTATTCATTCAACAAAAACTATCCATATCCTTTGTAACATAATTTTCAATAATTATCTTTAAAGTAATTCAAATAATTTGATCTTTAATATTTGACCCAATTTATTTTTTTAATATTTCATTAAGAATTAATTTTATGTTTTTAATCATATGTATACCTAGTACAATGATGAAATTGATGAAATAATGAACAAATGTATGGGAAATCATTTATTAAAAACCATATAAATTATCTTTACATATGTAAACCACTGTTAGGTAAGAAATATTGATAACTAATGATTATTAAAACATTTTCTGTTAATTAATTAAATGAAATAATATTACCACAAATAAATCACATTTATATTGTCAAAATATTTTATTTTATCCTTGGAGACACACTAAGGGGCCATGAATCAGGGTCATTCTCAATCTCAGCCTTTTTCTTCACCTAGTTCTCCTTTTCTAAATCTTATTCCTAGATTATAATGAACTAGTTTCCAACCTAAAAATCATATTCATCGCATAGAATCATATATATTTTAATGAATATAAATCATTTAATGTATATAGTGGATTGACAGGGTTCACTCACACTTAGCTATATCCAAGGATCTTACACCATCAACTGATTGATGAACCACGAATCCTATATCTCACTTATCATGTGGATTCAACATAACTCTTGGAAACTATATTCCAATTCTCACTTACATTAAAATTTTTATGATATAACATTTCCACCAATGGGTTAATCTATTCTCTGCTTTTTTTCCCCTACATCAAAAGATGCCAATTTATAGACTTATAGGTCTCTTCATAGTCAATTGACATTAATCTCACTCCATAATTACCATATTTTCAAGTTGTAATATGTATCTTGATTCCTAATGTGATTATTTAATTATACAATGTTTTTTCCATTACTTTAAACAATATATTATTAACTCCATGTTTTATTATTTTAATCTTTGTTCATGAAAATATCATCGCATAGTATCAATACTCCAATTAGTGATAAATCTATATTAAAATTTTCATTTTAGTACATTTTCATCTTTAAAAAATTAATTGAATTTGATCAAAAAATTAATATTAATTATAGTCCCTTTCATAAATTATTTTATGCTTATCATTTCTCTTATCCAATAATAATTTTTCATGTAACTATATTTAATAACAATTCAATCCTCGATGATTTAGATAATCAATGAATCCCATGTTTCCTTCAATCATATTCATTCATCCTTATTTTCTTTTAAACAAAGGAATATTTCTCTATAACCTCCTCTCATTTATATATATATATATATATATATCGTCTTCAATATCTTGAGTATTTTGAAATTCAAAATTAAATCATCAAATAAATTTTAACTTATTCTACTTCAACCTTGTTAATTACAACTTCTTGGAATTACTCTTGAACCATAAATATATCTTTAGATAGATTAATATTGACCCTTATATAATCTTATATTATAAAAGTATCCAAATCATAAAACCTTTACGAATTATTAATTTTTATTATAATCTCATGTTATACTATTTCATTACAGTACAATAAGATGGTTTTACCTGTAAGTTTTTCTTCAAAAACTAGATACATTATAGTTTGATTACATTAATTAAGAATATTATTTTTTCCAACATGTATGGCATATATTTTTATGGAATAATAATTATGTCACAATCACTCTTATAATATAAAAATATATTATATTATTATGAAGTAAGATCCCTAAATTCGAGATCATAGTTTTATTATTCCATGATATATAAATATATTCAATGAATAATGATTCATGTAGTGGCATGGAACTCCATAAGTTACTCTTTAGTATCTGGTGAGTTAATCTCACATATATTCTTTAGATATTAATAACCAATCAAATTTGATGTATATTATTTTGTGGTATGACATTACTTGGAATATCAATCAATGAATTTACGCATTATTACACTTATGTAGAATCTCTTTAATCTAATGTATACTTATATCATTTAAGGACAATATATCTAATCCAATTCCATTTACACATCAACAACAACCCTTATAGCATGATCTTCACTCTTCTATCATGGTTTCTCAAAAATATTTTTAATCAATCTTACATAGAATAAAGACTAATCTTTTATGATACACATCATGGCAAGAGGTACATCATGATGGAATTATGTGTATTCTTCACCCAAATACATCAGGCTTTCTTCATCAAAAACTTCTTCCATATAGATATAATAGTGGATAAGATATGTTCTCACCAAATATAACCTAATCATACTCATCATTACTTACATTTTTTCAATAATATGTAGCATATGATCATCCGTAATTTTAACTATCATGTATATCAATGTCATGAATTGTTCAATAAGATTGGTTCCAATTTATGGAAACCATCTCCATATTCATTTAGGTATCTCTAAGATCAATATATTCTAATGTAAACCTTAATTCAAAATTTAAATTTGAAACACATGTTGACAAAAAAACCCACTACATAATATCATGTATCCTTCTCCAAGTGTAGCTACCCTGTATAGTTTTACAATACATGTTAATTTATGAATCTACATGTATCATGACTTATAATATAAACACTTATTCATTGTCATCAAATTGGAAACATATTGTCAAAAAACCATGACACAACCTCTTGGTTGAAATAATATCTACATTTTTACTTTATTGAAAATGGAACTATAAATTTTACTCCATTATTTAGATCCAAATTTTCAATGAAATGTATGGATATATAGTTAATTCTTCTCACACCGCCACTAACAATAATGTTCTATTGGACTTCTTATTACGGATTTTGATGTTACCATTCTCCACCTTAGACACTAAAATTCATAAGGAAAAATTTTCAACAATACTCCACTTTTTAGTAAAAATTTACATCTAGATAGTCTATATATTGTCCACTAAATTCTTATTAAGACATGTTAAAGAACCAAAACATCTGAAATATAGATTTTAGATAGTTTAGTCTCCCCCATTACCATACGCTCTAAATTGCTATCAATTTCTTGATTTATGATAGTTAGAACATTCCATTTGAATTAAAACGTCATCATAACTCATTTGAAACAACATATTGAAATCAAACACTCCTCACACAATAAACCACTTGAATGTTTGGAAAATAGTGGAACAGTTCAACCATTGTAAATCAATTCTATCTATACTAACAATTTATCAATAAATTACACTTTCTTAATGAAACTTTTTCTCTATAAGCCATTAGAGATACGTCACCACATTTAATCCAAGGAAATATAGGCTTTATCCACTTACTGAACACCATTTTGATATTTTAATTTATGATTCAAACTCTTTACCCAGTAGTTTCAATATTAGATACATTTCAAAGAGTGAATTTTACTCTTCGTAATAAGGGAAAAATTATTTAATATTAAAAAACTAAAACTAAGTGTAATAAATAAGTTTTTAGGTAAAAAAAACATGAGTTTTTATTTTTTATTCATTTATTTCCAAAAATATCATGAATGTTTACCTCTTAAATGTTTCTATTTCTCTCACTCATCTCAATCACACATAAACAAGATAATCATAATAGAAACAATAATGTACTAAGTGTATGATTCATACCAAAAATTTAATTAATTGAGGATAATTTTTAATATATATTGATGATAAAACCTTCTGTTAGTGAATATCATTCCATCATAGTGTAAGGAAATTTGACTTCAAAACATGAAAAAAATTACCTCTTGAATATCACAACTCTTGTCCCATATAATAATCACTCGGAACCACTTTTTTTAGAATATTATATATGAAAAACATTTAATATATATTTTTATCCATTTAATCAAGATCTATTGAATTTATACATCATTATCATAGCATGAAATTGTAGATTCTTCATTGATATTCAGAATGTGTAAGGACGAGGGTGTTATGGGATTAATGATTGATGTTATTTGTTTAATCCATATATGGAGTAATCATCTATTTTAAATTATAATAATCATTTAATCATGAATATAATAATTCTAGAAATAGTTATTGATGAAGGTGAGGTTTTCTTCTATTTTCTAAATTTATTAGATGTATGAAAATAGTAAAAATAAAAACATTCCATGTTAATACTTGTGAGTCATGATAAACATTATTTGTTAATTGAATATGGTGTAGATATTTTAGAAAACCATTAAATAAATATAGGATCATTGATACCACATAATAATAAAATAATCATGCATTCCACATGAAGAGAGATACATTAATGGATTTGAGGTAGTAATTTTGAGAGACCACTTACAAATATTACATGATAGTTTGTTCATGAGTAATTATGTGATCAAAAGAGAATAATTTTCGTCACATTTTATTTATTGGATAACATGGTCATTATGGTGAGTAGTTGAGTAAAATAATTCAAAAAGATACATCATACAGAGATGAATACATGACGATAGACTCTCGCACGGGTTGAAGTAGGTATTGAATGTTTTGGTGTCCTTGGAAACCCGGGAGTTTATGTGGTCAAATAAATAATAATTGAATATATGTGTAAAATATTTACATTATTTTATGTGTTTTATTATTTATACAAATACATACACTACTATTGACTAGATATTGTTTTATCCACCATTGGTGGTGGACTGTAGAGTTATACTCACACCCTTCTCAGGATGCAATATTTGTACATGAATAGAATTCATGTTTATAGGATATGATAAGGGAAAGAGTCCTATGATAGATGGATGAGTTAGGTTGGATCATGTATAAGGGAACAAGACACGGTGTTGTGACCTATGGGTGTTTTTTGGTTTCTTTATTTATTTTGGGTTTTCTATATTGACACTTGTCATGTATTTTTCATAACATATCTTCTATTTAGTTTTAGAAATTTTATTTTTTGTTTTGGTCATAATGGGATACTAGTTTGGTTTGGTTATTACTTATATAATTTTGTTATTTTTATATATTTACATAGTTGTGATACTTTTAATAAGATGTTATTGTCTCCCCATGATCAATATTAGAACATTGCTGCTTGTTAGTAGCCTTTTGTGTTTGGGGAGGTGCGCCTAAGGTCATGTGACTGACCGGCTTAGGGTATTGGTGTGTGGAACATGGGTTGCGATGTCACACCAATATCATACCTATATAGTCACTAAATAACCTATCATAAAATAAAATATATTATTCTTCAACTAATTATATTACCACCTATAAATTATACGAGAAAACACCATATATGTTGTTTTCAACAATTTAAATAAATGAACCCTTTATGTCAATAATATCAATTTCACGTAATAACACATATTCTATGTGTATCCTACATTCTAAATATGATTAATGAATGTGGCCTCTTCTTTAACGACCCATAATTTTATCAATGGTATTTCCCTTCTTATAATTATATCATATATAGTAATTTATTAAAAGAACATGCACCACATGATGAAACCAACAACAATTTATTATATTAATTTCTAAATTTCATTTATAAAATAACAATAGACATAATAATTTAATGTTCTACATTGGGAAAAAAAATTGGAAATAAAAATAAAAATAATAAATTTTTTTGGATATGTTTGATATCCCATAAAAATATCCCTCATAAATAACATTGTGTAAATGAAGCCGAATATTAGTAAGGCAATATGCCTTTTGAAAATGAATATATATATATATATATACCATTTAGAGAAAATAGAAGTAAATTAATCATGAATCAAATATGAGGTATTTATAATAATTAGGGAACTGATATGACCATAATAAATCTGATCATTAGAAAAGTAATATGACTATTAGAATAGTAATATGACTTTTAAGAGTAGTAACATGAGAATTAGAATAATAACCTTACCTATGAAAGTGTAAAATAATATTTATGTATCCTATAAAGAGAAATTATTCTACATTTATATCATGATAGAAGTAAACAAATGTTTAAAAAGGATAACATCAATGCATGTATTTTTTTCAAACATAAATGTTTTAATATAATTCTTATAAAAAAAATATAAATATTGAAAATAAATTTTATTTTCATAAAATGGGTTTAAAAATTTATAATAATTCACTTACCAGTGATAATATAACTTTATGAGACCTTCACTAATTTTTCAAACGATTAGAAAATTGATAATAATATTAAAATTAATATTTTTCAAATAAAGTTGGATTTAATTAAGAAATTAAATTTCTAAAATGTTTAAAAAATAATTAATTTCATAAAATGGATTCAATTTTTAAAATTATAATATTTACAAAATTAGGGTGTTTTTTTTATTTTTTAGAAATAATTGATTTTCTTATGAATAGTGAAATATGTTAAAATATTGTATTCAACATTGAAAAATAAATACATTTATTTTTTATTCATTAATGGTGTAAGAAACAAATAGTATTATCTCACTTGCATCATTTACTATATATGTTCACAAAATTCATCTCTACTGGTAGTCATGATCCAAAATAATAAACTAATGATTATATACTCAAAAACACCCCCTAACCTTATAAATACCTCCCACACCACTTCTTCTAATAACAACTATTAATCCATGTATATTGAATAATTTCTAAATAATTCCTTTCATAACCTTATATATCACGTTTTAGTGTTATTTGTCTCCCCAAGAAACCAATCCCAAGTGTCTTAAAGTTTTTTTCAAGCAGATGATATTCAACATGTTATATTCTCAAACTACATCTTTTAAATTATGTTATTTCTCTAAGTTCATCTCACATAACCCATATAACAAGGAATAATAAATCCAAATCATATATATCATGTAATTTTATAGTTATAATGTAATATCTACCATTCAACCACTTCTCTTCTCCTCCTATTCAAAAAATAAAACCATTGTTCATATAATGTCAGTTCACTACCTCCATGGATGACGAGTTTCTTTTCCATTACCACATTCATGGTGGGATTACATTCACTTATAATGGTTGAAAATGAACTAAATATTCATATTATCTATTTCTCATAATATTTAATGAATATATTTCCCGAATATTAAATAAAAAAACTAGTTCATGATGGACAGTAAAACCGTCCAAATAAAATAAACATGAGACATAAACGTTGCAACTAAATGAATCATAAATATTTCAATACTAATATGGGTATTTCAAACCATTTAAATTTCATAAAATAAATTAATATAATTTCATTTTACTTTTGGATTTTTGTTCTAATTTGACAAGAATCTCCAAAATTATTCTCAAGTGATCAATCCTTGGAACCATGAAACGAATGCCCTCAAGAAATTTTTAATGAAACATTATAAATCAATGAAATAGTTGTAAATAAAAATTAAATAATTATATGAAATTAAATATATAAGGATAATTAAGTAATTTATGAATTTAATTTTTTTATTCCAGATATTAAGTGAATATTCAGAAACATTCTGGAACATAAGATATGAGATCTCTCCAAACCATCCTCTTTCTTTGGGTTATGTCCATTCTATATCTAACTCAATTTGTATATCTCCCTCTCTCTTGATGTTATTAAATTCTAATGAATTATTTATATATGTATCTTAAATATATAATTATTTTATTCTTCCATCCATTGAAGGGGTTATACATTCCTTAAGCTCATTTCCCAAATCCCTTATTTAAAATAAAAATTAGTTAAGGGGAACCCCTAAATATTTTTATGTAATAATAATTTAAATTATTTATACCAATTTATGATTTCCATAAATAATATAATATTTTAGTTATAACCATTCTAGTTTATCTATCGGTTTTAAATAAAATTCCGTTTTTATTCTTTCACCAATATCCTTTAACAGATTTCTTAAAAATTATTTTAAAATTTCATTTCTATATCCAATTCACTAACCTTTATCATTATTTTTTTAAATAAGCACCATATTTGTATAATGATTATAATTTACATAGATATGAATTTCCAAAATAATTAATTCATTCTTCTATTAGGAATATTTATGAAATATTCTTTGATTATGATTTGAGATTAGATTATGAAACCCATTTCTTTCCATGGGTAATTCTTCTTTTTATTACTTGTTATTGATTTACAATTTTGGAATACATAAGAACATGCATGTTATAATGGGTTCACCGTGACATTTTTCTAATTAATTAGGTAATGTTTTTTCTCATCATATGTTATGTATGATATTATAGAGTAAACTTAATCCCTGATGGGACTTTGTCCAACATGTGATGTTGTCTTAGCAGTTAACCCTCACTTATGCTTTTATTAGTTTTTATATTTCTATCTCATCACTATATATCCATGATCTTATGATTTTATATTCTTTATGATATTCCTCTAGGTAATTTTTCATGATCCTTATCATTTAGGATATCATGTTATTCCATTTGAATCACTTTTTATGCTTCGTTATCATGTTTATTCCTTTTATAGGCTTTAAATATCACCCATTTTCTTTATGTAGTCCCTAAGTTACCCTATGATGTCTTTTTTGATCAATTGGATTTAGTTTATCATTAAATAAGATCAAATAAAGATATTTTGTTTTAGTTTATTTTGTATGTGATGAAACGAATCTTCTAAATAAAACAGGACTCGTGATATTTGGATTGTGTTTATAGGATGTTTATGTTAAAAAAATGTAATAATATAAGTAAATGGATTAGGTTACATTAGTTTCTATCAAATCTAGGTATTTTTATTTTGAGGGATTATTACTACAATACATTATTGATAACCCTAGTGATAATTCTATGTAATGAAGAATATCCTGAAATTTTAGTGAAGTATAGAGTGAGTGGTTTCCAAACAATTACATCCCTTTCTAGATATCAAAAGTGTATCCATATCTATAATAGTTTTACCTAGGGGTAATGACACTAAAAAGAGTGAATTTTATATTAATTTTATCATCACCTATTTCATGGAAAATATTTCATGCTACACACTGGATTTAACATGACTATGGGTTATTCATTGGTAAATTCAAAAACTATTGAAAAACCATTACAAAGGACAATAATAGACTATTAGGTTACAAATATTAATAGGGAAATTTCCATATATAACCTATATTGAATCCTTGGGACTCATGATTTAGAATTACACGTCAATTATAATTTCTTCCTTCTATATTAATAGTTTTCCTTTTTATATAATTTTTAGTTTGTGTATTCTCATCCCTAAATATTTTTGGATATTGTAAATGACTAGAACCATAGTTAAATAGTTAAATATAAACTCATTATATATCCTTGAACTTAAACTTTTCGATGTGATTATAGTTCTAATAATTCCCTCACATCTTGAATTTTTAGTAGAATTATTCAAACACCACGTCAAACCATGGGGTTCGACAAATCTATGAGACTAGAAAACTGAGAAATTATAGTGTCCTGATTATATAATTCCTTCCAATTCAATTTTTGTGTACTAAAAACCATATAAAATCTTTTTATACTTCCTTTAGTGGAATTTGATTCTATATTTTGGATAGATTTGATGCCTTATATAAGGCCAACATCAACTTTCGGGAGAGGGAGATCGCTCTTCACATCCTGATTCATCCTATGATTCTATAATAGTGTAGTAGGATGATGAATATACTTTTAAATAATATTATAAATTGTGTAATGTATTATCTTATTCATAATAATATCTAGATAATATGATTAAGATCAAGGATAGAACTTTATTTAAATACATGCTCTTTATGGGGGCCATACTAAAAGTTTCTTGGTCTTCCTTTAGATTGGGATGTTGATTTATCAATTTAACTTATACATAGATCTTCAATTATATCAAATAATCATTAAATAATAGTAAATAATAAGTTAAAATAATTAATGAATCGTTTACAAGAGAATTTGGAAAAGGTTTTTATACATCTTAGTGCGTCATTATTGGGTGTGTCTGTCCACTTTGTCCAGAAGAAAGATGGGTCAATGCACCTCAGCACTGAATATCATGAACTCAAAGAAATCATGATAAATAAAAACTATACCCTTCCATGGATATATGAATTGTTTGTTCCACTAGGTGGGTCCCAATTTTTCTCAAAGGCCGACCTTCGATTAGGGTATCACAAATTAAAGGTAACTAGGGAAGATATTCCAAAGTATTAGTTTTGAACAAGGTATGGACACTATGATTTCATAGTTGTTCCCTTAAAACTCATTAATTATTCAAAAATATTTTTGAAATTAAAAAATAGAGTCTTTATATAGCTTAAAAAATTTGTGGTGGCCTTTATATATGATATTCTAATATATTTCATATGTAAGGAGGTGCATGAGGAGAATTTGAATACTATTCTAATAGATTTTTTAAAGGAGAATATATATGAAAATTATAGTAAATGTGGGTTCAAGATATAGTAATTATTATTCTTTGGGCATGTTATCACTATAAAGGGTATATCTTTTCCATTGTCTCCTTGAACCACTTTATGTTTTTATAATTAAAAAATATCAAATTATGATAAATTGTGATTTTAAAAACATTAATAATTATTATCATGTGTAATTTACTCTTTTTATTATTATTAATCCTTAATATATTGATAACTTTACTATTTATATTTTCTTTAACATGAGTCTTAATAAATTAGAACTTTACTTGTTTTATTTATTGATTTATTAATTATTTATTATTCTAAAAATTATTTGTATTGAACATGATTTTCATTCTCACAAACTAATTAAAATCATACTCCATGTGAATTCTATATCATTGAAATTTTTGATATAAATTCATGGATTTTAAAGTAGATAAAATAGTCATTTCTATTTTCATGTATATAAAAGGACCAAGGAATGTAGTGAAGTGATAAAAGTGAATCTAATTTTACTCATTCATGTTCTATTATTCACAACTAAGTCATGGAGATTCATTGTTAATCTACTTGATAATATAAACTATTGGTTTCCTGATCATAGTTATTTAAACCTGTGGAAGGGCTTGAGCACAACTTGATCCAAATACCAACTTATTCATCGACATTTATTCACTATGTTAAAGTGTCTTATTTTTTATTATGTTGTAACTATCTGGGTTTTATTATCCACACATAATGCATATTTCATGGGGTTATACTACCCTTATAGAAGGTTTATATGGGTTTTTTCTATTACCATAGAAGACTGGGTTTAGTCTATCCCCTTAGAAAATTGGGTTTCTCTTAACCTATAAAAAAGTATATAAAAGGACTGTTGTGGTTAGAGTCACAGTTTAGTATTTCCCATTAGAATATTGAGTTCATATTGACCAGTAACATAGAATAGATTAGGATTATACCTATGAAAATATAGGTTGGGTATGCAAGTATAAAATACTAGGTTAGGTTTTCCCCAGAAAAAATTTGGTTTCCATCTAAACCTATAAAGGAAAATAGGTTAGGATTGATCCTGTAAAACTCTAGGTTTCTTCTTATCTTTTAAAAGGTTGTTTTATTTTATGAAATACTATATTATAATTGAATTGTATTAAGTCTATATGTTTTAAAAAATAATTTGTTAAGAGTTATCAATCTCATTCAAAAGTGATATACCATAGTGGGTTCCATCTCTCTTTGTTCATGTGAGGGTTAAAGAGAAGAGTAGGATCATTTAGATCCAATCCACTATAAATTTATTATTGTCATATTTTAATTTCAGATATTTTTTTGTCTTATTTTTCTTATATCGGTGTTTTGAAATTTTTTAAAATTTGAACTGGTCACATTCTTCTCATAAAGTTTAAAATATGATAAATTATTAATGAAATAAAATTCACCACCACTTTTTCATTATCATTACAACTCTAAGACCTAACAACTGATATCATCACTGAACCCATTGAGGATAAATTATTTTTTCACTTTGTTTGATACCTCACTTTTTGTTTTTATAAGATGGTTCTCTTAAGGATATATTATACTTCATTTGATTATTTATATTAATTGTGATATCTTCTTAACCAATATTCAAATACACTAATAGAAAGATATTTTTTAGTGACTGCCAAATTAAAGAATAAAAATGGGTTGAATGCAATGTTTCAACTATATTTAAATGGTATTAAGTATACTCAATGGAAGATCCAGATGGAGCTTACCTAAAGAGTACTAATATTTTATTTTTATATATTGTTATTAAATATTTTGTTCTACCTAAATCTGATCTAGTTTATTTTAAATGATAATATTTTGTTAAATATTATCTTAATTATAATGTCATGAATGTTATTTACTATTATTTTTTTGGTAATATTTTTGATAAAAAAATTATGTCACGTCACTACTCATGAAATTTGGAAACATCTTGAAAAAACTATTCTTAAAGAAGAATATTCTATGAAAAATGAGAAATATCATTTTCCACAATGAGATATCACTGAATCTAATTCACTGTAATGTGCCAACCCTAGTTACCTAGATTTAGTGATTTATTACATAACATTAGCATGATCACATGAGATCATGTATTGAAAGACCTATTACTTTAGTAGCCTTGGATGTACTAGATACATATTTAAGTTTTAAATTACATTATGAAGTAAAAATACATTGTGTCTCCTTTGAACACACTCATATCCCATAGACTATCCTTAGAGGTCAATAATAATATACTTTTCACATCCTGGGAAAATTAAACATAAGAAAGGGGTGATCTTAGATGCTCAGTAAGGATAACAATATAGTGAAAACATTCATAAATAAGCATAAAAATTTAAGGAAATGTATTTGAAAAAAACAAAGGTCGTTTAAACATAAACTTTAGCATAATATGGTAAGGATAAATCAAATAATTCCATTTACTTATTCACATTGATATTATAATAGTCGAATAACAACATGTAATATCAACATCCAATTTTATAATGATGGAATGCAAAATGTCGAACATCATAACCACATAGTCATGGACTTGTCCCAAGACTACAAATAAGATTATGTCAATGAATTTTTACAAGACACAAGTTTTTCTCATTATACCTACTGATGCATCGAGGATATATATCGGGCTCGAACCGTCACTTACACTATCCAATTCATTCCTCATATTAAAATTCTGAAACATAACATAAAAATTCGTATTTAAACTAACATATAACATTTTAATACTTTAACCATAAACCGTGACTGGTATAAAAATAACACATCCACAGTCAAACATATCAAAAAATATTCAATACAATATGTAAGATTGTATCATAATAAATCAACTTCAAACAACTGTAAAATCCATCAAAAAATGTTAACCTAGATGAAATCAAAACTATTTGAGAGAAATATATCTTTCTATTTTGAAATCATTTAAAATTAAAATAATTTTAAAAGAAAACATTTATTTTGAAACTATTCTTATAATATTGTTAAGGAAGCTTCGATGGTGTTATAATGGCAGAAAATAGCTGCACCTGCTGTATAAGTTAAAAAAAATTCTTAACTTAATTTGTCGAAAAGGTCATAAAGTACATTTTTTTGGAAAACGATGGAAATATTCCTATAAAAATACTATAAAAAGTCAAAAAATGGGATAAATGACTTTAACCCATATTCTAGGAAACAAAAAAAATGGTTTCTACTATATTTTTAAGAAACGTGGGTGTGGATGATAAAGAAGTCCCGGTAGATACTTTCATAAAAACAACCTCGAATAATAAAGAGATTGTAAAATTAACCCTTACCTTGTACTTTTCCTTGGTCAAGGGTATGTTAACATCCTATGTAATAGTTAAATCATTGTTATTAAATTATCCAAGAACCAAATACATAAATATTATATCATATATGATCTTCTAATATTTCATTGTTAATAATATTTCAGTATTATCGTTGTTTCGGGTGTTAACTGATTTGTTTTCCTTTATCTGTTTTGTTACATAATTCATGTTTGTTATTGATAGGATGTATTTAATTCATATCCAGAATGATATTAAGTTCTCAAAAATTATTTTTAATCATAAAATGAAAATTATTCTTGAATTATTATGATGGGGAATGAATCTCATCTCATTCGTGAAGACGGTAATCCATACGTACGCATGAGCGCCAATATCATTCTATTGATGGTTAAATAGTTTTTAATTGGATGTTATATCAAATATAAAAATCCATTAACATGTTATATTTATTATTAATGTCAATTATACTCATTATTATACTCATCCAAATAATGAAGTGTTGAATAACAAACTACACCAAGATGTGGAGATGGTAAGCCGTATGTACACACGTATGGTGACTTTGTAATTCAGAGGATGGATAGAATCATGAATATGGTTGTACCGTATTTATAATAACATGTCAGTATATAGAAGGTACCAGAGTTATTCTTTTAGTACAGAAAAAACAAAGAAATAGGAAGTGAAAGAAAAAAATAACTTTGAAAGAGGTGATTAAATTATTACCTCTTCTTCGGGTTCTTCCTTTTTATTTGATCAAAAGGGCACCTTAGGTTTAATTCTGATCAAAGTAAGGCCTCTAAAATGAATTGGGTGTATTTGGGAGGACACTGGACTAGGTTTTGGCCTATCCAAATGGATTTTGAGTAGTCATTTTGAGATATGGGGATGTTCTCTTTTATAAGAGAGGCGATGGTCACATTAGGAAAAGCATGAAATATTAAATTATTACACAATAATATTAGGTTTATAATGGATCCAAAAGGATTTATTTCAAGTATAAGGTGGATCTGAGTCAAAAAACTCTCAAAAAAATATGTATTATACAGGTTTATATCACCATATTAATCTTATATTTTATCTTTAACTCTTAGTTAAACAGTTTAACTTTTACCATGTATACTAGTATTATTATAATAAATGGTTAATAAACTTACTATAAAAATCCATGAGAACCCCAAGTGGTTCATTATTTAAATATATAATTTAATTTAAGTAATTTGGCAAAAAAATTATATTTTTAATAATATTATATGAGTTAGTAATATAGTATTTGTTTTGAAAACTCATTTATGTCAATTTTGACACTATTTAGTATTTGGTTTTTATAAGTGAAACAAACATGATTACATAGAAAAAATACATTCAATACTAATATGTCATATTAACGTAGAAAATTTGTTTAATTCATAAAAATTCTCAATTTACATTTATTTTTTATATTTATAATATCAATTATTTTAATCTTTCATTAATAAGGTAATTACTACATTATCAATATGTCGTAAATAAATTTAATTATTTAATGTATAAACTTTCTAAATAAAATACCATTATATAGGAACAATTTTTAACTTTATAATTAATATTTATATTAGAATTTATCTTATGTATAACCCTATATTAAAAATGTTTTAGTTATTAAAATTATAATTTAACACTTTTAACTCTTCTTTAAATAAAATAATAATAAATGTCCTAATCTAATCCATGTGGATCAAAAGGATCAGATTTTATTCCTAAGGTTTTTTTTAATGGTTGGGTCTGAAGCCTCATTTATTATTTAAATCAAAGAAAAGGCCTCTTTTAACTATGTAGAGGGAGACCCATTACATTGCCCAAAGTCCTAGTGGGCATTTAGCCCATTACATGGCTTGTAGGCCCAAATTTCTGCCCAAGGCCCATTCTGTGAATAGTACTACTAGATTACTCTATCTTCTTCAGTACTGTATAGTATATTCCGCCTCTATTGAGCCATATTTTACTTAATAATGTCAAACGTGTCTCTTATATTTTTTAAATTCAATTCACAGAAGCGTTAAAATTAAGTTATATGCAAATTTTCAAATGTGACTAGAAAGTAGGTATAAGACATTAAAAGTTAAAAAAAATTATATATCTATTCTTATTATAAAATTACTCAAATGAATTACATTGAACATATATAGGTATTATGTATCTAATTTGACCTAAAATTAATTTAAATTAAAAACTGGTTATTTAAATAAAAATTCGGCTTTAATCAATAACGCAACTTTTTCACAATTCATCAAAAATTGAAAGTTTTTAGAAAAAAAAATCAACCCAAGAAAATTTTGATATTCCAAATCCAAAAATGGAGTCCGTTTTAAAAAAATTATAAAATTTCAAAAAGATGGAATTACTACTCATAAAGTCTAGTTGGATTGGTTGTGGTGTGCTAGAACCCGAAGTTGTGTACAGTGTAAGCTATTGCATTATTCAAAGAGAAGCATACCGTGGAAGCTTGGGGTGTCACATTCTTCTGTCCTTAAAATAATTTCATCCTCGAAATTTCTAGAATACTACTGCATAAAAATATTCTTGTGGTTCTTCATCATATGTTCCTTGGGTTCCCACGTTACCTATTCCATCTTATGGTTTCCCCATAGAACTTTTACCAGATGATTCGTCTGGTTTCTCAACACGTGTTATATGGTATCAAAAATCTTGATAGCCTCTTCACAATAATACAGATCGGGTTCTAGTTCTATTTCATCATATGTGAGTACATGTGTTGGGGAGGGCATGTATTTTATCAACAGTGATACGTGGAACACATCATGAACTTTGGAGAGACTTGGAGACACTTCCAAACAATAAGCTACAACTCCAATTAATTATAGAATTTTGAAAGGTCTAATGTATCTGGGACATAATTTACCCTTCTTAGTGAATCGTACAACACCATTTCATGGCGATACCTTCAAAAAACATGATCTCCTACTGGAAATTCCAAATCCTTTCTTTGGTTATTGGTATAGCTCTTTTTCCTACATTGATCTGCTTTGATGTGGGTTTGGATAATCTTCACCTTTTCCATTGTTTCCTCAATAAGTTCTGGTCCTATGAATTTTCTTTCACCAATATCATCCCATCAAGTCTTTGTGTGATATCTCTTTCCATATAATGCTTCATATGGTTTCATATGAATACATTAATGGAAGCTATTTCTATATAATAATTATATGAGAGGTAAATATTGATCCACATACATTGAAATTCATTTGATAAAGATCTCAACATGTCTTATAATTTCTAAATAAAATGTTCTGATTGTCCATTAGATTGAGAGTGGTTGGCAGTGCTCAAATGAAGTTCAATATCTAGGGACTTCTGAAGGCTTTTCTAGAACCTTGATGAAAATTTGGATCATGATAAGAAATAATCGATAGAGGTACTCCAAGAATTCTAACAAATTCATTAATATATAGTCTTTCTAAATTTCCAATTGGTAAATCATCTCTTATAGCATGAAAATGTGCTGACTTGGTAAGATTATCAACAATGAACTATATTGCATCATTCCATCAAGGAGTATTTGGTTGTCCAGTGACAAAGTCAATCTTAATATCATCCCATTTCCACTCAGGTATGGGAAGAGGTTGCATGACTCCTCCAGGATGTTGTCATTCAACCTTAACCTATTAAAATCATGACACATAATCAGCAATCTCCCTCTTCTTGTTGTCCCAAAAAAAATGTTCCATCAAATCTCTATACATCTTAGTGCTACCTGGGTGTATTGAGAAATTGGATTTATGAGCATCATCAAACAATTCCCTTTTTAGATCAGTTATATCAGGAACACAAAGTCTCTTCCAGAATTTCAAAATCCCATCTTCATATACAAAGTCTATCAATATCCCATCATTCAAAGCTTTACTTTTCTTTTGAAACTTCTCATCTTCAGTCTGAGATCTTTTTATCCTTTCTAGTAAAGATGGTTTGGAAACTATTTGGAAACGAATTGATGTTTCACCTTCTATGATTATTCCCATTTCCATCTTTACTAGATACACGAACATAGGATCCCTTTCAACACTCTTCTAGTTCGAAACTCTATGATCCTTTTTTCCCAAAGCATCTTCCACCTTATTTTCCTTCCTCGAGTAGTAGTGTATAGTGAAATCATAATCCTTGAGCAGTTTAATCCATCATCTCTGCCTCATGTTGAGTTCTTTGTATGATAAAATATACTTCAAACTCTTGTAATCAGTATATATCTCACATTTTTCACTATAGAGATAGTGTCTCTATACCTTCAAAGCAATGATTATAGCTTCCAACTCCAGATCTTGAGTAGAATAGTTTTGTTCCCGAATTTTTAGTTGTCGTGATGCATAGGAAATAACCATATCATTTTATATATTAACACATCCCAGTCCTTTCTTTAAAGAATCACTATAAATAACAAACTCATCATTCTCGGATGGTAGTTTCAAAATAAGAGAGTTGGATAATATTTTCTTCAATTATTAAAAATATTCTTCACAATCTTTTCTCCAAATAAATTTTATCCATTTACGTGTGAGCTTGGTTAATGGGTTAGCCAATAGGGAAAAATTCTGGATAAAGCGTCAATAATAACCTTCTAAACAAATAAAATTGTGTACCTCAGTTATACTTGTCGGTGTTTTCCATTATTGTATTTCTCTTTTCATAGATGGATCAATAGAGATTCCATCCATAAAGATAATAGGGCCATGAAAAGAAATCTACTGAAGCAAGAATTCACACTTGCTAAACTTCTCATAAAAATCATTTCTTTTAAGGGTTTTTAGAATATTGCACAAGTGATTTTAATGATCTTCATAGATTTTGAAGTAAACCATGATATCCTCAATAAATACCACTAAAAAGTCATGAAGATGTTCCTTGAAATTTATATTCATTAGATCCATGAAGAGAGAGGGTTCATTATTCAGTCCAAAAGGCATTACCGTAGACTTGTAATGACTATACCTAGTACAAAATGTTGTCTTCAGAATTTCTTCTTGCTTCACACCCAACTAATGATATCCAAATATAAGGTCAAATTTTGAAAAATATTAAGCTCCATGATATTGATTGAATAAATCACCAATGTGAGGTAGGGGATACTTGTTATTTATTGTTACATCATTGATCTCCTGGTAGTCAATGCATAACCTCATAGATCTATCTTTATTCTTAAAAAAAGAATCAGTGTTCCCCATGGTGAAACACTAGGATGAATAAATACTTTATTACTCAATTAATTTATATGTTTCTTTAGTTCCCTTAATTCCACAGTGGAAATTTTATAAGGGGTATTTGATATGGGCCTTGAACCAGGAATTAAATCAATGGAAAACTCGATTTCTCATTCTATAGGATGTCCAGGTAAATCCTCTAGAAACACATCAACATATTATTGCACAATAAGTACATCCTCTATTTGAACATTCCTTTCCTCACCCATAGTTATTTCACTCCCTTCCTCCCCACTAATTGAATTTAGTAGAGCTATTGGGGTGGATCTATAGAAGAATTTGATGGTGATATTTTTTTTCTAAAGATAAGATACTCCTTATCATCATAAAAAATTGTAACCTCCTTCTTCTTACAATAAATTTTCACATCATGGTTCGAAATCCAATCCATAACGATGATTATATCAAATTAAATCATGGGTATGACGATGATATCAATAGATAAGGCCTATTTATATGCCCTAATGGTAACTAATTGATAAAACATTGTGGCAATGATACTTCCCTTAGGAGTTTTGACTAACAAAACTTTTTTTAATTCAAATTGGAAATATCTGATTTTCTAAAAAAACTATGATGATATAAAACAATGCGATGATATAGAATCAAATAAATAATTGGCTAAATTGGACAAAACCATTAAATTACCAGCCAACACATCATTCAGAGCTTCAAATTCAGCAGTAGTGATTGCATAACCTTGTTCTTGCTCCATTGGCATTTTCTAAGGTATGTTTATTTAGCACTTAGGACATTCATTTTCATAATGCCCCATTTCTCTACAATTGTTTCATTCTAAAATGACATCCTCTTTCTTCCCCTTTCTATCATGATGTTGGTGGCCTTTTTCTCTACACTTGTAAGAGGCTCACATTCCCTTTAGGAAAGTATCTGGGTGTTTCTTCCCATATTTACTGCTGAATGGAAATTCAAATTTTCCCTCCATCCCATTATTTCCATTTCCAGAGTGTTCAGAAAATCCCTTCTTCTCTTGATTTTATTTAAAATCATAAGACTTAGAGAACTCCTTTTCTGTCTTGATAGCACATGAGACTATATCTTCGTAAGATGAGAAGGATTGTGAGAGTAATTCTTGATGGAGAAATGGTTTTAACCCATCAAATAAAAGATCAATTTTACTCCTTTGGTAATGTATATAATTTGTTTCATGCCTTGATAACCTTATAAAGTTATCCTCATACTTTGTAATATTCTCATCCTCCTTTTTCCTCAGAATCAGAAATTGTCTTTCCATATCCGTTCGATGGTCACAAGGAATGAAATTTTCTAAGAAAATATATTTAAAATCCCAACATTCCATATTTTATACTCCTTCATCTTATTTTGTGTTTTGAATTAATGACCACCATTTATCTGCATCTCCAGTGAGGTGAAAAACTGCCATGAAAAATCATTCCCTTTTACCACTCCCCAATGCATGAAATATTTTATCTAATGAACTTATCCCTTGATAAGATACAAATTGATTTTTAGTACCTTTTATTGTTTGTGGTTATTGCCTCATGAAGTGGTCTAACATTAATACTCTGTGTTGTGGATCAGGGTGCTCTATATGGGTAAGGTTATTATTCATAACCTGAGTGATTTATACTACTATGGTTAGAAGTTTTTCAGCACCGGTTTCATTACCAGCTCCACAATAATTATCATGAGTAGGAGGGAAATACCTTCATGGATTACGTGAATTTATATGGTTTCCATTCCTTACATTGTGCACCATTTGTAAAAAATGGATTATATAAGATTAGTTTAGGAATCACAATACGTAATTCTAAACTAGTAAAATACCTAACTTAAATTGAACAGTTTATTCATTTAATCCATAGTAATAAAAATTGTTTTATTTTTGAAGGTATTTATACATAAATACTTCATAATGGTTCATAAAGAAAATGTCAATTATCCTAAACATATCACCAAGGAGATTCGTAAACATGGGTGAATTAAGGCCCGTTGTCGTGTACCAGGATACCCCAGGTCAAGACCGAAACACCTTGTCAGATTTTTCACTTCTAGTTGCATCTGTACTAGAGCCACCTCAACCCAGTCATATCCAGATAGGGATATATTTCTGGGAAAATTAACAAAATATCTACATTACCAAATTTTTTTGATTTTCTTCTATATTAATCCTCAAAGTCTATATTAGGGTAATGTTATCTAATCAGATTTTTTCTAAATCTAGTTTCCAAGGATTGTACTAATCATCCTCTGATACCAACTATAATTCCCCGACCCTAGTTACCCACAGTTGGTGCATTATTACATAACATTCACATGGTCACAAGAGATCAAGTCTCGAAAGACCGATAATTTTAGTAGCCTTAAAAGTACTAGATATATACATAAGTTTTACAGTACATTATAAAATAAAAAACAAAATTTTTTCTCCTTTTAACACACTATTATCCCATATTCTATCCCTATAGGTAAATCATAATATACTTATTCATATCCTAGGAAAAATAAAACAAAATAAATGGGTGGGATTAGATGCTCTGTAAGGATAAATATATAGATGAAACATTCATAAATAAGCATAGACATTTAAGGAAATGTATAAGACTAAAACATAATCCTTTTAAACATAAACTTATGCATAATATGGAAAGGATAAATCAAATAACGTTATTTACTTATTCACATGGATATTATACTAGTCGAATAACCACATGTAATATCAATAGCCAATTTTATAATGATCGAATGCATAATGTTAGACATAATAACCACATAGTCATGGCCTCATGCCAAGAGTACTAATAAGATTCTTTCAAGGCCTTATGACAAGACACTAGTTTGTCTCATGAGACCTACTAATGCATATATGAGCAATATCAGGATCCACCCATCACTTACTATGTCCAATGCATTCCTCATATAAAAAGTTTAAAACATAACATAAACATTCTTATTAAAACTAACATCTGAAATGTTAATATTTTAACCTTAAAACATGAATGGTATAAAAATAACACATCTACAGTCAAACATATCAAAAAACCTTCAATACAATATGGATGATTGTATCATAATAAATCATCTTCAAACAAGTGTAAAATCCATCAAAGGATGTTGACATAGATGATATCAAAACTATATGAGAGAAATATATCGTTCTATTTTGAAATCATTTAAAAGTCACATAATTATAAAAGAAAACATTTATTATGAAAATATTCTTATAATCTTGTAAGGAAAGCTTTTAAGGTGTTATAATGGTTGAAAATAGCCGCACCCACCATATAAGTTAAAAAAATATTCTTACCTTAATTTGTAGAAAAGGTAATAAAGTACCTTGTTTGGAAAATGATGAAAAGATTCCTTTCAAAAAAAATATAAAAATAAGTCTTAGTAGATACTTTCGTAAAAAAACAACCTCAGATAATAAAGAGATTGTAAAATTAACCTTTACCTTGTATTTTTCCTTGGTCGAGGGAATGTTAACCTCCTGTATAATAGTTAAATAATTTTTATTAAATTATAAAACATCCTCTTACATAAATATGATATCATATATGATCTTTTAATATCAATTTGTTAATAATATTTTAGTAGTATCATTGTTTTGAGTGTTAACTGATTCATTTTACATTATAAGTTTTGTTACGTAAGTCATGTTTGTCATGGATAAGATTTATTTGATTCATATCTCAAATGATATTAAGTTCTTAAACATTATTTTTCATCATAAAATGAAAATTATTCTTGAATGATTACAATGGATAATGAATCTCATCACATTCATGGAGATGGTAATCCGTACGTACGCACAACCGACAATATCATTCTATTGATGGTGGAATCGTATGTAATTGGATGGTATATAATATATACATAATAAATAACATGTTATATTTATTATTCACATCAATTATACTCATTATTATACCCATCCAAATAATGAAGTGTTGAATAACAAACTACACCACGACGTGGAGATGGTAAGGTGTACGTACCCACGTATGGGGACTTTGTCATTCATTGGATGGATAGAATAATGAATATGGTTTTACCATATTTGTAATAACATTTTAGTATGTATATGGTACTTTATTTATTATTTTATTAAGGAAACAACAAATAAATAAGAAGTGGAAGAATAAAATAACTTTCAAAGATGTGATAAATTACTACCTCTTCTTCGGGTTCTTCCTTTTCATTTGATCAAAAGGGATCCTTATGTTTAATTATGATCAAACTAAGTCCTCTAGGTTGAATTGGTATATTCTGGAAGATATTTGAGAAGGGTTTAGGTGAGTAAAAAGGATTTGGAGGTGTGATTTTCAAATAAGGGGAAGTTACATTTTATAAGAGAGGTGAGGGTCACTTTAGGAAAAGCTTGAAATATTAATTTATTATATAATCATATTATGTTTATAATGGATCCAAAAGGATTTATTTAGAGGATAATGTAGGGATGTGCTGAAAAACTCACAAAAAATAGGTTTTGAACAGGATTACCATGTATTCTTGTATTATTATAATAAATGTTTAATAAACTTACTATAAAAATCCAATCGAACCCCAAGTGGTTCATTATTGAAATCTATAACCTTATATAAGTCTTTTGGATGAACCTTATATTTTTAGGAATATTATATCAACTAGTAATATAGTATTTGTTTTAAAAACTCATTTATGTCAATTTTGACACTATTTAGTATTTGGTTTTTATTAAAGTGAAAAAACATGATTACTTCAAAAAAATACACTAAATCAATCCTAACATGTCATATTAACCAATAAAATTCGTGGAATGCATAAAACGTCTCAAATTACATTTATTTGGATATTTATAATATCAATTATTTTAATCATTCATTAATAAGGTAATTATTGCATCATCATTGTGTCATAAATAAACTTAATTATTAAATGTCTAAAAATTATAAATAAAATACCATTATGTAGGAAATATTTTAGCTTTCTAGTGAATTTTTATATTCTAATTTACATAATGCATAACTCAATATTAAAAATGTTTTAGATATTAAAATTTGAATTTAACAATTTTAACTCTTCTTTAAATAAAAGAATAATAAATGTTCTAATCTATTCCATGTGGATCAAATAGAACATATTTTATTCCTAAGGTTGATTTTGGTAGAAATAAAATTATCCAATAGAATTATAATGTGTGTTTGGCTAATTATAATCTCATATTTATCTTTAATTATGCTACTTACTTTTTACCGTGGTAAATAAAATTAAAAAGTTATTATTCAACAAACAATATTTTCACCCTATTAAATAACATTTTACATAATGATATCATCCGCCTCTCTCAGAATTTTGAAATTCAACACACCAAAGTGGTAAAATTACGTTTTAGACAAATTTGTAAAATGTGCCTAGAAGGTGGGTAAAAGACATTAAAAGTTAAAAAAAAATTATATATCTGATCTTTTTATAGAATGGCTCCAACGAATTACATTTAACATATATAGGTAATATGTATATATTTTGACCTAAAATAAATTTATATAAAATAACTAATTATTCAAATAAAAATTCAGTTTAAAACAATAACTCAAAGTTTTTTACTATTCATCAAAAATTGAATGCTTTCAGAAAAATACCAGAAATTCACCCTAAGTTAATTTTTATAGTATGAATCCAAAAAATGAAGTCCATTTGGAATAATAAAATTTATAATATTTTAAAAAGTTAGTATTACTATTCATAACGGCTAGTATAATTGGTTGTGGTGTGCTAGAACTCGAAGTTGCGTACGACACAGGCTATTGCATTATTCAAAGAGAAGCGTACCATTGAAGCTTGGGGTGTTAAATTTGAATTTGAATTTATATTGTTAAAATGTAATTTTTTGTGGTTATAGGAATAAATAAAATATTAAACCCAACATTCTAAAGATCCAAAATAAAAGGAAGGTTAGGAAAAATGAAATGAAATTTTGACTACTTTGAGTGACTCTCAAATCTCTAAAAGTATGGATAAAAGTCCAAAAGAAACAGTTAGCACTCTATTTATGTAAAAAAAATTAAGATAAATTTTTCATTGGAATGTCTTTTAAGTGATCTTGGTTCATATTCCAGAAAATCAAGAAATTTATGTGTGACAAGTATAACTACATATTCTTATTTTTATTTCTAATTCCCAGGATTATATCAAATATAAGAATAATAAACCAAGTAGTTAAGATCTAGAAGGAAATTTTGATTCATATGAAGATAGAATAAATGAATTTACCTCTATATATTTTAATTCAACTAAAATTAAAAGTATTTGGGAAAATAAAAAGAATTTATAACTTAAATTAAATAATGTTTGTTTGTAAGTTTTGATGCTAAAGGAAGAAAATTGGATATTGAATATAAATATTAGAAACATAGATTATTACACACATAAAAGGGTTTTGCATTATTTTTAATATGTTCAAAAAGAAAATAAATGGATATAAATGATTTATATAAAGTTATAAATGTCTATATTTTTAAAAAAAATCCAATTTATAATCAATGTGTTTTAATTGTCAATATTGGGAAGACTGTTTATTTCCAGAAATGTAATGTTAAAAGGAATGGACTTATTTGTGATTATTTTGTGCCTATTATGATTATAAATAATTTTTTGAAAGTAATGTATATTCATATTTCTTTAGTTAATTATTTTAAATGTGGATCTTATGGTCAGTATGGTTATGATTTTCCTTTGAAGTTCACTCAAAATTATGGTCATGAAAAGGATTTCTTATCTAAATTTTATTTCAAGGCTGAACTATCTAATCTATATACTTATTTTGTACCTAATGATTTGTACTATAATTCATGTAATGTTAATCCATTCTTTATACCTGGGTAATATATATTTATTGATTCTTATGTTTAATATGCATGTCATTATAGTTTTATCCTTGGCACATTTGCATAGGAATTATAAGCTTTAGTATTTCATTTTGGATAATCTTTAATACCATGTATCATAATTGGATTCTATCATATACTTTAATATTTTACTTTTACATCAGTAAACATGAGTCAAATTGTGTTTATATATCATGATCTTGAATTTTAATTTTCATGTGGCCAGATAATAAGTAATTTTCATTGTAAATTCTACTTTCCTAGAATTATATTATCATCTAGTTTCTATTAATCTTATTTGATTATCTTATAACATTTTTTATGTATCCTTCTGACATTAATGGGTGTTTTGGGATAATTGTACACTCCTGGAATTATAATTCTTTTAATACTGCTTTGATATTTTATTTTTGAAAGGAATTTATCAATTTTTGGGAGCCACTCTGGTTCTTAATTCGTATTTCATATTGGATATTTTAGTTATTGAAATATTTTATAAACATTTCTATAGGTGTAGTTTTCAAAATATTAATATGTTTTTAACAAATATATATTTCATTTTTAAAAAATTTTGATATACGTGGAATGGTATTATTTTTATAGGAAGAAAGAAGGTAAAATTAAAGTGGAAGAACTTTTTATTTCTTATTTTAAATTTCCCACTTACATAAAACTTTTTTTAATGTTAAATTTATATATTTTTATTTCACTTTTTTAAAAAATATTTTAATTGGGCCTTTAGTAGTTAATTTATGTTGGGAATAAATTTTTGTATAAGACTAATCTATTTATTCAAGAAATGCAAAACTAAAATTTAGGTGGATGTTTTTCACTCAAAATTTATATTGTTTAAATCGATATATATAGTGAATCAATTAAGGGGGAGGAAACATTATTTCAATTCTGTAATTTTTCATGCAAAAGAATTCATTTTTTTTAAATATTGGATTCTAAATTGTATTTTTTCTTGGGAATGATTCAATTTTAAATATTCACTTTAGTGAATTTCATAGAAAATCAACCTGGATATTAAGTGTTTTTAAATATAACCAATTATACATCAATAAAACAATATTTTTTCAAATTTTATAATTGGTTTTTAAATGTTTTAATAATGAAATATCTTTTTTTTAATATATATATATATATTAATGTTTTGTTGTGTATAATGAAATAACTATAGTTTTATTTTATAGATACATTTTAATTCATTTACACTCATGGTGCAACATATTTTATGTTTAAATTCAAGGGGTGTTTTTTGGGTATTTATTTGATGAAATTTTACAATTTCCATACAATCTATCAAAATATATAATCATTTTTTCATATTACTAATTTTAATTTTTTTTACGTATTTGTTTGTCATATTACTATTTAAATTCATCTGATATATACTATAATATTTCTACATATTATTTAAAAATTTATTTTCCATAAAAGTATTCTTTATTTTGGGTTTGTCTTTATTTTTCTCAAACATCTTTATATAATATTCTCAATATATACTACTCAAAGTTATAACCATGGATGAATTTATAGTGGATCCATGGAACATATATTGAAATATAATAGTTTATAAAGTTATTATTTTATTTCTTATGAGAGATAATTATTTTCTATGAATAAATATAAGGGTAGTTAATGTTTTTTACTATAAGAATAAGGAATTAAAATTCTGTGTTAAATAAATAAGAGAATAAACAATATCATTTCAATGAATGATTTTTTTATTCAAAGTTTTTTTTGATAATTTCAAAAACATGGAATTAGGATTTAAAATATATATGGTTTTGTAATTACAAAAAAGGTGGAGAATGTTTAGTGGATCATGGGACCACTATATTTCTTGATAATTTCAAAATATCATGTCGTGATTAATTATAATTTTCAAAACATTACTAAGTAGTTTCTGTAGTTTTTTATTATTTGTATTGTTCATCGGTCTTTATACATTGATAACTTTAATTGTTTTATTCTTGTTAACATAATTCATAATACAATTAGGTAGAGGAGAGAGAAATCTAACTTTCTTTCATGCATGAATCATGGATAAAGTCCAATTACATGGACCAAAAATATTGATGTTGCATGGTTCTTAATCTAATAGTTGTGATGTAATTGAGAACATGGAAGTCTCTCACTTCTCCTCCCTGCTCATGGACCCCAACTACCATATGCATGAGGGCTTCCCCAGGGGATGTGTGGCTATACATGATGATATCCCCCATGAGATTTCTAATGGACTCAACACCATCTTTCAAGTGGTTCTAGATTTGGAGGAAATAAGCAAGGCAGACTACAGACTCAATGTGGAGAATACACCTGGACCCAATGGATTTCCAGGTGCTTTTTATAGAGCTTCTTGGAACATGGTTAGGTATGAATTGGTTAAGGATGTCCAATTTCTCTTTATGGGGGGTCACCTACCCTACATTTCTTGTGCTACTTCCCTTTTCCTCATACCAAAAATCAAATCCCCCCACCTATATTCATCATTAGAAGCTCATCAGTATGTATAAATTTCCATATATGGTTCTCACCAGCATTATCAACAAAAGAATTTCGGCCTATCTTCCATGTTCAGTTTCTTAGGAACAAAATGAGTTTGTAGAATTTAGAATGATTGAGGGGCAATTACTATAACTCTGGAGGTGGTGAATAATATAAACAATAAGGTCTTCGGCTCCATCATGATTTCCAAGCTCAACTTGTACAAGTATTATGACCGTATTGAGTGGTATTTCATATTAAATGTTCTTCTAAATATGGGTTTCTCAATTGGGACTAAATACATCATCTTTATATTATTGATCTCCTCTTGGATGGCCATTTCCTTCTTAGGTAAGACCTGTGGATTTTTTAAATTAGCATGGGGTCTTAGGAAAGTGGATCTATTATCCCATACCCTCTTTATCTTATCACTGGATATTCTTAGAATAATATTAAATAACATTATATCAAGTGGAACAATCCTCCCCCATCATTTTAGACCTCTCTTCACTAATACTTCCCATATCAGGTTTTCAGATGACATAATAATTTTGTTGAATGCTATATAGAAATTAGTAAAAGGCTTGAATGGGGCTATTTTAGATTACTATAAATTTAGAAGGAAAATTATTAACAGGTCAAAGAGAAGTATCTACATTTCTAACCACATTCTGGATAGTAGTATAAGATAAATTACCAATGTTTTGGGGATTTAGAAAAGGATATTCCTAATGATTTATCTGGGAGCCCCCATTTCTTTAAACAGATTTTGAAGCAAACTTTTTGACTCAATTGGGGAGAGAATCATGAGTTTCATTCTTATTTGGAAGAACTGTTATATATCCTTTGGATGCAGAATTACAATAGTTAATAGTGTTCTTTTGGAAATACATATTCATGCTTCATTGGAAATCAGTGTTCCAAAATCTATCTTGGAAAAAAATGATAGAATTGTGGACACTTTTATTTGGGATACCAATGATGATGGGAAGTACCACATAGATTCATAGTGGATAATGGAAAAATCTACTCATGAGGTTGGTAGCAAAGTTAGTAACATCATAGAAACTCTAAAAGGTTTTAATGTGAAACTATATTTGGACATGATTGATGGTATCTCCCTATATGGTCCTGATATGTTAGTTTATAGTCAGGGGAAAAGGGAGGCCCAAGGTAGATCCTTATGTTATTTGGTTCAGTCTCACTTTTTGACACTTTCCGGCCTTGTTAGGTGGATCATGGGAGAGAAGAGATTATGTTCTCACACCAGAACTTGGAAGGCTCGGTGCTTGGCTTACCAGGCTATATTATAATAGAAATCACCTTCTAGTAAGCATGTAACCACCCATCCTTTATCAATGCAGACATAGATGAAAAATAGTGAGGAAATTTTGATCTTATTTAAATAAATGTTTACATAGACAAGTACATGTTCTCTAACTCATACTAATGATCTTTTGTGGTGAGGTATTATCATCGCATGGTTTCTCCATTGAACAAACGGGACCCCTGGGACTAACTTCTCTAATGTATAGAGGTTCCTATAAAACATAATTTTCTCTTATAGAGAATCAGGAACTGATCCTTACCCACTGATGAGAACATCAAAAGTCTTGGAATTAGTTTAGCCTCCACCTGTACATGCTTCACATTCAGTTGGGATGGAAGTATCGATCATCTATTTTTTAAAGGTGAGTGGGCATTCATGATTTGGAAAACCTTCGGTGACTTCACTAGTTTCAGTATGAAATATAACTAAGAGATTATTTTCATTAACAACCAGTTCCATGTTTTATAGTAGAATGGTCCGGAGTGGAAATAATATTTTATCATTCTGAATGCAGGATTCTAGTGCTTGTGGTAATCCAGGAACAAGGCTCTCTTTGTTGGGGGTGTCAGCTCAAGTAAGTCTCTAGATATCAGAACTAAAACTATTTATAGGATTTCATTCAACTAATGAAGAAGTTGAGGGATGCTCCTACCCTTCACCCTCTTTAAGAAGTTACAATTACTTCTTCCTAAAAAAAATGGTTCCCTCTAAGGGATATGGGTTTACAGGAATCCCTATAGTTCTGGAAATAAACTACATACTGATGGATCGTACTCATTAGGGCTTCTGTGAGGAGGAGTGGTTCGTGGCTCTAAAGGAATTCTCATATATTCTTTCTCAATTTTTTTTGGATACAACCACTCTCTCAAAGCTGAGGCATTGGCAATATTGACTAGTTAAAAACTATGTAGTCAATGTAATGGGAACCTCTAGATGGTGGAATCAAAATCAAAAATATTTTTTGACTCCTTGAAAAAAAACTCGAGTTACTCTATGGTATATTTTGTCCATCAACAGAAGATGCAAGGACCTTATAAACATCACTACCATGATCACCCATATCCGGAAGTGATGGTAATAAAGTTGTAGATTTCCCTACTTCTTTATCAACTCAAGCAGTTTATTTTACTATCTATTCATTATAGTCGTCTCTACCTTTCGTCGGGGTGGATCTCATTACGGGTGATTCTCTTGGGCTCTATCAATATCTACCACCTTAAGGGTATTTTTTTTCTATCCTTTTGTCCTTTTTATGTAATCCTTTCAAAACTAAATTAATATTATGATATTGATAATGATGTTAACTATAATTGTTTTATTCTCTTTAAAATAAGTATCAATATATTGATAACTTTACTAGTTTAATTATTTTTATCAAATTTATTAGTTTAGTGTTATCTTTAGGTTTTTATCTTATATTTTGATTAGGGGGCAATTAACATGATACTTTATATTTTTTTTATTCATTAGTTTGTTGTCTTATGTTTTTATTATGGTATTCTTAACCTTGATTAGATTATAATATTTATTTACATAAAATATCGTTAGATTTTCTGTTTTGAATGGTTTTAAAAACATCTATAAGTTTCATATTGAGTTTCAAGGAATAAATACATCATTTAGAACATTAAAATATCATTTATACAATTTTTTACTAATCCCACATAGCCATTTTATGTGTCCTTTTCTCCCAGAGAGCAAATTCACATAGCCAATTCATTGTTCACCACATAGCTGATTTTCTAGAATTAGTTACCTTATGTGTTTCAACCATAACTATATCTACACAACTCAAATTGATTGATTATTTATGTAATGTGAAGATAAAAAATATATATATATTTAATTATAAGATATCAAATTTTTAATTGATCTATATCTTGTTCCCAATTTGGTTATAATTTATTATATATTTTCATTTTGTATTTTGTATTTTTTTCAAAACTATTTTGCTACAGTACTTTGAAGATAACTTGAGATATAGATGTCCAATTAATCTAATTATTATTTCTAGGAATGATAATGAAATTTTATAAATATAATTTGACTCGAATGAAATATTGTTATATTATTCAGAAGGTTTTATATGGGTCTTAAATTTAATGACTCGAGCTATCTACAAATTTCTAAAATGAGATACGTGAAATCAGCTCTGTGAAATCAGGTATGTGAAATTGCTTACATGAAATGACTAAGTGAATTACATTATATGAATTCTGCTATGTAAATTTTCTCACAAGGAGTAAATGGATATGTGAAAGTCCCCTATGTGGATTTAGATATGTGGTTCTCTGAATTTTTACAAGATGTTTTAAATCTCGAAAATATACTTTGTCTTTCATATTATTTCATATTTACAGTCACTACAAGTTTATTATGAATATAATTAGAGATTTTTTATTATAATTTGACTTATTAATAATTTATAATCTATGTGAGTTTGTTTAGGATTGATTTATAAATAATTAAATGATATTCACAACGGATTAAGCTTTTATGGATATTCCTACTGGTATTTTGGAAAATGTGATATTCAAAAATAAACTTGTTGAAATATGAAGATTTTAACTCATATGTTATCGAAAATTTTATCAATGATATTAAAAACATTATTGAATACTATATTAATTCTTCTAATCTTTTTTACCTCTATTGATCATGAATTTTCAAAAATATCAAGAGGTAGGGAACTCATAAAGGGGAAGGTTTATGTTAGAAATGTTTAAGAATATGAAGAATTAGTCACACATGAATTATAGGAGTATTCCGAGGAATTTATTAAAAAAAATAGATATATATAATTATCTATTAATTTTTTCTTATTCTAATGATTATTTGGGTACATCATGGTTTTCATTTTCACAACATAATTAAATGCTTCCCTCATGTGAAGTTTTAATCCCTGGAATTTATGAAGGAAATTCAAGGGATATATAGTGGAGAAAATAAAGATTGTTATTTTGGTTTATATAAAAGTACTAAGGAATGAGATAAAGATATATATGTGACTCTAATTTTACCCATTCATGCTACATATTTATTAACCGAGTTCTAGAGAATCATTGTTTATATCATTGATAAAATAAATTATTGCCTGCCTTAAATTCACTATTTTAACCTCTTGAAGGGACTCACAGCTAATAGATCCAAACACTGGAAACTTTATCCACATTTATTCACTGGGTTAAACTACATTATTATTTTAGTTTTTTGTAACTATCTAGGTTTTATTTTCTAAAAATAGTTCTTTTTTGAAGAGGGATATACTACCCTAACAAAAGTTATTTTTGGGTTTGGAATGTTCCCTTAGAAGATAGGGTTTATTTTATACCCTTAGAAGATCAAGTTTTAGGTAATCCATAAAATAGTAGAGCAATTTACTGCTTCTGTATGAGTCTGGGTTTATTCTGTCCCCTTAGAATACTGAATTCCTCTAGACCCAAAATATTTAATATGTTAAGATTGAGCCAACAAAATTCTAGGTTGGGTCTATAACTATAAAATACTGGGTTAGGATATACTCAGTAAAATATTGGGTTTTGTATAAAAATATAAAAGGAAATGGGTTAGGACTGATCCTATAAAGGTATATGTTGGGTATTCACTATTAAAAGTATAAGTTATTCTTTGAACCTATAAAAGATAAGGGAATTGTGTAAAGCCTCTAGGTGTGAAAAGAGAAGATGTAAAGAGTTGGCACTCCCCGTCAAAAGTTATATACCATAGTTTGTCCCATATTTCTCAGTTCTTGAGAGGGGTGAAGAGTGGAGTAGGATCGTTTTCATCCAAACCACTATAAAATTCTTGGGTTATCCTTGTAACTTTATTTTATTTCATTTTATCTATTTTTTATTATGTTTTTGTTGTTGAAATTTTTAATTTTTTAACTTATCACTTGACACTCATAATGTTTATAATATTATTAATTTGTAAATAATGAAAATTAATCTCCCTTGTTGTTCATTTCCATAACCTTTTTGGGAACTAACATATCTTTGGACCCTTATAGGTCAAAGGTAATTGAGTAATATCCTAGAACAACGTCTCAAATAGAAATTTGTAGTTTCCTTGGACTAGCTGGGTATTATTAATGATTTATTAGAAACTTATCATTATTTCAGACCCATTAACCAAGATTACACGGTAGGGAGTAAATTTTCCCCAGACTAATGAATGGGAATAGAGCATCATGGAATTGAAAAAGAGGCTTATCACTACACCAAAACTTACACTACCCACTTTTGGGGAACGTTTCATGGTATAAAATGATTCTTCGATGAAGGGATTAAGATTTTAATGATGAAAAATGATAAAGTGATAGACTATGACTCAAGGTAGTGCAAATTAAATGAATGAAATTATCCAATGCAAGATCTAAAATTACATGTAGATATCTTTGCATTGAAAATATGGTCGAATTATCTCAATGGGGAAATGTTTGAAATATGTACCAATCATAAGAGCCTAAAATATATATTCACTTAGATGGAGATTAATATTTATTAGAGACAATGGTTAGAGTTGATTAAGGACTGTAGATGTTCAATCCTATATCATCCTAGGAAAGAAAATAAAATGGAAAATGCTCCAAGTAGAAATAATCTTGCAACATTATCAATGATGAGAACTGAGAAGGATCCAATATTATTTGAATTAAAAAGGTTGGAAATGGGGATTATATAGGAAGGAACACCATCATTCCTTTCTGAAATATTTCTCAATAATCCATTTGGGAGAAGATAAATGTTGTTCAAATAGATAATGTGGAAATAAAAAATAAGGTGGAAGATATAAGAAAATGAAAAATCCTCAATGTTCAAAATTGATGAAGAAGGAGTTGTAATATTTGGGTCATTACTATGTGTAACATGAAATCCTATGATAAAGAAATATTTTTTGAATGATTCCCATCGATCAACCTTACAAACCCAGATAGGGATCACAAAGTGTATCAAGATCTCTAAGATCTCTATTGGTGGGAAAATATGAAGAAGGAGATCATGGAATATAAACCAAAGCTCCTAGTATTTTAGAAAGTGAGTGCTAAAAAAATATAAGGGTATAATGTAATCATTACCCATGCCTACATATAAATGGGCAACATCATATTGGAATTTATTACTCGTATTATGAATACATCTAGAAGAAATAATTCTATATGGGTTGTGGTGGATCATTTTAAAGATAATAATCTTTTAAAATTTATTTGAGAGGAATTTTCACCTAATCAACTTGTAAAGATAAACTTTAATGGCTCACATAGTGACTCGTTATGAACTTTTCCAAAAACTCGGTTCCACCAAATGGTTCCACTGAAATGGTCATACAAGTCCTGATAGCACCAGTCATGGCGTTACTGTGACAGTGGTACCATAACGGTTTCACCGACACAATCACACATCAAAATGATGGAATTTCTTATATTCACACACTGAAATAGTGGAAACCCTTAAGGTCTCACATCAAAATGGTGGCACCGCTTATGGTGGAACCTATTACGGTTTTCCACCAAACTGTTGGCACCATCAAGGTCACACACAGAAATTCTGGCACAATGACTGTGGCATCGTGGAAATGGAATAGTAATGTTGGCACCATTACGGTGTCTCACCAAATGGTGTCACCCTTTGTTTTTTTTCAGTTTCTGACTTTTTTTGGTTCCACCCCCGCAATGTGTATTTTGACATAAAATCGTTTTAATACCCCTTTTAAAAGACTTTTAAAGCCCATAAATGATATCTAAAATCCCCCAAGAGTAAGAAGACCCTTAACTTACAAAATGTGTGGCTTTTCCCTTGGTGTCACACCCTTTTTCCTGCACTTCCCATTTCTTCCCCTATTGAATGTTTTCTTCTTTTTAAAGAAAACCATTTAACTCATAGTGTTTACGGCCACATATCTGATGATAATTATTAAATAAAAATTAATTCCATCATGTGTAACCATTAAATTGAATGGTGAAACCACGATCCGCCTTTAATTTTGTTCAATATTTCATATCCTGTAACTTCAGGATGTCACCTTTTATCGCATGAGGATTCTTACTTCTTTTTTGATGGTCTCTTTTCCTTTCCTTGGTGTATTAGGAGTCCCCCTTCCCGAGGATGGTGGTGCACCTATTCTGGAGCCTTTCTTACTCACTCCTAGAGTCCTCTTAGTTCCTCCTATGTAAGTTTGGAATCCCCAGTTCATGGTGAGTAGATAAAAACATCAATCATTGATCATCTAGGTAAGGATCTTCCCTCGTCTCTCTTTACTATATATCATGTGGGGTGTGTATGATAATGTTTTCTTTAGGAATGGATTAAACCAAACCTTAATTAAGATAATTAAACGTTATTAAAGAAGTAAGGGGTGTGTTTGATGATTTTGTTGTACTATTTTATCTTTTCTTATATGTCATGAATTGTATAGGCTTATATCCACTTAAAATAGTGGTTGGTGGTGGTCCTTCCTACACGTTAATGAACCCCTATCTTCAGTGAGGATTGAATGGATGTAACATGTTTATTGGTTAATCGCAAAAATTTTGTTGATTAAATGGATGTTGATTGAACAATAATCCTTCTATGGTCACCCCGGTTAACCAAACAGAAAGATAGAACTTAATGAACAGTGTTTTTGAATCTGAAAACAAATTTTCCCTGTCTTAGTAATATGTGTGGTTGTTCTTCTTGATGCTTTTGGGGTGATGTGAATAGGGATGGGATCCCCTGTTGTGCAGTTATTGGTTTGTGGATCTAAGGTCATTTGGGGCAGTGTGTTGGGGATTGGTTTGGTTCCATTACTTCGAGGGATCTCATAGATCCATTTTATTGTTGTGACTTTACAAGAGATCCGGGTGTGAATTATTAAATTTATGCATGAATGTTTTCCTTCCTTAGATTTTGGCTATGTTTGTTAGTTGCTCGGTAGTGAATAATTATTTAAATGGATCACTTGAATTTTATAACAATAATGGGTTCCATGGGGAATTGTTTTTCAGGAATGAGTTATGCCTTAGTTGTGGATGTTGTTATTTTTTTATGAATGAATAGTAATGAGGGTGTTTGTGTATGGGCTGATTTTGGAACCCCTTGGTTCGGATGAGTGATTGTTTACTATATGTATAATTTAGTTCTTATGTTTCTTATTCACGACTCACCAGAGTTGAGAACTTCGTGTCGAACACCTCCATTTCATGGGGGAGGGTTTTTTTCCCAACACTCCTATGAGTGGTTGGTTATTAGCTCCTTTTTTATCTCATTCATGAGTATTCCAAGGCTCTTTGGGTAGGCTATGTTGACCAGAGATACATTAAGCATAATATTCTTTAAGAAGGGAATGTTGTGGTGGATGGCCCAGGTGTGTGTGGGTACCTTCTTTCCCAAGTATCTTAGGGATGAGGCCTAAGTGTCTTCGGGCATTGAAGTAGTTGTTTGGGCCCATGTGTATTCGAGCATGGAGGTAGTTGTTCTGGACCAGGTGTCTAAGGGTGTGGTTATGTGTGGTTTTGGTGGACCATGTGTTTTTGGGTGTATCTGTGGTTGTGGTGGCCCCAAAGGTTATTTTTGGGGTGGAATTGGTACTACGGTGAGAATGAAGGGGGAGTTCTGGCGCGTCGGATGTCTTTAATAACCAGTGGGAATGTGGTTTGGGGTACCCAAACATCTATGTGTTATTACTATTACTTTACTAGACATGGTTATTTGGGGAGTGTGTCTTGGTGAGGATTGGGTGGATATTTTCCATGCTAGGTGGGTTGGTTATCTTCTGTTCTCATAGGGCATTATAATGCATCCCCACTTATGCACAAGAGATTTTTCTTTTCCCTACTGAGTATACCTATATACTCACCCTGTGTATATAAAACTGGTTTTAGGTTTCAAGGAGGCCTTTGAGGTCCATGTTAGACACTATTAGATCATACGCCGAGACCATTTACATTGATTCTTTTCTTTTATTTTGGTACCTCCCTTTGTAGTTTTCTTGTACTTTTTAGAACTATATTTGGAACATGCATATCAGAATAGATTTTCGGTTTTTACTTTACTTCTTCCTTCAGTTTTGGAGATTTGGGGTTTTTACCATCGTATCTCCCAATTATACTAAATAAAAAGGGTAATTCATTCCATATTAGGGGTGATTCTATACCCTTAGTGCTATTCACCACTCTGTGGCCTATTGAAGGCGGGACTCGGGGGTCATTATCTCTCCTTCAACTTGAGGAAGGAAGGATCAGGCAGTTTTATATCCCTTCTCTCATCTTGGTAAAGGCGGGTCATGACATAAACAATAGAAAAATGATGAGTAAGCATGGAACACCACTATCGATTGTATATTACTGAGATTTTATATTTACCTCTATGTTCATGAAGACTCTCCAACATTCAATAAAAATTGAGTAGAACTTCAATATGAATTATCAACCCCAAATGGATGGAAATATGAGGAAAAATCCAGACACTTTAGGAAGTGTTAAGATCATGGTAGATGGACTATAATGTTGTGTGTATTATAAGTAGGATAGAATGTAACACCCCAGGAATTTAGTATGCTTTTTTTAATAAATAGTATGTGTTCAATAGCTTATAATACACACAACATGGAACTAAAATGAACTATGATATATTTTATTGAGATAAATTACTATAATCCAACATAAATATTGATAAATTATGATAATTAAATATGAAATATCATTAAGAAAACTACAATATGTAAAAAAACCACAAGTAAATAAAAATACCTACGAATAAGAAGTATTTATCCCCAAAATCTACATTGATGATCATACCTCTGACTATAACTATATAAATGAGGAAATGCATTAGAAATACAACAATAATTTTTATAATGAAGTTGATTAATAGGATGGATTATTCTAGTGATGATCATAAGTCTATATATAGAAATGTGTCATGATAGTTATATATGTTTTTATTAGACATGTGACTTTTAGAATTATATTCAATTGATATGTGTTTATTTTATATACTACTCTCAAATATGTATATTGATGTTTTTTAATTAATAGTAATAAATTAAAATAAATATAATTAATAAATAAAAAAAATTCAAGAATTTAGTAGAAAAACTAAAATAAAATATTTTATTATAAGTATTTTTTCATTAGATATTATTATTTTTATTATTTTGAGAAATAATGATCTGATGTGTTTATAAAACTCAAAGAAATATTATAATACCATTGTAGTGATAAAAATTGAATGGTCATAGGATAAATAATTAATGGGATGTGATTAAAATCATTTATTATAAAATATATTTATTTCTTATCAAATATTGTTTTTTATGTATTATGATATTAAAAAATTAAATTCATCATTTTTAAAGGATAATTCTAATAAAATGTTTTAGTTTATAAATAAACAAATTAACATTCATTTAATTAGTAATTTATATTAAATATTATTAAAGACATTTTTGTTTAAAAAGTCATTTTTTAATAAAAATATTTTTTATATATATTTTATGTCTTCATTTAAAATATTAATTTATAATATTTTTAAATTAAATTATATTAAATGGATTCCAAAATTTTAATTATAGATTTTAAATTATGAAATAAGAATAATTTTATTTTTAGTCATAAAAATAAGTTACCAAGTAAAAAAATTCTGTTTCCATGGTAAATGTAAAATAAGGGTAAAAGAGATAAAGTAAGTAAAAAATACTTAAAATATCATGAATAATAATCACTAAATTTTTTGGATGGTGGTATTCTTGAATTTTATACCTTATTTCTAAACTTTTTACCCCCTTTTCTTTTAAAATGATAGCCATATACATTAAGCAATCAATATTTGCTGAAATGCGATGAAAAACTCACCAATAAAACGACCCCTCTTATACCCCTCCAAAACCTCTATGAAATCATTTATATCCTTAATACCTACCCATTTTCACACACTTAAATCATTATTAGTTGTATTATAGATTCTAGTTCTAATAAGGAGGCTTGAATCATTTATTTCGAAGGAGCTCATGTTGACGAGGATAAAATTCATCAAAGTATGTACCTAGTTATTCCCAATGTTTTCAGTTATCTAATAATATACACACTTTATAATCTCATTATCCATTGAAATTATATCAATTTAAAATTATTATTCTTATGATAAAATATATTACAATTATATAAATCTATACCCTTACTTATTCATCGGTATAATTTGTTCTTGTTTTTGTAGGTTCAACCACCCAATTGAATGATGTCATATTGTATTCACCATTTTAAATGTGAATGAGTATCAAGACATTAATTATAGTAATATATGATAATGAAGATAAATTTATGTTATGAATATACTTCATTAATTTTGAAATAATAAAATGGATTATTGTTATAAAGTAACTCATTGTTATTGGTAAATTACCAAAAACATGTTAGTTATAAATTTATGTATCGCAAAGAATACACATACCTTCCATAAAATGAACATGGGGAAACATAAAAAATAAAATAAGGTTATTATACGAAATTAAATAATCTATAAATTATTATCTTAGTATAAAATAATAATTATTAACCTCTTTATTATGAAACATGTTTGAAACAATCAAAATTATTGACATCTTCTATTGAAAATAAATAATAATGGACAAAAATATGTGTAATAATTTATAATAATTGAAGAGTGTAAAAGGTAATAGATATAAATAAGGTTCTGAAATAATTGATTAAGATGGTTATGTTTATTATATAGAATTCAGAATCAACTTTTTGTAAATCAAGAGAAAAGGTAAGGGTTTCTTTTCTAATATCACTTTGAAATTAAGATTGTCTATGATTAAAATTATATTTTGGAAAAATTATGCATTATTTATTTATAAAACCCTATATATTTTATAATCATATTTTTATTTCTATGTTTCGCATGTATTATTATCATTTAATTTCCCTTTAGTCCACAATTCCACCATAATAAATCTTGAAAGTGAAACTGAACTTATATATCATATTTTTGTTCGAGAATCATTATTTTCCTTGTTTATATTCTTTATTTTGTTTTATAAATTTCTTTTTCTATACTTATATGATTTATTAAGGTAATTTTCAATTATCCTTGACTTTATTAACAAGAAAAATAACGGAATATTTATAAAAGAAAATCTATATGGTTCATTTCCTATTAACATTATTTATAAAGTTTGGAAGAAATATTTTATTAATGACTTCCACATAAACACATTTTCTCAATATCTTCTTTAGTTTTATTTACAAAAATGTAATTTTTATACCCATTTTTTTATAAATAATTTTCTTTTAGTATAAAATTTTACAAAAATTTAATGGTTGTATCTTATTATTTCAAAAAATGATTTCTTTATACTTTTATTAAATGTGAAAGTACCAGTGCACCATGTCAACATACCTAAGAGAGGGGTGAATCAAGTTTTTATGAATTTTAGAAAATTCTAACTCTATCTTTAAACCTTTACAAAATATTTTAGACATTTAACATATTATTATGGTTATAAATATTGAATCTTTTGTTCTTTTACCTAGAATAAACCTATGTGTAATTCAACATTGAATGTGAATTGTCATATGTGTTTTTACAAGATTGAGTCCCTTACAGGATTCCTACATCTTGTTATTCTTAGGATTTCGACATCCTAAATTATCTACTAATATATTGTTACCAATAACATGTGGATTTATGGGTTTTTAATCCTAACCCACTCATACTATATTACATTGGTGTTTGATCACTTAATTACATAGGTGATCAAGTCAATCTTCCCATTTCTTTACTTCAAGATGGAATCTAACTTGGTTGTCTTTATTGACATTCATATTCCACTTTATTGATAACACAAATACTAAACAAGGATTTCGTCACACACAAAAAAATTATATTATTCCTCACTCATAAAGTGATTTGATTGTGATAATAATATCAAATCAATATTTACCAACTCGACCTCTGAATCTCTATGCATAGATTTATAGATCTTTTAAAAATTCATTTCTTGGACTCTATCAACTGAATATTATAGAAACTTGAATACCACTAAAGATTTATAATATTTTCATTCTACTCAAATTTTCTCACTCTTTAATTTTTATCTTCTTCTCTATCCTAGACTATATCTATTCTAAAGTAAAAGTAAGACTCTTTTTGTTCTACTTATAATAATTTGAAACTAAATAATTCTAGTACATTATAGGCTCAGTTATCAAATTATATCTCTAAGAGGTCTTCATACAATACCACCACATTCCTGGCTCTTATAGTTCTAGAATTTGATCGTCATCTTTCTACTTCTTTTCAGGTACATTTATTTTATCATTTTCTCATATGAATTGGAAGATTTAGTAAATGAATCCTTTCATTTATAATAATCATAAATGTAATGATCCAACTATTATCATAGAGAATGAAAAAAACACCATTATTAAACACCATATTTTGGGTTCCCATAATTCTTCATGAACTTGTAAATAAATTTTCTCACATGAAGCTTCTTTTCATGATTTTCAAAATTCAGTTGAAAAGAAATAATTTTATTTTTCTTCTACATTATCAATTAAAAATGTATTTAGATTTTTTTATCAGGATCAAGTTATTCTTATTTCTCAAATAATTTCAAAAAAACCAAATTTAAATCATTCTTTACGTGATCTTGAATCACAATAATTTATGTGAAATTTAATCCACTGAAAAAAAACAAAAAACCTTGATATATATTAGATATATAAATTTAATTAAATATTATCACTTATTCGGTCTAAATAAATATCCTCTTAAATTCATCCATCGATCATCCGTAAAAAAACTTGGAACTCATTAATTTAGTCTTTAATGGACTGCTTGGGCATTGATGTAACTTTAGTTGTATTATTCTTGGAAACCCATAACGTTTTATTTCATTTATCAACTAATTCATAGACTTGATTTTCTTATAATGTTAATCATTTAAAATACTCAAAATAGGATCAAATCATTATTTACCAAATCTTTATGATGTTTGAAATATTGGAAAATAATTAAATATCATCAGATATAACACTCTTTAGAATATCATAATTCTATATTTCTTGATTTCTGACTAATTAAAATATATTATAAACTCTATAAGATATTATTCATTTTCATAAAATAGTGTTAAACATTAAAATAATAATATGAGAAAAATCCAAATGCACTGGCCCAAAATTTAGTTACGTGCCAGATAATTCTCTTATTCGTAGATAAATTATCATAATGGAATATAAAAATATCCTACAGGTTTATCCTTTTCTAAAATGTGATAAATTTAATTGTAATATTCTTGCTCAAATCACTTATGGTTAGATAGAAAGTCTTACAGCCTTCTAAAATATCCTAAGTGGAAAAATTTCCACGTACTAGAACAAATATTCTATATGAGGCACAAATATCTTACTTGTATGAAAAATATTTTAGAGGTGGATCTTGTAGCTAGATTCCCTTATGAATAGATCAAATTTATTGTTCATAGGTTAGAATATTTTCTATACAGTTCAAATTACTTTCACATTTTACAAATCTCCTCTACATGGCTCAAATATTTTACACTCAGGACAAATTAAGTACATGTTGTCAAGAATCCCTTCCATGTAGATGCATTTCCTTTTCCATTTTTCAAAACATAAACTCATGAATAGATATTCTATATTTCATTCAAATGAACTCCATGATTCCTCAAATAAACATTAGGAATACCTTATCGACAAAAATCATTTTAGAATCACTTTAAGTAGTATTGGGAAATATTAAACTAATTCTAAATCCCATTTAGTGTGATTAAAAGGATTTTAGTATTTTATATACTCAATATAGAGAATTTCCATGAAATCATATGAATCTTTAACTCTAAATTCATATTATCCTTTTAAAATAAGAATTTATCTTATATAAAAGATTGTAGTAAATATCCTTCATGATTGATAACTCAAGGATGTATTATCCAACATTTATCTATATTTTACACATTTAATAACTTATATTAAATCACCCTACTTGTTGGATTCTCCCAAATATACTTTGAAACTATGGTAGATATTACTAGAACACTTCTTTTATCACTTTTTTCGTATTTACAGGGAGATCATATGATTTGATAGATTCCTCATGTATCTATATAGCCAAGTATTTAAGGATATATTCCACACTTAATTTATTTAATTCTTTTCTCCATCACCCAATACCTCTCATTTCATATCTACATTGGCAGAGAAAATAATTTAAAAAATACATAACCTAAACATAGAGGAACATCAATATCCACTTTTTTATTTTCATTCAATTCCAATAATTTACCAATATTAAATATACTTATTCTCCCCCTAAGTGATAAAAATATAAATAAGTGAAACATGTTCTCCATATTAATGACATTACATGGTATGCTTGAAAATATATTTTATCCTTTATTGATTCAAAAAATACAAGGGAAGTTTTTATTATTTCAATATAACTCTTATAAATTTAAGAAAAAACTCTTCTCTATATTTTATTTCCATCGACTATCCAAGTTCATAAATATTTCCCTGAGAAAAGGGAGGTACCATAATTTCTCTTAGCAATGTGCCATAATCCAACGAAATCGAATTATATATGGTTTATCCAGGTATAAAAAATCAATAATTGTTAATTTAAACAATATATTTATCCATAATATAATATAAAAATTCTAAAAATTCATAGGGTTTTTTCAGTAGATTTACAATAACCTATAATTCATTTGAATGCACACATAAAAACATTTCAAGTACAATATTTTTCCCTATTCGGTTAGATAAACACTACACTTTGATAAACATAATGTTACAAGTTAAAATATATTTTGAATAATGAAATACATACCTTAACTTTATGATTTTAAAGGGGATTTCTATAATTATAATTTCAATCTGAATAGATAAAACTATAACATCTTTACTTTATTTTATCACTCCCACTTAAAGGGATTCTCTCATAACTTCTTCACATTCAATTCCCAAAATTAGAAAACAAAAATAGTTGAATATAAAACACGGTAGACTGTATTTAGAATATATATTTAAGTAATGAGGTTGGTACATGTTTCTTAACCCATGAAAATTTTTCTTATAAACTCAAACACTTTGAGAACTCTTTATATTATTTTCTCCATTAAATTTCTAAGTCTGGTTCTCTTCGAAAAAATGGAATTATTTTTTATTTAAAATTTATTCCTAGCTGAAATAATCTTCTTAAATATATACACTAAAGTATTTTGATTCATCTTATCTTTCTTCAACTTATTAGCCTCTTCCAACTAGGAGATACATATTTTCGAGCACTCTATTCTTATATGGTCATCATTTTATTTGTGTGTAGACTCATTATTCAAACATCTTTCTTTCTATGTGAAGTTGAGAGTGATTTCTCTTTTTTATTTATTTTAATTTGAAGAATATTTATATATATTATAACTATAATTAATTATTTATTAAACATTCCACACACCTCTTAATCATCTTTCAAGTACCCTTTTGGGGTACACTTTTATACTCTTCATCAGGAATATCCAACAAACATACAATCAAACTCTCTCTTTCATGGATTGACTCTTTCCTTTTAGATTACAACTTTTTCTAATTTTGTTTTGCATTAATGTTTATATGGATGTGTTCTATAATTTATCCCCACTTACCATAGAATCAATTCTTCTCTATGGGTCACAAAACCTAGCTATCTTTCTTCATTGTCTTCATGGGTGTATTCTTATCCACTAATTTCTTTTCATTATTTCTCAAAGATGAATTGTCTTGTTTCTTTACATTAATATAAATATATGGTCATTATTTATTCTATTTAGTATATTAATGATACTAGAATTATTTTACCATCATTCATCATACTAGTTTCCACCCATGTTTCATAACTCATGGAAAATTTCAATGTAATCAAATATGTCCTCCAGGGAAATAATTATCCATTTCGGGATTGTATCCATCAATCGGGTTGGATTTTACTTATTTTAGATATGAATTCCTTGGTATAGCGATTCTATAGTTTTTAAATACTAATATATTTCACTACCAATCAATAAAAGTTTTCCCAAACCTCCAAAAATACAAAAAACTCCCTATTAATCTATTTATTTTCATTTTAGATTCAATCTTTCTATATTTTCTAAACTCTATATCTTAGTTTTTTGGGTCATATACTCAAGCTTTTGGGATACATTTGGGGGGAACCTTTTTTTAATATTCTTGTATCAACCCTAGACATATTGGTAGAGTTTTTTGTATTTTTACCCTTCCACATTTTCCCATAATTTATTATTTATACTACACATAAAAAAACTGATTCAATGTTGACTAAATGAATTGGGTTGTGGGATACCTTCTTCAATTATCCTAATTTATATGACTATATATATGTTCTCAAAATATTTGATCTAATTTTTGTGTCTTATTTGATGAAAGAGTCATTTGTATTGATTGTGTGGTAGAACTCATTTTCTTATCTTTTTTTAAAGTTTATAATTTGGTATATTATAATTTTTTAAATTTGATATTTAACTTATAACATTTAATTTTGAGAATATTCATATCATCTTCAATTTTTCTCATCCTTTCTTATTATTCAATTTTCAACTTCATAACATTATCCTAATGAATATTTTTTATTTCTTATAATCCAATACCAATATGATTCACTATATTTTCTTTGGCTTCTACTTTTACATATTTGGATTTTATAGACACAAGATGTAGATCTTCCAAAACATTAAAAACTTATTTGATAAATTTTTCTAACACTTCATTCTCAAAAATAATTATCTGTAATTTTTAATCAACTAAATAACCTTTTTCATCATAAAGCCTAGACGACTATTTATTGTTTTTTACAATCCTTATGAGGGTGTTACATCTTGGTATCTTTTCAAATGATGATTCTTCCATGGCATAAATTTCTCTTTCAATTTGTGACTTCTCATCATAATGTTCATTAATATAAAAAATATATATATTAAACTATCTCATTGAGGACTTTATTATGTTTTTTTAATTTTAGAATAAATGTATCTAAGTTACACATTAAAATAATATTTATGAAAAATTGGTCTTGTACATCTTGAGGAACAATTTACAATATATTTACCACTGAAATTAACACTCCAAGAAACCATAGCCAGTAATGATTTCTCTTTCACTTCTGATACCTTTCTATAATTATTTTCCTATTTATTATTTATGTTTCTCATGGTTCTATATGGGAATTTAAAATTATTATAAAAAATGATGGGAATATACACTTCCATGTAAGTCATTTCTTTAAACACTTATAGTATGCAATTCATGTATTATTGTAAAAAAAATGGGAAACCAATTTTCTAGAAATAATTAGACAAATCCTTATTCCCTGATTCTAATTGATATAAATTTAATAGATCCAAATCAAAGATAACCTATGCTTTGATACCAATTTATATCCATATTAGACCATATAGACATGCTAGAGATGGTTTGAATTAGGTGTTGTATAATTTTACAAAATTGAAATTATATATTCAACCCTTTACAACCCCTTTTAGACGTTAAACTTATGATGTTGTATTAAGTATGAGGACCCATCCTTAAACATTTCATAATCTAGTGTCATTATACTATAATTCACATTCTTCATTTCCCAAATATCTTTTAGGTTTATATTATTATAGAATTATTCCATAACACTTACATTATAAAGTTATACAATAAAAAGTGGGAACAATGAATCTGTATCCATTTTTTCAATAATATAAAACATTTAAAATGAAACATGTATGGTTTTTACAAAAAAATTAATTACATTAAACATGAATTATTTTATGTTCTTACTCATACCAAAACCCTATGAAAAATATTAAAAAACATGGGATATTCAAAAAAATCTTAGTAAGGGACATATAAGTAAAAAATCTATTAGTCTAGTGAAAAAATGAAAACAAATAATGTTTTTAAATTTATAATAATGTTTTTTGAGCATATAAAATAAATAATTTACCCTTTAAAAACACACTTTTTATAAAATAAGTTTTTTAAAACCATATTAAGAAAATTGTCACCCATTTATGAGACATAGGGAATCATATTTATAACCCACATAAGAAATAATTTCATCCTAGTAAATTCCATTGGATAAACCTCAACATATATATTCCTCCTTCATTCCATTAAATACACAAAATATTGTACACTGCATTAGAGAGCTATGTCGGGATCACCCATTTTATAATATATATCAGGCTCACCCATCGCATAAGTTGTAATGGCCTCACCTATTCATATAAACTATTTTAGGATAAGTTGGTATATAATATATATTAGGCTCACCCATCCTCCTCAACAATTCTCAAGTACCATATCATGAATAAAATTCTTCTACTTTTACATTTTCATCATAAAAACCCTAAAATATCTTTTGTACACAAATGAATTACATTTTTGGATATTGATATATCATTCCCTTTTATAAATCTATTTCTATAACTAAAATACCTTTAATAAAGATAATAAGGGGTTTTCTTAGAAGAAAAAATGAAAACTTATAATGGAATAAAAACATCAAATAATAGTTTGGGTAGTAGGAAAAGTCATTGATGATATATACAATAAAATATTAAATTTGTTTTCCATTTTGTAAAGAAAATCCACGAAATCGGTATGAAATATGTAAAAAAGATTCCTTTGGAAACACATTGAAATAAATTAAAAAGAGATATAAAATTTCACAAATAATTAATTTATGTTAATATAGATACATCCATAAAATAAATTTTACAACATGTAAATTTAAGAAAAAAGACATAAAATATATATCATTAAATTATTTTATAACGAGGTTGTAAGTTAAAGTGTCACATACCTATGTTTGAGTCGTCACATATATTATTTTACTTCCGGAATAATAAACTTATGGTAATCATTTAATTTATTTAAAACCATTTATTTTTTTTTATTTCTGGTTTTATTCAATTACTTAATCATTTAATTTGATATCATTAATTTTGATGATATTTGGATAATTTGTCCAAAATGAATATGGTAGGTTGACTATGGTCAAAGAGGTTATTATTACATAATATAAAGAATAATAATAATGTAATAATTATCATTTTTATACATTAATTATACTTTTAAAACCAACCATGAAATATGTTTATCAAAAATGAATTATTTTATAACCATTGAGATGGTGGGTCGTACGCACTCATGCGTAACATTTTATTTTTCAAACTGTGTGAAAGAATAATGATAAGTCTCATTTTATCATTAAATAATGGTTATTTTTTCATAAATATAATATTATATCTTTAAATACACTTATATATTTCATCCATGTGATGAGGTGATGAAAAATTATTCACATCATTTCATGGAGGTGTTAATCCCAAAAAACATGTGAATAACATTATCATTTTTTAATGGATGGAAGGTCAGAAAATAGATTATATATTATATTTATATAATGTTAATTGGTACAGTAATATCAAATATATTTATATATATGCACATTAAGCCCATCATTATAACAATCCATGATATATAGTGATGGAAAATGAATTACATCAACTCCCATGGCGGTAGCCCACCGTATATAGGAATGACTGTTTAATTTCCCACTTTATAGAAGAGGGAGATGGATATAAGTTATTAGAATAAAATTAAAAAATATAATTATATTAAATATAATATTCTTATTATTTTATCATTTTTTAAGAATAATTTAATGAGGTAGAAGAAAAAATAAAATGAAAAATCTCGTTTAAGAACTATGCCTTTTCTTTAGACAAACTATTCAGGTTTATATCTAAATACATACTAGAATACTTTTTTGATTGAAACATGGACTATTAAATGTGGTAATGTGTTTTATGAAGATATTTTGGTGGGTATTATATAAACAAAAATTCTCTTGAAGTGTGTAGAGGAATGGATACGGGTTTCCTTTTATAAGTGTGAGAGAGAAAACACTTGGAATTTTTAAAATATTAATATAAATTAATGTATGAATCAATAAAAATGGATTAAAATGGGAAATTTATGAATATTATATTATATAGTGTCAAAATAGGGTAATAAAATAGAATTTATAAATGTTTACTGGTCATTTTAACCCTTATCTCTTCATTTTAACCCCTAGTAAACTTGTTTTGACCTGAATCATGGTCACAGATTTTTTAATTTTTTACTATTTATTAGGATTAAAAATTTAGTTGAATATATTAAATAATATTAATTATCGGTATTAAAAATATTAAATCTATTTTATCAAATTCATTGCATAAAATTGGTAGGATTTATTATAAAATTAAATCTGTAAAAAGGGAGTAAAAATAAATTTTTTTAAAATAATATTTTTAAGTATAAAGTGGTTATATCATAAATTCATGTATAATATAGATTATAATGACATTAATTGAATTATTCCGAATATTAATGAACTAATTTTACTTTTAAACCATTTTAAAACAAAATTAAACTTTTAAAATTATCTAAATGTAAATATTGTTTTTATAAAAATCATTATTTTTTACTATTCATAGAAAAAACATTTACAAAACATATCAAAAATCAATCTTTACCTAATTTTTACATGATAAATTAAAAAACTATGTAAATTTTTTAAAATAAATTTATATAATATGGAAATTTATATATTAAATTAAATCAAAAAAATGTATGAAAACCCAATTTGGTTAGAAATAACGTTTTTTCATTTTATAGAAAAAAATTCCTAATATTATTATAATAAATATAAATTTATAAATTATAAGTTATTAATATACATAAGACACAAAAAAATTATATTAGCATTACCTTGGTTGTTACATCCTTCCCCCATTTTGAAATTACTTCCTTACAATTTTATTCATTACTTAAACAAGTGGGGATATTTTCCATTCATAAAATTTTATGATTCTCATGTTGCTTTGTCAACATTATAGTTTTTTCATAAAAAAATATCTGGATGAATTACATTATTCCCAAAAAATTATATTTGTGGTCTAAAATATATAATCGATATTACTCATAAGATAGGTTTTCTTATACCTAAACTTCTTCAAGGATCAAAAAATGAGACACATCAAGCGCATATTTTCATAATAAGGATATGTTAAATGTTCCATATATAGGAAATAAAAACAGTGGAAAGGCCACTCGATGGTTAACTCATCAAAATGTATTAATGAATTCATATGGTCTAGTGAAATGTGAACCCATCATCCCTTTTTTACTAAAACACATAACACTTTTCCATGTAGATATATTAAGAAAAACATAATCACCCTCTTTGAAAAAAATATCTTTCCTCCTATTATACGCATTACTTTTATACCTGATTTGAGATATCCTCATATGGTACTAAATCATTTTCACCTTAAAACCCATTTTTCTATCAATTCTGGCCTCGACAACTTCATTTCTCCTACTTTATCCAAACAATATTGAGTCTAAGAAAAATTTCTATATAATTTCACAAAAGGTATCATCTATATACTGGAATGAAAACTATTATTTAAATAAAACTCTAAAAATTAAATATGTTGATCTCAATTTCCATGGTAATCCATTTAAAAATCATGATGTGTCTAATAAAATTTCTAAATCATTTTCTCAATCTGTAAATAAGATTGAGGATGAAAAGTTGTAATAAAATTTAATTTATTACCCAATGGATTTTGAAGTCCATTCTAAAAATTAAAAGTGAACCATGGATCATGATAATATATAATGGAGATAGTAACTCCATGTAACCTGATTATATCCTTTATATATATTCAATAATGTTGATATAATGACATGGTATCTCAAATTTGAAAGATATGTGTAGATTTAGTTATTCTATCAACAATAACCCAAGTTGCATTATTATATTGAGATTTCTTTAGCAATCCAACCATGAAATACATGGATATATTTTCCCATTTCAACTCTATAATTGGAAGATTATAAATCATCTCCTTTGGTAATTTTTACTCCTCTTTAACCTATTTAGAATTATTACATTTCATATTAAATTAAACAATATAAATTTTTATTCCATCTCACTAGTAATAATTCAAAAGTTCAGTACCCTTCATAGATTTTCTAGGATGAATGAATAATATGGAACTATGAGCTACACTCAATAGTTATCTCTTCAAATAGGAATAAAAAGGAATGCATAAGCTATTTCAAAAACTAATAAAACCATTTCTATCAAAATTAAACTCTAGAAACAAACCCTTCGTAACTAATTTTTCCTATTCCTGTACAACATTCTCCTCATTTTGAACTTTCTTAATTATTTCTAACAGTTATTATTGGACTGACACCTAAAACAAAATGGAGTATGTTTCTACATGCATAATTTCTTGGCCAAAATTCATCAAATCATTAATTAATGGGTTATTTTATAAATATAGCATGGTTAATGTAGAATTATCTTTCCATATAAATGCATCAGATACATTGTTTTCTTTTCTATGATGGTAAGTAATCTTTTAGTCATAATCATTAATCACTTATATCCATATTCTTTTCCTTATGTTCAACTCTTTATGAGTGAATATATACTTAAAAAATTTAAGATCTGTATATATTTAATACATTAATCCATATATACAATTCATCTAAATTTTTATAGAAAAAATCACAGCAGATAATTCCTGATCAGGTGTCGGATAATTTAACTCATGAGGTTTTAGTTGACATGAATCATAAAAAATTACCAGATCATTCTATATCAGAACAGAACCATTTACCTCAAATGAAGATCCACTGTATATAAAATATTAACCATTAATAGAGGGAATGTAAATAATTGGATCATTCCCCAATCTATTTTTTAGTTACTATAAATAATCATCACACTTTTCATCCATATGAATTTAACTCCTTTTTTAGTTAACTTAGTCTTTGAGAAAGATAACTTAGAAATTTTTTGAAAAACCCTATTGTAGTAACCAACTAATCCAATAAAACTCTAAATATCTATGAAAATTTTAGGTCTTTTCCATTCCTGAAAAAAAATTAGCTTTTGTAGGGAAATATTTATTCCATCATTAGAAAGGATATTCCCAAGGAAAGAAATTTGTTATAACAAAATTCACACAAACTAAATTTTCAGTATGGATAATTTTATTTCAAAGTTTTCAAAATAATTCTTAGGTGTATTTCACAATCCATGTGATTTATATTATAGAAAAATAAATCATCAATAAACACAACCACAAACATATCTAAATATGCATTTAAAACTCTATTCATAAGATCCATAAATATAGTTTGTGAATTATATAACCCAAAGGTCATAACCACAAACTCAGAATTCTAATATCTAGTCTAAAACACCACATTTATAATATCTTCGTTCTTCACCTTCAAATGATGTTATCTTGATTTGATATTAATCTTTGAAAAATATTTTTATTACTATATGTGATCAATAAATTCATCTATATGACGAAATTGATACTTCTTCATAAAAGTAATTTTATTTAAGTATCTATAATTAATGAAAAGTTTCATTTAACCAACATTATTTTTAACAAAAACAAAATAGAAGCACCTCATGGTGAAGTGCTTGAATGAATAAAACTTCTATATAGAATATCTTGAAACTACTTTTTTAATTATTAAATTTCTACTTGACTCATTTGATAAGGGGGTTTTAAAATTGTATTAGTTTCAAGAAATAAGTCAATAGTAAACTTAACCTCTTAATGGAGAATAATAATAGGAAGATCATCAGGAAGAATATGTATATATTCATTCATTATATAAACATCATTAATAGGAAAATTTATTTCTTTTCAACTACATGATCAATGTAACTTTCACTACCATATCTAATCAATTTATCAACATCTTGATATGTTATCAAAGGTATAAAATCATTAAATATACATTTCTTAGATTTTCAATATATCTTGGAATAATAAACTAAATGCTAATCCATACCCAAAATAATATCAAACCCTCTTATGCATAGTTCAACAACATTTTCTTGAATGACCATCACACTGATAATAATTAAGAGATTCTTATAAATCACAATTTATTTGATATTTCCATCAAGATTTTTCACTAAAATTTATATCTTATTTTCATGATGTGATATTCCTATTTTACTTGAAAATTTATCCTAAATAAGGTAATTTGAGGATCTAGATTCAAATAATTCACTATCATAATTCTAATAAACTAGTAGTGTTCCATTAACCCCATCCTTAAACGACCAAAAATAAACTATAGTAATAGGAAATTATTTTCTACACCTTTTACTTTTGATCTTGAAGATTTATAACTTGAATAACATACTTTAGACACACATTAGAATAATTTACCATCTCATTACATCTTAAAAATATCCTTTTTGGCCAGCTATCTGTTACCCAATTCTTGGTTTGTTTAAGACACTTTTTGATATAATAATGACCCCTATGAACAAACTTTTCACACTAATAATGCCATATAGATCCTATCAAACATTCCCTAAAAAAATTACAACACATGGAACATGTTGGGGGTTACCTTCAGATTTCCAAGTTGACTTCTTCTCCATTTCCTTCCACCATAACCACTTCTTAATCTTGTAATATCAAGGAACATAAGTTTTAGAAAACTCAATATAAAATTTCTAAATAAAACAAACTACATTATCATATATTTAAAATTATCATGAGTCCAATGTTGTTCATAAAATTGATTTCAATCCTAAGGAAAATATATTAATTTGAATGTCTAGGTCCTGGATAGAATTCAGTTTGTACCTAGACAATATTGTAAATTTTATTCATATGAGGCTACTGAATCTTCTTATTACCTCAATTCTAATAATTTTTTCTCTATCCTATGTCAAACTGCCTTAAGCAGATACTTATCAGGGAAAATATTCTTAAATGTCTTCCATTCCATGGAATCAATAACTTTTTTCTCTCTCTCTCTGGTATTCATACACAATGAATACCATAGATCAAATTATCCTTTAAAAACATAAATGGCATGAGTTACCATTAGACGTTCTAAACACCCCATGACTTCAAATAATTTTTCAAAATTATTGACCCATCCTTTAGCTACCACTAGATCTGAAGCTTCACCCAAATCCATAGGCTTCGGTTCCCTAAAATGCTCAACTATTGACATGTTCCACTATAGTAATTATAGTTTATCCCTAACATGAATTCCACCACTATTTATATCCTCCATCAACTGATTCATCGCTATAAAAAATTGATCAGTTACAATTCTAACAATAAGAAGATGCTGAATTGGATTGTAATTATCCTATTGATACCATACTATTTAACTCCTCTATTTACTCTATGAAAAGGCATTATGAATATATATATATATATATTAGAATAATTCACATGGTAATCTTTAAATTATATATCATTTTAACCATAAATTTTAACAGATTAGGGTATTTTATTAACAATACCCTAACCTCTAAACTTATTTAAAACATTAATCTTATATCATTTATAAAGACATAGATTTAAACATTACATAATCTCATGTTGTTTGTCTAGAATTTTCTTTCTTTCATTCACAAAGATCTTTTAGGATTAGAGTTTTAGAGAATCAGGTCATAACTATTCTCTAACAAACCCATACATTAAAAATTTGACACATCCACTCAGAATAAACTTTTCAAAAAAAATAAATTTTTTAAAATGAAATGTGTTTTCTTTTCCTAAAAAATCATAGTGACATTAAATATATCTTATCCTTTTTTTATACCCATCCATAAACCCTTTAAAACCATTTAAAATGTGGGATAAGTATAAAACCATTATCAAGGTACCTTAAAGTAATAAATTAATTATTCTGGTGAAAAACATTAAAACTCATAAAATATTTGCCTTTATCAAAATGTTCTTTAACCATTTGAAATAAATCATATCCACTTAAAAACACACTTTTTCTTGAATAAAACTTTTAAAACCCATAGTAAGAAAATAAAAACCCATATAAGAAACTTAGAAAATCATATTCATAACCTATGTAAGAAATAAATAGAGACCAGTTAAATGTATATAATAAACCTCCTTAATTATCTCACTCCTTTACATTGAATACAAAGAACATTCCCCAATGCATTAGAGATATATATTGGGCTCACCCATCATATAATCTATTTTAGGCTCACCAATTTGTATAAGTTGTATTAGTATCACCCTCATATAAGTTGTATCAGAGTCACATATCATCATCTATAATTATCAAGTACCATATCATGAATAAAATTTCGAAGCGTGCACATTTTTATCATAAAACCCAAGAAAAAATATTTAAAACCCCTAATTAAAAAATTTTCATATATCAAAATACCCATTCCATTTAAAACACAATTTTCAAAACTAAAATACATGGAATATTGGTAAGAAGGGTTTTTCATTCAAGGAAACATGAAATATTATAATGTAAGTAAAAAAATTACATAAAGATTTTGACATTGGGAAAATATTTTGATTATGTATATGTTAAATTATAACATTCCTTTTTTTCCATTTTTTAATAAAATCTATAATTTTTTTATAAAATTCATAAAAAATATTCCATTTAAAAACAACTGAAATAAAGTCAAATGAGAGATAGATTTTCTTTTTAATTATTTTATATACATATAAACATATCGATAAAATAAATTTAAGAATATGGATATGGAAGAATAATATTTATAAAATAAATATTCAAATTATTTTGAAATGCGACCTTAAGTTAAAGTGTCCCTAACATTGAGTCAGACTCATCATGTGCATTATTTATCTTTATGAATAATGAAGTTATATTAATTATTTACTTTATTAAGAACCTAATTCATGTATATTATTCATTTTATTTGGTTTATTTCCATGTTATATTCAATTACATGGTCATTTAAGTTCTTCTTTTACATTTTGATGATATTTAACTCATGTAATGAGTCAACCCGGGTCAACTAGATAAGCCACTCGAACTAGCCCATCATGAAATATAAGTAAAATAAAAATAAGAGAAACCAGTCATGAATATTAGAAAAATAGTACTTATAACCATATTATAAGGAGGAAACATATGAGATTCCAAAAAAAAATATAACCCAAGAAAAATCGGGCTAAATTAGAAAGTATTTCAAAATCCCACATGACCTATAGTCACCTCCAGACTAACTAGAACTGAATGCATCAGTAGCCAGAGAATCCATCATCCTACAAGATACACTTCCCTTTACTGAAATCCTTCAATTCAATATATAAAGATTCCCAAAATAGCATTTAAGTTTCATCCAAATCCTAGTATAACATCGCCAAATTTTCTATATAAGGTCTAATATCATGAATGAAATAATTCTAGCATTTAAAACCAAAAAAAATATAAATACTTTTCATAAATCCAACCCATTTATAAATAATTTTCCATTTGGTTTTTGTAAAATATTTTCATTTTATCAAACAATAAATATAGAAATTTCGAGTGATAAAATAGGAAATCATATTCCTGATTCATGAGGTAAAAAGGTAAACACATATCCATGAAACAATCTATCATGCGAGGCTATGTGATACAACCTCATATAAAAACTAGTGATAAACAATCCATGGTAAAATCCATCATTGGATAAATAGCCATAAATGAATAAAAAAACCTCACATATTGGGCTCTAGCCTATGGGAAATAGTTTAATAGACACTAAAAATACTAAATTGGAAAAATGTTGGATCCAACGGATATCGATTATTACCAGTTGATATAAAAAAAGGTTACCTTCTAGTAGTTCCATACACACACTAAGGCTTCTCGTGTCCCTTTCCCAATGCACCCAAGGTTCCCATTGTAAGATTTTATTTGAAACCCATGATCAAAATATTATAAAATGTTTTCAAATCCAATCCAGTCTGCTTTGGATTTTGAAAACCCATTTCGAAATCAAGAAAATCCATTTTCAAAGAAAACCCCCTTTTGAAAACATTTCCATTTACAATAAATCATTTGAACCCATTTATCACTTCAAATAAATGAGAAATCCAATGTAATTTATCAATAATGATATTAAATTAAAATAATTAACCCATTATATAGAAACACCTAGCTTAACATGTTATAAACATAGATGTCTTCAACAATGGTGACCAAAAACACAAATAACATCCTTCAAACGATAGTGGATGCTAAGAAACTAAAAAGAGTCTATATAAAAAACTATCTAATCGCAAATCTAAACACAATAATATCCAAATGAATAGGCATAACCAAATCCAATGAGAACCTAGAAGGTTTATTTACCAAAAGAGAAGCAACCCAACAACAATAGTGATCAATCACTAACGAATTGTTTCGGAAGGGAAGGAGTCACCCAAAATTGCCTGTGAAGATTCTCTAGGTTGGGATCAAGGAATCCTTCAATGAATTAATTTATAAAAAACTTATGCATCTCTGTAAAAACATCGTTTGTTACTATTACACATTGTGTAAACTATTTTATGATTCATGTATTCTACGAATCACATATACATCGAAATATCCATCACCCTTTTATTAAAAACATGATATTTTATTTTACACAATGTGAACCTATTAAAGAACAGTTTAACCACTCATTCCTATATCTAGTTCACAACTTATACCCAATGGCCATTACACGGTGTGTACTCCCATTACATAGCAGGTAATCTTAAAATGAACAACAAAAACTATAGGTTTAAACTAAAAATTTCGAAAATCCAAAGCTTCACCATTATAGGTATCCTCCCGATATACCTTTTGATATTACTCATCCTAAGAAATGTAAAACCTATAAAAATGTTAAAAAATACCTAAAAGAAATGTAATGGGAAGTTACAATCTTCCCACCATAAATACATTCTTCCCCTAGAAATCCCCCAAGATCCTAGAATCGAAAAAAAAAGAGAAGGTCATTGTTTCCTTGTCAACAACTCGTGATCCCATGTCTCATGGCTATCCAATCTATACTGGCATACTACAAAGACCAGGGTGTCATTCTACCATGAAGTACTTTATCTAGGCGATCCATAATCTGAACATGATTCTCAACTAAAGTGGTATCAGACTCAAGTTAAAAATACTCCCATCTAATCACATTGGAAGGTTTTAGTTTATACCTCCCCGGATAGGAAAAATGAAACATTTCATGGATATATGTAAATCTATATTACAATTCCAATGAAAAATCCACCCTCTCTAATCGTCCAATGATCTCAAATTGTACCACAAACCTCGATGCCAACCAACCCTGCTTTCTCATCCAATGGTGTCCCAAGCGAAGTGAAACTCTAAGAAAGACCCAATCATGAACCTATAACTCTAGTGCAAGAATATGACAGTATTAATAATATTTTTTATGACTCTGTACCATGACCAATCTCTTATAGATCAGTTGTTCCATCTCCTTCGCCTCCGAAACAACTCTTGGTAATACCAAGGACTACTCTCCCATCTCTACCCAGCACAAGGGAGCTCTATATGAATACCCATAAAATTCCTAAAATGGATCCATATTTATAATATATTTATAACTATTTTTATAGGAAAATTTAACCAAAGTTAAATGAATATACCAAGATCCACTGAAATCAATGACACAATCCCGAAGCATATCCTCTAAACCCTGGATATCCTTATCTATTTTTTCATGCATTTATAGATGATAAGTTGTGCTCAATAAAATAGGGGAACCTATAATTTCATGAAAACTTTTCCAGAACTAGTATGTGATCCTTGGGTCACTGTTATAAACATCTATAGAGGGAACCACATGAATTTTGAGAAACTCTCGGATATACAAGTCCCCAAGTTGTTCCACTCTCGTCACCTCCTAGATAGGTAGGAAATGCGCTGATTTCATGGGTTGATCAATGATCCCATGAACCACATACTTCCCACTATGATTTTCTGGAAACCCAATGATAAAATACCTAGAAATATCATCCCACTTCCATATTGAAAAGGATATGGGTTGAAACATCCTAGAAGGTCTCTGGTGTTCCACCTTAATTTTTTGAGAAGTAAGACACCATGACACAAAATCCAAAATAGATAGTATCATCCCTTTCCACTAATATCAAAGCCTCAATTGCTATTACATATTGGTATCCCCCTGGTTCATGGACCAACGATAATGATGTACTCTTTCCAAAAACTCTTACCTATGGGAAAACAAAACAACCAACCTATTATAGAAGAACAAAGATCCTCTAGGAGAGTGAGACCACTCACCTAAGGTATCACCCTCATAACAACTTTCACTAAATCATTATCAAGCATTGTATGTGAAATAATTGATCTAAACTCACTCATCAAAATATAATCTTGCATTAATCTAAGCTAAGAACACATTTTACACCAACCACATAAATTCCCAAGATCATCTCAGAAAACAAACTCATTATAGACCACTCCTCAAATGATTCCTTCACGGATTGTGTAGGTAATTTTCTTCTTCTCTCTTTGGAAACTGGATTCCATTTCCCAAGTGTGTATGAAATATCTAAATAAAAAGTATGAATATACTATTCCCTACTTATTTATCACAAATTAAGATTCTTTTGAGTAAAAATATATTTTATGCTATTATGATTAGAATATATCATAAACTTCTCCCCAAATAGATAGTGAATCCATGTTTTAAGTGCATGAATAGATACTATAAAATCAAGGTCTAGGGTAGGCTATTTTTTCTCAAGAAGGCATCAATGGAGAGATCCATAAGACCCCACATATTTTCTCCGCGTCAAGACACATCCAAAAACCATACAAAGAATTTTATAAAACATTATAACCTGATATTGGTTCTGAATGAATCAAAACTAGTGATAACTTCAACCTTACCTTCATATCCTCAAAATATCTTTAACACTTTTCATTCGATTCAAATATTACACCCTTAAAAGTTATGTTTTTCATGGAAAATGTGATCTTGGAGAAGTGATGAAAAAAATTCAATAGTAACTGACCAATTCCAAGATGCTCTTAATCTCAAACACATTTTTTGGATATTATTAGGACATAACTTCTTACACCTTTTTAGGATCTAATGATACCCTCGTCTCAAATATCACATGTACCAGAAACTATACTTACAATATTCAAAACTCACACTCATAACTCTTACAATACATCTGATATTCTTTTAAGGTTCAATAAATGATATCCAAATAGCCCATATTATCCTTCTCTAATTTAGAGTATAGAAAAATATCATCCATAAAATAAGAAATAAATTATTCTAAGAACATAGGACAAATCTGGTTTATCAAATCCATAAACACTAAATTAGTATTAGTGATGCCGAATGGAATAACAAGAAATTTGAAATGTCTATATTTTCTAGTAATAATTATTTTAGGTATATCCTCTTCTTAGAATATAAACTGGTGATAACTCAATCTAAGTTCAATATTATAAAGCCAACGATCTCCTCTAAGTTGATCAAAAAGATCACCAATCCTTGTTAAAGGATATATTTTCTTAACGATCACCCGATTCAACGTTAGATAATCCATAAAAAGTTCGATGCCCTTATCTTTCTTCTTAAAAAAGATAAAAATAAAATCCCATGGAGACATGCTATGATGATTAAATCCTTTAGCCTCTAGGTCATTAAGTTGTAACTTAAGTTCCACTAACTCAATGGATTACATATGGTGAGATGACATATAAATAGGCACCGTAATAGGGAGCAGGTATACTATAAAATCAACCTCTATCTGGGGTGGTAAAGTTGAAAAATATTCATGATGACCTCAGGGTATTCACACACAACTACAATAATTCATCCCCCCCCCAATAAGGGTTAACTACATCAAGAAGCATCATTGACAATTGGCATGAGATTCCCCCAACATAAGGAACAACAAGCCTTTACTTCCTAATCTAGTGTCCCACTCACCCTGGAAAACATGAGTGACCCCATTAATAGTTATGAATTGAAGCTGATGGTTTTTATTTTCTATAAAGTCCTAAAATATAATAATCAAATACATGATGATAATAATGTTGAAGATGTCAATATAATGTATTAAAAATTACCACCCACCCTCAAAGTCGTCTATCATCACCCAACATGCGGGGTAACTAAAACCATTTTCGTACCTCTTTACCAAAGTTGTGAAAAGATCCAACAATAATGGAAACAGTTATGAATGAAACCCAAACATTTCAAATATCTTTGATATTATAAAATAATTAGTATCACTTATACAAATAAAGCTATCACCATAGAAGATGAGATAAATATTACACCTCTAACAGGAGCTTTATGTACTTCGGATTCCTCTACTATATACTTCACTGCATAGATTAATATGATCTTAGCCACATGAAAATATACCATGGCTTAAAAATTATACCAACCACCCTTGGAAGCATAATTATAAACCTAATAACCCTTGGTGGGAGTGGATCCTTCCCTACTTCTCTGAGTTATCTTTTCACAAACATGTTGTAGATGGACATAACATCCACAAAGATGACAAGACATGTGGGCCTTTTCATATTTTGGATTAGTATGACCTTTCTTTCCATATTAGTAGTAAAAAACCTCATGCAACCCCATATATGGAATTAAAACAGGTCCTAAAGAAAACTAAACAATTTTACACTTCCTTTTCTAGCTAGAAGATGCACCTTGGCTAACCACTAAACCAATTGAAGCTCTGAGAAAACCTATATTCCCAGCTATGTCTTCCCCATCCAAAATATCCTTGTAAAGTTCATTCAAAAAGGTTTTAAGTCACATGAGTATCAAATTTACTAATATCATGCCTCATTCCTAACTCAAATTAGTGACGATTTAGTTACTCATTAGTGACATGCACTTTTGTGAGACACACGAACTTATAAAAATGTGAAGAATGCTCTAGAATGGTACTCTACCCTTGATCTATGTTCAGAAACTCCCAGGTCTTCACTACATGTAATGTCTCAGCGTAAATTTTCAAGTTAAAGGGTTTTATTAAAGAAAACCTTGTAAGAACCATATGCAACTTAGCTTGATCAATAGATTCCCACCATCTCCTTCTTAGTCCCTCGAGAAAATACATGGAAAGATACATATTAGTGTCTTTAGGAGTCATCAAAAAGTTGAATATATTTTCTATACACTCAATCCACTCCATGGATTCCTAAGGACTTTTGATACCAAGAAATATGGGTTGATATTGCATAGTAAATTTCAATCCATGATCCACTACGCATCCTGGGTTCCCAACACCCACTTGACCTAATGTATGGATAGTGTGGATAATAGATTATACCAAAGTTGGTTTCACTAGATTTTTATACTATGGAACCTATCTCAAAGCTTCCTCTCTTGTATTTGGAATAGCTTTTCTTGGAGACATTGTATTGTAAAAGGAAAAAATTAATCATTTATGAGAAAATTCCAAAATCATAAGACCAGCATTAGATATTGATAACAAAGCTTTAAAATATTTTTAATTTAACGCAACCTTGAAGGATATTACTTAAAAATGAATAGGTAAATTTAAATAAACATCCCATATAGTTCATTCAAATGACCTCAAACTCTATGTCTCAAACAAGGTAAAATTCCCTAACCACCAATGGTAACCTAGGTTCATTCACAAAACTAAGCTCTCCAGACCCCTTTTCAGTACTCACTATACAAATTATGATGGTATAGAATCTTATCAAAATAAGACGTAAAACCAAACATAGGAAGGGAAAATAGACTTCATGTTTAGAATCCCTTTAATACAAAATTGTAACGAACCAACCCAAGTCATCTAGACAAGACACCTTAGCTAAAGCATCTCGTAATGTAGGTAAAACAGGATAACAAAAACCAAACTTGAATATACAAAAATTAATACATAAAATAAGAGTGAAATGAGGAAATGGATGAGATACCACAAAAGAATATAATCCATTCCAAAACAAGATAAATCAGAAAGTATTTTAAAATCCCCCGAGACCAACAATCACCTCCATACCAACCCAAATATAATGTAGTGATAACAAGAGAAGCCAGTAGGAAACAAGATTATCTTCTCTTTACCATAATCCTAAATATAACATCTAAAAATTCCAAAAGTCACTAGTATGGTGTTATCAAAATCCTAGTAGTATATGATAATGGTTTCTATAAAAAATATAAAATAAAAAATGCAACAATTCAATCCTTTAAAATAAAATATTTTTACAAAGAATTTTCAGAAATACAAACCATTTAAAAATCATTTTCCCTGTGGTTTTTGTAAAATCCATTAATATTCACAAATTAGAAATACAGAAAGTATAGGTTATAAAATTGGAAATGATATCTTTGCTTCAAGAGTTAAAAGGTAAACTGATATCAATAAAACCACCTACCATGTGAAGCTATGTGATACCACATCATATATAAACCTGTGAGAAACAATCCATGATAAAAACAATAATGTGATAAATAACCATAAATGAAAAAGAACCTTATATATTAGGCTCTAACCTATGTGACACTTCATACTAGACACTAAAAATCCTAAATATATATAACATTAGATCCAACAGATATCGAGTCCTACCAATTGATATAAAAAAATATTATATCCTCGTGGTTCCATAAACACACTAAGGCTACATGTGTCTCTTTGTCGATCCACTCAAGGTTCCCAATATGAAAATTTCCAAATTTCATTTCAAAACCATTCTCATAATATTATAAAACATTTTTAGTGCCACGCCAATCTATATTAGATTTTGAAAACCCATTTCCAAATAACGTAAATCCATTTTCAAAAAAATCCCCCTTTTTGAAAACATTTTCCTTCCCCAGATATCAATTGAAACCATTTATCACTTCAAATCAATGAACAGCCATAATGAATTTTTCAAGAATGATACATAATTCAAAAAATTAAACCATTATAATAAAACAGTGACGTCGATATTGTAGAAACCTAATTTCCTTTGACAAAGATGACCAAAAACCAAGTGAACGACCTTTAAAAGACAAAGCATGCCATGAAACGTAAAATGATCAATAGAAAACACTGTCGGATTAAAAATATGAACACATACATAGTCAAATATATAGTTCCAAGGAAAAACTAGAAGGATTACATACCCAAATATAAGAAACCCAGACACATTGGAGATCAATCACTAAATGAAGCACTAAAAAATAGAATGAGTCACCCAAAATCACCAAGGAAGAGCCTACAGTTAATAGTATGGATTCCTAAAACTAATGAAATGAAAATCCACTCATATATCACCCTAAAATCCCAGTTTGAGAATATTACGTGATGTGAAATTCATTTACATGTCATGTCTTCAATGAATCTCTTATACGATAAAAAATACCATCTCTTTTTTATTAAAAATTTTATATTTTACATCACACAATGTGAACCTATTACATTTTATGTAAACCAATCAAAACCTATATATAGTTTATGACTTCCTCTTAGTGGACACTACATGACCTGTACTCCCATACATGGGATGTAATCACCTAGTGAATACAAAAAAATGAATGTTTAAGTTGAATATTAACATAAAATTCATGACTTCACCATTATAGGTATCTTACAAATTTTATTTTCTTTAATACTTATCCAATGAAAATGGAATCCTAAAAAAAGGTTAAAACATACCTAATAGAAAAGTAACAATACATTACATCTCATGTATCCAAACTGACTTTGAAAGGCTGAGTCTAGTCCAAGAGGTCATTATTTCATCATATCAATAATCATTGAATAATTATCATTTTTATACATAAATTATACTCTTAAAACCAACCATAATTGATGGTTATGGATAATAAATTACATTCCAATAATGGAGATGGTAGGCCATACCTAAACATGAGTAACATTTCCATTTTTCAAAGAGTATCAAGGAAAGAATGTAAGTATGAATTTAAATTTAAATAATTATGATTATATCATAAATATCAGATTATATCATTAAATATACTTATATATACCATCCATGTGATGTAGTGATGAAAATTGAATCACATCACTTTGTGAATGTGGTAATTCACACAATCGCATAAATGATGTCATCATTTTACAATGGATGGAATGGTATGAAAATAGATGATATATTATCATTATATAATTTTAAATATGATATTAAAATCATATATATTTATATATATATATATATATATATATATATATTAAATGCATCATTATTACCAACTGTGATAGGTAGTCATTGAAACTAATTATGTCAGTTTGTGTGGCAGTAATCTGTCGTACACAAGAATGATGGATTCATTTCCCATTTGATGGAACAGAGAGATAGATATAAGTAATTCCATTAAAATAAAAATATAAAATTATATATAAGATATAGGTGTTATTATTTCATCATTTTGGAATAATATATAAAGGTGGTAGAATAATAAATAAAATTAAAAATATTTTTTAAGAATTATACCTCTTCTCTGGATAACCTATTACGTTTACACCTAAATCCTTCCTAGGATGATTTTATAATCAAAAAAAGGTCTATAGTATATGGGGATTGATTTTAGAAAGGTATTTGGGTTGGTATTATCTGAAAAAAAATGGTTATTTATGTGTAGAAAGGTTAGTTGTGGTGGTATCCTTTTATAAAAATGACAAAGGACACAATTGGAACTTTTAAAAATATTAAGATAAATTAATATATTTATCAAGGAAGATGGATATAAAATGGACCATTTTAGAATATTATATGTCATGGGGTCAAAATATTCCCAAAAAATATAATTTATACAGGTTTTTAGTTCATTTAAATTATTATCTCTTTAGTTTAGCCCTCTGGAATATTAGGTTAAACATTAACCATGGTAACAGATTTTTTATTGTTTTTACTATTAATTATGAATAAAATTTAATAAGAACTTACTAAATAATATTAATTATTATTATTCCAAATATTGGATCCATTTTATCAAATTTATTTAATATAATATGTATCATTTAATTTAAAATTAAACCCACAAAACACGATGAAAATTTTTTTTTAAAAAATTGCATTCTATATATGAAATGATTTATACCAAATTCAGGTATAATTTTGACTAAAATGGCCTTAATTTGATTATTAATAATATACATTAACAAATTTTACTTATAAACTATTTTAAAAAAAAATATTAACTTTGTAAATGCTTGAGATGAAAAATGAAATATTTAATAAATATCACTATTTTTATCAATTCATTGGAAAATAATTTTTTTTAGAAATTTAAAAAACATTTAGACTAAGATAATTTTTACATTTTGAAAAAAAAATTAATATTAATTTTTAAACTTTAAATTCTATAATTTTATAATCTTAATTTAAAAAAAATATAATTCTTGAAACCCCAATTTGGTTAGAACTACAGATTTTTCTTTTTGACTAAAAATTACCTAATATTATTATAATGAATATAGATATATAAAATATAATTTGTGAAAATTAATAATAAAATAATATTATTTATATTAACATTACCTAGGTTTCCTAATTAATATCATCAAATCTTTTTTTTCTATAACCTATCATACACCTATATACAATATAGTGTTGAAAGTAAATTAGAACGGATGTTTTTATAAGGTTCAACCCCTCTTTAGAATCCCACCCATTATTGTGACTGGGATGTTTAAGTAATATATTAAAGTATAATATATTATTATAAATTATGAGTTTTTTTGGATTTTTTTATCCGAATCAACTCATACCATATCACACCAGTGTGGGACAAATGTATTACAAAAGTGATCAAGTGAATCATTACAATAATTTCCTTCAAGTTGGAATCCCGCAAAATATTCTTGATTTATATTCCTACTCCTCTTAAGTTATACCACAAATACTTAATAACAATGTCATTTCACCCAAAAATACTGATCTTCTTCTTAAATCACAAATAGACTTTGACAATCTAAATATCATTAAATAGAGATAATGTAACTCAGCCTATGAATCTTTATACACAAAATTAAAAATATTTTCAGAATCTTTTTGTAAAGAACTATCAATTTAATATAACGTGATTTTAAATACCACAATATATTCTAAATATCTTACAACTAGTCATGCTTTATCACTATTCTATTTTACTATTCATTTTCTTCCTCGACCATAAATGTTATGAAATATAGCTCAGCCTCTTCTTATTCTTATTATAATACTAAATTGAAACAAAACAAACTTTATTAGTACAAACTGGATTGGTTCTATTATTATTTATTCCAAAGGACTCTATAAAATCTTAGCACGCACATAGTTTTACAGTTACTTCAGTAGCTCCTCCTCCCACTTCTTCTTTTCTTACACCTTGATTTTATCACTTTCTCACGTGCATGGGTGGTTTTAGTAAATGGATCATTTAATTTCAAATATCCACAAATGAACTATATAAAATTTAATCATGGATCATTCCAAAATATTCCTTATTAAACACCCATTTCTAGGTTCTACTAATTTTTCATTCATTTCAAAATAAAGGATCCCACATGAAACTACATTTCATGATTTTCAAAATTAGTATTTGAAAATTACATTTGAGTTTTCATCTTTCTTATAAGCTAAAAAATTTATCATTTCTTTATTATGAAGACTCTATATATCCATCATTATAAAATTATTCCAAAAGAACCACATTTAAATCATTCATCTTATAAACTCAAATCAAAATCATTTATATAACATTTAATCCTTTGAAATCACAGCACCAAACATTAGTAAATCATATATTTCCATATTTAAGTAAATCGAAAATTTATTATTTATTCTATCTAAATAAAAATTCCCTTCAATTAGTATTTTATTTCCCCCTAAAATAGTTTGGATCTCATTGATTTAGATTTTTGTGGACAGCTCGAGCATTGATATAAGTTCATTTTTATTATTCTTGTAAACCCATGAAATTTCAACTCCTTTATCAAATGAATCATCCAAAAATCCTATAATCTTTTAAATATTTTAATTTTTTTCAAAATAGGCATTAATCATGACTTACCAAATCTTCATGATGATTCCATAATATAAAAAAACACAACGTCATCAGATATAAAATTCATTATAATCTTAATTTTATAAAATTGTCTTTTATTTACAAAGCAAAATATATTATGGCATCCATAGGATACTTTTCATTGTAAAAAAATTATTTTGGATATAAATATTTTTTACAATAAATCATCATATGCATTATCCCAAAATTCACTTACATGTAGGATATTTCTTGTACTCTTAGATCAATTATATTATAGGCATCTCATATTGCCTTAAAGGTTCAGTGGTACCTAAATGTGGCTAACTCAAAGTTATTACACAAGTTCAAATCACCTATAAACAAAAAATGTATTATAGCCTGAAAAAATCTTTTATTTTTCTAAATATATTATGACCGACACAAATCTACTAGACATGGATAAAATGTCTTATGGTATGATAAATCTCTTATAGGAGGATCATGTAGCTCAATTATCTTACATGAAGATCAAATGTATTATGCACTTGATATAATATATTCCATATAGAATAAATTTATTATAAATTACAAAATTTAATATGAAAGGATCAAATTTATTACACATAGAAAAAATTACTTACGTGCAGGCCAAATTCTAATCTGTGTATATGAATTGACATTCCATTTTATAAAAACTCAAGATCAAGAATAGTTATTCCATATCTACTTCAAATGGATTGTGAGCTTCTTCAAATCATATTTATTCCTTCCCAATCAACTAAATTCACTTTATATTTTCTACAATTAATTTTTAGAATTATAAAAATAATTTTAAATTTGTGTATGTGTGGTCCAAATACTTAAAGAATAAAAAATACTCAAGATAGAGTATTTTCATGAACTTATTTACCTTCTTAAATTCAGATTCATTTCATCTTTTATAAATCATTAATTAAGAGATTTAAAACATTATTATAAAAAACCTTCACTCTTAGTCACTCAAGGATGAATTCTTTAACATTTAGTTATCTTTTCTACATTGAATAACATATCTTTAATCACCCCACTTGGTGAATTCATTAAAATATATTTAAATACTATTATATTCTACACTAGTAAAATTCATTCGTCCCTTTCAATTTTATTTACCTAAAGACCATAATTACAAATCATATGACATTATTGATTCCTTTTAAATCTATCATTTTCATAATTACATTGATAAAAAATAAATCTAATAGAAAAAAAATGCAACTTCAACCCAAGGGAACTTGAAAGTTTTTTTCATCTATATCAATATCATTTAATGTTTCTTATGCTTTCTTGGGGATATTCTCTAATTATACTATCTATATAATGAACTAGCATGGGTTGACCTAACACTTCACCGGATCTAGCTTGCCACAATATCTTAAGAACACCTCCCTGAGTGCTAGAGAGTACCAACCAGTGAAAAGGGTCAAAAACATATAGTATGGAGACTATATGCTCTGGTTATAGTGAAATAATTAAGGAAAATAATAAAACTCATACATATAGATGAACATCATAGTATGTATAATAAATAAACTAAAATATAATCAAATTATAATAAATATAATGCACTATACATCCATACAGACTCAAAGCATAAAAAAATACAACATATGGTCACCCATAAGGCTAACAAAGTATACAAATAAAATTGGAAAAATACAATATTTTCTACTACAAACATTGAGCCAATACACATAACCAATCTACATGATTCATGAGTTGAAAAATACAAAAATTGAGACACAATATGAGTGGATCTGGTCAATCATAAATCATGGGGCCTCTGCCTCATCACTTGATCAACATATTCTATAACCAGACAGAAGAAATAAACTCTACATTCACCCTAAGGTGCACATAATGGGGGGTTGATAAATTATTGCCAGTTTGCCACCCTAAATGGTGAACCTATAATCTATTTTCATAGAAAGTGTATGCACATGGGATAAGACCAACCTAGTTGATCACTAATAACAGTTTTCATATAAGAACACCTATAATAAAAATAAGGGGAGAAACCAAAAACAAATAAAGAATCCAAATGTGGGTTATATCCTAACACCTAAGGTAAATATACCCTTGATTGGGCATATTCCAAAGGATTTGCAGAATGTGTCTCACCCAATGACATGACTACCACCATGTCATATAGGTCTAAAATAGATTCTCTAAGATATATAAATGAAAATGAATGAATTCTAGACCCTAGGTCATGACCATATGTGTCCACATGATGATGAATATCTATCGGGCTCTAGGACTCCAATGGATGGATCGAACTAGTGATAGGTCTCTAGTCCACACATTTTAGAAACTTTCATGTTGTAAAAGTCTTACAGAAGAAATTGATTTATAAAAGAGGTCAAAATAGCATACACTATCCCCGGGGAAATTATCTAAATATGGGCCCAACAAATGCACTATCCCAGGCAGTCCAATCTACCCACATGCCCATAAGATACACTATACTAGGGAACCAATTCAATTAGTTATTATCCCACCACATACATTGAATATAACCTCTATCTAGGGTGTAACATTAAACTAAAGTTAATTAATCATCCAGATCCTCTATTATCTCCCTAATCCTATCCAAAAACATCCATCCAATAGAGGGGACAACCAAATAAAATCTCACGTCCAATACCTGATCCATGATATCCCAAGGGTTTCCTCCGAAAACTAAATACCTAAGAAGAACTACCTTAAACATCAAAACTAATGACCAAATGAATATGGGACAATTAAAAATTGAACCCACCTCTAAAATAGCTAAAAAAGCTACATCAATCAGCTCTCATCGAATAAATCACGATCCCTCTATCGCAACCTAGATCTTAGCATCCAACAAATAACCACTATGGTCTCTCAACAACCCACCTGAGGGATGAAAAAAATCATAGGGCTCTGATGGTCTCTAAGTTCACAGAAAAAAAGCATCTCCCTACCAGCGACTACGCTATTATGCCCAATAATTCAGATCATGCCTATCAATAGATCCACTAATGGTAAAAAGGAAACAAAAAGATAAGGAAACCCTTGGATGGGTTCCTCTATCCCATCCAAATCACCGGACATGCGCAGTAAAAAAACATCCAAAATGTCCCTAAGTAACCTCCAACTAATACTCAATAAAAACTTTTCTCAAAGGGTCATCCAAAAGTACAAAAATTTGAACCAGGGCATTCATAATGATCATTATGACCACCTCAAAAGTAGTAATCCTCACAAGATATCCACAACACTAGCCAAACCATGCCACATTGGTATTCTAAATCACTAATAATAGAAATCATGGATCACTCAATCATAAACCAAACTACTAGGAAATCATCAAGAGTCCCTCAGACTCATCTGAATAGCTACCAGTGGTAAACATCATCCCATAATGTCAACCCATCCAAAAGGATCCAACAGATCTGATCCACAAACATGAGATCAAACCTCAACTGATCTGACATCAAGAAACATTTCCTAACAAATAAGTACAAACCATGATCTCCTCATAGACTATACTTGATCGCATCTTCAAGAGTCTATCTAAATAACCTCTAATATATCTCCATGGATCTATAAATCTATAATTATCATCAAGATCTCAACAATCACCTAGGAATTGTAGCTGACAAATAAACCCCCATGAGGATTATAAAACGAAAAAACAATGGAATCCTCCTATAAAATCTCACCTAGTCCAAGACACCATCCAGGTGGCCTCTAAATTCCAAAAATGCTCCACCATGGTGATTTATGTGAAAAAAAACACTTAAAATGGATTACTCACAATTCTAATTCTGACTCTAGAGAAAAAATAGGCAAAACAAGTTAGAGAAGAAATAATTATATAGTGTGTACTTTTGGTGTACATATTATATCCATGGAGATCCTCCCTGGTCATGTGCCTCAAGCCACTTAACATGTACTTTCCAAAATTGTAGGGCATGTTTCTCTCCATACACAGCATGTAACCTATCATGACCTGACCCACTGGGGTACGACCCATGACTACCCCAAGCCCACCTCCAATAGGATAGGGGTTGGAAACCAGTGAAGAGTAGTTATATCCAAAAAATAGAAGGAATTAGCCGAATGTACTTATACACATGTGCACATATCCAATCCCCCAAAATGATTAAAACTAAAACAACTAAAATTAATTCATGCATACATCTATAATCCCTCAACCATAGTATGACAGTAAAGTATTGAAATCAAAAAAGAGGCAAAAAACAAGACCAACCAAAAAATTTAAAGAGTCCAACCTACTCTATGGGTGAGTAATAAGATCAAATTAAAGATGTAAAAAAATACCACAGTCTCGCAATATCTAGGTATGCTCCACCCACTCCTGGTCCTCCAAGGACACCATCCAAATGGTCTTCATCTACATAAGACATGACATGTGTGGGAAGATCCCGTACAAGGGTGAGTATAAAAATATTCAGTCAAACACCCCAAAAATAATAAACACAAATCACCTAGTATATTCAAAACAATAAAATATATAACAATAAATGTATTACAAAAACACCCAAATATAATCAGGAAGAACACTGCGCCACCAGGTGGTCACAACCTACTACCAGCCACATGATTCTGCATAAAGAAATAATCATTCTTGGAGAATCCACTCCACTAGCCATGCTAACACCAGAGACTCTCATCAAAGAGGTCTAAGTCACCCCCCCCCCCCCCAATAAATATCACTTGTATTAGAAGAGTCTGATACTCTAATAGGGGGTCATTCCCAAAACACCTGTGTGACACTACAAACCCAATTGGGATCAACCCGCTATGTAGGAGATTATACATCAAAAATAAAATGAACCTGACTATTACGTCCTTATAGATGGAGGATCAATTCCCTACTCAAGTATTTCACACTGATTCTGTAAACCCCACTTAGGTAATAAAGATGATATAGTATTTCACTCTAGTCTCACTGAGGGAACCCACTAACTCTATAATAGACTCATCCTCTATATGGGATCAAAAATATATGATGTTGATGTAATTTTCATAAACCATCTAGGTAAATTAACTAAGGGAACTCACTCAACAAATAATGGTCTAGACTAAATAAATAAAGTTCTATAAATACCCTTGAAGGGTTTACATGGAGTGTAGTTATGATACATGGCTTGTACCGCTTTCCCTAGGTCTGCCTGTGTGGTATAGCCTCACTCATCAGGTAAATATGCAAATAAATGATGTTAGGAATATTAAATGAAATGTAAAAATCACTCACAACCTACATGTGTTCCACTAGTCGTGTTTATGTATCAACCTGTGTACACCGTTCCATGCTCGTGTATACCTGAATGTTTCAGTGTCTGAGTAAAATACATTCCACTGGCCATGTACATTTTTTTATTTCTATGTGATTTCTAAAGTATATATAGAGCTGCTAGGGGACGTTCACATGGAGTGTGTCTAGGTCACATTTCATGTGATACTTAATTCTAACTAAAACCTTAGTGTTACAATGATGGGGTCCCACACGGTGTGTAATATCAAAATACATTTTGTGTTGCTCTAGATTTTCCATATCCATATGATCTTCCTTCATGTCATCCTATGAATTGAGAGAACTTTCAACCTCACTAAAACCTATAGATCAATGTTTGGATGAGACTTTCCATCATCGATGAACAAAATCTAGGTCCTTGATCTACTCATAAAACCATTTGTCAATAATGTTATCATCACACATCAAAATTGGGAAGAATATAACTCAAAAAATCTTTTCCAATCTACCTTCAATTTTCCACCACATTTTATTCACATAAATCGTAGACTCAATCATGAATAGAACCTATAGTATTGATTCATTACGCCAAATAATAGTCAAAAACAATTGTATATCGAGTATTCATTGAACCACTGGCCAAAATAAATAACTTTGATTAACGTATAAAGAATGGGGGAAGAAAATCATAATACATAAGATACGAGGAACTAACTTTGGCATTTTTTCATTCATCCTCACTTATTTATTGTAAAAGATAAAAAAATGAAGCGGAATAAATTTCAATAAACATTTAAAATTCAATAAATTTAAAACTAATGATGATGAACATATCAATTATATTCTTGGAATTGATCTATGTTTGTATGGTATTGATAAACAGGATGAAAAACGAAAATCAACATCCTAACTAGAGTTTGGATGGGTCATTGATGAATAATGGTGATGGGTTTTCATCATTGATTATATACACAAACTCTTTCGTCACAACGATCCATGATCTAGTCTCGATATGTCATCGTTCGACAAGAAAGATCCCCAATAGTCATTTATATCTTCAGGGATTGAGTGTCCAAGCGTAGGGAAATTCTCAAAATTGTATACTTATAGGATGAATTATTCATTGTGTCAAAAATAAATTAAAAAAATTTATTTATTTATTTCATTCATTTATGCATGCGAAGACTTTTTAATAAACACCCCCACACTAATAAAGTTTATTTCATGCTTAGGGAAAAACCCACATTCTGAACTCAATGATGCCCTCAGAATTCTGATCCAAGGCCTCATTCAATATTTATTCAACTATTTCAGGAAAACATCATGTCTATTCTATTTAATATATTAAATATATTAAATATATTTCTATCATTTGTTTTGGGCACATCGTTCCTCTGAACCACATGTCGTCTTACCACATAGTCTAAAAAATCAGTATAATATATAAAACTGTACATGGAAAATATGAGTCATTAAATTTTCCTCACCTTAGGTATTTTAATCCTGAAAAGAGAAATCCCTTCTAAAGAATATAAGGGTACTTGGATCACATTTAGGTCTCCCACTCCCTAGTGCTATCTTGAATATTCTAATGTTGGCACTAGAAAATCAATATGGGAATTGATCACCCATTAATTATCCTCTCTTACTGATCCTTGATCTCCATCGAGTATACATCGAAGGTATCTCCATCCTCGATGTCCATCTCACCTCGGTCGATAACTTTCAAGGGTTCATGCACATATCTCCTCAACTGAGGCACGTGGAAGACATCATGTACTAGTTCCAACTGCAGTCATAGATCTAAGTGGTATGCCACCTTTCCAACTCTATGTAATATGAAAAGGGACAATTAATCACAGAGATAACTTGTATCCCTGAAAAAAACATCACAATACACATCAAGGTGAGACCCTTAGGAACAAATGGAATCCCACTTCCAACTCCATAGGTCTCTATCAAAAGTCCTTATAAGACTTATGAAAGCTCTGTACAGTCCCATTTCTTCTCTTAGATGATCTTATCCTTTTCAGTTGTACCTCTCACCAACTCTTGGCCTAGGAGTGATAACTCTCCTGGAGCAGTCTGGAAAAGTTGTGACCTATAGGGTCACCCATAAAAAGGCTAAAATGGTTCCATATTAATTGTTGAATGGTAAATTATATTTTACACAAACTCCTCCTTGTTTATATGATCCACCCAAATATAGACATTGTTCAACATGAAAGCCTATATTATTTCCTCCAAGACCTGAATGGTATGCTTTTCATAGGCATCATTCTTGAGGTGAAATGGTGTTCTCAAGTGTAACTGTGTCTCAAAGGCATCCTGCAATCCTCTTCATAATCATTATGTGAAGTTATAATCATAATCTAAAATGATCATCGAGGGGACTCTGCAGAGTTGGAATATCCCTTGTACGTAGATGCATCCCAATCTCTCTACTGAACTCCACTCTTGAATAGTTAGGAAGTGGGATGACTTATTGAGTCAATATACGATCATATAAATAGAATCATGTCCCTTGGACATATGTGGTAACCCCATAACAAATTCCATTGGTATCCCATTCCACCTCTAGTCTGGAACTTCAAGGGTTTGATCTAAACCCACTGGAAACTAGTGCTCTACATTCACTTGCTGAAAAGTATGGAATTAAGATATAAAATTTGAAACCCCCTTCTACATTCTTAGCCACCAAACGAAAATAAATGTTATTGGTATATATTTTCCACTTTTGGATGTATCTCTAAAGTAGATGTATGAAAATACTACATTACATCTTCACGCAACATCAAAGGTTTCATCTTACACCCTCTAAAAATTATAACATGCACCCAACTTTTGGAATATCCATTATGAGCATATCTAGTGGATATCTGAGTATATAAGGTATCATATTCAATGTCTCTACATTGAGAATATATAACATGTTGAAAAATAGGTGAGTAAAAACCATCAACTTTAGAAATGAATCCTCATCCCTATCTACTTAGGATAGCTACAACGAGGTTAACATCTCGGATGCCTCGTCTAGAAACTAAGAATAAGATCTCCTCTTAGGAGCGTCTACCACCATGTTCCCCTTCCCAGAAGTATAAATAATCTAAAAGTCATATTTCTGGAGGAACTATAGAAATAAACTTTGTATCAAGTCAATATCCTTATGAGAGAAGATATACTTGAGACTCTTGTGGTCATAGTAGATGATAAACCTCTCAGTTATTAGGTAGTGTTTCCACATCAATAGCGAGAAGACTACCATTAATGGCTCAAGATCATGTCTCACATAATTATTCCCATGTGGACACAACTAAAGTGAAACATTGGAAATAAATACCTAACACTGCATCAAAACACAATGAACTCTATTCATAGATGCATCACACAATACTACATACTCAATACCCTCCTCTAGAAATCTCAAGATGGGAGCTCTCATCAACCTCTATCTAATTTCAAAAAATCATTTTTGGTACCTTTTAAACTATATGAAAGGATTCCACTTTCAAGTAAAAAATGTAAAGGGTGTTTCCACTCTGAATAAAACGAGTAAATTCCTCTGATAGTACCCTTAAAACCCAAGGAAAATACACACCTTAGAAACACTATTAAGTGGCTCCCAATAAGCATTACCTTATACTTTGTCGGGTCCATCGCTACTCATGCCACTGAGAAGACATCTCCTAGGATGTGAACCTCTCAAATCTAGAAATAAAACTTTTATAGCTTCCCATATGGTTGATTCTATCAAAGTGTGTCCAGAACCATCCTCAAGTGTCAAATGTTCACCTCATTGGACGTCATGTACACTATGATATCATCAATACATACCACCATGAACCGGTCAAATAATGGATGAAAATTTTGGTTAATGAGGCCCATGAACACTTCTAGGGAATTTTTTCTTTCTAAAAAACATCAAAAAAATTTCCTAATGACCAGAGAAACATATTACAATCATCTTTGGTATATCCTCATCATTTACTCACAGTTGGTGATAGCATGATCTGAGGTAAATATTCAAGAACCATCGTACCCCTCTCAACTGATCAAAGAGGTTGCTATCCCAAATATTAGATATTTACCATTCATAATAACTTGGTTCAAGCAATGGTATTCTATACATAACCTCATGATCTCATCTTACATTGTGGAAAACAACATTGGGGATGCATAGGGGGAAACAATGGGTCTCACAAAGCTCTTCTCTTTCAAGTCCTCCAACTACACCTTCAACTCAAAAATCTCTATGGGATTCATCTGATATGATGGTGTAGATATCTAGGCCATCCAAGAAATAAATTCAATGTAGAAGTCTAAATCATTTTGGGGAGGTAAACCTGCTATGTATTCACGAAAGATGTGCTCATTCTCTTCCACCACCGTAGGAAAATGGTATCCCAAAGAATGCAGGGCTTCAAGTGTCATGCTATCCAATTGGTAATTAATCATCTATAATCTCCTTTTCCCGAGTCCATACTGCTCTTCCAATGTTTCCTTTTCACCCACAAAATAAAAATCTCATACCATCACTATGAACACACCACACCATCCTCCTAAATTAATCAATCTCATCTTGAACTATGGATAGTTGGTATATACCCCATATGATGGAATAAGGCGCCATCGCTACTAAAAATAAATCTCATACAAGACTCTCCCCTCCAAGCGTGTAATCTCACTATCATCACAAGTGTGTAGTTTCTAATTTATTTCCTCTCAGAGTCTCCAACCTCAAGGGTTGAGCCAATAGATCAACCGAAATAACTATGTTTCAAACTAGAGAAATGGAAAGGATAGAATGACTCTCACATGTGTATATAAGTATTGAAAATAAAGTCTAAAAGTCACAAATTTTACCTCATGTCATCCCTAGATCCATGAGGTCATAGTTCTCCATATCTTGCTCCTGGCCTCATCCTTTTCCACTAGCTCACTAATCCAGGTGTGGACCTCCTATGGGTAGTGGTGGTAACATGTCAAACCTCTCACCACCTCCTTCTACTTAGCCAACCCCTCTACCATGTCTTCCACCCTTTGGACCACCTTTCTCCTACCTCTATATCTTACTCAATGGTCCCTCAACCATCTCTTGATCAGTATCATGACATGTTAGACAATCATAACATAGATTTACCTGAACATTGTAGGAGAAACACTACCTCTATCTTGACTAATTCGAGCCATCCTAAGAGTATTGTACCTCTAAACATTTGTCCTGGTATCACCTCCTAAAGCATCTGACATTCTTATATCCTTGTGAATATTATTGGTTGTCTAGTTTTGATGTATCAGATCCTCTATTCCTACTACCAGCACCAACTGTTGGTTCCTACTCTACTAGGAATCTCTCCACCACCAAGGCTCTATCATAAACCACATCATAGGTTCAAATGAAAAGGGTTACCACTGAAGCCCTGATGTACTAGCGTAATTCCCGTTCAAATGGTGTTTCTCTTGGAATTCGGGGATGACCTCCTTGATGGGAGGTTCAAACGTTATGATCGGTTTCTAACGGGTTTGTTCATATAACCGGAAACATCAAATGATTCCACATCCATTTGGACCTGCTTTCCAAAGGTAGGCACTCATTAGTTTGTGGACTGATAAGGCTTAAGAATTTTCATTGGTCGAGAGGATGGGAGATCGGACTCATCATAGCTTTTTTAGGGGAATTATTGTCTACTCTGGGACTCTCTTTATAGATTTAAGTTATGTTCATGAATCCTTATTACATTACCAAGTATAAAATGAGTTTTTCCTTTAGATTTGACAATCAATGATCAAATATGTAGAAAATTTAGAGAATATTTTATATGTATTCGAGGTTCTTCATCGATAGAGAATCATCTGTATTTATTAAAGATTCTTGGTCAATGGTATCCTTCAGCATATTTATAAAAGTCTCTTGGTCATTATGATGACCATGCTGGTTTCAAAGCCACTCAGTGGGGCACTTGATGTTTATTATCATTCATAAGAATATGGATTATTTCATAGTTGGGATCGAACCCGTAGATGGTCTACCTACGTATCCTTTTTTTTGGAAAAGGAATCAGAACCCACGTATTTCGAGTAAGGGAGTATGATGTTTATGATTGATGGCTCAAAGAAGGATGTCATAATTACTTTTACCCTCTAAGCTCACATGAGTCATGCTCGGTGTGAGAAATAAGAGGTATTGGTAAAAATTGGACAATTGGGCCATAAAAGATGCAATCATAAGAAATGATGTGGGACTTATGTATGTATGACTGCCCAAAATAGATGAAGATTAGGATTAACTTCAGAGAATAAATCCAGGAAAAGGGTCCATAAAGGTATATGTGCTTCATGGAGATTTGAATACTCAGACTTGGGAATTACTCCTGGAAAGGAGGCCCAAAATTAGGAGATGATTGATGATAGGGTTTTACTCTTGAGAAGGAATCCCAGATCAAGGATAAATTAGGATTGATTAAGAGAAATTAATACTGGGGCTTACTCCTGAGAATGAGGTCTAGGTTAAGAAACTTTAAAAAATAAGGGACATGAGGCTTATTCCTGAAAAGGATTCCCAAATTTGAGAATAGGACTTATTGCTGAAAAGGAGGCCCGGGTTTAAGGGACTTATAGCTGGTGCTTACTCCTGAAAAGGAGGCCCAGGTTAAAGGAATTATGACTGGGACTTATTCTTGAAAAGGAGGCCCAGGGTTGGATTCTCTCATCTTAAAGGATGAGGTAGAATGAATGAAATCTCAATATTTAGAGACATAAAGATGGGTAAATCACTATGTTTTGAGGTATATTCCATAGAATTCCTTTCAGATAAAGATTTCAAATCAAGAAATCATGCCATAAATGGCTTTGAAGAGTGTCTTGAAGACTAAATCTTGAATAGGAGAGGTGGAATGGCTTAAGAGGGGTAAAATGGGAAAGAAGGGCACCCAAAAAGGCAGGGGAGTGCAAGTCCTGGAAGGCGCACAGGTACTGCATGGGCATGAAAGTCTTGGTCATGCAGGTATACCTGTGCAACATGTTGGGTACTTGCGCGGTGTTCAACTAGCAGGGTAATACTTGAGAGACTTTTGGTTAAGGCCTTTAGAATCCTCTTGAGGTTCTTCCAGGAGAGGGGCGTGCAGGTTCTATTGAAGGAGTAAGGCGGCGCGCAAGTGTGTCCATTTCCCTTAAGGGATCGCCACCTATGTGTGCAAGTGTTGATGAGTTTCAACACTTAGGCCTTCCTCCCCCTCTTTAGATCTTCCGTTCTAGGTAAGAAATTGCCTTAAAAGTGTTCCGGAAGCTTTGAGAAGAGACTAGGGCACCGGGAGCTCAAATCTGAGTTTCTGGAAAAATTCCTCGTGAAATGGGGGGCCCACCGGGTCTATATATAGGCAGGAGAAGACCCCATGCGGTTATCACTTAGGTCGCGCAATTCACTTGCGCGACCATAATGCGTCGCTCAAGTGGACTTGCGCGACTATGAGGGAACTTGCGCAACCTATGGGCAATGTTCTCCTTGTTCATCCCTTTGTCGATTTTTGATATTTTCTTCAAAGGATGAATCAATTTGTGTTAAGTCATTTCCCTTTACATTCCTTTGGACTCTGTGATGAAAAAGGAGCATCAACAAAAGTCCCCCCTCGGAGTTGGATCCGAAATAAATGAGGATGTGACTCTGAGGAAAAAGAAGACATCCAAAGGAAAGGTGGCGCACAAGTGTTCAGTGTGCAACACTTGGCGTGCAGGTTTGAGCCGCGCAGGGCTGGAGCGCACTGGGTGCTGGCCGTGTCTATAAATAGAGGGCCCCACTTCCGTACAAAGCATCCAGATTTCCAGACTTCAATCTTTTTGAGATCTCGCCACGTAGGTCATCTTAACCGCTCAGGTTTCTCTATTTTCTGGTGTTTCCTTGATGTCACACTGCAGTCAATGTATCTAGGCCTGCGCGGTTATACTTGCACGCCAAATACTTGCGCGGCACATCTATACTTGCGCGCTAATTTTTAGACTTGCGCGCCTTAATGCCTTATCCATTTTTCTGAATTCCTTCACAAATTTTATGAAAAATAAACCCATTTAAGAGTTAGTTTATTCAACTTTTGGGCAGATTCAATGGATCTTAGGAGAATCGGAACGGCTGATAGCAAGTGGATTGATGACATGATGAACATTGTTGACCATGATTACTATGATATCTACGAAAAAACTCTCCCGGATTTGGCTAAATACTTGAAGAAATATCATCTTAATTTCCCACAGAGAATCTACTTTTCTCTGTATGGTCATGGTCATTTTTCAGGAGTCAATGTTCCAGATGCAAAGAACTATACGCTTGAAATGCAGCTGCACTACTACTCCTCTATTTTGGTTATGCTATGCATTAAGAGCAACAACATTGGTGTGAACTTTAAATTTTTTTCCTCCATGCCATTTACTTGAAGATATGAAAATACCAAACCCATGGGGTGAAATGTTTTCGTCTGCCAGTTGGTGGAGAGAAGACAAACATGGCATTAGAGCAATATCTGAAAAGAGTACTCTCTCCAAATGGATCTTTACTTCCAATGCTCCATTCTCAAATCTATGTATCCATCTTCCAAGTCTCTTGGATAGAAACAGATTCACTGTTTGATTAGTAAAAAATTTTCTCAAACAGCACTCAAGAACATCCTTTTACAATTTTTCCAAGAAGAGCTAGTATCACTGCATCTCTTATTATATCCAGTTGAATGAATGAATTCCAGGTGGTTGCTGATGAAGCTCGGGATGCCGTAAGTCAAATGAAGAGTTATGTTGAAAGCCTTTTGTAATTCCATAAAAAGGGAAGAGACTCCAGTCTATGGATGTCCTTCTATCTCCTGTGTATCAATGAAAAACACTTTCATCTTCAATCATTTGTACTTGCATTCTTTTGCTACCAGCTTTAAATTTACTTAAGGCAATGGGCCTAGTAAGTATAGTTTGATTTTTACTAGGATTAATGTAAATAACCCTACAAACTTTGAACCTTTTAATTGCTCAATATTACCTAAATCATACAATATGTATGTTTAGTGAGATGGAACTTGACTTTTATTCAGAGTTCCTTTGTCTTTTGTGAGTAGTTTAATTTCATGCACGTCGGCCATAAAAATGATAATGTTTAAGGTCGAAATATCTTTGACTGAAATGGATTAAAATTGACTCAATTCCTTGACAATTCATCTGAAAACATAGTACCATTACTCAAGTATGAGGGAAAATATGTAAGCTATGAATTAAGAATATTTGAATCGGAGAAATGACATGAAAAAGAGCTAAAAGGCATTAGAATAAGTAGTTTCCATGAATGAAGTTACCATTATTTAACAAACTCGTTAGGGGGTTGAATTATGTCGGGCCACCTAAGGGAATTGGCTGCATAGTTAAATAAAATAGTATCTTTTGGATAACAAGTCTGTTATATAGACTGTTTATGCAAGGCCGCCTATGGGAACATGCTGCATAGTCAGGAAAACGAACACTCAGAAATTTACTTTCCTAGTGCTAAAAGCCAGTGAAGGTTTATGGAGATTCAAATCTTCCAAATTATAGAGTTTGCTGTATGGAAATAGGTACGTGAATATGTAGAAGATATTTCCAAACAAGATTATCAAAGAACTGAATAGATATCACTCCTACGAAGGTTTGACACAAACGTAGGGAAGCAGAATATAAACCATAGACTTGAATACTTTCAGATCATGAAAAAGGACATGGGACAAATATGTTAAGGATGGCTATTTTCGTGGATCCCTACATACTGTCATTTAAGAAAAATAAGGAAAAAAGAGGCATTATTCCCAAGAATGAAGTTACCACTATCCGACAAACCCATTAGGTGGTTGAATTATGCAGGGCCACCTAAGGGCATTGGCTGCATAGTCAAATAATAGTATCTGTTGGCTGACAAGTCTGTTATGTAGACTGTTTATGCAAGGCCGCATATGGGCACGTGCTGAATAGTCAGGCAAAAGAATTCCCGGAAGTTTGAAATTTTTGTGACTAAAAGTCATGAAAAGGTTTATGAAGATCTGAAAATATTTAAGGTTGGGATTATGACACATAAATATCGGTATTGTTCAATGTATATTGAGATACAAAGATCAATGCTAACCATAATCATGTTGTGGTTGGGTCCTGAATTGAAATGTTGGACTTCACTACGTATCCCATAAGGATGAGAATCAAGCCATACGTAGTTCTTAAACTACAGTTTAACGTCATGTGGGACAAAAGGATTATAGATCTTAGTTTAGGTTCATAGAGCTAGGACCATTGTATGAAATACACAGTGTGTGTTTTCATGGGGACTTTTCAGCCAAGGGACTGAAAGTGGAATTTGGGGTTAGTCTCAAAGACTTGGGGCTAGATTCGAGGGACACTCGAACATTCCTACGTATCCCATAAGGATGGGAATCAAGCCCACGTAGTTCTAGGAATACCCTTTGTACAAATTTAGTTCGTACATGTGAAGGGTGAAAGGGGACTTTAGTACAATGATGTTTTAACCCAAGATAAAAGGTTTAGGCATTTCCATGTATGCACGTAGTCTTTTGAAATGAAACATTATTGAAAAATAAATGTAAATAATGGTTCCCTCTTAAGGGAGGATATCAAAGAATACTGTAGTTTATTGTCATACTAGACAAAAGTGTTTTATAGTTTAACGTCATATAACAAGGACGAAAGTGAACCAATGTAAAGATATTGATTCTAGTGGCGGTTTCACGAATTAACATCGTATGAGATGGAGGTGAACCGATGTGAAAAGATTGATTTTGGGATTGAACCTTGGGAGGTTGCCTACATACCCATCCTGGAAGGCAAGGATCAAAGTCCGTGTAGTTCAATTAAAAAATGAATTAATGATCAAGTTGTTCTTGGGGACAATGACCTAAAAAATGATGTTGGTACTTACACATGGTTAGTATCCTAGAGAGAGTGTTATGGTTGAGGTTTTCTGTAAGCTCACGTGAGTCATACTCGGTGTGAGAAACAAGAGGTAGCAACAACCTTAACGATACATAGTTTAACGTCATATAGGACGTATGAAGGGACTATGCAGTTTAAAGTCTTGCAGTTAGGACTATTGGTGCTGCACAGTTTAATGTCATATAGCTGGGACAAAGTATAGTTTAATGTCATGTAAGACGTATCAAGGACATTCTGTATAGTTTATCATCATGTAATTAGGATGATGGGGACAATATAGTTTAACGTCATGCTGGACGGAAGGGCGACTGTGCAGTTTAATGTCATGAAGTGAGGACAAATTAGGGACTTTTTTCCATAGTTTAACGTCATGTTGGACGAAAGCGTGAATAGTTTAGGGTCATATGCATGGACCGTTCATGGTGCAGTTTAAGGTTATACTGGACTATGGTGCAGTTTAAGGTCATACTGGACCATTTAAGGAACTTTTTCACGGTTTTACGTCATGTGGGATGAAAGTACAAATAGTTTAAGGTCATATGTATGGACCATTGATGATGCAGTTTAACATCTTGCTAGACGGTGGTGGTGCAGTTTAAGGTCATATAGGACCATGGTGCAGTTTAAGGTCATACCGGATCATGGTGCAGTTTAAGGTCATTCCGGACCATGGTGCAGTTTAAGGTCATACTGGACCATGGTTCAGTTTAAGGACATACGGGACCATGGTGCAGTTTAATGTCATACTGGACCATGGTGCTTATTTTGTGTTTATGGAAAATATTTCTTCAAAAATCTGGCATTTGTTGGTGTAGTAATGAGTTCTCCATCCATTGAGATTAAAGAATAAGCTCCATTAGAGTAGACCTTATGTATTGAGTAAGGTCCTTCCCATTTTGGCTCAATCTTGGGAGGTTTCTTTCCTGGTATCATTGGAGTTCTGAGAAATAATACCAATTCTACCTGAGTGAATGAATGAAGATGAACTTTTTTGTTAAAAGCTTATGTTATTCGATTGTGATAGACTTCTAAGTGGTGCAAAGTGCACAATCATTTCTCATCTAACCATTCCAATTCATTCAATCGCTTTTGAGATTGCTCATCTGTAGATGACTGATCGAAAATGGCTACTCTGAGCGAGGGTAATTGAACTTCAATTGGCAAGACTGCTTCCGTTCCATATACCAATGAATATGGAGTTGATCGCGTTGCAGTGCGGGTGGTAATCCGATAAGCCCATAAAGCATGAAAGAGTTTATCAGGCCATGACTTCTTATCTTTATCCACCATCTTTTGCATTATATTTGAAAGAGTCTTGTTAAAGGATTCTATCTGGCCATTGGCTGCTGCATGATACTGAGATGAATGGTTGGATTTGATGTTGTATTCTTGATACAATTTCTTCACCTCAGATGAATAGAAGTTGGTTCCATTTTCCGTCAATATGGTATGAGGGACACCAAATATGGTAATGATGTTAGACTTGATGAAGCTAACAACACATTTAGAACTGACTTCCTTGAGAGGTATTGCCTCTACCCATTTGGAAAAGAAGTCAGTAGTAGTAAGAATGTACTTAAACTGCTTGGCCGTAGCCGAAGGGTAAGGTCCCACCACATCTATCCCCCATGTGGAAAATGGCCACGAGTATTTAGCTGTATGAAGCAACTCTGGAGGTTGATGAATGAAGTTGGCATGTACTTGGCATGAATGACACTTCTTTGTGAAATCAACACAATCTCGTATCATTGAAGGCCAAAAGTATCCAAGCCTTCGAATTTGATCAGACAATCTATGTCCAGACTGGTGGGCACCACAGACTCCTGCATGCACTTCTTTCATGACAGTCATTGTCTCTACACCATCAATGCATCTGAGGAGAACTCCATCAAAACCTCGTTTGTAGAGAATTTTTTCTAGGTGATCTAGGCTATCATAAAGAGTAAAATTGACCACACATCGCCAGATTTGTTCTTTCTCAACTTTATCAGGTGGAAGCATTCCATTTTGAAGGTATTCCCTGATAGGTGACGTCCATCCTATAGTATAACCATATGGTTCCGGAATGGGACTAATTTCATTAATTTATTCTATTCTGATTCGAACGTAAGGTGAAATTGCATGACGGTGGGAAATACTGATGGTTGTCTCGTCCCAATTTGGATCTGCCAGAGCTGTGGCTATATTATCCAGCGCATCAGCTTGAGCATTTTTTGATCTTGGGACATAAGAAAATGTCGGTTCTGAATGGAATTCTGCCATTAACTCTCTGACATAATCATACAAAGGGATTAGTTCTTCTTTTCTGATGGCATAATCCCCATTGACTTGTTTGATTACCAGGTCTGAATCACCCTTCACCTTTAAGTGATTCACTTGTTCTTAAAGCGCTAATTCCAAGCCTGTGATAAGAGCTTGGCATTCGGCTTCATTATTGGTACCACATTCCCACAATAAGAAGGAAGAAGGTAACACTGACTTTTCTGGAGAAATGAGCACAATTCCTAAGCCAACTTTGTTGAATTTAGGATTTTCCATTTTCTTCCCTGTTGGACTTCTGGAAGCACCATCAAAATACATTTCCCATGCTTGAGGACTTTCTTGAATAGAGAAGACTTCCTCATCAAGGAGTTCAATATCTGAAGACATGTCTTCCATTGAAGGGTGTTCAGCTAGGAAATCAGCCAGAGCTTGGCCCTTTATCTCCTTTTGAGACACATACTAAATGTCAAATTGCTGAAAAATAACTGCCCACCTTACTAGATGTCTTATAATCATTGGATGACTAAGGATGAATTTGAGCGGGTTATTGCGAGATACAAATTAGACCTCATGATGTTCTAGGTAGTGTCTCAACTTCTGAACTGCAAAGATTAATGCCTGGCAGCACTTCTCAATACTTGAATGTTGGGTTTCTGCTTCAAGAAAAGTTTGACTGAGATAGTAGGGGTTGTTTTCATTCCCAACATCATTCTTTTGAGCAAGAAAGGCATGCAATGATCGCTCTATAGCTGTCACGTAGAGGATAAGTGGTGTTCCTTCAATAGTTGGAATGAGTACCGGTGGACCCAAGAGGTATTTCTTGAGAATATCGAATGCTTCTTGACATTCTCCATTCCAAAGGTAAATGACTCCCTTCTTCATCAATTTGTTAAAGGGTAAACTATTTCTTGCCAAATTGGAGATGAAAAGTTGAATATAGGCTAAGTGTCCTTGAAGTCCTCTTAATTCTTTCAAATTTTGAGGAGGTGACATACCAAGGATTGGCTTGGTCTTCTCAGGATCGACTTCAATACCATGATGGCGTACAACAAAGCCGAGAAATTTTCCTGAGGTTACCCCAAAATCACATTTTAAGGGGTCCATCTTCAAATTATGTTGTCGAAGCTTGCAGAATATGACTTCCAAATCAGACAAGTGATTAGAACGTTGTTTGGATTTAACTACCAAATCGTCTATATAGAATTCAACAAACATCCCTAAGAAGGGTTTGAAGATATGATGCATAGCGCACTGATATGTTGTACCTGCATTCTTTAAGCCAAAGGGAATTACCCAGTAACAAAACACACCCTGAGGGGATCTGAAGGCTGTGGATTCCACTTCTTCTAAGGCCATTTGGATATTATTATATCCAGAATGTCCATCCATGAAGGAAAGTTCTTCATAGCCAGCTGTTGTATCAATTAAAAGTTCTGTAATCGGAACTGGGAAATCATCTTTAGGACAATGCTGATTAAGATCTGTGAAATCGATGAAAACTCTAATTTGTCCATTCTTCTTCTTTACAGGGACAATATTAGCCAACCACTTGGGATATTGAACTTCTCTGGCGAAGTTTTCTTTCATAATCTTATCCACTTCTGCTTCAATTTTAGAAGCATAAGTTGGGTGTGTTATTCCCACGGCTTGCTTAAATCCTCGATGTTCTTCTGGTAAACCCAAATGATGAGTAGCAACATCAGGATCAAGCCCAGAAATTTCTGTATAGTTCCAAGAAAAAATATCTCTATTTCGATTTAGAAAAGAAATATACATATCTTGCTCTTCAAGGGTCATGGCTGCACTGATTAAAGTGGGGAGTGGATCTTCCTTTGTACACAGATTTATTTCTCTGAGTTCATCCCCAGTGGTAGAGATATCCTCTTCAAATGCTAGAGGAGCATCTCTATGATCTTCCTCTTCTTCTACATCATGTGTTATTTCTTCTGTTTCTACTTGCATAGTAGATGAAAAATCAGAATTTTCATGATCAGAAGAGATGTCAAAATTTGTACATTTTGAAGAGGAAGCTTCCATTTTTGACCCTATTGGTGATGAAGAGTTTTCTTTGGGTAATAAAGAGGAAATGATGGATTGAGAATCGACATCATTGTTAACCTCTAATGTTGCTATAGCTCCTTCTGGCCTAATTGACGAAGTATAGACTTGTTGGATTTCAGCAGATGAAATGAAGACGTCACCATTTGTGCTTTCATTACTACTTGGTGGGTTACCAATTTCTCCCATGTTGTCTGGCTCGATTTCGGTAATTGACATTACGGATCTTTCCATAAGAGTATTTTTATTTGAGCATACCTTGCAAATTTGACTGATAGGCAACACATAATCTGTACTCACATGTGTAAATCGATTTACTGGAATCTTCTTCAGACCATATGGAGCATTAACTTTGGTAATTTCCTTTTTTGTGGATTTCTACTTTCCCTTCATGTGATAGAATTCCACCTCAATGTATTGAGACTCACATGTCCTGAATGGGGATTTATCACCATATAATGTTCCAACTTGACCATCAAAATAGTATTTGAGACATTGATGGTATGATGAAGGGATAGCTGCATGCTGATGTAGCCAGGGTCTTCCAAGCAAGACGTTGAAAGCTGAGTCTTGATCAAAAATCATGAAATCCGAATTGGATACAAGATCTCCAAACTAAGTTCTGAGTGTAACTTTTCCCAGTGGTTCTTGTTCATTTTTATCATATCCTTGTAACATCATGGTAGAAGGAGATAAATCAGATTCTGTGAGGCCCAATCGACGAAGTGTACGAATAGGCATGAGGTTGACTCCTGAACCATTGTCAATGAAAGCTCTTCGGACGTCTACACCATTGACCTTTCCAGATAAATACAAAGGTCCGATATGCCCACGCACAACATCATCTTCATCTTTATCAGTAAAAGATATTATTGCATGGAATTCTACAGGATTATTCTCTATGTGATAGACTTCAACTGCAGCAATTTCAGTTTCAAACTCCTGAGGACTTGACAAAGCCTCGATTAGTGCTTCCCGAAGACCTTTTGACATATTCAAAGCATCCAGAATTGATAACTTGGCTGGTACATGGGCCAAGTGTTTCAATATATCATACTTTTGATCCATAGGTCTGCATTTCCCAACAGGAATATGTGGTTTAGCAGGTACCTTGGAAACAGATGATTTGGAAGTTGATGCATCTTGTATTGGGATAGGAGTTGGCAACATCCTTGGTTTTGGAAGATTATACCGATTAGATCCATTTACTTTCTGAGAAGAAGAAGATGGAACCTTCAATCCATCTTCCAAAATAACTGTGCCAGGACTGAATTTTCTATTGGTAGAAGAACTTGCTTGTTCTTGCTGAGCTCGCTGAAGGGTTGTACCACGAGTTTCCGCTGCATACACAGTTCTAGCAGGGGTAGAATTGGGGTAGTGGCTTCTGAAAGATCCACATATTCCCATGTATCCTGAACCTCTTGAACTTCCTCTAATTACCATGTTTGATACAGTGAATTCAAGCTCATCAAAATTGAAACTGCGACTGGCATATGGATCTGTTAATTGAATCATATTAATAGAACCGAAGATTAACTCTTCGTCTGATTAAGACTCTACCTGATTAGCCTGTTTAGGTTGTGCCGTTTGGTGGGGCGGTGCCCGTGGCTTTGAAGTAGATGGAATGAAGTATGCCAGATTCAAAGACAACTTAGGCTTTGACACATACTCATCTTCTTCTGATTCTTTTTTCTTCTTTGAATTATTTCATTTCTTTGAGGAATTTCCCTCTGAAAAAGAGGGTTTTTCCCCAACATTCATGGAAGAAGACACAATTGGTTTCTTTAATTGTGTTCGAAAAATAGAATGATTTCGATTGATTGTCTTTCTGACCATCCAATCATCATACTTCTGTGCATTTTTTCTTTTGACTTCTTTCCATTCACCTTCCTCCTCTAGAACTGTAGCAGTAACACATGCTACCTGAGCTGAAGAACCTTTCAATTTGAATTTTCCTGAGTCAACCATCTTTTGCAGGAGTTCTTTGAAGACAAAACACTCCTGGATGGGATGCCCCAACATTTGATGAAAGGGGCAATAATTGGGACGGTCTTCATCTCCTTTCTTGTTTGGCCTTTTGGGCCTTGGAAATTTGAACCATATTATTTTCCAGAGCCGAAATGAAGTAACCAGGAACTTGTACATTTCGGAAAGAGTATGTTTTTCTCTTTAAATCCTCAAATTGTTTTCATCTTTGATCTCTTTGATCATCTGGATGAAACTTCCTTTGTTGTTGGTGCTCAGGAGGTGGATCCCTTTGAGAAGATGAAGGTTTTGAAGTAGAAACAGGTACAGGCGCTTGTTTAAGCATAACTGTAGAAGTTTCTACTTTACCCATTCTCTTTCCTGGAGCTGATGTAATTACATGAGATTTAGCCTTAGCCTATATAAGGGAATCTTCAATCTCTTGAGTGATTGAAGTAAGGTATTGAAACCCTCCTGTGTATTTCATAGGAATCAACGGCGTTCGTAATTCGTTACGTAGATTTTCCACACAAATTGGCAAAAGTTCCTCCTGAGGGAGTGCTAATCTCTAGGAATATGTTAATCCCTTCCAGCAAGCAATGAAATCAGAGAATCTTTCACTATCCCTTTTCTTACAGTTTGTAAGATCGAAAACTGTCATCTTTGGAAAAGTTGAGTTGAACTGAAGAAGGAATTTTTTTCGAAGATCCTCCCATATGGTAATGGACTGTGATTGCAAGCTTGTATACCAGACAAAGGTTGGTCCTTGCATGGTCCGTACAAAGCATTTGAGTTTTACTGCTTCTTGCTGCTCCGGAGTTCCCATCATAGGATCACAACAAGACACGTAATGTGTTAAATGTTGTTTAGGGTCACCTGATCTATAGAAAGTAGGGAATATAGGGTTTCCAAAACTAGATAGAGGAGAGATTGAATCTACCCATTCAGGGTAAACTTTATTTTCTGGTTGAATCTGTGTATGTTTCCCTTCCATAGTTTCTAACCAAGCTGTTAATGACTCAATGGTAGTTATTAAATTTTGAGAAACATCTGGTTGAACTTGGACTTGGGTAGGTGCAATGACTGGAGCTTGGACAAATGTGGTGGTTGGTGCTGCAACTGATGGTACCACTGTTAACTATTGTTGTACTTGACCCATAGGATTAGACCTGTGAGGGTGTACTGATAAAGGAGGATATTCCTGATCCATCTCAGTAGCTACAACAAATTCCTTTGGTTGACTGACTCTAGAATGCTTAAGAAGAAGACTACTCTAAAGTAGTTCTGTATTCAACCTCCTCAATTCCTTCATTTCTTCCTCCTGTTGTGCAAACCTTTTCCTTAGTGAGAGTGATTGGCCTTCTCCAGAGGAAGGATATGTAACCTGATTCTTTCCCCTCCCTTTGTTGGACCCTTTTCGGAGAGGGGTAAGTGGGTTACTCGAAGGATTACCTAGGTTCTGAGTAATCTTTTTGATTTCGTGTACGCACACCTTCTTCATTTTTATCGGTGCGTACATCTTCTTGAGCAGGAACCTCTTCATCTGAGTCCCCTGAGTGAGCCTCATCTGGTGGATCAACAAAAACGGCATTGATGACATTGATTGATGCATAACACATCGCATCCCTTCTATCAGCATTTCTGTGATATTGTATTCTTCCATTTCTTTGATGAGACATTGCCTTTTGTTGATTCAATCCCTCAGGAATTTCTTGATGAACCATAATTTGGACGGAATCTCCTAATAATTTAGCTCTTCGTTCCTCTTGAGGCTTCTTCCCCAATCGAGAAAAGACCGACGTTATCTGAGGAGGGGATTGATGATTTGAAAAAGTCCCCAGTCCAGTGGACTGGGGCTATTCCTGTTGTTCCCACTCAACTCCTCAGAACCTATTTGTTGATTCTGAGGGTTGGTTTAAAAGAGTCCCCAGTCTGGCAAGCTGGGGTGGCTCTTGACATGCTATGTCTAAGACTTTCTTAAAAGCTCTCTTGATCTTGCGAACCTTATTCTGGAAATTAGCTGGATGTATTAACCTGTATCCACTTTTATCACCTGGTTCAAAAGACCGTTGGATGATTTCCGACACTTCTGTCACTTGATGATGTGCTTGCTCCATCAGAAAGGACTGTTCAATATTCTCGTTTGCTTCATGTAGGAGTAATTCAAAAACTTGTTCTCTGTATGCTTGATTTTGAGAGGAACTAGTTGAAGCCTGTTCTTGAGCAATCATTTGATTACAAAAAAAGCCCATTGACTGGGGCCAACCATGGGCAATAACATTTCATGAGACCATTTTCTGGGGGCTTTGCTGACTGGAGGGCACTATAAAATTTAGTGCTCTATAAACACCCCACCCTTGACATGAATACCAAATGGGGCATTGGTAATTAACTGATGCAATATTCTTTTAGTGCACCAAGGCATGAATGTTGAAGGGCTCTCTGCTGCTTTTCACCCTTCGGATATCGAGATACTGATAGAGATGCCAAATCAATCTGATGTTTTAACCCTTCTATTATCTTAAGATGATTTTCATATTCATCATAAGATAATACCTTCTTCTTCAATTGACAAAGATTTTTCCATATGTTGAGACGAATATCATGGATTCCATCTTCCGTCAACATCTTTGGAATGTCATACTGAGAGTCATCCAGAGGCCAAAACATGACTGGTACATCACTTTTTTTCAGTTGTTTTCTCATGTTCAGCATTTCCTCTTTATCATTAAATGAATATTCTTCTACCTGTTTTGACCAGAGTTGGTGTTTCCTTGTTGCTTCATCGGATTCAACAAGATTGGTAGAGAAATCATTGATCAAACTAGAAGATGCATGACTTAGGGGTGGTTCGGAGAATGACCTACACCCTGGGCTATCTTCTGATTGATTAAGTATTTCACTTGCTAGCGATGAAACATCATACATGACTGGTTTGGCATTTGCAAGTGTCTCAATATAAGAGGGCTTTCTCGGCACTACATTTTCCACTGGAGCATTTTCCGGGCAATGTGCATCACTACTGCGGAGAGGACATTCGCAGTGAAATTCATCATCATGGGGAGGACCACCATAATGGGTTACAACAAAAGATGAGATCTCTTGCAACTTGGTCTTCTGACCACACAGAGGGTTCCTGTGGCTTTCATCTGAAGATGAAACTTCAGGATTGAATGAATTGTCATGAAGCAAGCCTTCATGAGGAAGTGTCTGTTGAAGAACTTCAGAATTAATGTTCCTATTATTGGGAAATGAGTGAGTAGAATCTTGAATTCCAACAGATAACTGTCTGAGGGATTCAAGAACTCCATCATCGAGTAAGGCCTTGTTACAGATTGGCCCTTGATCTCCTGGCTGTGTTGGGAAGGTATTTTTCTTAGACGCCTTCTTACTCGCTTTGGAAACCACATGTTGATGAAAGTGGCTGCTCTGAGCAGGTGTATGTGCCTGATCAAGAAATATGGCCAGGTTAAGCTGACGATCTCCACTCAAATCAGGTGTATGTTCCTGACTTGGTTGTCCGTATGATATGGGGGAGTATGACCCACAACCCTCTTGGACTGGAGTAGATGTGTGTGTCTATTCCGGAGTGAATTGTTGACGTGTCACTCCACTGGTAGGGATAGATTTATGTGTCTTTCCCTGAGATTCTGCTGAAGCTTTTATAATATCCTGGCAAGCATCCAGAATATGAGTAGGAATTTGCTTCTGCTCTTTCACCATTGATAAAATATGCTTTGTGACTACAGCTGTCGGAACGGGGATATATGTCCATTCCGTGCTTGGAGTAGGTGTATGTGCCTGCTCCTGTCCTCCTTTTCCTGTCAGTGAATCCTGACAGTACTCAAGTGTGGGGGCAGAGAGTTGAGTCAGCCTCCTATTTGTCGCCGGAGCTTTCCGACTAACTTCTCCCTGTGCTACCAAGCAAGACTGTTGGTAGGCTTGATTAATACTAGCAGGTGTATGTTCCTGCTGATTTCACTTTACCAAACGTGGTTGACGAGCTCCATCATATGTATTCAGACGAGCCTGCTGACTAACTGATGATGTATAAATAAGTGTATGTTCCTACCTATAGTACTCTTCTAGAATTGCCTGGCGGGATTAGCGTGATGCTTCCAGACGAGTCTGCTGGACAGTGGAATTAAAACAGGCAGGTGTGTGTGCTTGCTCGTTGCTTTCCACCAAGTTAGGTTGGTGGGATTCTCTGGATATGGAAGAGATAAGAACCTTCTCACTATTGACCGGATTCCGCCTCTGGTGGTTCATCTTTCCTGCTCGGGTTCGAGGAACCTGAGCCAAACGCCTAGATTTGGTACCCTAATCATGTTGAGGGTGCATTGCCGCACGAGTCTGGTGGTGATTGTTGGTGGGAGCCTTCAGGAAGGACTCCTGTCATCTTGAATTAAGGCCCTGAGGGACCTGCTCATTTACTTCCTTAGAATAATGGAGTGAATGGTGATTGCGTTCTAGGGATAACGAACCGAAATTGTTTGAGACGGTAGTCAGCACCGCCTATTTCTTGATCACTGGTCATCGTTTTCTGGACGATTGGTGTGAGTTGTTCACTTGGAGGGCTTGTCGGGTAGCCTCCAGCATTGGGATGGTACCGTGTTGATGGTACTCCTTAACCATCAAATTTGATACCCAGCGTTGAGGATGCTGAGTAGGTGATGTCATACTCAGAGCGGATGATGATCCAGTAGGAATAGCAGTAGTGGCATTTACAGCAGTAGTATTCACAGGTGTGAATTTGAGAGCAGCCATTATGGAAATGCAGAAGATCTTGGAAAATAGTGCATGTTTGATATAATAGACGTAATCAAGATAAATTCATCTACTACATCTTTTGGATTAGCAAATATGTCAATGATTCTTTTCTTTTCTTTTTCTTTTTTTTTTGGCCCTCTCATTGAGTTTTAAATAGGGGCCTAACAAATAGGTAAAACATCATTTCAACTTGGTTAAGGATTCACGTCGGGTTCACCATTTTTTGTTTCTCTCGGAATTCAGGGATGACCTCCTTGATGGGAGGTTCAAACGTTCCGATCGATTTCTAACGGGTTTGTTCGTATAACCGGAAACATCCAATGATTCCACATCCATTTGGACCTGCTTTCCAAAGTTAGGAACTCATTATTTTGTCGACTGATAAGTCTTAGAAATTTGCATTGGTCGAGAGGATGGGAGGTCAGACTCATCACACCTTTTTGAGGGGAATTATTGTCTACTCTGGGTCTCTCTTTATAGATTTAAGTTATGTTTTTGAATCGTTATTACATTACTAAGTATAAAATGAGCTTTTCCTTTAGATTTGACAATCAATGATCAAATATGTAGGAAATTTAGAGAATCTTTTATATGTATTCGAGGTTCTTCATCGATAGAGAATCATCTGTATTTATTAAAGATTCTTGGTCAATGGTATCCTTCGACATATTTATAAAAGTCTATTAGTCTTTATGATGACCATGCTGGTTTCAAAGCCACTCAGTGGGGCACTTTAAGTTTATTTTCATTCAGAAGGACATGGATTATTTCAGAGTTGGGATCGAACCCGCAGATGGGCTACCTACATATCCTTTATTTGGGAAAAGGAATCAGAACCCACGTAGTTCGAGTAAGGGAGTATGATGTTTATGATTGATGGCTCAAATAAGGATGTCATAATTAAATTTACCCTCTAATCTCGCGTGAGTCATGCTCGGTGTGAGAAACAAGAGGTATTGGTAAAAATTAGACAATTGGACCATGAAAGATGCAATCATAAGAAATGATGTGGGACTTATGTATGTATGTCTTCCCAAAATAGATGAAGATTAGGATTAACTTCAGAGAAGAGATCCAGGAACAGGGTCCATAAAGGTATATGTACTTCATGGAGATTTGAATACTCCAACTTGGGACATACTCCTGGAATGGAGGCCCAAAATTAGGAGAGGATTGATGATTGGGTTTTAATCTTGAGAAGGAATCCCAGATCAAGGGTAAATTAGGATTGATTAAGAGAAATTAAGACTAGGTCTTACTCCTGAGAAGGAGGCCTAGGTTAAGAAACTTGAAAAAATAAGGGACTTGAGGCTTATTCCTGAAAATGATGCCAAAATTTGAGAATGGGACTTATTGCTGAAAAGGAGGCCCAGGTTTAGGGGACTTATAGCTAGGGCTTACTCCTGAAAAGGAGGCCCAGGTTAAAGGAATTATGACTGGGACTTATTCCTGAAAAGGAGAACCAGGGTTGGATTCTCTCATCTTAAAGGATGAGGTTGAATGAATGAAATCTCAATCTTTAGTGACATAAAGATGTGTAAATCACTATGTTTTGAGGGATATTCCACAGAATTCCTTTCAGATAAAGATTTCAAATCAAGAAATCACACCATAAATGGATTTGAAGAGTGTCTTGAAGACTAAATCATGAATAAGAGAGGTGGAATGTCTTAAGAGGGGTAAAATGGGAAATAAGGGCACCCAAAAAGGCAGGGGCGCGCAAGTCCTGGCAGGCGTGCAGGTACTGCGTGGGTGCGCAAGTCTTGGTCACATAGGTATACCTGCATGACATGTTGGATACTTGTGCGGTGTTCAACCAGCAGGGTAATACTTGAGCAACGTTTGGTTAAGGCCTTTAGAATCCTCTTGAGGTTCTTCCAGGAGAGGGGCGCGCAAGTTCTATTGAAGGAGTAAGGCGGCGCGCAAGTGTGGCTATTTCCCTTAAGGGCTGGCCACCTAGGCGCACAAGAGTTGATGAGTTTCAAAACTTAGGCCTTCCTCCCCCTCTTTAGATCTACCGTTATAGGTAAGAAATTACCTTAGAAGTGTTCCAGAAGCTTTGAGAAGAGACTAAGGTGTCGGGAGCTCAAATCTGAGTTTCTGGAAAAATTCCTCCCGAAATGGGGGGCCCACAGGGTCTATTTATATGCAGGAGAAGACCCTGGGCGGTTATCACTTAGGTCATGCAAGTCACTTACGCAGCCATAATGCGTCGCGCAGGTGGACTTGCACAACTATGAGGGAACTTGCGCGACCTATGGGCAATGTTCTCCTTGTTCATCCCTTTGTCGATTTTTGATATTTTCTTTAAAGGATGAATCAATTTGTGCTAAGTCATTTCCATTTACATTCCTTTGGACTCTGTGACAAAAAAGGAGCATCAAAAATGGTCCATGATCTAAAAAAAGATCCCAAACCATACCCATGGATTAGTGTAAGAGATCACTAACCCTTGATGAGTACTCTTCCACAGTCAAACTTCCCTAGTGTAGATGCAGTAGCTCTTGTATGTGCATTGATCATAGTGTGGCTAGATATAATTCCTCCCTAAGGAGATGCTCAAAGTCTGACTCTGAAAGAGTTATCTCAATATGTAACTAATTTACAAAGCTCCATAATCACCCAATAAAACCATACAGATGACTATCCACAAGGACTACCATTTTATCAAATGGAATCCTCACAAGGTAGAAGAAAAATTTGATTGCCTCTAGACAGTCCTCAACCACCTAGGGGTATGTCTCTCCCCAAAACCTACGAGTTAACTACCTATGAAACTCATGCAGCATACTCAACCTCTGTGCATCCTCTTTTGGAACTTCTAGTTCTATAATCTATTCAATGGGTGGTGGTGTAGATATCAAACCACCTTGAGGTGCTATATCTGATAAAGTCCCTTATACCGAACACTCAAAACTAGGAGGATCATCATCGTGATTTCACAATGGAATATTTGATGGTTGTCTTTGTGAAGGTATCCTAAAATAAAATAAGATATACAATAGATAAAATAGTATATATAGGGATCTAACTCAAGAAAGACATGGAAAACACAGCTCATTCCTATAACATTCATGTGCCAATGTTTTTTCCTATAGCCAATTTTTACATATACTAAGTCAAAAGGCATTTGATAAGAGTCCCATTGTATGCATATTTCATCCACCACACCAAAATTGGAATCCCTATCCCATAATCCAAACATGAAACACTAAATATTGTTTCCCCAAACCAAACTCAACACTTTCTGTCCAAAGGCAGAACCTCCTTTAATACCACACGATCATGACCCGACCCACCGTGGTCTGACCAATGACTACCCTAATCTCGGCTCCAATAGGCCAGGGGATAGAGACCACTGTTATGTATGCATATCCCACAAATGGAAGGCATTATCCTAATGTTCCTAAACACGTTCACATATCTACAAGACCAAAAATTGGTGAAATATAACACAACAGAAAGTAATGCATGAATACATATAAAATTCCACAACCATAGTACAATTGTAAAGTAATGAAAGTGAAAAAGGGTCAAATATAACCCCAACCAAAAACTATAAAGAGCCCAAACTTCTCCAAGGAAGATGTCTAAGATCAAATTCAAGATCCTGGAAAACAACTCGGTCTCTCAAGATCAATCTACGCTCCACCCACTCCTATTCCTCCTGAGACACCGTCAAAAGGGTCATAGCATGCACAAGACACAACATGTGTGGGAAGATCCCATGTAGGGGTTAGTATAAAATACTTAGTAGGACACCCCCAAAAGACTAATCATGAATAAACAAGTATATTCTGTTCAATAAAATATATTACAATCATTGTATAACCAAAACTCCTAGATATACTCAAGAAGGACACCACACCACCACGTGGCCACAACCAACTATTGATGTAGGATTCTGCTAAAATAAACTCTTGTTCCAAGATAATCCACTCCACAATCCATTATATCATTGGAGACTCTAATAAAAGAGCTCTAAGTAATTTGGGCCCCACCAAAGAAATATAACTGGTCTCAAAGACCCTAGTACTCATATAGAGGGTAATGCCTAGAACCCCTAAGGGACACTACCAACCCAATCAGAATCAACCTCCTATGTAGGGGACCATATGTCAGTGATTCTGTGAACCCTTCCAATATGTCCTGCTACATAGAGGATCAATTCCCTTCTCAAGGAGGTCACATTGATTCATAAAACCCCACCTAGTGTATAATGATGATAGAGGATCTCACTCCAGTCTCACGTAGGGACACCATGGACAAAATCGGAGATTCATCCTCTATATGGGATCACAATCCTGTAATGTGGGTGTAATGATACATTGTACCCTCAAGGGAAATGGACTGAAGAAACTCAATAATCAAAGAATTGTCCAGACTAAATAATAAAATGGCTAAAGATATCCTTGAAGGTGGTACATGGCATGTACTAGGGGTACACGATGTGTCCAAATATCCCCAAGTCTTCCCATGTGGTAAAGGATAAGGTGACACGTAAACCTTAAAAAACATGGCATGTAGGAACTATACAAAGCTTTTAGATATTGCTAGGATATTTCTTGTACGTTGTTGGATGTGTTTTTGTACCAACCCTTGTACACCTATCCAGGCCCATGTATCCTTAGATGTGTCCATATTCGAGTACATCGCAAGCCACTGGTCATGTTCTTTTTTCTATGTTTATGTACTATTTGAAGTACATTCTGAGCCTTTATGGGAAGTTTACATGGTATGTGACAATGTCACATCGCATGTGATAATTAACTCCAAATGAAACCCTATCACTACAAACTGGAGGTCCCTCACATCGTGTAATCCTAAAATACATGTCGTGTTGATCAAAATTTTCGAGATCTATTAGATCTTCCCCCACATTGACCTAAGCATGTCATGAGCTACTTCACTTGCCACAACCTACAGATTGGTGGTCGGTCGAGCCTTTCCGTCATCTCTGTCCAGAATTCAGGTCCTTGATCTACTCCCAAAATCATTTATTGAGTCATTTATCATAGTGTGTCATACTCGAGAAGAAAAGAACTCAAAAAATCTATTCTAATCTACCTCAGATCAACCACTCCCATCATCTCACCTTGATCGTGGCCTCAATCATGAACTACATGCTTAGTATCAATCTGTTTCACTGAAGAACAGTTGTGCAATGATCATATACCCAGTATTTGTCAAACTGTGGGCCAAAAGAAATGATCATGATGAACATGTGAAGAATGGGGGGAAGAAAACCATAAGACATAAGATGTGAGGAATGAACCGCGACCTTTGTTCCTTTGGCATTAATTTTTTGTCCCATAAGAAGATAGATAAAGCAGAGTAAACCACAATAACCTTAGAAAATTACATCAATTTGAATCTACCAATGATTCTCATAACAATTCTATTCATGGAATAGATCCGTGTTTTTTAGGTATTAATAAATGGGATGGAAATCAAAAAAACAACATACTACGTAGATTTTGGATCAATCATTGAAAATAAAGGTGTTGTGTTTTCTTTGTTGAGAAAATTCATAAACTCCATCGGTGCAACGATCAATGATCTAATCTCAATCTATCATCATTCTCTGAGGAATATCTCAAATGGTCATCTATATCTCCACGGTTTGAGTGTAAAATCCTAGGTAAATCATACTAACTGTATACTTATAAGAGGAATTGGTCTTTCCATCAAAAATAAATAAAAAAATTAATTAAATAATTTATTTTATATATTCACATTTATGATGAATTCTCCATAAACACCCTGTACCGATAAGGTTTATCTCACACATAGGGTAAAACCTGCATTTTTAACTCAACGGTGCTATTGGATTTCTGATTTGGGTCTCCAATATGGGATTTATTCCACTTTTTTTTTTTGAAAACTATGCCTATATGCTATTTAATATATGCAATATATTTCAAACATTTATTCTGGGTACATTGGGCCCTATAATAACATGTTGTCTCAGCACCTCATCTCGAAAAAAGTCTATATCATATCCAAAACTAATACATGGAACATATGAGTCATTATATAACCCCACATAAGTACCATCCCATATACCTCATCCCCACTCGACATGAACACTACTGGACTACATGGAGTGTACCACCCCATACACGGTGTGTAAACACATAGGTCCAATGTTCTGTAACTAGACAAGTACACCCACATAGGGTATGGCCAAAAAAATTACATGGATAGTGGTTTTTTTCCTTGCATGGGGTTTGTTCATGTACCATATAAGGCCATGTGCCCCTAGCACACCCCAAGTCACCACTATTCAACGTCTACCCTTGTAACAAAGCATGTAAGAACTCATCTGACCCAGATAAGAAGAACACATTGTCTTTGTTCGTTGATCTACATGTCATGTACATGGATTTTCCCAAATAAAAACCCCTAAAAATATCCAAACATGCCCGATTTCTCCCCTAAATCAACATATTAACCCCCTTGGGATCTCTAGAAACTGGAAAATATGAATAAAACTTTTAAAAAAACTATACTACGGGGATTTATAGTGAAAATTTAAATATATGAATACATTTAGGTGGAAACCACCAATGTCTCACATCGAATATTCCAGCTATATCTCTCGTACTCTGATCTAGGCCTCGGATTAACCGTCAGTGGTTCCTCCTCCATCTCCCTCTTCTATCCCTCTCCCTATCCATCTCCCATTAACATGACACCAAATACACTAAGGGGATTTTATGGGAAACCAAAGAAGAGAAAAGGGAAAAGAAAAGGAAAAAATAAAAAGAGAAGGAAAAGAGGAAACAAAGAAAATGAAAAGAAAATGTATTTGGGCCCGACCCCAGTGCCTGAAGAAAGGTTATTTATTTACTAGGAAAAATACCATAATATGGACTCAACTAAAAAGATAGAATCTCAATGGAAAACTCGATTTAAAATATACTACCAAATGAACATATGTGACTAAATTAATATTAAATTATATTAAATATTAAATATTCCATGAAAATTTAAATGGCTCAAATTTTCATAAAACATATGTATTAGGGTAAAAATCCTATTATGAGGCCAATTGAGTGGTTAGAAAAAATATCCAAATTAATATTATAGGATAATTTATCTTTTTCCCTCAAACACATATAGGAAAAAAGTTGAAATTTCTCCTAATTTTCAAAACACATGATGACAAAGTTCATCACAAAATATTAACCAAAAATTCTCCTCACCCTTGAGAATCCATATTGTACAATCATAATCCTTGTTCTATAAAAATAACTGGTGAAACTGGAACTATCATGATCATCCAACTACCAGTCTTACAGCGTCTAGAACACTCTCTCCCAACATGTGGTACATTCAACTTTGACCGATATGATTCTCCCCACCAAAAGAGTATACTTATCATCAACTCACTAACCAAACTGAAATCCACATGGCCCATACTATGTCCATCACCAAACATATTGGATAAACATGTCCATATCACTCACACATAAGCACCAATAAAAAACACCACAAAAACCACTCTCAAAAAACTACTTGAATGAGGATCATGACCTCAAAAATCTTATGGTGTGCTCCCATATACAAGGATTTCCTTAAAATTATACCAAAAAAGTTACTGAATTCATGATCACATGGGACAATTCCTAATGAAACTAGGATAACAAGCCTAAAAACACTAACCATTCTATTCACATAGGTTAATTCTAACAAACGGTATCACCCTCAACACTCCCCTTTAACAATGAGTCTTATCCATCATTCCACGATTAACCACATGACCACCATCCACTTGGCCATCGATCCAAATCTATAAGAATCTAACCATTCTCCCTCTTTACTAACCAAGATATGAAAAAAATGAGCAGGTCCACGAAACCAACCAAACCTTCCATATAAAATTATCCATGAGATAGTGAGTACACCCAGTGCACTACTTCCCAAAAACTAGGCATCATCATGCCTAACCTTATCCTGGTGAAATTAGACCTCAACATACCTTACGAGAAATAATTACCACTCCCTCCTAATCCATTAGTGATATAAGGACCAGAGGAACCACCTAGAAAATAACACATGTGAAGAACAACTTCCTCCCAAGAAACACAAACCTACGAGTTTAAAGGAACCAGCACATCAGGGAAACTCAATCACAATCAAATATCCCTCAGGAATCCATTCCCTCATCGACCCAAAAATTGGGAACTCAAATCCCACATTGACCCATAAGGTCTTCCATGCATCCCTTGAAGAAGGGGTTTTGTCTCCACCAAGATAGAATATCCCAACATAAGATCCACATGACCTATCATTAAAATACACACACACACACACACTGATATATATATATATATATATATCTTCGTGTGTGTGTTTTTGTGTATGGTTTAGTTGATTAGAATGAAACCAAGTATATATACAATAAAACACTGTTTGAGTAGTTTTAGACACTTTAAACTATTGAACCACTTTTAGTGAAACTACACACAGAAAGGAAAATATCATGTGAATCCTATATGCATAAAATAATTAATGAATATTGGACTCTTTTAAATGGCCACAGAGCCCAAAAAAATAAACCATAAATCCAAAAACCCAAGAGCATTGCACAACATGAAATCAAACAATAATAAAAACGGAATCTAAGGACAATAACCTCATTCCCTGAAAACTTGAAATTCTTATCTAAAAAGGTGTTCATGACACACTAGTCTAATATCCATCACAAGTTTAGAAACATATCTAGACTACCTATCTACCAAATCCATAAATCATAAAACCTTACATCTCTCATATCATTTTATAATGAACTAGCTTGGGTCGACCTGATATGTCCCTCAATCTAGCTTCCCACAAGATCGGAACAGTGCCTCCCTGAACATCGGAGGATTCTAATGTAACACCTTGAATTTTGTGAAAATATTATTTTTCAAATAAATTTAATTTTTTAAATATTTTTGGGTAAATGTAACACTGATTTTAGAACATGTTACATGCAACATAGAGTGTATCCTTGAATACATGCACCACCGAGTTTAAATGAAATGTAACATACTATTAAAATATTATTATTTAACATGATAGTTATCACCTACTATTGGGAATGGTGGGTATGAATATGATTAAGTATATTATGAAAATATACCATCTACTCATGTATATAAAATTAATTATGTGATTACCATTTAATTAGAAATAAAAATAAAAACTATTTTTAAATAAGTGAGTTTTTTCTAAAAAACTATTTTTAGGCACACAAACCTATTTTACCAAAATAAATTAAAAAAATCAGTTTGGGTGAATGATTTTAAGGAAAATTATATATTATATAATTAGTAGAATATTTAACATTCATCTTATGTGTTTTATAAATAAGATATAATAATAAATCCAATTTTATGGTTAAAACTGTATTTTTCTAAAAAATAGTTTTGTCATCTTATTTCACACATAAATTAAAAATAATTTTTGAAAATTTGAGTACATTTATTTGAAACAAATTTTTTTTTAATCAAAATATCAAAATTATATTAGGCTTAATTTTTGATAATTTTCTAAAAAGGTTTTTTTTTTGAATAGTGGAAAATAATAAATTTTAATTCAAAACAATTTTTATTTTAAATTATTTAAAAATTTACATTATATTTTAATTTAGTTTTCAATTAAAATTAGTTAAATTATATATCTATTAATATAAATTAGTTAATATAAATAAATTCCATATTTAAATTAGATATAAAAACATTATAATCTTTTGAACATTTCCTCTAAAAATTCACTTTCTTGTTGCGTCTGTAGGATTAATTTTAAATTAAATTTTCCAAAATCGTTGAATTAAATTTTGAAAAAAAAATCCATATTTGAAATAAAAATTATATATATTATCAAATTTTCCAAATTAATTATTTTCAAAAATTAATAGAGAAAAAAATAAATAATAATTAATGTTTTTTGGGTAAAAATGGGTTTACCAAGGAAAAACTAAGCATATAATGGTAAAAATCACTTAAAGACATTTATAAAATCTAATTTTTATACATATTTAAACACTATTATATATAATTATCTATAATTATTCATTTTTTAACCTTTATTAATGATAAAAATGTTGGTAGACCTTTTTCATTTCAATGAATTACAAGGGTCCACTCACCTCACTTAAAAAAAGGCAACACGTTCTCTTCACATCTTCACACCTTGAAACTCTTTTTTGGAAAATTACATCCCCATTAAATTCCAAAATTCCATAATATAATCCTATATTCCTTATTTTGGTCATTAATACAACTTAGGAAGTATTTTGGTGCAAACCTAAGAAGGATACCCAAAGAAGAGGTAACGTTCTTCAACGAGCATTTTAATTTTATTTCTTCCTCGACCTCCTTCAATTATTATTAATACATGATGAAATAATAACATAATCATCTTAAATACACTTATATATTGTTATGTTAAGTTAATTATTGAAAAAAAAATCTCAACTTTCATCAAATGCATTGTGAAATCATCTTTTATCTTTAAGGAGGGCTACCGCCTCATGAACTGGAGTCATTCTTTTTTCCATTAATACCTCTCATGGTTGGGTATAATGATGTTATAACATATATATATGATATTTAAAACATAATTATACAAATATATTCATTATATAATAATTATATATATAGTTCCCTTTCCGTAGGGGGTGCAATTACGTCGAACGTGTGTACGATGGACTACCGTCTCGTGAAGAGATGTGATTCGTGTTTTACTAACTCTTTTCATGGAAGATAATAAGGATAAATTTAATAACTTTATGTGATATAAATGATATAATTAGGACATTAATTATATATTTATCATTCCAAAAATATAATAAATTATTTTATTTCTTACCTTTTCACTCATTGAAAGATGATGACATTGTTCTTGTACGTGTTTACTATCACTTTCATGAAGTGGTGTTACACTCTTTTTCATCACCACACTACATGGATAATATGTATAAGTATATATAAAATTTTAATATGTTATTTATGATATTATTATAATTATGTAAATATAAAATATTTCTTACATCATTTCTATAATGATCGTTGAAAAATGGAAACATTACTCATGTATATGCAAAACCTTCTGTCTCCCTAATCATAACATACTTCATTTCTCAACACCATCATTCATTATTTTTATTAAATTTATAATTGAAATATAAATATGATATTTATTAAATAATTTTTATTTTTTTATATTATTTAACCATTATCAAATTAATAGGATCAAATAAATAAATAAAAATATTAATGAAAGACAAAACGGTTATTACCTGAAATTAGATTTTAACAAGAAATTGGTAATAAATGGGTAAAGAATGGTCATAACAAAATAATATAGGGTACTATATATAAAATTATTTTTATATGATATATTTATAATAAACTTATATATATTATACAGAAGGTTAAAACAAGTATGACGGAAGTCGGGACTTAAGGTAAAGGATTTCTTGTCTCTTTTTATTTCTGGGAGTCATAGGAAAATTCACCACTTATTTCTTTTGTGTGATGTATATACTTCCCCTTTTACATTTTATATCAAGAATATATTTATTTTAATGATATTTTATGTTTTATTTTATGTTATTATTTATTGGGGCTTATGATTAAAAAGATTATTAAAGCAGTAAAATATGTTCATCCCACATTTTAATTTTGCGAGACACATGCCATATTCACCATGTATTTATTTTATGGGGTGTTTATACTTCCCATGAATGTATTTTTTAATTATTATCCTGAAAATTATAGTTATTACATATCAATTTTAAGATGAATCATTCATGGGTATTATGCTTCACGTTATTACAAAAGTGGTAATGTATTTTTGTTGTAATCTCATCATTTATCATGATTGTTTATGATTAAGTATCATATATTGAAATATTATAATAATTCTCTTATGAAACTCATGAATTTTCTTATCCAATGGTTATTTTTATAGAATACATTTTTTCTATTAATTTTCTTCTCTATTTGCACTCAATAGTTTGAAATAATGTTTTTAAGGAAAATAATAATTATTTCTCTCTTCATTCGAAAAATTATTTTTTTCCAAAAAATAATGTTTTCTAAAAAAGTTTTCCAAAAAAATTATTCCTTTTCAACATTTTTTATTAAATTTATTTTTACCCATGTTTTACTTTTTTTACAAAAAAATGAAAGGAATATTCATGTCATTTTCCAAACAATGAACGTTTGGATTTAACTAGAAATGTGAAAGCAATTTTATTTTTAATGTGTATAGTATGAAAATTTTTGTTGACCAACATAACCTTTATTTTCATTTAAGATTCCTTTATAATTTTTCAATTTTATTCTCAAAGAAAATTATTTTAAAAATGTTTTTTTTGTTTTAAAATGTTTTTTTTTCAAAGTGTAATGGAAATTTTCCTCATGAAATGTTTTGAATGATTTTTAAATATTACATTATATGTTTTCACGTTTATTTTCATTGAAAATTATTTCCAATATATTTTAGGAATTTTTTAATTTTAAAAATTGATTTTCAAAGAAAATTTATTTTCCTCATAAAATTTACCATGTGATCTATCAAAATTATTTTCCATATAAGATGACATCCTTTGATGGTACTTATAATTTTATAGGGATATTATCCAAGGGTATCATTCTTGTTATTTAATTGGATGGTTTATGTTTATGATGATAAGATTAGTATGAAACATTTTTATCTTGCATGGGGTTGTACCATGATAAAATTATTATGAAACCCACTTTTTTACAGTGGAAATTCATTGATGAAATGAAGAAATAATTATAAAACATGTTTCTTTTATATAGGATATATTATATTTAATTGTGTATGAAACCCATTTCATTTCATGGGTTATGATAAGATAAATGTGTTATGATCTAGTGGAAAACATATGTATGATTTTCAATATATGATGGTGGTTAGGTTATAACCAAGGATGGTGGTTACGTTATAAACAAGAAGGGTGGTACATATATATCCCTCCAATTAATTGGGTATTTATTAATGTTATATGAGATCCTAGAGTATGTAGGAGGTTTCCACAATCCCTAAAAAGTTACACAAGTGGTCATACCGTGCCTGAACTAGGTAAATGAGTAGTTTTTCCAAGACTATCATGTTATGATTGTCTTGGTCGGTACCCTTGAAATAAGATTTTCTATGATTTTTTAAATGACACAAATATATGTCTTATGTTAATGTTAGTATCTAATGTATCATGTTCTTCGATTCTCTTATGGTCCATGTCTTCTGAAATTCCAATATTTATGTCAAGACTTAAGATTGTGATCCTTGATAGGCAAGGTATGGTTTTCATATTTTATGATCATGTTATCATAACATTATTCTCATATTATGTTTATGTGATTCCTTAGTTTATCCTTAATATTAATCTAATCTCACCCTTTCTTATGTTTACACTCCCCAGGTTTTGAATATTGGTTTTATGTAGGTTATGTCTAAGAGGAATAATTTTTTAGAACATATTTATTGGAGATATGGAAGATATTTCACCAAATTGGAATATTATATACCTAGTCTCCAAAATTAATAAACTATTATGGTCCTTAAGTGTTTGTGTGTGTATGTTATGTATTGTATTTTCATATAGAATATGTAATATTGATATATAAAAGGCTTGGGTTGCTATAGTTTGTACAAGGGGAAATGTTTTGTTAAAATTTTGAAACTTGGATGATAAAACTTTAGTAAGATACCTAGGTATATTTATAAGGATGTGAATAGGGATTTCTCTAATGATAAGTATAATAATTAATCAAAGTATAGGAAAATATAGTATAATTTTAGTAAAGGATATAGCTGGTGGTTTCCAAGAAATTGCATATCGTTTTTGGATAATAAAACTAGATGGGGCTCTATTACATAGGCTCCTAAGAGTAACAACTACGAAAAGGGTGTATTGAGTTGGACTCGATCATCAACTGGTGCCCAAAAATGAGCCTTTATACACACCTTGTTTGACACTCCTAGGGGATATGCTTTGTAAATTCACGAACTATTTAAAAAAATCATAAATGATTTTAATATATATTGACTATGATTGTACTTGGATAAACCTAAGGTGTCATAGATTGAAAATAATGTGTCTTGATTTAGACACCCTATAAGTCAATATTTATGGTTATTTAGTTTTACACTATGAATATTATTTATCACAATATGTTTTTTGGTTTTAGTAAATGGTGTGAACCAGAAAGAACTGGGTTAACCTTGAATATAAAATAATGTTTTTGATGGTCAGTAAAATCTGATGATGATTAGAGTAAATGATGTGGAAATTATGACTAATAATTTTTCATGGAACATAATTAACAATATACACCATAACTGACTCTCAGACTCACCAAATAATAGAAGTATTGGCTTCACTAAGAGTTTGGGTAGTTAATACCCTAGAACAAAGTGTACTCTGATTCCCATGTTTCAAGAGTGTTGAAAGGAGAACCCAATTAAATATCTCATTGGAACGGGAAGAAATTTCATGTATGGAAAAGAAGTACAAAAACAAAGTAATTTATGAGGAAAAGGGAAAGTAAAGTTAATATAATGAATGGAAATATGGTGGTCCCTAATGTATTATAAACATATAAATATTTAAAATGTGGAAAGTATATAAATTATGAAAATTAATGGCATGGTGGGAAATATTGTGAATAGAATTAGTAAGGTTGTACATGTAATGGTGTTTATGTTTCTGATTAAGAGACTATGAATAACATATGAATGGAAAGATGTATTATGGAATAAGATGGTGAAACCTGGTTAATTGTTTAAGGATGAGGTGGAATAATTTAAGTATTTATGTATTGTATTCAAGAATTATGTTATATAAATCATAATATATATAAGTATTGTTCAATATAAGTTTTTCCTTAACTATTTATAGGAATATGTTGAATTTTGTAGATGACCTAGAAAACTAATTTAATATAAAAGTTATATTTTATAAAATACAAATTATTAATTTAATATGACCCTTAATATGTTCCCAATGTTGATAAAATGGGGTTTAGTTTGGATAAATAGATTATTTATATCGATAAAGGAAGTTGTATAGTGTTGATGAACTTATAAATGCCAAATGAATTTTTGAAAAAGTATTTTATATTATCATTCACAGATTTTACAACATTTTTTGGATCGACGGAATACATACAATAATATTTTTTAATTAATATGGAAGAATGTATGTCTTTAAAAATGTTTTTGGTAATTATGGTTATTACAATGTTTCAAGAGAGTATATTATGAAGGTATTCACATGTTTGGTATGTGACAATGAAGATATACTTTATGATATATAGTGAATTAATATAAAGTTTATTTTTAGAAATTTAGTGACCTTATTTATTAACTTTGAATTTTGGAAGGGTTATAAGTTCAATCATTTATGGATTGGTTTAAGTATAACTTTGGATAAGGTTTTCTATATTAATATATTACTTCACCATATAAAGATTTTACCATATTAGATAACCATTATTAACCATATTTTACTAGATATATAAGGTTTAACTTATCATTCTATTATGGATCTTATTTAGTTCTTTAGATATGAAAAAATATCTTTTATAGTAAGAGATAAAGTGGAAAATAACCAAGGAACAAAAAAAGGGTGAAATTGTGCCTATAAAATCAAAAGATATCATGTATGTACATTTTAATATGTTCTTAGTTTATATGTAAAAGGAATTACCCAAAATGAGGGAAATGATATTTAAATAAATTTTGGTCATGTTATCATCATTTTTTATGATATCAATTAAAATTTTCATTCCTCTTTTGTTTATGGTTATGTGATTTGTAACCATCTCTAGATCACACACTTTCTTATGATCAATTATCTCTATCACTTTCTATATTTATTTACCCTTTCCTTCCTTGTCCAAATCATCACTTCCCACCTATGTTCTCTTATGTGGAAACCTAGTTATGAGACAATTTAGGTATCATTTATCTTTCCAAATTTTCCTTTTGAAGAGAATTTTTATTATTCATTTCTATAAAGTGGATTTCATTAATGTAATTTTTTAATGATAAAAATTGGATGATCGAGATGAATATTTAGGGTGAAATTAATTTTAAGGGGTGTAGAATGTAACACACCAGAATTTTTAAAACATATTTTTTCAAATAGATTCAATATTTTTAGTATTTTTTATTAAATAAAACACTTATTTTAGTTTTATTTACAAGTAACACTGACTGTAACTATCTATACATTATACACCAATTTTAAACATAATGAAATATACTATTAAAATATTATTATTTAAAATGATAGTTATCACTTAACTGTTGGAATGGTAGGTATGAATAAGTTTAACTAAATTATGATAATATATGGTCTATGCATGTACATTAAATAAATTCTTTGGTGTCTAATTAATTATAAATTAAAATAAAAACAATTTTTATATAAAGGAAATCTTTTGTTTTTCAAAAATAATTTTTATAACATAAACAGGTTTAACCTCAATAAATTTAAAAACAAAATTGGTTGAATTATTTTAATGAAACTTTTATATTATAAATTTAATAAAATTTTTAACATTCATATTATATGTTTTCAAGATAATAGTTAATAATAAATCTAATTTTATGCTTAAAACTGTATTTTTCTAAAAAATAGTTTGGTCACCTTTTTGAGCATCTACATTAAAACTAATATTTAACTCATTTATAAGATTTATTTTAAAACATAAATTTTATTTTTGATATTATTATTTAAAAATTATCTTAAGGTTAATTTTTTAGAATTTTCTTAAAAGGTTAATTTTTTGATTAATAGTGAAAAATACTGAATTTTCATTAAAAACAACCTTTTCGTTTAAATTATTTACAAAGTTGAATTATATTTTAAATTAATTTAAAATTTAAATTATTTAAAATATATATATATTAATCTATTCTAGTCCATATTAATAAATTTTATATTGAAAATGGATACAAAAATTTTATAAACTTTTGAACCTTCCTTCTTTGAAACCCCTCTTTCTCATCACGTCTACCGGATTTATTTTAAATTAAAATTTTTGTATTGGGTGAATTGAATTTCTAAAAATTGATTAAATATTTAGAATCAAAATAATTTATATTATATAATGTGTCCAAATTTATTTTTTAATTAAATTAATAGTGATAATAGTAAAAATTCATTATCCTGGTTAATGTAAAAATGAGTTTTTCTGGGGTTAAAATAAAAAGTATAAGGGTTTAAATGACCTAAAAATTTATAAAAAAGATATTTTATTGAAATATTTAGGCCCTAAAATATATAATTCTCAAAAATAATCTATTTTGTAGAATTTTGGAATGATAAAAACTGGGTACAACGTTTTATTTTCAAACATTTACAAGTTTTTCACTCACCTCACCTATAAAAGGCCACCCCTTATCCCCTCCTCTTCACAATTTAAATCCATTTTGGTTCATAAAATACCAATAAATATCACATTAAAACATCCCTAATATCATCATAGAGTCATTATTTTTCTTATAAAACCAACCTAGGAAGTATTTTGGTGCAAACCTAATGAGATTACCGGACGAAGAGGTAGCATTCTTCAATGAGTGTTTTCATTTTATTTATTCCACCACCTCCTTCGATTATTATTAAACCATAGTAATTTAATAAAAAAATTATATTTTATATAATGATATTTTTTTAAGTTAAGGATCTAAAAACATCCCCCCTTTTATCAAATGGTTTCTGAAATCATCATTCGGTGAACGAAGGACTATCGCCTTATGAACCAATGTCATTCATTTTTCCATCACCAACTTTCACTGTTGGTCATTATGATGGATATAAAGTTTATATGTAGTATTTAAAACAATATTATTCTTATTTAGTCATTATTTCATATATAAATTTTTAATTTAAATTTTTTAGTGTATACGATAACGTCACTCTTGTGTTTGGCGAACTATTGCCTCACGAAGCGATGTGATTCGTTTTTCACAAATGGAATAGATAAAAGATGATAAAGTTAAATTTAATAAGTATATGTGATATAAATGGATTAATTATGACATTATATTCATATTTATCATTATTAATAGATAATATATCATTTTATTTCTTACCTTTTCCCTCACTAAGAGATGATAACATCGTTCGTGTATGGGTGGCCAAATCACTCACACCTAAGCACCAATATGAAACACCAAAAAAACAACACTCAAAAAACCACTTAAACTTGGATCACAACCTCAAAAATCATATTTTGTGCTCCCATATACATGGATTTCTTTAAAATTATCTCAAACGAGTAACTGAATTCACCCTTACATGGGAAAATTCCTAAGGAAACGAGAATAACATGCCTAAAACCACTAACCATTCTCCTCACAGAGTTCAATTACAACAAACAGGATCACTATCAACACTCCTCTTTAACAATGAGGCCTCTCCCTCATTCCACAATTAACCACATGACCACCCTCCACTTGTGAGTCGATAAAAATCTATAATAATCCTACCATTTTCTCACTATTCTACCCAAGGTAGGACAAAAAAGAGTAGGTCCAGGAAACTCACCAAACCTTCCCTATAAAACCATCCATGATATAGGGAGTACTCTTAGTGAATTACTTCGCAAACACTAGGCATCCTAATGACTAATATCATCCTGGTGAAATTATACCTCAACATACCTTCCATTAAATAATAACCACAACCACCAAATTCATTAGTGATAGAAGGACCATAGGCCCCATCTGGAAAATAACACATGGAAAGAACAACTTCATCCCAAGAAACACAATCCTTTGACATTAAAGGAACCACCACATCAGGTAAACTCAATCACAATAAAATATCCCTCAGTAATCCTTTCCATCATTAACCCATAAATTGGGAACTTAAATCCCACATTGACCCATAAGGTTTTCCATGCATCCCTCAAAGAAGGGGTTTTGTCTCCATCACCATAGAATATCCCACCATAATATCCACAAGACCTATAATTAGAATATATATATATATATATATATATTTGACTTTTTTTTTGTGCATGTGGTTTAGTTTATTATAATGAAACCAAGTATATATATGAGAGAACATTGTTTGAGTAGTTTTAAACGCTTTAAACTATTGAACCTCTATTAGTGAAACTACACATAGAAAAGGAAAATATCATGTGAACCCTAAATTACTAGAATAATTAATGAATATTGGACTCTTTCAAGTGGGAATATATCCAAAAAAATAAACCATAAATCAAAAAACCCAAGTGCAACACACTTCATGAAATCAAATGACAATAAAAATAGAATCCAAAGATAGTAATATCATGACCTGAAAACTTGAAATTCCTATCAAAAAAGGTGTTCATGACACACTAGTATAATATCCGTCATATCTTTACACACATATCTAGACCAACTATCTTCCAAATCCATAAATCATAAAACCAAACATCTCCCATATCATTTTGTATTGACCCATCTCTAGTGGAAAAAATGTTTAACACGTCGGAATTTTTCACAACAGTTCTATTAACCAATGTCAAAATCAATAAAAATTGATTTATCATGTCGGTTATTTTATAACTGATGTGATATATTGAATTAGAGTGCTTTATCACATCAGTTATTAAATAACCTATGTGATAATGAAAATCTCGGCAATTTATCACAACGGTTATAAAATAATTAATGTTATAAATAATTTTCTATGTTGGTTATTAAATAAAAGACATTATAAACCTAAAGAAATATTTTATCACATTATTTATTAAATAAACGACATGATACGGATTTTAAATTATTTATCATGCCCCATATTCAATCATTCTGATTTCTTCGATTGGGAAACTTGTGACTCATCTCTTTCACTCGAAAAACCCTGAAAGGATTCTTCAAAGTTGTTCCCTCCAGGCTCTTTTTTCCAACATCATTCACCATCTTTAATATCAATTGATCTATCAGGTCGACTCATAACTCCCAATTAATCCTTACACAACTCGGTTTCATTTTTTATTTTTCGTGATTCCCTAATCTAATTTTTTGAGATGTTATTTTTCTATCTTTGTTCTTGCTATAATGGTATGTTTCATAGTGCTCATTTATACCATGCTAAATTATTTTATGGTAAAATAAACTATAGAAGCGATATCATGCAAGTTTATGATTTTTTTGTGTTCTATCATGTGTGTGTGTGCATACAGGGGGTGTCCAAGTGGGTGGGGGTGGGGGGTTGTCTAAGTTGGTGGGGGTGTCCAGGGGTGGGGGCTATCAAGGGGTTGGGAGTGTCCAGGGGGTGTCAAAGGTGGTGGTGGTGGTGTCTAGTGGTGTGTGGGGGTTGCACAAGGGGGTTGGGGTTGTCCAAGGTATGGGGGTGGTGTCCAGGGGTGAGGGAGATGTCCAAGGGGGTGGGGTGGTGTCTAGGGGGTGAGTGGGCTATCTAAGGGGGTAGGGAGAGTCCAGGTTGGGGGGTGTCTAGGGGTGGGGGCTATCCAGAGGAGTGGGGGGCTGTCCATGGTGTGGTGGCAGTCCCGAGGGTTGGGGGCTGTCTAGGTGGGGGGGGTTGTCAAGGGGGTGGGGGTTGTCTAGAGGGGTGGGGGATGTCCAAGGGGGTGGTGGTGTCCAGGGGGTTGGGGTGGTGTCCAGGGGGTGAGGGGACTTTCCAAGGGGGTAGGGATGTCCAGGGGGTGGGGGTGGTGTCCATGGGGGTGAGTGGGTTGTACAGGGGGTGGGGTCCAGGGGGTGTCCAAGGGGGTAGGGGTGGGGGTGGTGTCTTGGGAGTGGGGGTGTCCAGGGGGTGGGGTGGTGTCCCGGGGGGGTGAGTGGGCTGTCCAAGGGGTTATGGGTTTTCCAGGGGTGGGGGTGATGTACAGAGGGGTTGAGGGCAGTTTAGGGGGTGGGGGCAGTCAAAGGGGGTTGTGGTGTCCAGGGGGTGTCCAAAGGGGTGGGAGGTAGTGTCTAGGGGGGGGATTTCCAAGGGGGTTTAGGTGGTGTCCAGGGGGGAGTGAGGGGCAGTCCAGGGGTGTGGGGTGCCTAGGGGGCTTTTCAGATGGGTTGGGGGTTGCACAGGGGGTGGGGGCTATACAAGGGGGTGGTGGTGTCAAGGGGTGTCCATGGGGTGGGGGTGTTGTCCAGTGGGGTGAGGGGACTTTCCATGGGGTGGGGCATCCAGGGGTGGGGTGGTGTCTAGGGGTTGAGGGGGCTTTCCAGGGGGTGGGGGTGTCTAGGGGGTGTGGGGGCATTCAGGGGGTGTCCAATGGGGTAGGGTGGGTGTGGTGTCCTGGGCGTGAGGGAGATTTCCAATGGTTTAGGGGTGTCTAGGGGGTGGGGGTGGTGTACAGGAGGTGAGGGGGTTGTCCGGGGGTGTCCAAGGGAGTAGGGGTAGGGATGGTGTCCAGGGGGGGATGTCCAGTGGGTGGGGGTGCTGTCTAGGGGGTGAGTGGGTTGTCCAAAGAATTAGGGGTATCTAGGGGGTGGGGGTGTCTATGGGGTGGGTTTTCCAGAGGGGTGGGGGTATTGTTTAAGGGGTGGGGATGTCTGGGGGTGGTGGTGTCCATAAGATGTTCAAGGGGGTGGGGTGGTTTCCAATGGTGTAAGGGGTTGGACACCCCCCCCCCCCACCCCACCCCACCCCTTGGACACAACTTCCCCACACCCTAGAAACCCCCACCCCCATGGAACCCCCCACCCCCACCCCACCCCACCCCTACTAGACAGGCCCCACCCCCTGGACACCACTACCCACTTGGACACCCTGGACAGCCCCTACCCCCGTAGACAACCCCTACCACCTTGGACAGCCACCACCACCCCCTGGATTTCCCCTATCCCCTTGGACACCCACCTTGGTATATATATATCCCAACAGATTCATTGAAACTATTGGCATATTTTAACTTCAGGTAGTCTATACAGTGGATCCTATAGAATCATTGGTATATGGCTATTGCAACTACCATCATGTCAATGGAGTGTGAAACCATTGGGGTATTCTTTCCCAACAGTTTTAGGGGCTATTCCAATGGTTTCAAATCTTTGGGATATTTGTAATTTTCCATAGTGAATGTGTACATATTTTAATATTTATACTTCATATTTCGTTTTTATGGAAGGGTGAATTTGGTATCCTGTTGCACCAGGATGTATTCCTTTTGTACCTTAAGAAGAAAAGATCCAATATGAATTTAAAACTATTATATCTAACTATATTTTTTAATATAATTTTCATGCCTATATTTTTCAAACACGCATAGATTTTTTTTTTATTTCAAAATTGTTTTACATTAAAATTATGATATTTTTCATGTAAATATATATATTTCTTATTTTAAGAAGATGTATAATTTTGAAATTTTTTATATGTAATAATGAGTCAAAGTTGGATTATGACACATCGTATGAGTAATGAATATGAGGATGGTGTTGATGATGTTTTGGAATTTTCTAAACGAAATGTTCCAAGCAGTTACATTTTTTTCTATCCATGACTAAAATGTTTGAATATGAAGAAGTTGAAAAGTAGAGAGATCAAAGATCATATAATTTTTTCATCATTTTAATATGAGTTACCTCCCTTGGATTTGGTATGGTGAAACTAGATAGAATGTTAGATCTATAGATGATGATTATTTTCAAGATGGTAACTCTGACGGAATTGAAGAAATGATTTGTGATATTGCAACATAACAAATTAAGATAGAACTGAAAGTTGCGCGTCTATATGGTGATGTTGAAAACCCATTATCTCCTAGTTGTATGGATTTTATAGTTTTTTCAGTGGTGTTAAAATTGATTAACCTAAAGGTGAAACATGCATGGATTGATATAAGTTTTCCAGAGATGCTACAATTATGGAAAGACATTCTTCCAAAAGACAACGATCTTCCAGATTCACATTATAAGGCCAAGAAAATATTTTTCCTGATGGGATTTGGATACAGGAAAATAAATGCCTTTATGAATGACTGTATGATATATAGGAAGGAATATGAATTTATTTTAGAGTGTCCTAAATGTGGGACATCACCGTACATGTTGAAAGAAAAATCATAAGCTGATTTAGAGATTAAAAACACCCCTTCCAATATATTTTGGTATCTTCCTATAATTAATCATTTGAAATGTTTATTTGATAAATCACATGATGCAATAAAGTTAAGATGGAATGCTGATGAGCGGATATGTGATGGAAAAATACGTTACCCAGCTGATTGTACACAATGGAAGAAAATTGATGAGAAATATCATATATTTGGAAATGAAATAAGAAATCTCAGACTTGGGTTGTGAGCAGAGGAAATGAATCCATACCGAACCCTCAGTAGCAAACATAGTTCATGACCTATTTTATTAGTAATTTATAACCTCTCTCCTAACATTTGTATGAAGCACAAATATGTCATGTTGATTTTAATGATCTCTGGTCTGAAGAAACCCAAAAATGATATTGATTATTTCTTGTCACCATTGATTGATGATTTGAAACTTTAATGGGAGGATGGTATTAGGGTGTATGATTATTTTAAAATAGAATAATTTCAACTGCATGCAGTGCTTATGTTCACTATAAATAACTTCCAAGCATATGGAAATTTGTCTGGATACAGTGTTAAGGGGCATAAAGCATGTCCAATTTTGGAGCACTAGACTTCATGTTGTAAATTGCATCAATGGAGGAAAATAGTTTACATGGATCATTGAAAGTTTTTGCCTATATATCACTCTTATTGAAGACTAAAAATGGAATTCAATGGATCATAAGAATTTTATATTTCTCCAAAACCTTTATCCCGTGATGTGTATTTTGAGAGTGTGGAAAACAATAATGTGACATTGGGAGAGGCACAGAAATCTGGTAATGATTGACATATTTGAAGAAAAGGTCAATATATTTTGAGCTACCATATTGGAGATATTATGAAGTGAAACATAATATTGATGTCATGCATGTGGAGAATAATATCTGCAACAGTTTGATTGGAACATTGTTAGATATTAAATGAAAGACTAAAGATGGGTTGAATGCAAGATTAGACTTACTATCAATGGGAATACACTTGGAGTTAGCTCTCACTCCCAATGGAAGACAAATATTTCCTCCCCCGGGTTATCATACACAATCTAAGTAGGAGAAAATTATCTTTTATTAGTATCTTCATGATATCAAAGTGCCTCAAGGATATTCTTCAAATGTAAAAAATTTTGTCTCTTTGAAGGATTTAAAGTTAATAGGAATGAAATATCATGATTTTCACATCATGAAGAAACAACTTCTACAAGTTTCATTTCATGGAATATTTCCCATCCATGTTAGAAAGACTATAATGAAGCTGTGTTACTTTTTCAATTCAATTTTTAATAAGGCCTTTGATGTGAATGCTTTAAAAAATTTCGAAAAGGATTCAATTTTTATACTTTCTCAATTGGAAATGTATTTTCCTCCATCTTTTTTGGATATAATGGTGCATTTAATGATTCATCTAATTCCAGTAAAAAATTATTGTGGACTTGTATATCCTTGTTAGATGTATCCCTTTTAAATGTATATGAAAATATTAAAGGGGTATGTTAAGAATCTATATTGACCCAAAGCCTCTCTTATTGAAAAGTATATTTTTATTAGGTTGTAGAGTTTTGTACGAGCTACTTGGATGTGGTGGAGCACATAGGTTTTCCTAGATATCTCCATGAATGAATTAATAATGAGGAAAAGGGGATTCGTGGCATGAAAGTCAAATCATTGCCAGCTGAACAGATAAAAAAAATTGAACTATAAATCTTGAATAACCTAGATGATGCTCAACCATATATCACATTTCATATTAAAGAGTTGAAATAATGTCATCCAAAGAATAAATAAATATGGATTTTGAATGAGAAGAACAAAACATTTTTTTCATGGTTTAAAAAGACATTTATTAGTAGATCATATGTATCAAAGGCATTAACATAGTTAGTGGGTCGTTAAAGTTTAAATGTGATAGCATAGTCTGGGAATGACATTAATGGAAATACATTTCATAATAATTCTCAGGACAATAGAAGTGTAGTTCAGAATAGTGGTGTATTGGTGTTTGCAGAAGCAATGCATTTTCTGAGTTCTAAAGACAAAAACCCAATTTCTGCATCAAGTTCATATTATGGAATCATTGAAGAAATATGGGAGGTTGATTACTTTAAAATTAAAGTTCAGGTTTTTAACTAAAAATGGTATATCGGTAACAACAGTGTTAGACACATTGAATTTGTAATGACAGTTGTTAATCTGAATATATTAGAAGACATAGAATATTCTTTTATAAAGGAAACACATGAAAAATAGATTTTCTTTGTAGTTGATCACTCAAATATGCATTGGTCTATTGTTTTACAAGGGAAAAAAATATGTTGGTGAGGATCAAATTGAAGAAGATAATTATTTATGTTAGATCCCTACTTCCATGGAAAGATTAGCAGAACATAGTGATGAGCATGTTGGAGACATGGTTTGTTCAATAAGGAATGATCACGATGAAGGAATTTGGGAAAACAATCAATTTTTACATTACTAATATTATAGGTAACATATGTTTATTTCTTGTTTACATTTATTATTTTCATAAAATGTTATATATTGTAATTTTTTTCTTTATTAAAACGCATATTAAAACAAATAATAGAAGTTATTGTTTATTTGAATTTTGTTTACTTTAGTTTATCATGTTTACCATTTCATAAATTATATATCAATTATTTTTGTTTAATGAGAATTAATTTATCATGTTTACTACATTTACCATGTCTACCATTTTTACCATGTCTACCATGTTCACCTTGTTTACCATGTTTACCATGTTTACCATGTTTACGATGTTTACTATGTTTACCATGTTTACCATATTTTACCATGTTTACCATGTTTACCATGTTTACCATGTTTACCATGTTTACCATGTTTACCATGTTTACCATGTTTACCATGTTTACCGTAGTTTACCGTAGTTTACCATAGTTTACCATAGTTTAGCTTTATGTAACTTATTTATTTATTGATTTTGTAGAATGACAATTACACTACCATGTTTACCATGTTTACCATTTTACCATCATTACCATTTTTTAACATGCTTAACATATTAACCAAGTTTACTATTATGTAACTTAGCTCAATTTTCATTTTTTTGTTTAGATTAGTATTGTAACATTTTAATTTGTATATTTTTGAACAAATGTTCAATTTTTTATTTGAAATATGATGACAGATAAATCAGTTGATCAACCACATGATTCTATAGATAAGAATAATGATCATACCTATGGGGAGTAACATTCACATGCTCCTCTTGATGTTCATCAATCTTCCTCATGTTCACCCATAACGACAAACAAGATTTCAAGAGTTGGTAAATGTGGGTTCACACATTTACCAAAATTATCACTTGCTCGTGCACAGGACCACAGGATACTCATTTATTTTGATGAGAATTATATTCCTAGAGGTCCAAATGAAAAATATTTTAAGAGGTTTGTATCAACTTAGGGTAAGAGAAAAATAAGAATTTTGTATGGTGATTGGAAAAGTGTGGAAAAAGAGATATTATCTTAGTTGTGGGAGATGATTTTTGTAAGACATTTTTCTACTCTTTTCCTATTCATTAAATGTTTCTAGTATAATATTTTTTACCTCTTTTTTATCAGATGAAATTTGATATTTTTGACACTGGAGGAATCAAAAAGAAATGATTATCGATGGCTACTAGGATATGGAGGGAATTCAAATCAACCCTCACATCTGATTTATTTTTTTTTCATAGGAGTCATGACAATCCATGAAATATATATCCTTTTATAGATGAAGACACATAGAGACAGTTTGTTGAATGTAGAAGAAAAGATTCATTTTTGGTAAGGTCAATGTAAACCATTATAATATTTCTTATATAAATGATCTTATTAATGTTTTTTAGTGATTTATTATTATTTATTTAGAGAAAACAAGGACATCTCATCAAGAGATCTAGTCTAAAAATGTATACCCTCATAATTTATCTCAAGGAGGGTATACATTATTGGAAGAACAAATAATGGAAGAAAAATCACAAAACCTAATAGCTGAGTCTTCAATATTTAGAGAGGCTTCTCCTCTATCCCCTCCATCTAGACATGGAAAATATAAGAGAGATCTGATGGGAAAAAAGGGGCAATATCTTTCAGAAAAATCAAGAATCGTAGATGAGGGTATTATAAGATATTTTATTTATTTATTTAAGTTAGCTATATTCTTTATATAATTTGAATTATTATAGAAATGTTCAATTAATTAACACTGCATTCTATTGAGGTGCAGAGTTCACAGGGGGTATTTACAAAAACTGGAAGGCAAGATATTTTATCTGCAACATTGGGAAATCCCGAACATCCTAGTCATGTATGAGGATATCTGATGGGTTTATATGTAATAAAAGTGTTTCCAGGTTCTTCAATTTCTTCGATTGAGGGTGTTTATAAAAAAATATAATCCTTGGAGGCTGAAGATCATAATATTAATGCTATGATGGAGGAAAATATTAGAGCATCAGTACAATCTATATTTGCAGACATGAAAAGACAATTTCAGACTGTAGCTCCCACTCCCCCACCTCATCCTGTGGAACCCATTTTTTATCCTACTCATCCTCCACAGATTCCTACTTATTTCGAGTTATATGTTGAAAAACCTCAACATCATGTAGTAGAATATGGGATGGTATATTGTATAGGAGATACAATTCATCATCAATAGTTAGAATTAGATAATCATAGGGTCACTGTACAAGATATTATAGATAGATCAGCTCGAGTACCATTACCTAGAGATGAGGGTGGGGGTTGTACAGGGGTTGGGAGGGTGTCCAAGGTGTCCATGGGGGTGGGAGGGTGTCTTAGAGGGTGGGAGTGATATCTAGTAGAGTGGGGGTTGTCAAGAAGGGTGGGGGATGTTCAGGTGGTGTCTAGGGGTGGGGCTTTCTAGGGGTGTGGGAGGGAGGTCCTATGAGATGGGGGTGTCCAGGGTGTCCATGGGGGTGGGAGGGTGTCCAAGAGGGTGGGAGGGTTGTCTAGGGGGTGGGGGATATCTATGAGGTTGGGGTTGTCTAGGGGGTATCCATGGGTGTGGGGGTGTCCAGTGGGGTGGGGGGTTTCCATGGGGGTGGTAGGACTATCCAGTGGGGTGGGGGATATACAGGGTGTACATGGGGGTGGGAGGGTGTCCATAAGGGTGGGAGGGTTGTCCATGGGATTGGGGGATATCCTTGAGGGTGGGGTGGGGTTTCCAGGGGTGTGGGGGTGTCCAATGGGGTGGGAGGGTTTCCAGGGGTGTGGGCGGGCTGTCCAGTGGGGTGGGGGTGTCTAGGGTGTCCATGTGGATGGGAGGGTGTCCAGGAGGGTGGGAGGGCTGTCCAGGGGAGTGGGGTTATCCATGAGGGTGGGGGCTATCCATGGGTAATCTGGGGGTATGGGGGTTTCTAATGGGTTGGGGGTTTACATGGGTGTGGGAGGGACGTCCAGTGGGGTGGGGGTGTCTAGGGTGTCCATGGGGGTGGGGGTGTCCAAGGGGTGGGAGGGCTGTCCAGGTGAGTGGGGGCTATCCAGGAGGGTGGGGTTGTCCAGGGGTTATCCAGTGGTGTGGGGGGTATCCAGTGGGGAGGGGGTTTCTAGGTGTGTGGGAGGGTTGTCCAGTGGGGGGTGTCTAGGGTGTCCAGGAGGGTGGGTGGGTTGTCCATGGGTGTGGGGGTTTTCCAAAAGGGTGGGTCTATCTAGGGGGAGTTTAGGGGTGTGGGGGTGTCCAGTGGGGTGGGGGTTCTAGGGGAGTGGGAGGGTTTTCCAGTGGGGTGGGGGTGTCCAGGGTGTCCCTGGGGGTAAGTGGGTGTCCAGGAGGGTGGGCTATCTAGGGAAGTGGGGGCTCTCTAGAAGGGTGGGGGATGTCCATGGGGTATCCAGAGGTGTGGGGGGTCCAGTGGGGTGGGGAGTTATAGGGATGTGGGAGGGTTGTCAAGTGGGGTGGGGTATCGAGATTTCCATGAGGGTGGGATGGTGTCCAGGAGGGTGGGAGGGTTGTCTGGGGGTAGGGGTTTTCTATGAGGGTGGGGGTTGTTCAGGGGGTGTTCAGGGTGTGGGGGTGTCCAGTGGGGGGGTCAGGGGTGTGGGAGGGTTGTACAGTGGGGTGGGGGTGTCCAGGGTGTCCATGGGGTGAGAGTGTGTCTAGGAGGGTGGGGGGCTATCCAAGGGGTATCCAGGGGTGTGGGGGTGTCTGGTGGGGTTGGGGGGTTCCAGGGCATGGGAGGGTTTTCCATTGGGGTGGGGGTGTCTAGGGGGTCCATGGGGGTGGGAGGGGGTCTGAAAGGGTGGGAGGGTTGTCCAAGGGAGTGGGGGCTATCCAGGAGGGTGGGGGTTGTCCCGGGGTGTCCAGTGTTGTGGGGTGTCCAGGGAGGTGGGGGTTTTTAAGGGTGTGGGAGGGTTTTATTAGTGGGGTGGGGTGTCTATGTTGTCCATGGGGTATTTGGGTGTCCAAAATGGTTAGAGGGATTTCTAGGGGATGGGGTCTATCCAGGAGGTTGGGGCTGTCCATGTGGTGTCCATGTGTAGGGGGGTGTCCAGTGTGGTGGGGTTACTAGGGGTGTGGGAGGGTTGTCTAGTGGGGTGGGGGTGTCCAGGGTGTCCATGGGGGTGGGAGGGTGTCCAAGAGGGTGGGAGGTCTGTCAAGGGGGTGGGGGCTATCCTGGAGGGTGGGGGCTATCTAGGGTGAGTCCAGGGGTGTGGGGTGTCTAGTGTAGTGGGGTTTCCAAGGGTGTGGGAGGGTTTTTTAATGGGGTGGGGGTGTCCAAGAGGGTAGGGGCTATCCAGGGGGTGTCCAGGGGTGTGGGGTGTCCAGGGGTTTGGGATTTCCTGGGTTGTAGGAGGGCTGTCCAATGGGGTGGGGGTGTCCAAGGTGTCCATGGGTGTGGGAGGGTGTCCAGGAGGGTGGGGAGGCTATCTTGGGGAGTGTGGGGTGGTCCATGAGGGTGGGGGCTGTCTAGGGGGTATCCAAGGGTGTGGGGGTGTCCAGTGTGGTGGGGGATTTCTAGAAGTGTGGGAGGGTTGTCCAGTGGGGTGGGTGTGTCCTGGGTGTCCATGGGGGTGGGAGGGTGTCCAGGAGGGTGGGAGGGATATCTAGGGGTGGCGGCTCTCCAAGAGGCTAGGAGCTGTCCAAGGGATGTCCAGGGGTGTGGGGGTGTCTAGTGGGGTGGGGGGGTTCCAGGGGTGTGGGAGGGTTGTCCAGTGGGGTGGGGGTGTCCAGGGTGTCCATGGGGGTGGGAGGGTGTCCAGAAGGGTGGGAGGGATGTCCAGAAGGGTGGGGGCTGTACAAAAGTTTGGGGGATGTCCATGGGTTTTCCCGGGGTGTGGGGGATGTCCAGTGGGGTGGGGGTTCCATGGGTGTGTGAGGGTTGTCCCGTGGGGTGGGGGAGTTTTGGTCAGGTTTTAATCAGGTTTTGGTTTGGTATTGGGTTGGTTTTAGTCTGTTTTGGGTCTAGGTCAGGTCTTATTTGGCAGGGAATTGTTGTGGTTGAACGGTTTTATTAAAAAAAATTACATCGGCTATTTTATAACTGATGTAAAAAATTCATGGGAATGGGTTTTAATGTCAGTTATTTGAAAACCGACGTAACAAATGCAAGGGAATGGGTTTTTATGTTGGTTATTTAATAACTTACGTAATAAATGGAATGGAATAGTTTTTTACATCTTTTATTTTATAACCAACATAGTATATATGATTTCATGTCGGTTATAATTTTACCGACATGAAAAAACTCTTGGAAGACTGGTTTATCACGTCGGTTATGAAAATAATCGATGCGATAAATGCTTCGGAGGTGCAGTTTATTACATCAGTTATAGAATAAGTGATATAATAAATTATATACCATGTTGATTATTTAAAAAATGACGCACTAAATCAGGACTCGGAAGTGTTTTTGATGTTGGTTTTTTCAGAACTAGTGTGAAAAACGCTTCGGATTTTTGGTTTTTACATCTTTTTTAAAATAACTAACATAAAAAACAATATTTATAACATCTCCTGTAAAAATGTCGGCCAAAATACGATGTATAAAATAATAAATAACCACCATAAAAAACATTTTCTACACTAGTGCTGCCCGGGTCGACCTGATATGTCCCAAGATCTGGCTTCCCACAAGATCGCAACAATGCCTCCCTGAACATCGGAGGCTGCTGATGTAACACCTTGAGATTTTGTGAAATATTTTTTTTCAAGTAAATTTATTCATTTAAATATTTTTTATTACATGTAACACTGAGTTTAGAATGTGTTACATGCAAAATTCTGTGTAACCTGGAATACATGCTCCACCGAGTTTAAATAAAAATGTAACATACTATTTAAATATTATTATTTAATATGATAGTTATAACCTACTCTTTGGAATGGTGGTTATGTTTAAGATTAACTAAATAATGAAATTATATTCTCTACACATGAATAAAAAATTAATTTTTTAATTACCAATTAAATAGAAATGAAAATAAATACTATTTTTAAATTAATAAAATTATCTCTAAAAAACTATTTTTAGGCACACAAACCTATTTTAACTGAATAAATAAAAAAAACTTTTTGTGAATTATTCAAAGAAAATTTATATATTATATAATCAGTAAAATATTTAACATTCAACTTATGTGTTTTACAAAAAAGAGATAATAATAAATCCAATTTTATGCTTAAAACTGTATTTTCCTAAAAAAAGTTTTCTCATCAGTTTTCATACATAAATTAAAAGTAATTTTTAAAAATTTTAGAAAATATATTTCAAAAAAAATAATTTTTTTAATCAAGATTTCAAAATTATCTTAGTCTGAATTTTTAATAATTTTATAAAATGATTTCTTTTTTATGAATAATGAAAAATACTGAATTTTAATACGAAATTATATTTTCTTTTAAATTATTTAAAAGTATAAATTTATATTAAATGAGTTTTAAATTAAAATTTGTTAAATTATATTTCTGTTAATATAATTTAGTTCATGAAAATAAATTTCATATTGAAATTAGATATAAAAACATTGTAATCCTTTAAACACTTCCTCTGAAAACTCACTTTCTCATTTCGTCTGTAGGATTAATTTTAAATTAAATTTCTCAAAATATATAAATTAAATTTAGAAAAATATATTACAAATTTTGAGTATAAAATATATATTATCAAAATTTTCCAACTTAATTATTTTCCAAAATTAACAGCGAAAACAATAAAAATTAATAGATCATGTTAAGGAAAAATCGTTTAACCTAGGAAAAACTAAAAATATAGTGGTTAAAATTACCTAAAAACTTTTATAAAATCTAATTTATAGACAAATTTAAAGCTTATTATATATAATTATCTATAATAATTCATTTTGAAACCTTTTGGAATGATAAATATGTAGGTACACCATTTTCTTTTCAAATAATTATAGTTGTCCACTCTCCTCACTTAAAAAATGCCACACGCTCTCCTCACATATTCACACCTTGAAACACTTTTTTGGAAACTTAAATCCCCATTAAATTCCAAAATTACATATATTAATCCTATATTCCATATTTTGGTAATTAATCCAACCTATTAATTATTTTTGTGCAAAGATAAAGAGGATACCCAAAGAAGAGGTAATGTTCTTCAATGAGCGTTTTAATTTTATTTCTTCCTCCATCTCCTTAAATTATTATTAATAAATGATGATATAATAACATAATTATATTAAATACAAGTATATATTTTTATTTTAAGTTCATTATTGGAAAACATCTTTACTTTCATCAAATGCATTGTGAAATCATCTTCTGTCTATAAAGTGGGCTACTACCTCACGAACTGACGTCATTCTTTTTTTCATTACTACCTCTCACGGTTGGGTATAATGATGGATATAAGGTATATATATGATATTTATAACATATTTATACCCATTTAGTCATTATATCATATTTATATATATATATATTTCTTTCCTTAGGGGGTAAAATTACGTCGATTGTCTGTACGGTGGACTACCGCCTCACGAAGAGATGTGATTCGTGTTTCACTAACTCTTTTCAAGAAGATAATAAGGATAAATTTAATAACTATATGTGATATAAAGGATATAATTATAATATTTATTATATATTTAACATTTTTTAAAGATAATAAATTATTTTATTTCTTACCTTTTGACTCATTGAAAGATGATAACAAAGTTCTTATAAGTGTTGACCAACGCTTTCACGAAGTGGTGTTACTCTATTTTTCATTACCAAACCACATGGATAATATATATAATTATATTTAAAATTTTAATATGTTATTTATCATATAATTATAATTATGTAAAGTTAAAATATTGGTAAACTCATTTTTGTAAGGATCGTTCAAAAATGGAAACATTACTCATGCTTACGCAAAACTTACTGTCTCTGTGATCGTAACATGCTTCATTTATCAACACCATAATTCATTATTGAAATTAAAAATATAATTAACATATAAATATGATATTTATTACTTAATTTTTATATTGGATACTATTAAACCATTATCAAAGTAATAGGACCAAAAATAACAAATCAAAACATTTATGAAAGACAAAACGGTTATTACCTGAAATGAGATTTTAACGATAAATTCGTAATAAATGGGTAAAGAATGGTCATAACTTAATAATATATGGTATTATATATACAATTATTTTTATATGATTTATTTATAACAAACTTATATTTAATATACCATAGGTTCAAACAAGTATGAAGGAAGTCAGGACTTAAGGTAAGGAATTTCTACTCTCTCTTTTATTTAAGAGAGACATATAAAAATTCACCACTGGTTTATTTTTTATGGTGTATATACTACCCATTTTACATTTATTTATCTTGAATATACTTATTTTAATTACATTTAATGTTTTATTTTATGTTATTATTTATTGGGTATTATGATTAAAAAGATTATTAAAAATATGAGGAATTTCCATCCCACTTTTTACTTCTATGAGACACATGACATATTCACCATGTATTTATTTTATGGGGTGTATATACTACCCATGAATGTATTTAATGATTATTATCCAAAAAATTATATTGATTACATATCAATTTTATGATCTATCATCCATGGGTATTGTGCTTCAAGTTATTACAAAAGGGGTAATGGATTTTTGTTACAATCTCATCATTTATCAGGATTATTTTTTATTAAGCATCCTATATTAAAATATTGTAATATTCCCTTTATTAAACACATGACTTTTCTTTTCCTATGGTTATTTTTACATAATACATGTTTTTTATTCATTTTCCTCTCCTAATGGACTCAATAGTTCAAAATAATGTTTTTAAGAAAAATAAGTGGTATTTCTCTCTTTAGTCAAAAACCTAATTTTTCCAAAAATAGTGTTTTCTAGAAAAGTTTTCAAAAGAAGTTTTTTACATTCTCCACATTATTTTTAAAAGTTATTTTTAACCAATTTTTACATTTTTACAAAAAAAAATGAAATAATATTCATGACATTTTCCAAATAATGCACTTTTGGATTTTACCAAAAATATGAATGTAATTTTCATTTTAACGTGTAAAGTATGAAAAAAAAATTTCACCAACATGACAATTATTTTCATTGAATATTCCTTTAAAAAATTTCAATTTTATTTTAAAAGAAATTTATTTTAAATTTCTTTGTTTTAAAATGTATTTTTTCAAAGTGGAATGGATATTTTCCTCAAGAAAAGTTTTGAATGACTTTTAAATCTTAATTTATAAGTTTTCAAGGTTATTTTCAAATAAAATAATTTCCAATATATTTTATGAATTTTTAGTTTTAAAAATTTATTTTCAAAGAAAAGTTATTTTCCTCGTGAAATTTACCAAATGATCTATTAAAATTATTTTACATCTAAGATATCATCCTTTGATGTTACTTATGATTTTCTAGGGATATGATCCAAGGATATCATACTTATTATTTCTTTGGATGGTTTATATTTATGATGACAAGATTATTATGAATCCTTTTTGTCTGACATGGGGTTGTACCATGATAAAATGATTATGAAACCCACTTTTTTACATGAGATATTCATTGATGAAATGATGAAATAATTATAAAACATGTTACTTCTACATAGGTTATATTATAATAAATTTTTTATGAAACCCATTTCATTTCATGGGTTATGATATGATTACTATTTTTTGATATTGTGGAAAACATATGTATTATTTTTAATATATGATGGTGGTTAGCTTATAACCAATGATGGTGGTTATGTTATAACCAAGAAGGGTGGGATATATATATATCCCTCCAATAAATTGGGTAATTATTAATGTAATATAAGCTCAAATAGTACATGGGAGGTTATCCCAATCCCAAAATAGGGTACACTGGTTGTCATACCAAGCCTGAACTAGATAAATGGGTGGTTATCCCAACACTAACATGTTATGAATTTCTGGGTCGGTACCCTTGACACAAGATTTTATATGATTTTTTATATGACACAAATCTATATCTTATGCCAATGTTATTCAATAATGGATAATGTTATTGTATTCTCTTATGATCCATGTCTTATGAAATTCCAATATTTATGCCATGACTTAATATTATGATCATTGATATGGAAGGTATGGTTTTAAAATTTTATGATCATGTTCTCCTACCCTTATTCTCGTGTTATGTTTTTTTAATTCCCTATTTTTTTCTTAATGGGAATTTGATCTCACCCTTTCTTGTGGTTCCTCTCCCCAGGTTATGAATAATGGTTTTAAGTAGGGTATGTAAAAGAAGAATAATTTTCTAAAACATATTTATGGGAGATATGGAAGATATTTTACCAAATTTGAATATTTTTTACCTAGTCTCCAAAATAAATAAACTATTATGGTCCTTAAGTGTGTGTATATGTTATATATTGTATGTTCATATAAAATATGTAATATCGATGTATAAAAGGCTAGTGTCACTATATTTTGTACAAGAGGAAAGGTTTAGTTAAAATTTTAAATACTTTGATGAAAAAAATATTGATATACCTAGGAATATTTATAAGGATGTGATTAGGGATGTCTCTAAGGATAAGTAAAAGAATTAGTCAAAGTATAGGAAAATGTAGTAGAATTCTGGTAAAGGATACAGCATGTGGTTTCCAAGAAATTAAATATCTTTTTGGATAATAAAACTATATGGGGCTCTAGTATAGAGGCACCTAGGAGTAACAACTCTGAAAAGGATGCATTGAGTTGGACTCTATCAGCAACGGGTGCATGACAATGGGCCTTTCTACACACCTAGTTTAAAACTCATAAGGGATATTGTTTCGAAATTCATCAACTCTTTATAAAAATCATGAATGATTTAAACATATAATGACTATGATTAACCTAGGATAAGCCTAAGGTGTCATATATTGAAAATAAGGTGTCATGATTTAGACTCACAATAAGTGACTATTCAAGATTATGTGGTTATAAACTATGAATATTATTTCTCACACTATGTTTTTCTTGTTTTAGTAAATAGCGGGACCCATAAGGAAATGGTTTAACGTTGAATATAAAATAATTTTTTTGTGGTTAGTCAAATTGGATGATGATTAGAGTAAATGATGTGGTGATTATTCCTAATAATTTATCATGTAACATGATTAACAACATGCACCTTAACCGACTCTTAGACTCAGTATATAATAGAAGTATTGGACTCACTGAGAGTTTGGGTAGTTAATACCCTTGAGGAAAGAATATTCAGATTCATATGTGTCTAGAAAGTTGAAATAATAACCCAATTAAATATATCATAGGAACATGAATACGTTTCATGTGTGGAAAATAAGTACACAAAGTAAGTAATTTATGAGGAAAAATGAAAAGTGTAGTTAATACAATTAATGGGAATATGGGGTCCGTAATGTATTATAAACATATGAAAATTTTAAATGTGGAAGCTATGGGAATGATGAAAATTAATTTTCTCGGGGGAAATCTTGTGAATAGAATTAGTAAAGTTGTACACGTAATGGGTTTTATGTTGATGATAAAGAGACTACAAATAACATATGAAAGGAAAGAGGTATTCTGGAATAAGATTACAAAACATATTTAATGGATTAAGATTGAGGTGGAATAATTTATGTATTTATGTATTAGTATTAAAAAATAATGTTATATGAATCATAATATATATATATGTATTGTTCAATATAGTTTTTCCCTTAAGTATTTATAGGAATATGTTGAATTGTGTAGATGACCTAGAAAATTGATTTAATAGAAAGGTAATATTTTAAGAAAGACAAATGATTAATTTAATATGACCCTTAATATATTCCCAATGTTGATAAAATTGTGTTCAGTTTGGATAATTAGATGATTGATATCAATAAAGTAAATTGGATAGTGTTGATGAACTCATAACTACAAAATGAATTTTTGACAAAGTATTTTATGTTATTTTTCATGGATTTTACAACATTATGGGATCAATAGAATACATCCAATAATATATTTTTTATGTAAGGAGTTTGTAAGCATGTATATCTTCAATATGGTTTTTGGTAATTTTGGTTATTAAGATGCTTCAATAGAATATATTATGAAGGTATTCACATATTTGGTATGTGAGTTTGAATAGATAATTTGTGATATATGGGGAGTTAATATTAAGTTGATTTTTAGAAATTTAGTGACCTTATTTATAAATTTTGACTTTTGTAAGGGTTATAAGGTTAACCAATTATGTAATGTTTGAAGTTTAACATTGGATGAGGTTTTATAGATTAATTTATTACTTCACCATTTAATGATTTAACCATATTGGATGACCAGTGTTAACCTATTTTTACTTGAGATATATGGAATAAAATATCATTCTGTTATGGATATTATTTAGTTCTTTAGATATGAAAAAAATATTATCATTTAGAGTAAGTGATGAAGTGGAAATTAACCAAGGAACAACCAAAGGATTAAATTGTTCCTATTAAATCAAAAGACATCAAGTAAGTACATTTTCATATGTTCTCACTCTAGATGTAAAAGGAAACACCCAAATATTGGAAAATGATATTAAAATAAAATGTTGCCGTGTTAATATCATTTTTGATGATATAAATTAAATTTTTTATTCAAATTTTATTTAAGGTTACGTGATTGTTAACCTTCTCTAGATCTCACACTTTCTTATGATCAATTATCTTTATCACTCTCTAATATTATTTACTCTTTCCTTCTATTTCCAAATCATCATTTCCCACCTATATTCTCTTTTGTGGAAATTTAGTTATGAGATAATTTAGGTAACATTTATGTTTCCAAATTTTCCTTTGGAAGAGAATTTTAATTGTTCATTTCTACAATGTGGGTTCTATGAAGTAATTTTCTAATGTTGATCCTTGGATGATCGAGATGAATTTCGAGGGAGAAATTCAATGTAAGGGGGGTAGAATGTAACACCCCAGGATTTTGTGAAATATATTTTTTCAAATAAATTTAATATTTATAGAATTTTTTATTAAATACAATACTTATTTTAGTTTTCGTTACTTACAACACCGATTGTAACTATCGATACACGCTAAACCAATTTTAAACAAAATGAAATATACTATTAATATATTATTATTTAATATGATAGTTATCACCTAGCATTTGGAATGGAAGGTATGAATAAGATTAACTAAATTATGAAAATATATGGTCTACACATGTATATAAAATTAATTCCTTGGTGTCCAAATAATTATAAATGAAAATAAAAACAATTTCGATATAATGGAAATATTTTATTTTTAAAAAATTATTTTTACTGGCATAAACACGTTTTACCTTAATAAATTTTAATGAATAAATTTGGGTGAATAATTTTATTGAAACTTATATATTATAAATTTAATAAAAAAATTTAACATTCATATTATATGTTTTCTAGACAACTGATAATAGTAAATCAAATTTTATACTTAAAACTATATTTTACTAAAAAAAAGTTTAGTCACCTTTTTGAGGATCTACATTAAAACTAATTTTTAACTCATTTATAATATTTAGTTTAATACATAATTTTTATTTTTTATATCATTATTTAAAAAATATCTTAAGGTTAATTTTTGAGAATTTTTGGAAAAAAATAATTTTTTGATTAATAATGAAAAATACTAAATTTTAATTAAAAACTGTCTTTTTGTTTAAATTATTTACAAATATGAATTAAATTTTAAATTAATTTAAAATTGAAATTTGTTAAAATATATATCTATTAATCCATTTTATTCCATCTTAATTAATTTCATACTCAAAATGAAGACAAAAAGTTTTTAAACTTTTAAACATTTTTTCATTGAACCCCCTATTTCTCATCACATCTACAGGATTTATTTTAAATTAAAATTTTCAAATTAGGTGAATTAAATTTTTAAAAGTTGATTAAATATTTTTTATCATAATAATTTATATTTTCTAATTAGTCCAATTTTTTTTAATTAAATGAATTTTGAAAAAAGTAAAAATTAATTATCATTGTTAGGGTAAAAATGAGTTTGCCAGGGGTTAAACTAAAAGTATAAGGGTTAAAATGACATAAAATTTGGAAAAATATATTTTATTGAAATATTTAGAACCTAAAATATATAATTCTCAATAATAATTTATTTCTGAGTCTTTTTGAATGAGAAAAACTGGGGTATAACATTTTCTTTTCAAACATTTATAAGTGTGTCACTCACCTCACTTACACCCCCTATCATATCCTCTTCACACTTTATGTCCTTTTTGGGTCATACAATACCTATAAATATAACATTAAAACTTCCATAATATCATCCTAGAATCATTATTTTTGGTATATAACCAACCTAGTAAGTATTTTGGTGCAAACCTAAGGAGGATACCCAAAGAAGAGGTAATGTTCTTCAACGAGTGTTTTTATTTTATTTATTCCACCACCTCCTTCACTTATTATTAAACCATGATTATATAATATCCAAATTATGTTTTATATACTGATATTTTTTTATTTTAAGTTAATGATCTAAAAACATCTCCCATTTTATCATATGGGTTATGAAATCATCATTCGGTGAACGGAGGACTACCGCCTCATGAACCAATGTCATTCATTTTTTCCATTACAACCTTTCACTATTGGTTCTTATGATGGATATAAAGTTTATATATAATTTTTAAAACATTATTATTCATATTTAGTCATTATATCATATATAAATTATTAATTTCCATTTCTTAGTGGATATGATAACATCGCTCGTATGTACGGCGAATTACCACCTCACGAAGCGAAGTGATTTCTTTTTAATTAATGCTTTAAATAAAAGATAATAAAGATAAATTTAATAAATATATGTGATATAAACGACATAATTATGACATTATATTAATATTTATCATTATTAATAGATAATATATCATTTTATTTCTTACTTTTTCACTCACTAAAATATGATAACATCGTTCATGTACGTGTGGACTACCGCCTTCACGAAGAGATGTGAATCCCTATATTCATCACCACACCACATGGATGATATGAATAAGAATATTTAATGAAATAAAAAGGTATTTATTATATTATTATCATTATATAAAGATAACATATTAATTAAATCCTTTCTATAATGTTCATTTAAAAATTTAAATGTTACTCATGCATACATATGGTCTACCATCTCTATGATCAAAATGTGCATCATTTCCCAAAAACATATTTCAGGATTAGTATTAAAATTATAATATATGTATAAATATGATAACCATTTTTTTATTTTTAATCTAGATATTATGAAACCATGATGAAAGTAAGATCATTGAAAATAACAAATCAAATCGTATTTGAAAAATATAGAGATTATTACCCTAAACGTGATTTTAAAATGAAATTGGTAACAAACTGGTAAATAATGGTCATACTTAAATAATATATGGTATAATATATATAATTATGGTTACATTATAGATTTATAATAAACTTATATTTTTTATACCATATTTTTTAATGTATAAAAAGGAAGTTGAAACTTAATGTAACATATTTCTAGTCTCTCTTTTATTTTGGGATAAATATGAAAAGTCACCACTTGGTTTTTTGTGTGGTGTATATACTAACCCTTTTACATGTAATATCATGAATACCATTATTTTAATTACATTTAATGTTTTATTTGATGTTATTAATTATTGGGTTTTGTGATTCATAAGATTACTAAAGTGGTAAGGAATTGTTCATCCCACTGTTTACTTCTGTGAGAAACATGCCAAATTCCCAAACTATTTCTTTTTTATCGGGCATATAATTCTCATGAATTTATTTTATTACGATCATCCTCAAAAATATTTGGATTAAATATACATTTAAATATCACTCTTTCATACATATTATTTTTAAAATGATTACCAAATTGGTAATGGATTTATGTAACAATATCATCATTTATCAGGATTATTTATGATTATGTCTCGTATTTTGAAATATTATGTAATACACCTCAAAAACACATGAACTATATTATACACTAATAATTTATATAGAATAACTATTTTATTTTTATTTTTATCTATAAACTCATGATTTATAAAAAATATTAAAAAACATCTTTAATTCCCTCTTTAGTTGAAACCCCTTTTTTCTTCCAAAACGATGATTTCTAAAATGTTTTTTAAAATGTTTCTATTATTTTCCAAATTTTTTATTAAAAATAATTCCAATTTTTTTATTTTTTTCAATATATTTTTAAATTAATATTCATTTCATTTTCAAAAAAATTCTCATTTGGCTTTGATCGAAAATATGAAAGGAATCTTTATTTTAACATGTACGGCATGAATATAATTTTCTACCATCATGAACTTTATTTTATTTCAATCTTTATTTATAATTTTTGAATTTTATTTTCAAATAAAATTATTTTCAAAATGTTTTATGTTTTAAAAAATATTTTTTAAAGTGGAAATGATATTTTTCTAAATAAATTTTTTAAATGATTTTTATAGCTTCCATTATACGTTTTCGAGTTTATTTTCAATGAAATAGATCTCAAAATTATTTTATGATTTTTTTATTTTAAAATTTTATTTTCAAAGAAAATTTATTTTCCTCAAGAAATGATCCATGTGATGTTTGAAAATAAATTTCCATCTAAATGAAATCCTTTGATGTCACTTATGATTTACCAGGGATATGATCCAAGGATACCATTCTTATTATATATTTGGATGGTTTATGTTTATGATAAAAAGATACTTATGAAACCTATTTCTCTTCCATGGGTTATACTATGATAAAAATCTTATGAACCCCAATTATTTTTCTATGAGTTATTATGTGATGAAATGATGAAAAGATTATAAAACTTCTTTATTTTCTATAGGTCATGTTATGATAAATTTTTTTATAAAACCCATTTATTTTAATGGGTTCTGATATAGTGAATTTTTTATAATATTATAGAACACATATTTATGATTTTTATCATGTGATGTTAGTTACGTTATAACCAAGGATGGTGGTTATGTCATAACCAAGATGGGTGAGACTTATCTCTCTATCCAATGCATTGGAAAATTATTAATGTCATATGAGCTCCAAAGGTAAACAAGAGGTTATACAAAGCCCTATAGAGGGTACATGGTAGGTAATCCCAAGACCACAGTTCCTACATGGGTGGTTATCCCAAGAATTACATGTTATGAATGTCTTGGTGGGTATCCTTTAAATAATATTATCTATGGTTTTTTATATGAAAAAAATATTTTTCTTATCCCAATGTTATTCTCTCTTGAATCATGTTCTTTTATCCTATTATGATTCATATATTATAAACTTTTGATATTTATTCCATTAATCAAGATTATGATATTTGATATATAAGGTATATTTTTAAATTTTATGCTCATGATCTCATACTGTTATGCTCACATTATGTTTATGTAATTCCTTAATTTACCCTAACTGACCATCAATTAAAATATTATCTAATGTTTACTTTTCCAAGGTTATGTAGAATTATTTTAAGTAGGGTATGTCTAAGAATAGTACTGTGAGGGATCATATTTATAGTAGATTTTGAATGTCATTCACAAAATTTGAATATCATGTACCTAGTCTCTAAAGGAACTAAACTACTATGATCTTCAATCTTGTGTTTGTGTAATAAATTTGATAATAATAATAAAAATATGTACTATCTATAATGAAAATTTTGGGTGACTATAACTAAACAACTGCAAGGATCTAAATCATATAGTGGGGAGACTATACCCTATGGTTAGAGTGAAATAATAGTATAAAATAACCAAACTCATATATAGGGATGAACATTAGAGTATTCATAATAAATAAACTAAAATGGAATCAATCTATAATACATTGAATGCAGCATACAATCATACAGACTAAATTCATGAAAAACATACAACTGATGGTTTACTATTGAGTAGGACATAAATACTAAATAAACAAAATGAAGATAAATAAATAAAATATTTGGTAAAAACACTAATCCAAACCACATACCTAGTCTCCACCAAGTTTGATCTACACCAGCCATATTTTGAGACTCTACACAAGTGGATCTTCTCGATCAAAAAACACGGGGCCACAACTCCATCCACTACAAAACATGTGTTACAACCTGAATTATACATCTATTATACACACAGATTAAGGTGAACAAATAGGGGTGTGAAATAATTCTCAGTAGGCCACCACCAATGGTAAAACTATAATATTTTTATATAAATAAGTTCATGAACACATGATATTCTCATCCTAGTTAAACAATAATAATATCTAACATAAAATAAAAACAATAATAAAAAGAAGGGGGGAACCAAAAACAAAGAAAGAAATTAACTATAGGTTCTATCCTGACACCAGAGGTAAACATAACCCCCAATCCATCCCACTCTAGAGAATATATAGATCATTACTCAACTAGAAATATGAAAACTACTGTATCTTCTAGGTCTACACAAGTTCTCCAGTTCTTATAAATGAAAGGTCATGAATTTCATACCCTAGTTTTTAACCATAGGAAACAAAATGATTAAGTGAATATACAAAGGTATAGGACTCCAATATCCTGATAAACCATCTGATAGATCTCCACTCCACACATAAAAGAAACCAAAATTTACTAAAATTTATATAAAACAAATAAATCTCTAAATGAGCGTCTGATAGTACACACATTCAAAAAAAAATCCTCCAAAATTTGGATCAATAGTTGAATTTTCCTATTGGATTTCATCTACCCATGGTCCTGATAGATTCAGTGTCCTAGGGAACCCACTCAAGGAAGAATGAACCCACTATATCCACAACATATAACCTCAATCCAAGGTATAACACTCAATTAGAGGGGAGAACTCATCTAAATCATTTATTACCTCCCTAACCTGTCTAACAATAGTCAGCCAATGGAGGAGACAACTAGATCAAATATTTAGTCCAATGTGTGATCTATGATATCCAAATGGTCTCCTCCTAAAACCAAAGTGCTGAGAAAAACTTCCATAAAAATCATGGCCAATATCCAACTAGTAGTGGGATGATCTAAATTGTAACCTAAAGTCAAAAAAGATGAACTCGCAGTTTTGACCAACTCTCATCAAAAAACATCATTGGTCCTCTCTCCAAACTCAGATCTCAATATCCAATAAATAGCCACCACGGGCATTCGATGTAACACCCCAGGTAAATAAAGAATATGACATTTTCATATTTATCCATATTTGTAAATAAAGTATTAATATTAATTTAAAGGGTTCCTATGCTCGATGGCGTACCCAACACGCAACAACGAGTTTCTTTGGATTCTTACATTGCACTCTAATAATAAAATAATATTATTTTAAATGGTAGTTAACATGTAGCCGTTGTAATGGAGGTAATGGATAGAAATAACTAAAATATTATTATATATGTTTTTAAATGTTTTTACATTTATCCAATGAAGGATAGAGGCTTAAAATACAGAAAGAATTCAATTTTAGGCGTATATGCCCTAGTTTTCACTAAAGGTTCACTTATCACCTTTTGATGTTGAAACATCATTAAATATAGTTTTGTTCACTCTTAAAAATTCTTTTGGACCAAATAAAACTCTTATTAAGAATCGGGACATCAAAATTTACTTTGTGTAAATTTTTGGTATCTTTCCGATAAAGTTCATTTTTTAATGAATAGTGTAAAATGTTGTATTTTAATTCAAAACCTATTTTTAATCTAATTTATTTATATGATTATATTATCTTTTGAATTGGTTTTAAAGTGAAATTAGAATATATTTTTACCATTAAATCCAATAGTGTTCGTTGGAATTAATTTCACTTTGAAATCAAACTTAAACCAGTGTCAATCTTTTGATACGTATTGTTTCATAAAAACACGCTATTTGCTCTGACAGCGGGAATTAACTATTAAATTAATTAATGTGACTTATATGTTTTGAATTTTTTAAAATAGACTACATTTTTTAATTCGGAATATCAAATATATCTTAGAGTGAATTTTTGGGATTTTTCTGAAAAACATCAATTTTTGATGAATAGTGAAACCACTAAGTGGTACTTATAAAAACTAATTTTTCCGTTTAAATGAAATTTTGCCATCTTTGTGTTTTGAATTTCAAAAATCCGACATACATGGTTGTCATTAAGAAGTAAAATGTGGTTCAACGGGATAAAAATAATTTTTTTTGGTGAATAGTAACTTATTAAGTTTTTAATCGCGATTAGAGGTAATTAGTGTAGTTTAAGGTAAAAATAATGTTTTAATAATATTAAATGAACTTGACACATGTCCTAACCTCATTGGATGTGTAATGGCCGACCAAGAAAATCCATGGGTCAACTTGGGGACCCCATGGAGCCACTTTGGTTGGGAAATGACATAAATAACTTTTTATTTAATGTAAAAGTAAAAATGACACAAACATCATATGTTTTACGAAAACAATTTTTACATGGGGTTATAAAGATCAGATTTTTTATTATAAATAGTCATTGGAAAGATAAAAATATTTCCTACATCATAGTAATTTATTTATAATTTTTATACATTAAATAAATTAAATTATTTATGACATCATAATGATGTAGCGATGACATCATTATCTGACGATTTAAATAAAATGAGAATATAATGTAAACTCTATGACCTACACATGTCTAAAACTTATTAGATGGGTGGATTTAGATCCCTTATCACCTTATCCACGAATTATATCAATTTGGGACCTTTTAAAACCGAAACACATTTTCAAATAAAGTAATATTTCTCACTTTCCAAAAGTGCCCCTCCTCTCCTCTTATAAAAGGCCCCCACCTCTACCTCATTTCACACACTCCTCAAGCCTTTGGATCGACCAACCCCTTCCCATTTACTCTCTCCACACACCTCTCCTCATCCTAGAGTATTCCCTTTTGGAATAATCCTTTCAAAGGAAGCCTTTAGGCTCAAATCAAAAGGAGTTACACTTTTAAAGGTAATTCATTCTCTCATGTTCATTTGTTTTATTTTGCTTCTACAACCCCCTAAACTCTTTTTATTTACTTCTTTTGTAACAAAACCAGTATCTTAAATATACTAGGATGTTGTTATAATTTTTATTCGAGCTACACTCCCACACAACTACATCAAATGGTTAAAGAACATACGGTTTCCGTGGATGGCGAAATTCTGCCTCCCGAAACGATGATTGTTCAATACTCATTTAACACCTTCAAAGGTGGACATTATGATGTCACTATTTTTATATATGATATATAATATGTTTATGTTTTACTTATGCTTCTGTATTTTTCATTTGTGTCTTACCTTTATGGATTCCATTATGGGTATATGCGATATATTCATTTAAGGAAGTGCGGACTACCGCCCCCTCAAAGTGATTTGATTCGTTAAATACCATATGTGGGACGTATAAAGCATTGAACAATGATATTATATATGATATTATACTGTAATTATAATCTACCTTTATATCATTATGATTCCATTCTATAAAATACGAAATAGAAATGAAATTAGTGTTCATGCGTACGTACGGCTTACCGTCTCCATGAACGGTGCATTTCATTTCTTACCTCTAAATGATTATGTAATGTTATAAATGCATGAATGTACTGGATATATATGACATATATGATATCTAAATCATGAATACAATTCTATATATAATAAACATTTGGCCACACTAACAACATGTAATTGTAAGAAGTCCACTTTCGACTTAAGAACCAAATATCGGCAAAACAAATATTATTAACTTAAATGATTACATAATTTTTATGACATGGTAATAAGTGATATAAAAGGAATAATGAACTTGAAAAAGGTTCTTAAGTAAGTAGAAATTAACTCATGTTAATTATTAAGGAGATTAAAGAATGATCGAGTCAAGTCGGACCCGAGGTAAGGGATCATACTCCTCTCTTTCTTTTTAAGTACACACTTTTATGTCATTCCTTTTAAAGCTCATATTTCTTGTTATTGGGATGATCTTTTATATTACACTTACTGTAATTTTTATTTTCATGTGATGAGAGACCCTATTCTCTCTCATAAATCCATTTTGGAAGTTTTGAGTGGCGTCGTTAGGCTGCCGAACTTTCGTAAGAGATCTAACCTCTCTCTTTCTTTTTAAGTAATCTCCTTTATGTCACTTCTTTTAAGCTCCTCTTTGTAATGTTGGGGGATGTTCTTTTATATTCCTCTTTCTGTAAATTTTATTTTAATTTGATGATATACCCTATTTGATCTCATCAATCCATATTCGGAAGTTTTATGTGGCGCCGTTAGGCTGTCGAGTTTTCATAAGGGATTTTTCATCTCACTTTTATTCCAGTGAGATTTATGCTACATTTGCCACAAATTCCATTGAGTGGTGTATGTACTGCCCATTATTCTACTATTTGTGTAATATAATTTCATTTATTAGTATTTACATCAATGATCTATTGTCCTTCTTTCATGGGGTGTATGTTTTGAAAGATACCCAAGTCGGTAAGGGAACCTTTCACCCTCTTCTTTTTTTAAAAGGCTTATTTTGTTGGGTCTTTTAATTTACATATTGTTATTTTGGGATATGTTCTCATATATCCTTATTGATGTAAATTTTATGTCCAAGTGATGAGATACACTTTTTATCTCTCATCAATTCATTTTGATGTGATGTCGTTAGGCTATCAAGGGAACTTTTTAACCCAATTTCGGTTTCTTTGGGTTCAACATGTAGTCATTGAATATGTCATCCATTGAATAAGTGTGAATGACCTTTTATTGTTTTACACTTAATATCCACTTATATTGGGTGTATTTATATTTGTCACACATATTTTTGAGATTGATTTGTCCATAATTTAAGGATACCTTCTTTATAAGGGATTTCATCACATTTGACATTTCTATTGAGGGTTCATTGTTGTTATGCACCAATTCAATCTTATATGGTGTATATACTATCCTTTGGAGTATTATATCATGAATCCATTTATTCTCATGATATTATAAAGTTATGACTAAATGTTATTCCTCAATTATTGTATTCAAGTGTCTCTAATTTTGGTAAAACCACTTTAACCAAAATATCATTTTAAATGTTTTAATTATTTGTTCTTATTAATATCCATGTTTTCAAAATGGTTTTAAGGATTTATTTATATGGATATTAATGGTTTAAAATTTTAAGCTTCAAGGTTGTGTGGGACACTTTGATTCAAAAATCTCTTTATTAAATGTTTTAAATGGTTTTGGAAATGGTTTCTTTTTTAATGGATTCATTATACTAAAATGTTGTATTGTGATTGAAATGTGGAAATGTTATGTTTCCTTTATGCATGTTTTATGTGACACATTTATGTTATGTTTCTTGAGAATTGTTATGAAAACGGGTGGTTTCGTGATAAACTAAGGGCTGGTGAGCCCGATATAGCTCTCCAATGCATTGGGTAACGCAAAGGAGTGAAACGTTAAGGTTTCTCCGAATAGATTTAGGGAATATACTGTGATGGATATTCCAAATGTAACCAAGAGGGTTACTCCCTACGTTAGAATGTTATGAATGCCTCAAGTTACCTTTATGTCTTATTATTTCTATTATTTATTCATGGTTTGATGAGGTAAGTTAAAGTGCCTTTGTTTTATGGGTAAAGTATGATTTCATTCTTATGTATATATGAACTCATGTTTCCTTTCCATATTTTTTTATAACCCTTACTGATATTTTTATGCTAATCCCAAGTTTTTTAAATGTTTTTTACAGGTCAAGGGAAAGGTACATGATGTGATGATAGCGTCAAGGATGTGTCAAGAAAGAATCCATGTTTTATTTTAAATATGTTTCCGTTGATGGGAAGAATGAATATTGTCTTTTATGTAACCACTTTGTTTAAATGTGGAATGTAATGCACGTTTTATGTCCTAATTCTCTAAAACTCTAAACCTGAAAAGGTCCTCAACGTTTAATCTTGTGATAATTCAAGATTATGTAAGGTTTAAGGCTGGGGGCTTATAGTTGGTATCAAAGGTCGGTTTAGATAACATTAGAGGTTATGGTATTTTCTAAGCATAAGTGACATTACCATAATGGTAAGGATTTCAGAAAGAGTCCTAGTTTTAGATAAAGTGAATGAGTAAGTATATCTTAGTGTTTATCTTCCTCATTAGTACATGATGGTTATGTTGATATACTCACACTGACCTTTTTGGTTTTAGTAAATGGCTGGATCTAGCAGGCACCAAAGTGACAATGGGTTTGAAGGAAACGGTGGTGCTTCTCTGATTAAGAGACTAGATGAGATGGGGGATTCAATGAGGAATCTCATGGTTATTCTAAACCAACTATCAAGGAGTCATGATCAACCACTTCAACCTTGGTGAGTTCTCTAATGCATCATGTACGAGATGGCCAACTCGATGTGGAAATTCAGGTAATAATTATTAAGGTAACCATTAGGGTTTATATGATCCTTACTTTTGAGGTAATTATGGGTTATTATATGATATGCTGGAAAATGAAAAGCATGAGATAAACTTGAGGTTAAAATATGTTATGATCATCTTTGAAGATTTTATCTCATTTTGGGGAATTTTTTAAGAATTATATAGTTTTGGAAAAAGGACAACACGCAGACCGTGTGACTACCCGTCGCATCGGACAAAGCTGCGGGAATCGAACCCACAACCAAAGTGCGACTGGTATTAATCGCCTACCACTGGACTACGTGAATTCCCTGGTTAGTTTGACCGATTCTTTTTAGTTATATGATTTTATGAATTAAGATTAAGTTGATTTTGGGTTATTAACCTATCATGGAGGATATGTGATTAGGTTAATTACTTTTCAATACGAGATTTTAGGAGCAACTGATGTTGTTTGGAGATAAATGTTACGATTTAACTTGGAAGACTATGTGACTAAATCCTTCAAATATTTAGGTTTCAATCTTAGTTTGGTTTACTTTGAAGAATTTTATGGACAAATTGATTATAGAATGGTCCTCGTTGAACTTTTTGTTTTGTTGGACAAATTTTGGAGATTAAGAATAGATTTTATTTTTATAAAGGGTTATCCTTTTCTAGATTATCTGATCTTGTAATAACCATTTTGGTTTTGGTTTTGGTTAAATCCTAAAGACATGTGAAGTATATAGTTCTCTTTATTTGGATTAGGTGATTCTCTAGAAGTTGATTATAGTACTCTTAATGCGAACAAGTCTCCCTAAATACTCGTCTTTTGGAAAAAAATATGAGTTTGATTAAGGAATCCAGTAAAGGTTGAAAGTCAACATGATAAGTGATTATGTTTCCTTATGAATAAATTCCTCAATAAAAAGTAACTTAAAACAAAAATGTTGTCTATTAACTTTTCCTACTGGGGAACCCAACACCGTTTAACCAATCACAAGTTTGTGATTTTCTTATTGTTAACTTTCTCCTTAAAATGTTTTCTATCACTCTCCATCAGAACATGACCCTATATTTTCTCCTCCATGTCCATGTTTTCCTACATGGAGTCCTAGTATGGGTTAACTCGGGTGACCTCTGTACTTATCTTCCTTTATTTTAAAGTGATTGTTTTACCTACTCTTGTTCCGATGTGGGACGTTCAAGGATGTTTCCAAGCTCAATTTTAAAAATTGCGAGGACGCAATTCCCAAAAGGGGGGAAGGATGTAACACCCCAGGTAAATAAAGAATATGATATTTTCATATTTATCCATATTTGTGAATAAAGTATTAATATTACTTTAAAGTGTTTCTATGCTCGATGGCGTACCCAACACGTAACAACGAGTTTCTTGGGAATCTTACGTTGCACTCTAATAATAAAATAATATTATTTTAAATGGTAGTTAACATGTAGTCGTTGTAATGTCGGGAATGGATAGAAATAACTAAAATATGATTATATATGTTTTTAAATGTTTTTACATTTATCCAATAAAGGATGGAGGCTTAAAATACGGAAAGAATTCAATTTTAGGCGTATATGCCCTAGTTTTCACTAAAGGTTCACTTATCACCTTTTGATGTTGAACCATCATTATATATAGTTTTGTCACTCTTAAATATTCTTTTTGACCAAATAAAACTCTTATTAAGAATCGGGACATCAAAATTTACTTTGTGTAAATTTTTGGTATCTTTCCGATAAAGTTCATTTTTTAATGAATAGTGTAAAATGTTGTATTTTAATTCAAAACCTCTTTTTAATATAATTTATTTATATGATTATATTATCATTTGAATTGGTTTTAAAGTGAAATTAGAATATATTTTTACCATTAAATCCAATAGTGGTCGTTGGAATTAATTTCACTTTGAAAGCAGACTTAAACCAGTGTCAATCTTTTGATACTTATTGTTTCATAAAAATACGCTATTTTCTCTGACAGCGGAAATTAATTATTAAATTAATTAATGTGACTTATATGTTTTGAATTTTGTAAAATAGACTACATTTTTTAATTCGGAATATCAAATATAGCTTAGGGTGAATTTTTGGGATTTTTCTGAAAAACTTCAATTTTTGATGAATAGTGAAACCACTAAGTGGTACTTATAAAAACTGATTTTTCCGTTTAAATTAAATTTTTCCATATTTTTGTTTTGAATTTCGAAAATATGACATACATGGTTTTCATTAAGAAGTAAAATGTGGTTCAATGGGATAAAAATAATTTTTTTGGTGAATAGTAACTTATTAAGTTTTTAATCGCGATTAGAGGTAATTAGTGTAGTTTAAGGTAAAAATAATGTTTTAATAATATGAAATGAACTTGACACATGTCCTAAACTCATTGGATGTGTAATGGCCGACCAATACAATCCATGGTTCAACTTGAGGACCTCATGGAGCCACTTTTGTTGGGAAATGACATAAATAACTTTTTATTTAATGTAAAAGTAAAAATGACACAAACATCATATGTTTTACGAAAACAATTTTTACATGGAGTTATAAAGATCAGATTGTTGATTATAAATAGTAATTGGAAATATAAAAATATTTACTACATCATAGTAATTTGTTTATAATTTTTAGACATTAAATAAATTAAATTATTTATGACATCATAATGATGCAGCGATGACATCATTATCTGACGATTTAAATAAAATGAGAAAATAATGTAAACTCTATGACCTACACATGTCTAAAACTTATTGTATGGGTGTATTTCTATCCCTTATCACCTTATCCACGAATTATATCAATGTGGGACCTTTTAAAACCGAAACACATTTTCAAATAAAGTAATATTTCTTACTTTCCAAAAGTACCCCTCCTCTCCTCTTATAAAAGGCCCCCACCTCTACCTCATTTCACACACTCCTCAAGCCTTTGGATCGGCCAAACCCTGCCCATTTACTCTCTACACATCCCTCTCCTCATCCTAGAGGACTACCTTTGGGCAGAATCCTTTCAGAGGAAGCCTTTAGTCTCAAATCAAAAGGAGTTACACTTTTAAAGGTAATTCATTCTCTCATGTTCATTTGTTTTATTTTGCTTCTCCAACCCCCTAAACTCTTTTTATTTACTTCTTTTGTAACAACACCAGTATCTTCAATATACCAGGATGTTGTTATAATATTTATTCGAGCTACACTCTCACACAAATACATCAAATGGTTAAAGAACATACGGTTTCCGTGGATGGTGAAATTCTACCTCCCGAAACGATGATTGTTGAATACTCATTTAACACCTTAAAAGGTGGCCATTATGACGTAACTATTTTTATATATGATATATAATATGTTTCTGTTTTACTTATGCTTCTGTATTTTTCATTTGTGTCTTACCTTTATGGCTTCCATTATGGGTATACGCGATATCTTCATTTAAGGAAGTGCGGACTACCGCCCCCTCAAAGTGATTTGATTCGTTAAATACCATATGTGGGACGTATAAAGGATGGAACTATGATATTATATATGATATTATACTGGAATTATAATATACCTTTATATAATTATGATTCCATTCTATAAAATAAGAAATAGAAATGAAAGTAGCGTTCATGCGTACGTACGGCTTACCGTCTCCATGAACGGTGCATTTCATTTCTTACCTCCAAATGATTATGTAATGTTATAAATGAATGAATGTACTGGATATATATTACATATATTATATCTAAATCATGAATACAATTCTGTATATAATAAACATTTGGCCACACGAACAACATGTAATTGTAAGAAGTCCACTTTCGACTTAAGAACCAAATATCGGCAACACAAATATTATTAACTTAAATGATTACATAATGTTTATGAAATTGTAATAAGTGATATAAAAGGAATAATGAACTTGAAAAAGGTTCTTAAGGAAGTAGAAATTAACTCATGTTTATTGTTCAGGAGATTAAATAACGATCGAGTCAAGTCGGACCCGAGGTAAGGGATCATACTCCTCTCTTTCTTTTTAAGTGCACACTTTTATTTCATTCCTTTTAAAGCTCATATTTCTTGTTATTGGGATGATCTTTTATATTAAACTTACTGTAATTTTTATGTTCATGTGATGAGAGACCCTATTCTCTCTCATAAATCCATTTTGGAAGTTTTGAGTGGCGCCGTTAGGCTGCCGAACTTTCGTAAGAGATCTAACCTCTCTCTTTCTTTTTAAGTACTCTCCTTTATGTAACTTCTTTTAAGCTCCTCTTTGTAATGTTGGGGGATGTTATTTTATATTCATATTTCTGTATATTTTATTTTAATGTGATGATATACCCTATTTGATCTCATCAATCCATATTCGGAAGTTTTATGTGGCGTCGTTAGGCTGCCGAGTTTTCATAAGGGATTTTTCATCTCACTTTTATTCCAGTGAGATTTATGCTACATTTGCCACAAATTCCATTGAGTAGTGTATGTACTGCCCATTATTCTACTCTTTGTGTAATATAATTTCTTTTATGAGTATTTACATCAATGATCTATTGTCCTTCTTTCATGGGGTGTATGTTTTGAAAGATACCCAAGTCGGTAAGGGAACCTTTCACCCTCCTCTTTTTTTAAAAGACTTCTTTTGTTGGGTCTTTAAATTTACATATTGTTATGTTGGGATATGTTCTCATATATCCTTATTGGTGTAAATTTTATGTCCAAGTGATGAGACACACTTTTTATCTCTCATCAACTCATTTTGATGTGATGCTGTTAGGCTGTCAAGGGAACTTTTTAACCCAATTTCGATTTCTTTGGGTTCAACATGTAGTCATTGAATATGTCATCCATTGAATATGTGTGAATGACCTTTTATTGTTTTACATTTAATATCCACTTATATTGGGTGTATTTATATTTGTTACACATATTTTTGAAATTGATTTGTCCTTAATTTAACGATACCTTCTTTATAAGGGATTTCATCACATTTGACATTTCTATTGAGGGTTCATTGTTTTTATGCACCAATTCACTCTTATATGGTGTATATACTGTCCTTTGGAGTATTATATCATGAATCCATTTATTCTCATGATATTATAAAGTTTTGACTAAATGTTATTCCTCAATTATTGTATTCAAGTGTCTCTAATTTTGGTAAAACCCCTTTTACCAAAATATCATTTTAAATGTTTTAATTATTTGTTCTTATTAATATCCATGTTTTCAAAATGGTTTTAAGGATTTATTTATATTGATATTAATGGTTTAAAATTTTAAGCTTCAAGGTGGTGTGGGACACTTTGATTCAAAAATCGCTTTATTAAATGTTTTAAATGGTTTTGGAAATGGTTTCTTTTTGAATGGATTCATTATACTAAAATGTTCTATTGTGATTGAAATGTGGAAATGTTATGTTTCCTTTATTCATGTTTTATGTGACACATTTATGTTATGGTTCTTGGGAATTGTTATGAAAACGGGTGGTTCCGTGATAAACTAAGGGCAGGTGAGCCCGATATAGCTCTCCAATGCATTGGGTAACGCAAAGGAGTGAAACGTTAAGGTTTCTCCGGAGAGATTTAGGGAATATACTGTGATGGGTATTCCAAACGTAACCAAGAGGGTTACTCTCTACGTAAGAATGTTATTAATGCCTCAAGTTACCTTTATGTCTTATGATTTCTATGATTTATTCATGGTTTGATGAGGTAAGTTAAAGTGCCTTTGTTTTATGGGTAAAGTATGATTTAATTCTTATGTATATATAAACTCATGTTTCCTTTCCATATTTTTTTATAACCCTTAGTGAACTTTTTATGCTCATCCCATGTTTTTGAAATGTTTTTTACAGGTCAAGGGAAAGGTACATGATGTGATGATAGTGTCAAGGATGTGTCAAGAAAGAATCCATGTTTTATTTTAAATATGTTTCCGTTGATGGGAAGAATGAATACTGTCTTTTATGTAACCACTTTGTTTAAATGTGGAATGTAATGCAAGTTTTATGTCCTAATTCTCTAAAACTCTAAACCTGAAAAGGTCCTCAATGTTTAATCTTCTGATAATTCAAGATTATGTAAGGTTTAAGGCTGGGGCCTTATATTCGATGACCTGACTCAAGGCCAAACCAAAATCGGGCATCCCAATATCCCCAAGGTCACATCATAAAGTGACATTCTCCTAGGGACTCCCTAACTACACAAAAGCGTAGAACATGCCCAATGCTAAAACATCCAAAAAGTCCCTTAGTGACCCCCAAATGATCCCCAATAAATGACACATCTATAGGGTGATCCAATAGAACAATCATGTGAAATATAGAATTCAAAATGATCCTCATAACTGCCTCAAAATAATGACCCTCCCCAATAGCTCCTAAACATAGGTCAAATCATGCCACATGGGCATTCTCAACTTCCGACTATGGACACCACTAATCACTCGATCGAAAAAAACCCTGATAGGGAAACCTCAAGAGTCCCTAAGACTCATCTCATTATTACCTAGCTGTAATCACCATCCCACTATGTAAATCCAAAAAAAAGGCTCATATAGCTTTGATCCTCAAACATGGGAGATATACCTCAAATGCTCTAACCCTGAGAAACATGTATCCCCATGAAAGGACAAAGATAGATATCCTCGGAGATACTAATAGATCCCATCTATTGTAATCTGGCTAAATAAGCTCAAATATATTTACTGTAACATGTGATCTAGGATAATCACAAATTTGTCAACCCTGACCTAGGCCAGGCAGCCCACAACCCAACCACCTGGAGGATCCTAAAACCAATCCTCAAAAAAATCCTACTACAATTGATCAGAAAATCCAAAAATCCATATAGTTAGTATCTAAACACTAAATTTATTCCCCCATAATGATATACATGGAAAACTCTTAGAATGGACTACTCATAAGTATAATTTTGAGTTTAGGGTTAAAACATGAAAAAACATCCCAGGTAGGAAAAAGTACACAACATGTACTCCGTGTACACATGGTGTACCCATAGAGTTCCTACCTAGTTGTGTGCCTTAGGAAACATGGTTTTTACTTTCCCAAAGTACATAGTGTGTTCCTTATAGTACATGGAGTGTAACCCCACATGGGTACCTACCTATATACCTCATCCCCACTCGGTGTGTACAATGATGGACTACACGGTGTGTACCACCCTATACATGGTGTGTACCTCACATGGGGTCCCCATACATATACCTTCCCATGTACCCCCACATATGGTTTTTCCAAATATAGAACATGGCTAATGGTTGGGTACCTCACATGTGGTCTGTCCATGTACCCCACATAGTCATATTCCCCCTGAACACCCCATGTCACCAGTACATGGTGTGTTCCCCAAGGGAATGGTGTGTAGTCCCAAAAACTCATCTCCCCTAAATATTAATAACACATTGAAAGTTTTATCTAAACTACACATCATGTACATTGGTTTTCCCAAACATAAAACCCTCAAAATGGCCCAAAGATCGTGATTTCTCCCCCAAATCCACATATCAACCCCCAAGGGGTCCCCGACAACCAAAAAACAATATTAAAACCTAAAAACAACTAAAAATGGTATCTATTATGAAAATTTAAAAAACAATACTACCACAAAAGACTCATTCTAAATATGTGACCCACAATCGTCGCACTCTGCTCTGAGCCTCGAATGAACCCCCAGTGAAACCTTCTCCCCCACCCTCTTTCCTTCCTCTCTCTCTCCCTCTCTCAACCACATAGAAGAAAAGTCTCTAAGTGGCATGAAAAATAATAACAAGGGGATAAAGAAGAAAATAAAATGAAAAATATTAAAGAGGAAATAAAAATGGGAAATTAAAAGGGGTTCAGACCTTGCCCCAATAGTTGATGTAAGATAATGCCTCGCTTAGGAAAACTCCCATTTTAGACTCAACTACATAGATGGAATCATAATCTGGTTCTCCATTTAAAATATATAACTAAGAAAACATTCAAAAAAATAATATTTTAAAAAATAAATATTTATTCTTTTGTGAAAATTTTAACAGCTCTAATTTCCACCAAACACCTATCCTTGGGTAAACAAACTATTCCGGGACCAATAGAGTGGTATGAAATTATCTAAGATCATCTTATAGAAGAATTTATAATTTTTTACCTTAATATTTTGTATGTAAATATTTAGGAAACCAGTAACCTTTCACAAAATCAAAAATATATTATTAAACTAAAAATGTTTTCATGTATAAGTTGCACACGTATATATGGTTCTTCATTATATGGAATGTCATATTGGAAGTATACATTTCTCTAATATATTGGTTAAATCTTTATGTCTCATGAGGTGATATTTGAGGGACTCTAGAATGAACTCAATACACTATGGGACTCTATACACTGTGTTTATGGGACTAGGGTGTGAAATCAATTTACTATGGGATGTTATACATTATGTGATGATGTAGTTTGTAGAGATCCTTAATATTATAAATTATTTCATATGATCATTCTGGTGCCAAAATCTTATTCCTATATTATTTTTTCATTGATCGTGATTACTTAATGAGGTTTATACCCTCATATTACTTAGTTTATATATTATTCAAAAATATTTATTTCCCAAAATATGATTTATGAACTATTTTTTAATGGGTATGTGTAACACCCCATATTTTAGGCAATATTTCTTTTAAAAAAATATTTAATCTCTTTGAAAGCATTATATACATGAAACCCAAAGTCTAAATGAACCTTAATATATTATAACATTATAAACTAGCCATTAAATTTTAGGTATAACAACATATTAAAAAAAATATTTAAAAATGATAAATATATAGCAAATATATTCTTTTTAAAAAATTTATTTTCTTTAAAAAAATACTTTTTCCAAAAAAGCGTTTTTATTTATATTTGTGAGAAAATAATATAATTAATTTTTTTGACATTATTAGAAAACATATTTTAAAATTTTAACATCATTTTTTAACTCAAAATATCAAAAATATTTTTGATTGAATATTTGAATATTTTTTCTGAAAGGATTAACTTTTTTAATAAATAGTGAAAACATTGATATTTATTAAAAACAAATATTATCATTTAAAGCATTTAAAAAGTTTTATTTTTTTTAAAATGGTTTTAATAGTAATATTATTTCAATAATATTTTTATTAATCCAATGTATTTCATTGTAATCAATATTAATTTTAATTTTAATAAAAAAAACTTTTTATACTTAAGAAAAGTTTTTCTTTGGAAGACTGTTTTGTGTATAGTTTGTAGGTTTAATTTTAAATTAAATTCTACCAATTATGTGAATTAAATTTGATAAAATGGATACTATATTTATAATTATAATACCTAAAATTGTATAATTATTTTAACTTAATTTTTGGTTCTATGAATTGTGAAAACAACAAACAATATGTTTCCACAGTTTTGGTTAAAATAGGTTTACCGAGGGCTAAAGTAAATAGATAAGGGTGAAAATGACCTAAATATTTATATAAATTATATTTTATAGATATATTTAGACCTTATATCATATATTATATGATAATATTCCATTTGGGATCCATTTTTTCAGAATAATACAATAATATATTTTATTTTTTTAGAAAATTCTATGTGTGACCTCTCCACCACTTATAAAAGGACACCGCTTATCCTCTAATATACACACATAAAGAGCCTTTTGATCCAATAAATCACTGAAACATTACATTATTTACATCCCCACCAAATACATTGAGTCCTTAGTTTTATTAAAAACCCATCCTAGTGAGGATTTATGTATAAACCTAACGAGGTTGTCTGAAGAAGAGGTATAGTTATTAACCATGTGTTTTTGTTTTATATCTTATTCTGCACCACTAAAATATACATCAACCATGATAAAATAATAAATCCATTATTTTCAATATAATTATATGTTATTATGTTATTTTAATAACATATATTTTTCTATTCTTCCATCAAATGGGAAACAAAACTATAGATTGTGTGTACGGTGGAATATCGCCTTACGAACCGGTGTAATTCATTTTCCAGCGCTACCTCCCATAGATAGATATAATTATGTATTTAATATATATATATATATATTATTTATTCCATAATTATAATTATTTAATTATAATATTACATCTACCTTATTACCTTCCAATCCTTTCAAAAATGATAATGTCTCTTGTACGTACGTGTGGACTACCACATCTACAAAGAGATGTGATTATTTTTTAATTTTATTTTGAAATGGATGTAAATGAAGATATATTTAATTAGTATATATAATATATATGATATAAAAACTGATTCTATAAAATTAAATTATTATTTACCAGTATTTTGTTCCATCCATTAAAAAATGGAAACAACAGTAATGCCTACATATAGTCTACCATCTCCACGAATGGTGTAATTCATTTTTCTATATCTAAATATAATGTATGACTCTAAATATATATATATATATATATAATGAATATATATGATATTTAAATCATGATTAACATTATATATATATATATATATATATATTTGAACCATGATCAAAGTACAAGGACCGAGACTACCAAACTGAAACATGCTTGAAAATGAATCAATTATCACAAAGAAGAGTGATTTAAATAACAAATTTTTATTAGAAGAGTGACAAGATGTAATTAATAATTACTAAATGGTATTATTGATATGAATATGGTTCCGTAAAAAATTTATAATAAAGATATGTTTATTATAATTTTTTTGAATGCGTATGAATAAATTGAAGACTTGATGTAAGGGATTTATATGACAATCTTATTTTAACTCAGATTATTTATGATTTAATTTTTATTAAGGAAATTATATGATACGTATATAATGAAACCCTTTAATTATATTTTCATATGGTTATTTCTATATTATATAGGTTTTACATTCATTTTCCCCACTTAAAGATCTCAAGAGATTAAAATAATGTTTTTAAGGAAAACTGACTATGTTTTACTATTTGATCAAAAAACCTTTTTCTTCCAAGTCCATGTTTTCTCTAAAAAATTAAGAAATTCTTTCAAATTATACAATGATTGATTAAAGTCATTTTTACCCAACTTTTATTTTCTAAAAATATATTTCTCTATAATTTTTAAACTTTTTTCCAAACAAGTTAATTTTTTATTTTTTTAAGAAAAGTGTGAACGTAATTTTTTCTTTTAACTTATATGACATGAAGATAGTTTATCACCTTAATCAACACTCAATAATTTTAATCTTACTTTTCAATATTTCTAGTTTATTATCAAAGAAAAAAATTCCTTAATATTTTAAAAAAATAGATTTTAAATAAGTGGTTTCAAAATAAAAATAGTATTTTCCTCAAGAAATATTCCAGTGGTCATTTTAAGGGATTTTCACTTATGATAACATAATTGATATTAATTGAGATTTAATAAGGATATGATCCAATGATATAATTATTATTCTTTCTATAGATATTTTATGATTAAAATGATGATATATGTACACATCCCATTTATTTTATATAGGTTGTGTTCTGATGAATTTATGAGATTTGTATGACACATGTTTTCTTCTCACGGGTTATGATACTATAAGAATATGAATATTTTATTGTTTTTTGTTACATATATGTACCATTTTTATTATTTCATGGGTAGGAACAGAATTATATATCCCACCAATGTGTTGGCTAATGTTTAATATCTCATGATATAATTTTTGAAAATCTATTCCATGTTCCTGATCTACTATAAAAAAAAGTTGATTCAATTGATCTCATATGGGAAACAAGTCGATGTGATTGATCCACTATAGAAAATAGGTGTTGATTCTTGATTTGTTATGATTTGGTGGTCCTGGTTGTTAACTTTGACATACAAAATGGTTTCTGTACTTATGATGGCTCCGCATTTTTATAATATGAACTTATGTTTCATGATTTATCTATTGTTATATATCACTCTTATGATTCATGTATTTTTAAATGATAATTCTTTATTCCATGAGTCATGTTTATGATCCATTATTGATTGGGTATAAACTATGTTAGATATTTTCAGGATCGCATACCCTAATGATTATCTTATTCCTTCATGTGATCATTGATTAATATCTCCCATGTTTACCTTTACTGAGCATATGAGCTCACATTTTGTTATGTTTCATTTCCATGTGTTATGAAGAAGGGTTTAAGTAAGGTTTTTTTATGAATAGTGATATGTGGGAAGATCTATATGGGATATGTTGAATATCTTTTATGAAATTAGAATATTTAGTATCTAGTATTCAATGTCAGAAAACTTTTATGGTCCATGGGCATGTGTTTCTAAAAAGCGTTGGATAATCATCTAAAGGATGTAATATTTATGTATAAAATTTATAAGTAACTATAATTTGTATTAGAAAAAAGTTTTAGTTAATATTTTGATGTTAGGTTTAGAAAACTTTTGGAAATCCTTGGGGATAATTCTTAGTATATTTTAACATTCTAATGTTTTGTTAATGTCCATGAATAACCTAAGTTAAACCTAAGGTTATATATATTGAGACATAGGTGTCATGATTTAGATATCCTGTGAATTATATTACATGGTTTAATGATTGATCACTATGATTAAGGATATTTGATGATAAAGTAGACCATTTGGGATTTAGTATGGTATTGAGGATAGAATGATGAATTTTAGGTGGTAATGGGTATAATCAAATATTTAAGTACCCTATTTGAGCTTAGTTATATGATTTCATGTATATCAGTAAATATCTCAAGGAATGTTAATTCACGCCCTCAGTGAATGAATATTTAGTTATATATGTAAAATTATAATGGTATGATGGTTTCATCTTAAGTATATAGTTCCTATTAAATTTAATTTTTTGGGAAACTAATTCTTGAAGATATTTTTATTATCAATTTAGTTGAAATTTATGTGATTATAATAATGGATTGGATTTCTTTATATAGATTTCAAATAAATTTCTGAATAAGGGAAGTCACGTTTCATATTCTGAATGAACGTACAATCATTTTTCAATGAATGTATGGATAAGAACTCCTAATAAAAATTAATTCCATAATATATATCTTAATTTCTATCCATTAAGGGTATCTATCTCAGATGTTTGGGGAGAAAATAAACAATGAGGATAAACTTGTTTTATGAGACTTTGTTGATATATTTCTAGAAAAACTACCTAGTCTTCCTCTAAATCGTGAGGTTTGTTTTAAAAAATAAATCATTCATAATACTATACCTATTTTAAAGACTCCTTATAGAATGGACCCAATTGAGTTGCAATAAATGAAAAATAAACTCCAAATAATATTGTTAAGGTATTCATAAGACCAAGTGCATCACTGAGGAGTTAACTTGTTCATTTTTCTAAGAAGAAACATGGGAAAATAGATATTTACATTTATTATCGAGAACATAACAAGAACCCAATCAATAAAAAGTTCTTATACCCTATATAAATGAATTCTTTGTTAACTAGATAGATCTAAATTCATTTCCATGAATGATCATCATTCGAGATATCATCATTTGAGGGTCAAGAAGGATAATGTACCTATAAAAAGAATTCATCACAAGGTATTGACACTATAATTATATAATGATTCCATGTTTTCTTATTAATTCCCCTTCTATCTTCATGGATTTAATGAATATAGTCTTTGTAGATTAACATGATCAGTTTGTGAGAGACTTTATAGATAATTTTATTATATATTCAAATAGAAAGTAAGACCATGAAGATCACTTTAAGACAATACTGAAGACCCTGAGGAAGGATAATCTATAAGAAAACAATACCAAGTTTAAATTTTGGTGATAAATGTTTAATTTTTAGGTCATATAATATCAAGAAAGGTAATATCTATGGATCCATCAAATATGGAAGTTATTGAATGTTGGACCAGATCAACCAAGATGACTGAGATGTATATTTTTCTTTGTTTGGATGCATATTATCAACGCTTTATATATATTTTTACATAATTGTATAATATACTCACCAAGTTATCTCAAAAGGGATCCAATATCCTTTGGAAAGATGAATGTGAGGAAAATATTAAGGAACAAAAGAGAAGGTTAGCAAGATCCCATGTGCTTACACTACCTTACAATGAATACGGGTTTTTAATCTATAGTGATGCATCAAAGAAAGGAATGATATTATTTTTCATATAGAATGATATTTTTTATCTTACACCTCATGAAAATTTAAGGTTCATGATTGAAATTACCCAACTCAAGATTTGGAGTTAGATATAGTAATTTTTGAATTAAATATATGAAGGCATTATCTTTACAAAGAATGGTGTAATATAAATACTGATCATTAAATATTAAAGTTTATATTTCCATAGAAAGATTTGAATATGAGATATAGTAGATGGTTTGAGCTAATTAAATGTTATGACTTTGTAATACAACACCGCTATCGGAAACCAAAAAAGGTGGAAAATTATCTGAGTCCAAAGGAAAATTCTTTCAAATTTATAATTAGTATCACAAAAGATATAATATTATTTGACTTCCAAATGATGGACCAAGAAATCATGAAGTAAGGGGGGATATATTATCTTTCTCAAAAGTGTTTTCAACCTTCTATACAGCTGAAGATTAAAGTGGAGCATAAGGAATATGTGGCAATACAAATGAAGGTGATAGATTTTTCTGAGTTTAACCTTTATATGTTGGAATGATAAGTTTCATAAACCATGTATGTGTTCCTTATATGCCATATTTGAAGAATTATCTATTAGATGAGGCTGAAATTTCATTCTTCTCTATTCATATTGGAAGTATTAATTTTTATAGATATCTAAAAGAGTATTTTTTTGGTATTTAATAAAGAGAGATATTGTAGAGTATATATCTTGATGCTTGGTATGTCAACAAGTTAAGGTTGAGTGATAGAAGTCTAACGAGATGTTACAACCATTTCACATATCAAAATGGAAATGGTAAAACATCAACATTGATTTTTTCATCAAACTCCCCAAAATGTCTAAGGTCCATATTTATATTTGGGTTGTAGTTGGTCACATTAAAAATTCCACACACTTCATTGCAATTTGTCAATATTTATCCATTTATCAGATTTATAGAATATAAATTAATAAAGTGGTAATTTTTCATGGAGTGTGACGTTATATTATAGCTTATCAGGATCTAAGGTTTAAAATATAGTTCTATTCAATTCTTTAGTAGTCTCTGGAAGTCAGCTATTCAAACACTATAGGATATTTTGAGATTTTATTCTTTTTAATTCAAAGGTGGTTGGATCAAAACCTTCATCTAGTTGAGTTTTATTATAAAAATATATTTTGATCGAGTATTTAGATAGATATTTAGGAATAAATTTTTAGAAATTAGTGTGGAACTCCAATTTTATGGGATTAATTTAGAGATATAAAGCTATTGGGACCTGAGCTAGTTTATAAACTGACAGAGAAAGTTAGAACCATTAAATTTCACATCAAAATAGCTCAGAGTTGAAGAAATAGTTATGTTGATAATCATTGGGGATATTTGAAGTTTAAATTTGGTGTGAATTTATTTCTATGAATTTCTCCATGGAATAAGGTTGTGATATTTAGGATGAAATAATATTTGATCCCTACGTATAATGGACCCTTTGATATTCTTGATCAAGTAGGGATGGAAGCTTATCATATGGTGCTTCCAACAAACTTCTATAAAGTTTAAAATTTATTCTATATATCTCTCCTGAGGAAGTACATACATGACACTTAAAATGTACTGATATCATAGGTTATATCACTAGAGCATGATCTTTCCTATGAATAAAACCAGAATAAATCTTGTATCGTAGTGATAAAGTTCTATAGAATAATACTACTCACCAAGTTAAAGTTCTCTAGAGGAATAATAAATTAAAAGAATCTAATTGCGAACCTGAGGATGTAATGAAATGGATATATACACATTTTTTAAAATATTGACATAAAATCAAGGGTGAAATTCATTTTAAGGGTGGGGGAATGTGGAACCCTAAAATTTATAATATATTTATTTTTAAATAAATTTAATCTCTTCAATTGATTATGGTACACAAAACCCTAAGTCAAATTGAAACACAAATTAGTATACCATTAAAAACATATCCATTAATTTGGTGGTAGAACCAGATTTTAAAAAAAAAATTAAAAAAATTAGATGAGGAAAAAATATTTTTAGTAAAGTCCTTATATTCTTCAAAAAAGTATAATTTTTCATTAAAATGGTTTTTATTGATTATTTAGAGAAAATAATACAATTAATTTTTTTAAACTATTGGAAACTTTATTTTACAAAATTAACTTATTTTTTGAAATCAACATGTCATAATTATCATAGAGTGAATTTTATAGAGTTTTTTGAAAGGATTAATTTTTTGATGAATAGTGAATATTTATTTTTATTAAAAAATTTATTTTCAATTAATAAATTTACTAAGATAAATTTTGTTTTTAATTGTTTTAAAATTATTATTAGATAAATTATTTTATTATTAATCCAATTTATGCCATTGAAATTAATTTTATATTAAATTTTGAAATAAAAAATTTCAATACTTAAGAAAACTTATTCATTGGAAAAACAACTTTTTTTATGGGTTAAATTTTAAATAATATTTTTCCAATTATGTGAATTGAATTTGATAAAATGGATTATATATTTTTAATTTCTAAAATTAATATTATTTAATAATTTCAACTTAATTTTTGGTCCTAATTAACAGTAAAAATAGTAAAAACAAATTGTAACAATTAAGCGTAAAACCGGTTTACCGGCTGTTAATCAAACGATATTAGGGTTAAAATGACCTAAAAACTTTTCTAACAATTATTTAATATTTAAAATATATATAATATTATATTTATTAATGGTCCATTTTCTGTCCACTTTTTCTAAATAATACATTAATATATTCTACTCTTTTCATAAATTCCAAGTGTGTCCTCTCTTCTACTTATAAAAGGAACCCCCTTATCCTCTTATATACACAATTAAAGAAACTTTTTTTGGTAAAACCCTACCCAAATATATTCCTTACATCCATCCAAGTGACCTAGAGTTCCTATTATGATCATAAAGTTATCCTAGTAAGGCTTTAGGTATAAACCTATAGAGGTTTTCCAAAGATGGGGTATAGTTCGTGACCATGTGTTTTAATTTTATTTATTTTTCTACCTATTTCGTATATTATAAAAACTAATTAAATAATAAAACCATAATATTTCATATTATATGATTTTATTATTTTTATATAATAACCTATATCCATCTCCTCTTCCATCAAATGGGTAACGAAGTTGTAGATCATGTGTATGGTGGAATACTGCCTCATGAATCGATGTAATTGGTTTCCCATCACCGCCTCTCATAGATAGATGTAAATATGTATATATATGATTTTATGACATTATTATAATTATATAATTAAAATATCACATCTACCTTCTTACCTTCCAATCATTTCTAAAATGATAATGCCGCTCGTGCGTACGTGTAGACAATGACCTCCTTGAAGGGATGTGATTTGTTTTTTATTTTATTTTGAAATTGATCGTAATGAGGATATAATTAATTATTATATATAATATATATGATATAAAACTTATTCTATAAAGGTTAATTATTATTTACCTCTTATTTGTTCCATCGTGTAATAAAATGGAATCTGTGTTCATGAGTACGTACAACCTACCGTCTGCATGAACGGTGTAATTCATTTTTTAAAATATACATTTTATAGATGACTATATATATATATAATTAATATATATTATATTTATATCATTATTAAAAATTATTTTTTTGATTTAACCATGATCAGTGTACAAGTATTGAGATTATCGAACCGAAACATGCATTTAAAATGAAGCACTTGTCACCCAGAATAATGATTTTTAATAACAAATTGTTAATAAATGGGTGATAAAATGTAATAAATAAATATTAAATGGTATTATATATTTTAATATGGTTATATAATAAATTTATAATTAATATATATTTATTATATATGAGTTTTTAATGCATATGAATAAATAGAAAATTTGATGTAAGGGATCTATGTTTCAATCCAATTTTAATCGGGATTTTTTATGATTAAATTTCCATTGAGGAAATTATATGATACTTATATAAAAACAATTTAATTTTATTATAATTTAGTTATTTATATAAGATACATGTTTTAATTTTATTTTTCTCACTTTAAGTGCTCAAAATAACAAAATAATATTTTTAAGATAAAATTACTATGTTTTACAATTTGATCGAAAATCATGTTTATTCCATGTCCATGTTATCTCTAAAATGTTTTAGTATTATCATATTATTTTTTAAGGTCATTTTTATCTAAGTATTATTTTCTATAAAAAAGCAATGTTATATTCCTATCATTTTCAGAATAAGGTACTTTTTTGACTTTTTTACAAAAGTGTTATAGGAAGGTTTTCTTCTAACTTATATAGAATGGATAGAAATTTATACCATCATTTCCACTCAATGATTTGAATATTCCTTTACAAGATTTACATATTATTTTCAAATAAAATTTTTTCCATAATATTTTGGAAATATTTATATTTTAAAGTAGTGATTTCAAAATAAAAATGGTACTTTCCTCAAGAAATATTCCAATGATCTTTTAAAGGAATTTTCTCTTATGGTAACATCCTTGATGTTAATTATGATTTTCTAGTGATATAATCTAGTGATACCATCCTTAATCTTTATTAACATGGTTTATTATTATAATAAAGTGTTTTTTTAAAAAAACAATCTATTTTCCAAGGGTTATGCTATGATGAATTTATAAAATCATTATGAATATTATTTTCTTCACACGGTTTATGATATGATGACCAGATGACTGTTTTATGATCCTATAGAACATAAATACATGGTTTTCATTATGTGATGGGTGGGACCAAAATTATAATGTCCTCCAATTAATTTAGTAATGTCTTATATCTAAAGATATAATTAAGGGAAACAAGTCAATATTCTTGATCCGCTAAGAGAAATTTATTGATGTTCTTAATCCTCCATGGGAAATATTTTGATGTGCATATCATGTGGAGAGTTTTCTTACTTTCAATTTTTTGGGGGATGAAATGAGGGGGGTGGATGAGTTTAATAAATAGACCCTAGTGTCTAGTTTCATGTACGATAAACCTTTTCGATTTTTCTTTAAAAAAATTGTTTCTTATAGGGGAAATTCTCATCCAGTTATGGCCTCCCTCATTTCCAAGTATGCTTTCAATGTCCATGTTTTCTCTAAAAATTATTTTTTGAAGCTTGGAGTTGATAGGGTAGGAATTTTGGTTCTTGGAGTTTCTCTCTCTCTTGCTGGTCTTAGGATACCCACCATGGGAAGGAGTCCATCCTTGCAGTGATTTGGGTCATATTTCCAGGGTTACATATACTTATTCAGAATCTCGTGATGTTGTAGAAGGTGGGAAATGTGCTTTGTAAATTTATATTCCAAGATCACGATACCCATTGTTTGTAAGTGAGAGATTCTCCAAGGACTTTTGTTTGAACTAGATCTGTCGGTGAAACTTCTATCCCACATGCTTATCAGGGGTGGTGAAATTTATTCCTGGTGGAAAAGAGTTATTTAATAAGAACCTCCCATATTTTTCTCTCAATATTACAAAAAGGTTTATTTAGTTGATTTTTTTAGTGAAAGTGGAAGCTTGTTAGAAAATATATAGTGTGGGTTTGAATAGAATAGAATTTTTTTAAGGTGGTGGATGAATCTTCTAGGAAAGTATAGGTTGGAATGGCATAGAAGAATCCAGTGGTGGTAGTTAAATCTTCTTGGTAGATGTCACCATTGAAGGATTTGTCAGTCGAGGTATTGTTTGTGGATCTGAGAAGAATATGTAGGGGTATCCGGAGTTGTGTGGGCATGTTCCATAGGTGTAAGATCAAGATCAAAAATGCGGGTTTTGCAATGGTCTAGTTTTTTCAAATGTTGGTGATTCACCCCATTCACCTAGTTAATTTAAAATTTTTCTATGGAGGTTTTAGATTTTGTGCAGGCTATGAATAGGTTTTACTAGTTCTCAGTGGTGCCTATAGTTCTGGTGACCTCTAGTTTTTTTATTCTTCAGAGGGCTCATTGGGGTTTATATTCATCTTGGCTCATCCTTTAGCAGCTCATTCATCCTCAGAGAGGCAAGTTTCCATGAATATTTTTTTCGGGATGAATTTTGATGTGGAGGAGTCATGTGAGCCTCCTCTAGGTCATCCAGTGGTTTCTTTAGAGGAAGAAGTTACGGTTGAGACCTATCATCCTACGTCCCCCATTCGAAACGAAAGACTTTATGTTGGTGATGCTTCAAAGGGATTTTCATGGGAGAATTCATTGGGCTGGGTATGATCGACCAATAGGTTTTCAGTAATGGAGATGGCGGGTTCCTTCGAGGAGGCCATGGGTTCCCTATGGTCCAAGGAGGATGTCAGTAAAAGCTCTTTGTCAAATATAGTGGGAAGTGGTCTAATAACTTGTTCTCATTCTAAATAATTTCTTTCTATCAACTCATATGGGTATCCATGCTCTTCTTCTGGTTGAAAATCCAGTATTTCATTGAAATAAAGATTTCATTCATGGTATAGAAATTTAGAGGGTTGGATGTGAGGGATAACAATTACCTTCATACTAAATTAATCATGTTTTTTACATTTTTATTTAGTTTCTTTTATTGAGCCTAAACACTCTATTGATTATATTAATTTTATCAAAAAACATATGGGGTTTAATAATTCCTTGCATGAAACTCCCTATAATCAGTATATATGGGTTTTTTAGGAGATAAGGGTTTAGGTGGAATTTGTTGAGGCTTCTCTATTTCAAATTAAAATTAATGTATTTTTTGGGGGTTCATAGGTATTTTTTTCTTTTTGTATAAAATATATGATTCTATGGGTAGGAAGGAATTATTACAGTCTCTTAGAAACTTTAGTGTAGTGAATTTGGAATGGTTTGTTGTAGGTGACTTTAATACAAATGTGGATGCCCAGGATAAGAAAGGTGTAAGAGTTTATCCTATCATTGTAATTTAGGACTTCATTTCCTTCATGGCCTCTAATGGTTGGGGTTCTTAGGTAGTTAATTTACCAGGTGTTATAATAGGTAGCGTAGAAGATGTATATGGAACAAGTTGGATTGTTGTTTGGGTAATATCTAGTTCTTGGATCTCTTAACTCAATCATTGATGAGTCATCTTCCTAGAACTCAATAAAATCACTCATCACTGGTGATTTATGTTAATTGTGAGTTTATGGGTCAATAAATATTTATTTTTTCACATACCAAGTTGAGAATATAAGGATTCATGTTAAAGGTTTATGTCTCCTGGTTCACATAGACTGAGTGAGTCCCAAGTGTAGTTTATCCTTGATACTCAAGTGGATTAGGAATGATCTATAAGAGTGGAATAGGAGTTGGATCGAAAAAAATAGTTCGCTGGAGTCAACTCAAGAGGATATTGATCAGTTTGATAAGAGATTGCAGACGCCATGAAATGATGATATTTTTGTTGTGCTAAGTTAAAAAAAAATCAAATAAAATACTTAAAATCAAAATGGTTTATAGGGAAAAATCAAGGGACAGATGGATTAAGTAGGGAGACATAAATATAGAATATTTTTATGCTTTCATTAAGAAGAGGCATTTTTCAAAGGGAATAAATATTCATTTTCTAAATGGGCCCTTCTTGAATGATATTAGGGTGGTAGGGAATTTAGCTCTAGAGAATTTTAAGAACCTAATGGTTTAGTGCAGTGATGCTCAAAATTCCAGTTTGAGTGATGATTCCAATGAATATAGGATATGGAAGTGCATTCTTAGATTTATTTTAGGAAAGTATAATAATGATATTGTGGAATTTCTTTATGGGTGGGGAGATCAAGATTGTTTTTTTAGTATGAAAGAAGTAGTTCTCCAAGGATATATGTGTTTATAGTTTATTTCTTCATGGATATGATGGAAATTATTAGAGCACATGTTAGGGTGGTAGTATGGGCCTTCTTTAAAGGGGGGATCTTCCAGGGCAGCATGTGAATCTATAGTGGTTCTTGTTCCCAAAGTTAAATGTCATGATACAATTATTCAATTCTTCCCAATTTTCTTATGCAACTGTTCTTATAAAATTTTGTCTAGTATTGTGAATAGAAAGATAAAATGTATTGTGCCATGAATTTTGTCAGAGGAGCAACGTGGTTTCATCAGAAGAAGAGGAATTCAGGGGGAGGTGGGTATTGATCAAGATGTGGTATAAGATATCAATAAGAAGACCTTGGGTCAAATAAAATTATTAAGGTGGATATGGATAAAGAGTATTGTAGTCTTTATTGGGTCAACATTATTAAAGTAATGAGGAGGTTTGGTTTTCATGAGTGGTTCTATAATTTTTTTAGATGTTTTTCCTATCCATGGTTACTTGTATTATTTCTGGGGAGGAACTTTGGATTCTTCATAATGTTTTGTGGTTTGAGGAAGAGTGATCCCATTTACCCTAATCTTTTCATCATGGATCAGGATGCACTAACAAGGTATATGAAATTATTCATGGAGGAGGGGTCCATTAGCTTGTATGGGAATAAAAAGGGGGATAGCCTAATATCTCATTTTATTTTTATAGAATATATTATGTTTTTAACTGATGTGGGGAAGAAATATATAAGTGGATGGAGGATAATGGTGAAGGTTTATAGAAGACAAAGTGGGAATAGAATGAACTTTGGGAATATCCGTGTTTATATTTATAATAAGTGTCATCACCAATGATCTAGGGACATCCAAAACCAGTTTGGGATACATGAGAAGAAACTACTATTAATTTATCTATATGATCCGATATCAAATGGAAGAACAAATAAGTTCATGTTTGAAGAGGTCCAATACAAAATCACCAGTCACATATGCAACTAGATAAATATTTTTCTATCTTTCGGGGGTTGTATTACATTGATTAATAGTGTGGTATCATCAATGTAAATTCATGTGATTTAAATTATTAGGAATCCAAGTGGAACCATTGATCATCTAGAAAAAAACATGTCAGGGTTTATATAGGATTCAAGCAATACACGAATGTTTAATCAGGATGGATGGAAAATAATGAAAAGACCAATAGATTAAGGGGGCATCAATCTACGTGATATCTTGGAGGTCATTAAATAAATACAAGATAAAATGGGATGGGAAATTTTTGAAGGTAAGTCTCTAGGGTTGTGGTTCATGAGAAATAGGTATTGTGAAATCTAGAATGATTGGTCTTTTAGCATGAGGAAATTATCAAATCTAGCATGAACCTCAGTTGAGTGTCTATAGGTATTAGAGGGTAAGGTTATATGGGTGGTTAGGTGGGGTGAGATTAGGCACTAGACAGACAATTGTAATGGTGATACCTTATTATTTACAATCTATTTAGTTATGGATATTATATTTATAGAGATATTTGGATTTCTAGACTTTATTAAAGTGATTCTCAACTTCCAAAAGTGATAGTTTTTTGATAATATATCATTATGTAATGAACTAGATAGATCTTTTCTTAATACTTAATCTTCTAGGTGATTTAGAGGAACTGATCTTTTAGATTCTTTATATGTAAGGAGTGGTAATTATAATTGGGAAGGTATCCCTTGGTTCAAGTGTATTCCGTTGAATATGAATTTTATCACATGGAGGTTGCAGAATAGGGCACCCCCGATGGAGGGCAATATAGATGGTAAAATTTTATCATTATCCTCCCTTTTATGGTGTTATAATACGCCATGCATATAATCTATTTGGAACTTTTTCTTCTTGGGTTATATGGAAATGGGAGTAAGGTGTTACATCAGAAGCTTCTTTGGAGTGAGAGGAGGTGGGGGCCCATGGTGGATTTACTTGTGTCTGGGTATCGAGGGACGAATGTTAATAGTAAGGGGGCTAAGGTGAAGATTATTCTATTTTCTACTACCTATTGGGTTATCTAGGTTGGGCACAACAAAACAATAGAGGGTATATTTTATTAAAAAAACTCTCATATAGATTTGGATCAAAACCACGGTGGATGAGTTTGGTGGCATCTAGCCTCATGGGAACATCTCACCATCTCTTAGGAAGCTCATTCCACGGGTGGTCATATCAGTAGAAAGTAATTCAATGGGTTGCAAGTATGAAATAATCCTCTTATTACTTGCATGAAATTAAATGTGCATGGTTATTATGTTTCAGGATCCATGAAAGGTGGTGAGCTGGTTAGGGATGGTAGAGGATCTGTTATTCTAGGTTTTAGTGATTTTTTGGTGTAGGTAACTCTCTTGAAGGTGAGGTAAGGGCCTTTGTAAGGGGGATTCAACTATGAATTTTTTATAATATCATAACCAAGCAAATTAAAATAGATTATAAAGTTCTTGTAGGGATATTGTAAGAAAAAATCCATACACCTTGGGAGCTGACCTATCTAATAATGAAGGGGATTAGGCTTTTAGATCGTGTTTTAAAGGTTGATCATACTTGAAGAAAATGAAACTTTTTGGTGGATGAGTTATCCAGTAAATGATTTCCCAATATTCTATTGATTTATATTTTTGTACGGTCTCACTCCTCATGTATTTTAATATTATTGCCAAGGGTAATACCCTTTTTCTTCACTAATTTATGCCTCCTTGAATATTGTTCTATCTGTTCTATATAATAAAAATTTAACTTGTCAATCAGTAGGTTTTTCTTATATAGAGAACTATGTGTGAATATCTTTATGGGATATGTTGAATATATTTTATGAAATAAGAATATTGTGTATATAGTCTCTAAAGAAACTAAACCCTTACAATCCTCAAGTATGTATTTGAGAAATATATTAAATATTCATCAAAAAGATGTAATATTTATGTATGAGAAGTATAGGTGACTATTGTATGATTATATTATGTTATGTATATGAACCTTGATTATGTATTCATACCCACATGTTAATCTTATGATCACTTTTGATATTTCATTATTTTATCTTATGCTTACCCCTATTGATCTCACCCTTTCTCTTGTTTTCATTCCCTTGGTTTTGAATAAGATTATTATGTATGAAATGTCTAAAAGTATATGATCTGATAATAATATTTTTGGGATATTTTAAATATACTAATGAATAAGTTGGTTATATATCTAATCTCTAAAGACAATAAAACTATATTTTATAGGTATTTATTTAATGTTATATGTACTCAAATAATAATGTAATATGATGTATTATGTATGTATTATGTGATCGGGTTGCCTCATCAGTCATGTAACGCCCCGACCCCAGCTACCCAGAGTCGGTGCATTACTTCGTAACATTGGCATGATCACAAAATATCAAGTCTCGAAAGACCGATTAGTTTAGTAGCCTTGGAAACACTAGATACATTCGTAAATGTTACATTAAATCATAAAGTGAAAAACTAATAACAAAGTCTTCATAGTCCACACTCATATCCTCTTCTGACTATCCCTGCAGGTCATTCATAAAATACTTCTTCACATCCTGGAAAATATTAAAACATTGAAAGGGGTGAGCTCAGATGCTCAGTAAGGATAACAATATTGCGGAATCTTTCATAAATAAACATAGAAATTTAAGGCAATGTATAACTAAAACAAAAGCCTTTTAAACATGAACTTCAAAATAATATGGCAAAAGTAAAATGAGATAATTCCATTCACTTCTTCACATGGATATTCTACTGGTCGAATAATCACATGCGATATCAATAACCACTTTCATAATGAGGGAATGTATAATGCCGGACATTCTGAAACATTTTGTCAAGGCCTCGGCCAAGACGTCTAAAATGATTAAGGCCTCGGCCAAAACCATAAATCAAATTGGGAAAGGGCCTCGGCCAATTCCATGTCTAGTTGTCTCATGAGACCTACTGATGCATCGAGGAGCTATAGCGGGCTCCACCCGTCATTTATTAAGTCCAATACATTCCTCATATGAATAGGTTTAAACATATCATAAACCATAACATAATCGTATCACATAAAACATGCATAAAGGAAACATAACATTTCCACATTTCAATCAAAAGATATCAATACAACACATTGATATAATAAAAACGGTTTCAAAACCATTTTCAATACCAAAATAAAAGAAAGTTAAAACTTTGTATTTATTTTTCATTAAAAAAAATGATGGCTTGTAGAGGAAGCCGAAACTCAAATAATGGTCACGGCGGCGGAGAAGTTGTTGTCGCCGCATAAGTACGGAAAGAAAAACATTCCCTTTTGTCGTTTAGCAAAACGCTTCGTATAAAAAAGATTCCTTTTGAATAAACGTAAAAGTCAAAGGGGTTTATACACCGTATAAAAGAAAATTGTGTATAAAACCAAATATGCCTCAATGAAAGGGGATTGAGACGAAGTCCTTAAAAAGATCATTTTTTTAAATAAAGTACATCTATAATGTGTATTCACTATAAGTACACATAAATAATGTAAAAATACAAGATAGGAAATAATAATATCATGACATAATATGAATGTAGGAGATTAACCCAAAGAATGGAAGTTGGGTTAAGAAATTCCCTTACCTTGCGTCCTGTCCTGACTCGACCGTTCTTTAACCTCCTGAATAATAAACTAGAGTTAATTTATATTTACTTAAGAACCATTTTCATGTTCATTATTCCTTTTATATCCCTTATTACCATGTTATGAACATTATTTAATTATTTAAGTTAATAACGGTCGTTTTGTCGATCTTTGGTACTTGAGTCAAAAATAAACTTCTTATAATTACAAGTTTTTCATGTGGTGAAATATCCATTATATCCAGAATTATATTCATGATGTAGATATCATATATATCATATAAATACAGTATATACATTCATTCATAATTTCACGTAACATTTAGAGGTAAGAAATGAAATGCACCGTTCATGGAGACGGTAAGCCGTACGTACGCATGAACGCTACTTTCATTTCTATTTCATATTTAATGGAATGAAATCATAATGATATAAATTTATAATATAATTACAGTATAATATATTGTATAATACCATTTAATCCATCCTTTATACATCCCACATATTTCATTAACGATTCAAATCACTTTGAGGGGGCGGTAGTCCGCACTTCCTAAAATGAAATTATCGCGTTTTACCCATAATGGAAATCATAAAGTATGACATAAATGAGAAATAAAGAAGAATAAGTAAAATGTAAACATATTATATATCATATATTAATATAGTGACATCTTAATGGCCACCTTTGAAGGTGTTATATGAGTGTTGAACAATCATCGTTTCGTGAGGCAGAAATTCGCCATCCACAGAAACTGTATGTTCTTTAACCATTAGATGTAGGTGTGTGTAAGTTTAGCTTGAATCCTTCTTATAAAAACATCATAGTATATTTAGGATACTGGTTTTGTTACAAAATAAATGAATAAAAAGAGTTTAGGGGGGTTGGAGAAGAAAAATAAAACAAAACAACATTAGAGAAGACATTACCTCAAAATCGGGTAACTCTTTTTGATTTGAGCCAAAGGCTTCCTTGGGAAGAGTTCTGCCCAAAGTGAGGCTTCTAGGAGTAAGAGGGGGAAGTTGGGAGAGTATTTGGGCAGAGGTTGGCCGAGCCAAATGGCTTGAAGGTGAGAATAAGGTGGGAGAGGTGGGGGCCTTTTATAAGTGGAGAGGAGGGGCTCTTTTGGAAAGATTGAAATGTTACATTATTAAACAATGCTTTTCGGATTCTAAAGGTCCCAAACTTATATAATTCGTGGATAAGGTGATAAGGGTTAGAAATATACGCATCCAATAGTCTTTGGACAATTGTAAGCCTTGTATTTTACATTATCTTTTCATTTTATTAAAATCGTTAAATAATGAGGTCATCGCTGCATCATAATGATGTCATAAATAATTTAATTTATTTAATATCTAAAAATTCTAAAACAAATAATAAGATGTATGAAATCTTTTTATCTTTCTAATGAATATTTATAGTCAAAATTTGGACTTGTGTAACCCCACTTAAAAACTGTTTTAGTAAAACAACTCATGTTTGTGTCAATTTAATTTTAACATTAAATAAATATATATTAATGTCATTTTCCAACCAAAGTGGCTCCATGGGGTCCCCAAGCTGACCCATGGGTTGTCTTGGTCGGCCATGACTCATCCAATAGGAGTAGGACAAGTGTCAAGCTCATCTCATATTATTAAAACATTATTTTTACCTTAAACTACACTAATTACCTCTAATCGCGATTAAGAACTTAAAAGTTACTATTCACCAAAAAAAATTATTTTAATCTCATCGAACCACATTTTGCTTCTTAATGACAACCATGTATGTCGGATTTTTGAAAATAAAATCACAGAAGTGGTAATATTTCATTTTAACGAAAAATCAGTTTTTAACAACCACTTAGTGGTTTCACTATTCATCAAAAGTTGAAGTTTTTCAGAATAAGGCCAACATTTCACCCTAAGCTATAATTGATATTCCGAATTCAAAAATGATGTCTATTTTACAAAATTACAAACATATAAGTTGCATTAATTAATTTTATAATTAATTCCCGCTGTTACAAAAAATGGCGTGTTTCTAAGAAACAATTTATGTCAAAAGATTGGCAATTGTTTATGTCCGATTTCAATGTTAAATTAATTCTAATGACCACCATTGGATAAAATGGTAAAAATATATTCTAATTATACTTTAAAACCACTAAATAGTATAATTTTTCACTATAAATTATTTTGATTTAAAAAGTTGTTTTTAAGTATTTTTCACTATTCATAAAAAATTAGAAGTTCTCAGAAAAATACCAAAAATTCAACATAGGCTAATTTCGATATTCCGAATCCAAAAATGAAGTCCATTTTGATAAATAAAATTTATAAAATTTCAAAAAGTAGGTATTACTATTCACAACGGCTAGTTTAATTCGTTGTGGTGTGTGTTAGAGCTCGAGGTTGCGTACAACACACGCTATTTCATTACTCGAAGTGAAACGTACCGTGGAAGCTTGGGGTGTTACATTCTCCCCTCCTTCAATAAATTGTGTCCTCGCAATTTGAAATTTTTCTTTGAAAATAAAAGGTTGAAAAGAGAAAATACCTTTGAGGAAAACCCACATCGAAAATATGATTAATAAAATTTAGCCTTAATAAGAGGGAAGGGGAAATGAAAAAGTCACCACCCAATTATGATCTCGATTAGGAGAACATTGGTGGAAATTAATGACATATAATTGGAGGAAAAACGTAAATATTTGTAGGGAGTGATTGAGGTCATCAATCACAATCAACTATCAAATTGAGGGCCTCAAAGCCTTCAATCTATGTTGATTTAAAATATCATCAGTTCAACAAGACATAAGGTATTAGGATAACACATTTTTTTTTGTTTTAATATCCCTTTACTAAAGTTTAAGAATTAATTTATTCTTTGAATAAGAGATAGGTATATATATATTTATGCTTGACAATTAGAGTTTCAACCTTCAACTCATCTTTCACTCAAAAAGATAATAGAACTCAAAAATATTATACTTATCCTAATTGTATAAGGTTCAAAATATTAACACATGCCATTTAGATTAGTAAAACTATTTTGTAATAACCAGGGACTTCTTGTAGGCTAGTGGTAGGAAATAAAGGCTTGTCGCACTATGGTTGTGGGTTCGATTCCTGCAGCTTTGTCTGACGCGACGGGTTATTCCCCACCCTACAGGTTGTCCTTTTCCTAAAACTATAGTATTATAATATTCCAAAAATAATCTTCAGAAATGATTTAACCTTAAACAATACTATCCAAAGATCAACTTAATCCACTCCAACCTTTATAGTTATCCAAAATACCTATGTCCAGACTTTCTCTAAAAGGTCTCTTAATTCCAAAATCAATTGTAACATCAGATTCCCCAAACAAAGAAAAGTTTCTATTATTGTCATATACTAAAAATATGATTACCTTAATCATATTAAAACCTTACTGAAATCAAAAAGTACTGCAGTACAATCCATATATATATATCACATTATTCTTATAACCAGAATATAATCCTTGAGTCCAAAAGCACCAATACATTAATTATTCCGCTTCAACTGTAGTCACATCATAAGATTGGCCTTGATCCCTTGGCCTTTTCTGAGGTAAGTTTCCTTGACGCTTAGGACATTCATTTGCATAATGCCCCATTTCCCTACAATTGTAGCATTCAACTTTGACAGCCTCTTTCTTTCCCTTGCAATCACGAGCCTGGTGACCCTTTTCTCCACATTTATAACAAACTCCAATTCCTTTTAGGCAAGTACCAGGGTGATTCTTCCCACAATTATCACATAATGGAAAATCCTTCTTTCCCTTTTTCCCTTTATCTGTCTCTTGTTCCATCGTTCTCTTCTTCTCTTTCTTTACTTTGTTTTCATAAGACTTAGAGAATTCCTTTTCCGTCTTGATAGCACATGAGACAATATCTTCGTATGATGAGAAGGATTGTGATACTAAAGCTCTACGGAGAAATGGTTTTAACCCATCAAATAAACAATCAATCTTACTCCATGGGTTACATATATAATCGGCAGCATGCCTCGCTAACCTTGTAAAGTTAGCCTCATACTTTGGGACATTCTCATCCTCCTTCTGCCTCAGACTCAGAAATTTCCTTTCCATATCTGCTCGATAGTCACGAGGAAAGTATTTTTCTAAGAAAAGCTCTTTGAACTCCCTCCATTCCATATTCGATACATCATCATCTTCCTTTGTGTTTTGAATCAGCGACCACCACTGATCGGCATCTCCAGTGAGGCGGTAAACTTCCATGAAAACCTTCTCCCTTTCACTACTCCCCAAGGCATGGAATATTTTCTCTAAGGAATTTATACATTGCTCAGATACTATAGGATTTGTACTCCCATTGAAGGTTGGTGGTTTTTGCCTCATGAAACGGTCTAGCATTGATCCTCCACGTTGCGGATCAGGGTGCTCCATACGAGTAAGGTTATTATTCATAACCTGCGTGAGTTGTCCTAGTACGGTGAGAAGCTGATCAGCACCAATTGTATCACTAGCTCCACCATAATTATCTTGAGCAGGAGGGCAATCCCTACACGGAGTGCGTGCATTGATACGGTTTCCATTCCTTCCACTAGGCGCCATTTCTAAATAATGGCATAAACTAGATTAGTTCATGAATCAAAATACATAATTCCATACTTGTAAAACACTTAACATAAATTGAACTAATTATGGATATAATCCATAATTATAAAAATGTTTTCTTTGAGGAAGTATATACTCATAACCCTTCATAGTGGTTTGTAAAGAAAATAGGAATTATCCAAAGCATATCCCCCGGGAGTGTCGTAACCAAGAGTGCAGCAAGGCCCATTGTCGTGCACCAGTTCCCGTTCGAGTCTAGCTCAAAGCGGTGTTTTTGGGTTTTACCCCTAGGTACATCTGTGCCAGAGCCGCCTCTACCTGCTCGTATCTAGACAGGGATGTATTGCTCGGAAAACTCACAACATCTCTACAATACCAAAATTCTAGGAAGTTCTTCTATACTAATCCTCAAAGTCTATCTTCGGGATATGTGCTCTAATCAGAGTTTATCTAAATCTAGCTTCCAAGGTTAGTACTAAACTGCCTCTGATACCAACTGTAACGCCCCGACCCCAGCTACCCAGAGTCGGTGCATTACTTCATAACATTGGCATGATCACAAAAGATCAAGTCTTGAAAGGCCGATTAGTTTAGTAGCCTTGGAAACACTAGATACATTCGTAAATATTACATTAAATCATAAAGTGAAAAACTAATAACAAAGTCTTCATAGTCCACACTCATATCCTCTTCTGACTATCCCTGCAGGTCATTCATAAAATACTTCTTCACATCCTGGAAAATATTAAAACATTGAAAGGGGTGAGCTCAGATGCTCAGTAAGGATAACAATATTGTGAAGCTTTCATAAATAAACATAGAAATTTAAGGCAATGTATAACTAAAACAAAAGCCTTTTAAACATGAACTTCAACATAATATGGCAAAAGTAAAATGAGATAATGCCATTCACTTCTTCACATGGATATTCTACTGGTCGAATAATCACATGCGATATCAATAACCACTTTCATAATGAGGGAATGTATAATGCCGGACATTCTGAAACATTTTGTCAAGGCCTCAGCCAAGACGTCTAAAATGATTAAGGCCTCGGCCAAAACCATAAATCAAATTGGGAAAGGGCCTCGGCCAATTCTATGTCTAGTTGTCTCATGAGACTTACTGATGCATCGAGGAGCTATAGCGGGCTCCACCCGTCACTTATTAAGTCCAATACATTCCTCATATGAATAGGTTTAAACATATCATAAACCATAACATAATCGTATCACATAAAACATGCATAAAGGAAACATAAAATTTCCACATTTCAATCACAATATATCAATACAACACATTGATATAATAAAAATGATTTCAAAACCATTTTCAATACCAAAATAAAAGAAAGTTAAAACTTTGTATTTATTTTTCATTAAAAAAATGATGGCTTGTAGAGGAAGCCGAAACTCAAATAATGGTCACTGCGGTGGAGAAGTTGTTGTCACCACATAAGTATGGAAAGAAAAACATTCCCTTTTGTCGTTTAGCAAAACGCTTCGTATAAAAAATATTCCTTTTGAATAAACGTAAAAGTCAAAGGGGTTTATACACCGTATAAAAGAAAATTGTGTATAAAACCAAATATGCCTCAATGAAAGGGGATTGAGACGAAGTCCTTAAAAAGATCATTTTTTTAAATAAAGTACGTCTATAATGTGTATTCACTATATGTACAAATAAATAATGTAAAAATACAAGATAGGACATAATAATATCATGACATAATTTGAATGTAGGAGATTAACCCAAATAATGGAAGTTGGGTTAAAAAATTCCCTTACCTTGCGTCCTGTCCAGACTCGACCGTTATTTAACCTCCTGAATAATAAACTAGAGTTAATTTATATTTACTTAAGAACCTTTTTCATGTTCATTATTCCTTTTATATCCCTTATTACCATGTTATGAACATTATTTAATTATTTAAGTTAATAACGGTCGTTTTGTCGATCTTTGGTACTTGAGTCAAAAATAAACTTCTTATAATTACAAGTTGTTCATGTGGTGAAATATCCATTATATCCAGAATTATATTCATGATGTAGATATCATATATATCATATATATACATTATATACATTCATTCATAATGTCACGTAACATTTAGAGGTAAGAAATGAAATGCACCGTTCATGGAGACGGTAAGTCGTACGTACGCATGAACGCTACTTTCATTTCTATTTCGTATTTAATGGAATGAAATCATAATGAATTAAATTTATAATATAATTACAGTATAATATAGTGTATAATACCATTTAATCCATCCTTTATACATCCCACATATGGCATTAACGATTCAAATCACTTTGAGGGGGCGGTAGTCCGCACTTCCTAAAATGAAATTATCGCGTTTTACCCATAATGGAAATCATAAAGTATGCCATAAATGAGAAATACAGAAGCATAAGTAAAACGTAAACATATTATATATCATATATTAATATAGTGACATCTTAATGGCCACCTTTGATGGTGTTATATGAGTGTTGAACAGTCATCGTTTTGTGAGGCAGAAATTCGCCATCCACAGAAATCGTATGTTCTTTTACCATTAGATGTAGGTGTGTGTAAGTGTAGCTTGAATCCTTCTTATAAAAACATCCTAGTATATTGAGGATACTGGTGTTGTTACAAAATAAATGAATAAAAAGAGTTTATGGGGTTGGAGAAGAAAAATAAAACAAAACAACATTAGAGAAGACATTACCTCAAAATCGGGTAACTCTTTTTGATTTGAGCCAAAGGCTTCCTTGGGAAGGGTTCTGCCCAAAGTGAGGATTCTAGGAGTAAGAGGGGGAAGTTGGGAGAGTATTTGGGCAGAGGTTGGCCGAGCCAAATGGCTTGAAGGTGTGAATAAGGTGGGAGAGGTGGGGGCCTTTTATAAGTGGAGAGGAGGGGCTCTTTTGGAAAGATTGAAATGTTACATTATTACACAATGCTTTTCGGATTCTAAAGGTCCCACACTTTTATAATTCGTGGCTAAGCTGATAAGGGTTCGAAATATACCCATCCAATAGTATTTGGACAAGTTTAAGCCTTGGATTTTACATTATATTTTCATTTTATTAAAATTGTTAAATAATGAGGTCATCGCTGCATCATAATGATGTCATAAATAATTTAATTTATTTAATGTCTAAAAATTCTAAAAAAAATAATATGATGTAGGAAATCTTTGTATATTTCTAATGAATATTTATAGTCAAAATTTGGACTTTTGTAACCCCACTTAAAAACTTTTTTAGTAAAACAACTCATGTTTGTGTCAATTTAATTTTAACATTAAATAAATATATATTAATGTCATTTTCCAACCAAAGTGGCTCCATGGGGTCCCCAAGTTGACCCATGGGTTGTCTTGGTCGTCCATGACTCATCCAATAGGAGTAGGACAAGTGTCAAGCTCATCTCATATTATTAAAACATTATTTTTACCTTAAACTACACTAATTACCTCTAATCGCGATTAAGAACTTAAAAGTTACTATTCACCAAAAAAAATTATTTTAATCTCATTGAACCACATTTTTCTTCTTAATGACAACCATGTATGTCGGATTTTTGAAAATCAAATCACAGAAGTGGTAATATTTCATTTTAATGAAAAATCAGTTTTTAACAACCACTTAGTGGTTTCACTATTCATCAAAAATTGAAGTTTTTCAGAATAAGGCCAAAATTTCACCCTAAGCTATAATTGATATTCCGAATTCAAAAATAATTTCTATTTTACAAAATTATAAAACATATAAGTTGCATTAATTAATTTTATAATTAATTCCCGCTGTTACAAAAAATGGCGTGTTTCTAAGAAACAATTTATATCAAAAGATTGGCAATTGCTTATGTCCGATTTCAATGTTAAATTAATTCTAATGACCACCATTGGATAAAATGGTAAAAATATATTCTAATTATAATTTAAAACCACTAAATAGTATAATTTTTAACTATAAATTATTTTGATTTAAACAAGTTGTTTTAAATTATTTTTCACTATTCATAAAAAATTAGAAGTTCTCAGAAAAATACCAAAAATTCAACATAGGCTAATTTCGATATTCCGAATCCAAAAATGAAGTCCATTTTGATAAATAAAATTTATAAAATTTCAAAAAAGTAGGTATTTCTACTCAAAACGGCTAGTTTAATTCGTTGTGGTGTGTGTTAGAGCTCGAGGTTGCGTACAACACACGCTATTTCATTACTCGAAGTGAAACGTACCGTGGAAGCTTGGGGTGTTACAACTCATGTGTAAAAGGATGATATGAAAGGGAAATTTCCCTAGTATGTAAGTGAGATTCCCATTTTTGTAGAAGGGAAGTATTAAATTTTGGTCAGAATTGTATTTTAGGATTGATATGGAAATTATAATTCATAAAACATGATTGATAGAACTGGAATTGTTTAAGAACTACAACTTTGTTATAATATCCTACGATTCCACTATATTTTTAAAAATGATTTGAAATGAATAATAGTTTTTATAAAATTTTGAAAATGAATTGAATCTTTTGATTTATAAAATGATTATAACTATAATAAAAATTGTTTAATATTTTATTAATTTATCATAAAATATTGGAGTGGTTAGTATTCTTTGAGCTTGAGGGGCATGTGAAGATAATTTATGCCCAGTTTTAAAGTTATGAAATTCATATATTTCCCTTATTCGAATTAAAAAATCACATTGTCAATTTTTCCTCATAATCTATCTTCCAAAATTCTAGGAATCATCCCACTCATTATTTTCTCCACCTTAGATATTCCATTGATATCATACATGTTTTGAGGAGGGTTTTTTTATTAAAAGTGTTATAAACCTCCTCCTTTTTTATTTTTGTCACTTTTCCTCTTTGTTTCTTTCCATAATATAGTCATAAAAGCCTTGGGATTCATGTTTATTGATTTTAATTGTGGTGTTTTTTTACTTTAAGGTTTCTAATTATCTTTTAAAGGATTACCTTCCATTTAAGTGGTGGAATAACCCCATATCTTTTAATTTGAGTGATTTTCGTATGTTACTCCTTGTATGGAATTTTAAATTTAAACCCATGTATTTATTTACTTTTTCTACCGCATGCTATAACTCTTTAGAAATTATATAATTTTATCGATTATTACTAACCAAAGGAATTTATTTTTCCTCTCAACTTGTATTTAGAAAAGAATGTCTCTTTTTTCTGTGCTCAACATATATTTTCATATAACAGTACTTACCAAGTGTTTGTTTAAATGACTAAGAGTTCCACTTTAAATAATTTTATAATTAAAGGAATATTTTAATTATTAAATGATTTCTATGTTAGTGAAGTTATATTTTAAATGGAATTTTTAAAAACTAAGGGTGTGTTTGGATTCTTTTATAAGTTCTTCTTATTCTCTTTAATTATTTCAGATTCTTTGATTATATGTTCTTAATTTTATTTTCAAATATTATTTTAAAATGAATTTTATCTAAATATGTTAAAAGGAATAGTTTTTTCTTGATAAAAAGGGATATCTTGATGTTGATATACCCATGAAGTTATCCCCTTTCATTTTTAAAAAAAATATAAAAGTTATATTAATATTAAATTTTTATTCTTGATAAAAATGGGTTGTTATATGAATAGTATTTTCAATGTGAGGTTGTGTTATGATTCATGTTTTCTATATAATATTATGTATCATTTAGATACATTAAGATTTATTTTATGATTGATATTTCTTTCATCTATTTGATTGATCATGGGAACCATGTTCACTTATGTAGGACATAAGTACCTACTAGAAATTGGTGATACTCTCCCTAGACTTGAATTATATTTCCAGTTGCGATGATATTCTGACTAGGATGTTACATTACCACTAGGAATTTATTATGGTCTCTCTAGTGGTCTGCCCAATATTGGATATGGTATAGATATCACTTTACCCACTAGTCATTTTTAATTCTCTCCCTATAGGTCATGTGTTCAGTTAGATAAGATTAATTATTCACAAAATATATTATGAGGATCCAAGTGTGTATTGAATTAGTTCCATAGGGTTAATTCCATGAATTTGGGTATCTTTACTTTAATTTAGTGGTTTTTATTGTTTTTTTTTGTTTTAATATATTGATTTATCGCCCTTTTTTGTATTTTTTTATGCCAGTTTATTTGAAGTTATTGTGTTAGAGTTTATTATCTTCAGGGATTTTCTTTATCCTAATAGTATAAATCTATCTCTCTAGTGTATTCTTCATATGATTTTGAAGGTATATTAAATAGAGTATTATTTTATTTTACCTCTATAATGTGATAATATATAATGTATAGACTTTAAATTTTTTCTTTTACTTTAAATTCCATCTCTTCGTAAAATATTTTAAAGCCTTGATTATATTTAAATGGGTGAATTATTTACATTAGATAAAATGAATTGGAGTATTTATCTCATATTTTTAATTCAAAAGAAAAAAAGTAACTTTTATAATTATATTTCAAACTAGTATAAAATGAATTTCATTTTAAATAGTATGCATGATGTGTTGGGAGGAAATCTATTAGGCACTATTGGTCATGCCTATATATATTTAATGTTTCATATGGTTTCCACCAAGATGTAAGGGATGGTCATTGGATTCTTATTCTAGTGTGGGGATAACTCAATGAAAAGTAACATTTTTCTTCATACATGGATATGGGAGCCTATAGTCTGTAATATTTTGGTTTTTTATTCATCTTATATTCAATTTCATGTTGATATTTTTATTTATAGTCTCTTTATGTTTATATTGTATCCAATATTAAAATTGTATTTTAGTTATATTGTGATAATATTTTTATATAGTTTGGTTTTATTTTTTAATGATGGTCTATGTCATGTTTTTTCCTCATTTGGCCTCACATATTATTAAAAGAAATTATCTTCTATGTGTTATCATTTTAATTATGAAGGGTTAATGTTATAATTTTAAGTGGAATTTAAATTTTATTCATGCTTCATCATGTGAAATCATTCCCACATGAATACATTTGATGATCAAACACTAGTTATCATTCCATGGATATCAGGAATGCCCTTCAGGATATTCCATATATCGACTTGAGTACATAAAATAGGTTTATCTGGGGTTGTATCATGAAAAAATGATATCAAATATCGGTTTTGTTCTATGTTACTTGGGGATTCAAGGTAAAGAGGAGACTAGAATCATCAAAACTCAATATATATTTAAAACTAACGGTCTAAAAAACACTTTTAGTACCAAACCTTAAATTTACAGGGATTTTAGGGATGTATATTTATATTTTTGTGTTTGATTTTTACTTATATGAATGTATAACTTCATATTATAGGGATGTTAAAAGGGAAACTAGTGAGTTACATAAGAAGGGTCTATAGATTGAAGATGGTACCCAGAGCCCATACATCATTGAATGGTGTGTTATGATGTGTCTTCCTTTATTAATGTTTTTTATGGTTTTCTATTTATATCATGGATTGATTATGATTTATATTCAAATAATTATGAGACTCATTAGGATCTCTTCAATAGACATGGTCATTAGGTGTGATGGATCAAGAATTTTTTTGGTAAGAAGATTAATGTTGATGGGTCTTTTCATATGTGTGTTATGAGAGGTGGTTAAATTGTTTGATATATATAGGGTTATAAGGATATTGATTTAAATTCTTTTTATTTCCCTAGTTCCTCTCTTATTATTGATACATATCCCTTATTAGTGGTCTTACCATATGTAGTCATTATAACATCATTATTCAGGGGATTGGTTTGAACTCTACCTTAGTGACTAAATCACTCATATGCTAGAGTTTTTCTCACTTGTCCATTATTTACTAGGTCTATTTTTGAAAGACTCTTTTGAATAATTGTGTGGAAATTAATAATACAGGGTATGAGGGAAATAGAGATACATAATTTTTTCTTATTAAGGAATTCAAGAAAAAAATATTAATATCTATTTTAGACTGGTTCATTTCTCAAAGCTTTTTTAAACACTGTAAGAAAATATCCTTTGGGTATTCATCACTTCAGACCACATTTATTTCCAAGGTGTGTCTTCCCTTAATAAAATTTATATATTTTGTGTTATTATTATTGATTTTAATGTTGTTCATGTGATATCAAGTTGAATTTACCATGAATTATTTGAAATTTTAGATAAATCGAGATAATTTTCTTATGGTATTGTTTTTTTATTTTTTTTGGTATTAATCATTTTGTTATGGTATTTAGTGAATGCTTTTCTAGAAAATTAATTTCCTTATCATAAAGAAATTTATAAAGTCTAATTGAATTTTAATGACTCTCAAAGATGGTTTCCATTGGTTTAAACTAGTTAATGGTTCTTTTAAGGTATTTTTATTTATTCTAAAAAAGTTTTCATTGATGAATTTATTGGGATAATTAAAATATTATATTAATTTTATTTAAAATTTTAATTGGTGTGATGTTAGTGTTTTGGAATTTAAAATTTTTTCATGTGGTGTAAACCATTTTCACAAAACCTGAAAAATTTATTATGTGCATGTGTTTAAAATGATAGATTTTTTTCCCATATAAACAATATTGTTAAATATGAATTTACTTATATGTTTTGTCAATAGATATAGAATTCTTGGTTTTTTTGTAGGAGGATTTAAAATGGATTGATATTTATATAAATTAAATCATTATAAAATAAGTTTCATAGATATAGCTAAATTAATTATTTTAGTGCCAAATAAATTGGAAATGGGTTACTAATTCATTTTATAGGATAGTATGTTTTAAATCATGGATTTTAATGTTTCTAGAAAGCATGTGTTTTGACATATTTAGATTTTTTCTCTTCGTGGTCTCTTGAAATAGATTATAATACCGATGTATTTAGTTATATAATTTTCAAAAGTTATTTTTTATAGAATATTGTTTTGGATAAGTTGGTAATAAATAACCATATGGATAATAATTTATCTTTTAGTTTAACTTTTTTAAAAGATAATAGATCTAGTGTTCTTTAAGGGTTTTGATATATATGATTAGAGATATTTTATTTTAATTTTGTAAGTTAGATTCATAACAATGTAATTTCAATTTTTTTATTAATTATATCATGTTTGGTTTTAGAATGGGTAAAATATTATATTTCAAAAGAATATTATCTATATTCTATGATTTTATAGTCCTTGTTTTTATTGGTAATATTTTATATGTTAGGAATGATTTATATTTTCAAGATTATTTTACATTATATGATATATCAGGCTTAATAAATTTTATTATTTTTAAATTAATACTTAATAAATATATTTTATTTATCATTAGGTTTCTATTTCAAGGTTTATTATCTTATTAATATTTTATTTTTATAATATTGGATTTTTTTTATTATGTAAAACCCAACCTATGTAGAATATTTTAATGAATTATTTTATGATTTTTGATATGAATGTTTTACAAATGTGAAAATATCCCATGTTTTGTAATTTTTTTCCGCTAAAATAATCCTTGGGACTTTTTTGGGATATAATGATTTATGGTGGGGTGAATTATAACACCCATGGTGTTATTTATAGATTTGAAACGTATCATTTAATAAAGTTAATCTCTTTTTCTTTATGTGGATTAGATATATGGTGTTTTCGGTTGTTTTATAGATTTAGGTTGGTTTTGGGTCACATCATTCCAAAGGAAAAACATGGCATGGAATTCTGGAGTTAAATTGTCGAGTATTGGCTGATTGGGGATCATGCCATGTCCAAGAGGAACCGTAACATGTTTGTGTGAAAATCATATTTATTATATTATCAGTGAAATAAATATAATTATAAAAAATTAAGTTTTTTTTTCAAAATCATGCATATAAACTATATTTTGTTTTGGTTTTTAGTAAATTTATTTATGTATGATACGTAAGAGTCACTCTGTAAGGTTTTGGGAAAATAGTCAAGTCCAAGAAACACCATGTGTGAATGTTACTCTTACATATGGGTAATCTTTATATAAGAGTACTCATATTGTGCTAAAATGGTAGATTGATAGAATTACCATGATAGGTAAAAGTAAAATCTTCATGCATAAGAGTAATTATTTGTTATTTAAGAGAAAATCTATAATACATAAGATTCATTCTAATTTTTCTCTAAATATATAAGAGTAAACCCACAAATAAGGAAATATGCAAGAGTAAGTTCTCTATAACTATAAAGTTCCCATTTTTGGTGAATTTTGATGGGAAACATATAATGGTCCTTAGGTATTTTAATTTTAAAAAAAAAATTGGGATTCCCCTATGACATATAAAGTTATTCCTTAATACTTAAGGGTTACTCCTAGGACAAAGGGTGATATGAAAGGGTAATTTCCCGATATATAAGAGTCATTCACATTTACCGAATAATTGAAACAATCATATTTTCCTAGAATAGTATTTAATGGTTAATAAAAACATTATCAATAATAAAATAAGATTTCTAGAACTGAAATGATTTGATAACATTAAACCATTCATCATATCCTATTATTTTGTTATGACCTTAAAAATTATTCAAAAAAAAATATTTCTAAATATATGATTATGAATTGAATATTATGATTTATTAATTTTTTATAACTATATTTAATGATACGTTGGGATGTCATTAATTTATAAAAAATTGTGTATGGAGGATCATGCCAAGATGATTTATGTCTATTTTTATCATTGTAAAATTCACCTTTAATCCTTATTCAAATTAGAAACTCTTAGTCTCCCTTTTCTTATTGATATGTTTTAATGATGGGGATATTGTTAGTATTTATGTTTAATTTTCTATTTTTCATTATCAAAAAAATATCACATTATTTGAAAATACCTTGCAAGTTTATTCGGATAATTATAATTTTTTATAGTATTATTAATCACATTTTGGTTATTATTTAAGTATTCTTTTTCATGATTATTGTTTTTTAATTATATTAAGTAATTATTTAATTATAGTTTAAATTTGTTTTTCAAAGTCATAATTAAATAATTTTTTAAGTTTAATGTTTTCAAGTTTTTATAACTTTTACAAAGGAAAAAATTAATATGAAAATTTCAAAGTCATACATTTTCTATGTAAGGTCATAAAAAATTCTCAAAATCACATGAAATTTTTTCAAAGTAATATGAAATGTTTTAAAAGTCATATAAAATTATTCAAAGTAATAAGAATATATTTTTTAAATTTTTATGAATTTTTAAAGTCTTATAAAATGATTTTTAAAGACATATTAAGCCTTTTTCACATCTTTACAATGTTTTTTTGTAAAAATATGGATTCAATATTATGGGTGAAATGAAAAATATGGTGAAATGATCCATATAGGATTTTCATATTTATAAATGAATTTCTAATTACTAGTTTCCTAAATATGGATAAAATCATCCATATGTGTGTTTAATAATTATGAAAATTTATTGTTTATGGAAAAATAGACCTTATGGGATTCTCATTATTATGATGTTTACTTAGTTTCTAAATCATTATTAAAATACATTATTTTCTCAAAAGTTTGATATTTTGATTTAATGTTAGTTTATAGGGTTTAATAATTTTTAAAATACATATAAAAACTAATTATTATATGTGAAGTGTTTTTAAATTATTCAATGAAATAATACATGTGATAGTTAAACCACAAGTAATGATATTATTCATTTTTTTCATTACTTATAACCAAGGATGGTTGTTATTTGTTTTCAAGAGACACCCATATGTTCATATTCATGGAGTTATTGATCTAACCATTGGAGAATGTTGGTTTAAAATAATTTTTGAAGTACTCGAGTAGAATGATACATGATACATACAATTTTTTATTCAATTACATAATATTGAAGAATTTCAGAGTTTAAGGGATCTATAATTGATCTATTATTGTCAAACTGTTAACACACTACTAGATTAGACAAAGCCTATTTTTTTAAAATCAATTATAAAGGGATATATCATCATGTTATACTTTAGAATTATTTTTCTCCTTTCTCTAGTTAAATAATTTGATTATTTTTATTGTGTTGTTTTGGTTTGTGTTGTAAATTATTCATTGATTTATACCTAAACGCACACATGGTTGTGTATCCATTCAAACTGAAGTGTATTTTTTATGCTATCCTGATAAAAATTATAAGAATAAAAAGGTTTTTTATACTTTGTAAAATGTAGTTTCAAGTTATGGCTACTTCAGAGAAAAGATTTGGTTATTCTTGTACCTATAAAATATTTTGTTATTTTGGGTCAGTTCCTCTGTAAAATGATCTCTATGTTATAGTGGATTCCACTACTCCCACTAAGTTAGATAATTTATGATGTTTAGATGTAGTATCTATAGATCTAAAATAATATAAATTAATTTTTTCTTGTTTTTTATGATTGTTTCTACTTTATTTTCTACTAGAACACTACACATTCATTATGCACAATTTATCTGTTCCACATGTATTTTTTAATCTAATCTGATTTAATAAATTTTTTAAAAGTTTTAAAGGTATATTAACAACCTAGATGATCATATCATCTCTTATTGTTATAATAATTGGTATTATAACTAGTGACTTATGAATATAGTTTATCTATGTTGGTGTTTTAACTAGATATCAAATAATTAAAATCTAATCCTAACCCTTAATGTATATTTGTGATCTATTATTTTTTCATAATAAAAAATTAATGGTATCAGAGCATTGGATATATTTCATTTTTTTATATTTCTAATATATTTTTTATTATTATCTATGCTAATATATTATCCTAGTCCTTAACAAATCTAAAGGAATATCTATTTTCATAGAAATTTAATGTATTTAAACTGAGTTAATAAATCCTCTAATACCACAGAATTTCAATGGAATTGACTATGGATATTAGAAGGACTAGATGGAGGTATTTTTCTAAAATATAATATAGAATATTAGAATATAATGTATTGATAATATTAATTACTTAAATTTTAAATTGATACTTTAATTGGTAATGATTCTTCCAAATAGGTTTTTATTTATAAGGTTAAAAATGTAATTTATTATTCTTTAATAAGAAGTGTTTATAGACCAACTTCAACTTGTAAAATTCTTCCTATCATTTGGAGGACTTTAAAAGTTTCTCATAATGGAACTTATAAACATTATCAAACCATGTTAGGTTTTCATATGGTTTAGTTTCAAAAATTCAAAATGTTTTATCAAGAAAGCATTAGCAAGATGTACAACATTTTTACTAAAATCCTGAGATATATAGTTGTTCTTGGATAAATGATGAAGAATAAGGTTTTTATTGAAATAATACTTCATGACTTAAAATAAGTCTCATTCTAAATAGTTTTAAATTAATAAAAGTTAATATTTTATTCACTATACCGCGGATGAACACATTGGATATCAACTTCAATATGAACTGGTGATAAAGAAATATGATAGTGATTCTTATGAAAAAAATGAGGGGCTTCTTTTATATCATCTAAACATGTTTATTATGAATCTTCTAGTGAAAGTATATGATTATAAATATTTTTAATGAAATTTAATTAAATAAAATTTCAAAATTCATACAATGATCTTGAATAAGAGATAAAATTTCAAGGAATGGTGGAATAAAAAGTATAAAAAATTCAAGGTAACAGATGATACTGGTAAATAAAATAATTTTTTGAATTAACTTTTTATGATTTTAGAAATAAAGGAAACATTAATTTAGATTATCTAAATTTGGATCATCTAAGTAAAGATAATAATTATAAAAATAAAGAAAATAAATCTATTTATATTGGAAGCAGTTACACTAAATATTCTGATTCGGGAGGTGTTTCTAAAAGTAATAAGAAAACAATAACCTCACATTATTTATAAATTGTTTTGCGGGAAAAGTTTATTTTTTAATATTTTATAAAGGCTACTAATCAATGTTTAATAGCTACATCAAGTATGGTTATTGATAATTTTGGTTTGGGATTTTATTATTCTAATAATTCTATTTCTGATTGTAAAAAAGATATAATTAAAGAGTTAAATGAAATTTTCTTTATGTCAAGAAGAAACTGATTTTTTTAAATGTATAAAAATTTTATTAGGGATATAAATATATATACAAAAGAAAATAATAATATCATTTTACAATAAATAAAAGTTAAAATATATTTTTTATATATTGGATAATGGAAATAATGAATTGAAGTTTTCGAAATATTATAGTTTTAATTTTGAATAATATATTAATAGTTTAAATACTTTTGTTTTATGTAGGAAATAGAAAATATTTAATGATTTGGAAATAATTCAAAAGTATAATGGAAGACTTAATGCTGATGTTATAAGTTTAAAGAAAAACGTATCTAAAATTATTATTAGAATTAAAAGTGAAGATAGGTTCTTGATATTACAAAAGATGAATAAAAATAAGAAAAATATTAATTATTGGTTTTTATGAAATATTAACACAAATTAATAATAATAAATTTTTATAATGAAAATTTTTCAAAATCTCATTTCTTACTTGTTTTATGTGTGGTTCATTTGTTCATTATGCTTCAAATTTATCTTCAAAATATGTTCAATCTATTAGTTATACAAATGAATGTCTATAAAAGTCTTTTTTAAATGTTAAAAAGTCTAATCCTTATGTAGCATGGTTACATAATTTATTTTAATAAAATACTATTGGACCTAAGTTTCCATACATGCCCAAGTAGCTATATATTTTTTACCATCACGTATACCCATTTATATTTTAATAAAATGTATTACTAGGTTGTAGTTAATTCTATAATTTTTTGTTTTATTCATTTTCCAAAACCATATTTCATGGATGGTTGTTATGATATATTTAATTTTTATATGTGTTATTTAGGAAATAATTATTATTTTGGAATTATAATATCTTATCAACCTTCTTACCATCAAATCCATAGAAAATTATAATATTGATTGTGACTAAATATAGATTGTAAATACCTAAACTTCTCATAAAAATATATTACATATTAATATTTGAATATTCATTAGAAAACCAAAAAATCCATTCTAGAATCATATAGGTCTAGTGTCGTTAGAAACTTGGATACATAAACAATTGTTTCATAGGTGAACTACATCATATCCTACTAAGTTCTTATTGACAAACACCCTTTTTAGACATATCATACATAATAAATTTATTCAGAACCTAGGGAAATGAGACATTATAAAGTGTAATATTAGATTCTCAATAATGGTAAAAATGGTAGATATCAACATAATTAGAGCATAAGGGTATGAGAACATGAGAATTACATCAGAAGATATATACGATAACTTATAAAGTAAGCTTTAAAAAAATTAGTGTTCATGATGGTGGAAAATTTAGTTCATATCATACATGTTACAACAAATATTCCTTATGGCATCCAGCCATTTTATTACAAAACTTTTCCTTACATTTTATAAACGTAGGATCTTTAAAGTTTAGGGTATGGGAAATCATGAACATAAAACATGTAAACCTAAAACATTCTTCTAAATATCTTTTAAAAGCATCTTAAAAATCTAATCCTATTTACAATTACTACATCTCATTACCTGGATACATACATTAAAGGAAAGGGTGAGCAGAAGGACTAGTAAGGGAAGCAAGGGAATCAGTTTACTTTTGATATCAATAAAAACTTGATGAATAACATAAATACATGAGAAATGAAAGTAGAGTCATATCATAATGAAAATAACTTGAATAATAACTTGAATATGTTGATACAACATTTAATTTATACATTCATGAAAATATAACTAAGGTTCATCCCCAAGGTGTCATAAAAATTACCAAGGTTATTCACCAAGGTATCGTGAAACTTGTTATCTATATAGATTAAATTATTTACGCAATACATTGAATCACTATCAGGTTTCTCCCTTAATATGTCATTATTTTTATGTGATCCACATATATTATAACCATACATTTCATAAATAACCCATAGAGAGTAAAATAAATGGGTTTCGCTTCAAAATCGTGACATTTTAAAATTGCTTAAAAATATGAACATTATGTCATTTATAACCCATGTAAAGGGAGTGAGGGTTATATGTATGTAAATTATAGAATAAAATAGATCATTATTATTTATTTATGAATACCCTAGGAATGAAAATATATTTTTGTATTCACATAAATAAAACAAAATGATTTCTTGAGAAAAAAAGAGATTTTGAGATGAAAATTTTGCAGCATAATAGCTATATAACATGGTTTTAGAAAATATTGAAAAGAGAGGGTCCCAGAGTCACCTAGTCATAAATAACTCATAATAAAGTATGGGTATAGAATAAAAATAAATAAGAACATGGTATGGATATTTTAATGATGTACCACAAGAAAAGGAAACTTGATTGAAAAGAGAATATGCAATTTCTTTTACGAAAAATTCAGCAACCTAATGGCATCGCTTAAAATTCATAAAAATAAGATGATGAGAGTAGAAAGGGTCTCTCATAAATTTAAAATTAAATGTACAGTAGTAGGTATATAAAAGAACAAAACCCCACATAATAAAATGGAAACTAGAAGACATAACATAAAAGAAGTCATGAATTAAAAGAGGAGGGTGAAATGTTCCCTTACTTTGAAGAGTAACTCTGAAAGCTAGAATTTTGGGACCTTGGGGGCTTGAGGGAACCTTTGTAGAACTCATTGGGAGGTAAAAAAGTAGAGATTCATTTAGGAGGATTTTGGAATGAAATGAATGGGGGAATGGCTCGTTATTTATAGCAAAAGTGGGAGAATATTTAATTTATTTCCAAGGGACACATCATCTGTGATATTTGCAAAACCATAGGATTGACCATGGTATTTTCCATTGTATTGGCCACTTTGGAAACCTTATAACATATATTAATATTCACAATTTGACCATAATGATTACATCATTATTAATATAAGAACCCAGTTTTTGCTATAAAAGACTTTGAAATATTCTTGATGTTATTCCAGAGCAGCATCTTCAGACGGCGTGCGATTCCAAGCCCCGGTGTGGCCGGAATTAAATTTTCTGTGCGTTCACACTAGAAACGCCAAATAAATCGGATAAGTCCTAAACGGATTTTCATATCAAATATCTGAGTGCATGGATGGGTCCGGAATGGGGTTTTTACACTATGAATGACATAAAACATGTCGGTGCGAGATGTTTGGACCCCTCGCTCACAATCGAAGCATGGAACAGATAAATTAAATAATTAATTTATTCGTTTAACGTTTTAACTCAAGTATCTCTTAAACTGTGGCTCGGATTGGAAAAATGAGGGCACAGTTGAGTCCGGAGTGTATTGTTTACCCAAGATGGGGTGTAACTTTTGCAGGTGCGGCCCGTCTGTGAAAAATGGCCTCAGGGGAATTTTTTTAATTAGGCGGCCTCGGGCGTTGAGTTTAATAACTTTTGAATGGAGGCTCGGATTGAAATTTTGATACCTCCGTTGTGCTCGAGAGGTGGTGTTTACCCTAAGGGAGGTTTAACCTCGACCCTGCTGAGGGTTCGGGTACGGGACCGACGGGCGGGGGGTTTAAGTGTTTTCTATATAAACATCACCCCCAACCTTCATCTTATGCCCTTCTTCCCTGGCGCACTCTCCCAATGGAGAATGAGGAACCCCTCTCCTCTCCTCCCTCCAGCAAGGCAGTGATGGCTCCGGCGGTTCGACATGCGGCGAAGCTCCGGGCTATGCTGTCGCGGGTAGGATCGTTGCGGTTTCATTTTTAAATTTCCACATTCACATTGAGCTCAAATTATTGCATCTAATCTCTTTGAAATTTTCGAATGAAGCCCCTAGTTGCATATTTCGTGAAATTATCTCCCCAACAATCCTTTCGGATTGAAATTCTGAGTCCTGGGGCGTCCTTGATGGCCCTAGGATGTTTCCCGGCCGATTCTGCCTTTTTTCGGCGGTCCGGGCAGGTTCCAAGCGGCAGTGGTGCGGTTCCGGAAAGGCGGCATGGAAGAGATCCAGGCGGTAGCTTCGGAAGTGGGCTCTGGTAGTCTTCATCATGGCGGTGGGCTCCTTAGCGGCGGCGGCTCCGTGAGGCACGACGAGCTCTAGGCGACGGTCGCGGTGCGGAAGGACGGGGTCGCGGCGCGCGACCCCGCGGGGGAACAGCGACCCGCCTTCGGTGGGTCTTCAAATGGACCAAGAGACCAGCCACGGGTCAGTCAGTGCGTGTACCGCAGGTCAATGGCTGGGCCACGCGGTTGAACCATGGCATGTCCCAGTACGGCCGGACCGGCCGGTTTAAGTCGGTCCCGCCCAAGCGGCTTTGCCCCCTCGACTCGGACGCCCGTAATTTCCGCTACGGGTGTCGGTTTTGCATGCTGTCTAGGGTAGCGCCTTCATGGAATCAAGGAAAAATCTTTGAGATGTTTTTGGGAAAAATTTTTGTTCCCGAAACGGGGGCTTGGGGCATGGCACGACGTTAAGTGGACGGGCGTGCTTCTCGGGGATTACTGTTTTGGACAACTCGGGACGCATCTGACGTCCGATTTGAGCACTGTCAGTGGCATTGGGACCCTGATTTTGAGATGAAGTTTACCTATGTGGTTTCTGGCACTGAAACCGGAGTTGAGGCATGGGCCCCACAGCCCGTCTTTCGAGTTGCGTGATGCGCTTTAAAACTTTTTCATCGGACATCCGTTCGGGGCGTGCGATTAGTCGATCCTGGGTGTTTTTTTGGGGGTATTCCAATGGCGCAATCTGCCCACTTTAAGTCACCACGATGGTGTGGGCCCCGCGAGGGCCGTTTTGGGAGTTGACGGTGATTTCCAGCTTTATCACCAGGTGTCCATTTTGGTCGACTGAGTAGTCAATCCCATGTTTTTTTCCGAGGGGTCATAGTGGTGTGATCCGATTGTTCAGTTTTGGGATCTTGGGGTGGGCCCCACATGGGTTGGTTACAGTGAATAGTGCCTTATTCACTGGTTTACCATTTCGGGCGAGTAAGTAGTCTATCTCGTGTGTTTTTTCACGAGTATTACAACGGTGTAATCTTTTGAGGCGAGCGGATCCTCTTACATGATCTTATTAAGTGTGGAAATATGAAAGGTATATTGGTGGTGGTTCTTCCAGTGGTGTCTGTAGGAAACCCTTGGTGTGTGATCGTGTTCCCTCCTGGAAGAGTGAAGTTAGTGTTTAAAGAGATGTGGTTGGTCGTGCCTCAGCTGTTGAGGTGGCATGTTGGGGTTGTTACATTTACACCTTCGCGTTGACATTTTGTGTCGTGTGCACGTTAGCCTTTGGGATGGAGACGTGGCATACTCTGGGAATATGAGAGAATGCTGGGAGGTACAAGTGGATGGTTGTACCTGAGAAAGTTTGTGCACTTGGTTAGGGTTGACTTGGGGCCACATGTAGTGTGGACCCCATTTTTGTTTTGTGTTCTGCTTTACGTACTTTTCACCCCTCGCGATGTAGAGGGTCCCTCGGTTCTTGTTTGTTGACCAGTAGGGTTGAGTTTTCCCCTAGTCCTGTTCTTGTTTCTTAACCAGTAGGGTTGAGTTTTCCCCTGGTATTTTTCTCGATGGTTTGGCTGATAGTAGTGCTAGTGACACCCAGTGATGGAACGGGCACTGAACCTCTATTAGGTGAGTTGTTCTAGAGTTGGGTGTTTGCGCGGTACCCACTCTGTGCTTGGTTGTCCAGTGTTGTACCATCTAGTAGAGATGGCCAGAGCAGTTCTGGGTTTACCCTCCTGTAGGACTGGGAAGTGGTTTTCTCACTGACTTCATAGGGTTTACCCTCTAGTAGAGACTAGGTAGTGGTTCACCCGACGACTCTTGAGGGTCTACCCTCCATCAGGACTGGGCAGTGGGTCGCTCGTCGTCTGGATTCATGTATACCCTCCAGCAGGTCTGGGTAGTGGGTCACATGTCAACTTGTTCCAGGTTTACCCTCTAGTAGGGTTGAGCAGTGGGTCACCCGTTGACTTCTTCCCGGTCTACCCTCCAACAGGTTTGGGCAGTGGGTCGCATGTCGTCTTATTCCAGATCTACCCACCAACAAGGCTGGGCAGAGGGTCACCTGATATCTTTTTATGTTTTACCCTCCAGCAGGGCTGGGCAGTGGGTCAACCATTGGATTTACAGACTCAGTCCTTTCTACTAGGCTAGTCTGTGGCTTTTATCCATGACTATCAGAGTGGGACACTTGGTTGTACGGGTTAGTGAGGTGACAGCTTGACTGTGAGAAGACCTCTCGACTGCAGGGCAGTGACGACGTGTGGTTCGAATTTCCCCAGTACTCTCAAGTGCGAGGGGTGCTTTCCCCACCAAGACGCGTCCTTGTGACGCGACCTAAATCCATGCAGGCAAGTCAGTGTCGCCCAAAGCAGATAGTGTCAAGGTTCGGTGATTTTATTCCCTTAGCTTGTAGTTCGAGGCGGACATGAGGGATGCTGGGCATCGATGATGGTTACTTCTGAGACTGATGGAGACTCACTTTCTTGGGCTGAGCTATTGGATGGAGATCCCCTTACGATCTTTCTCGGGCTTCTTGATTGAGCATATGGATATGTATATACCGTGTTCCATTACCCACTCCTTGGGTTTTAGTTACTCTCCTTCCAAGAGAGTCAAAGACGCGCGGGGTATGCCACGTGCATTCCGTGTCTAGCTTCTCGTGGTTGGACGAGTCTACTCTCCTGCTATAGGTAGCGAAGACTCTACAAGAAGTTCATCTTCTCACCGCTTCTGTCTCCTTGTGTTGGGACTAGTCTACCTCTTGTCTCTTGTTGGATTGAGCTGGACACTCTATTGTACTCTTTACTACACTCTTGGTTGTACTCCTTTACTATTCTATGTTCAGTCTACTGGTCACCTCTTCAGTACCTCCTTTGTTGCTCCCTCAAGCCATTGGGGCATCCTACTGAGTATTTTTATACTCACCCCTGCTTGGGCTTTTCCCGCACTTGGTGTGCCCTTGTAGAGGATAGACAAGTTGGTCGTGAATTCAGCGGAGCTTAGGATATCGGGAGCTTGGACCATGTACTGTGGTCGGAGTCGGGTTCTAGGTGGGGGAACCATCCAGCTGTTTTTTCTTTTGTTTACCTATTGTCAGGTTTTGGCACCTTTTCTGGTTGGGCGCGTGTTCGCCCCTTTTCTTTTTCAGTTACTTTCAGCACTTTCTTTGTACTTTTAGAGGTCGATGCACTTTTGTGGTTTATATATATAGTAGTTTCACTTTACTCTGCTTGTCTTTTCTTTTACCCTACACTTCTACATTGAGTGGGCAGCGTGTGTGTGCGTACAGGTACTTAGGCAAAGGCCTCCCCGAGTGGTTTAGCCTTCGATGCTTGTCGCGAGCCCCTGGCCTGTGGAGGCGGGCTTGGGGTAGTTGCGGCTCGAGCCTGGGTAGGTTCGGGTCGTGGAAAAGTGGTTTCAAAGGTGGTTTGTTCCTTGGGACGTTGTTCAGACGTCCCTAAAAGGAATTGGTTGAGATATAGGGCAATAGTGTGAACGTGTCTCGAGAGCAGCTCTTAGGCCAAGGAGTCTACTGATGGTGCGGCGGCCAACGTCTCCATTCACCAGGACCCTGATAACCCTCTTGTCGAGTCAGCATGCTGAGACACTTTTTGTAGGGAAAATTGGTTTGTGCATCACATAGGATTGAGTCTTTGACTATCCTTCTTGAGTCAGCTCCCCATCGTTCTTGTTGTTATGATATACATATATGCTCATCTGACCGTGGCACTCCTTGATAATATTCAGGATGTCTCTATGAAGAAAGCCAGCCAGAATAACAGATTTGGTTCGTGATGATGACCATGTGAGCTATGAGGTCTTAGTCCAGGACCCACCATGCGAGTCCCTATCATCGGGTGGGTTGGTAGAAGCACCCCCACCTGTTGAGCAGCAGACAGCTCCAGCAGAGCACGCTGAGCTTGAGCGCAGGTTGAGCGCGATCCATGAGTTCCAGCGACAGAGACCTATGAGGTTCAGAGGTGAGATAGACCCTCATGCAGCAGAGGTTTGGCTAGAGATAGTGGTTCACCTTTTCAGGATTGTGCAGACACCGATAGATCTTATGATGGCTTTGGCTGCCAACCTTTTCCATGGAGCAGATTAGCATTGGTGGAGTCTAGTGACTCATTTTCTTGACGATTCATTGCTTTCATGGGGCGACATTTAGTTGTTGTTTCGTGAGGAGTTTTTCTCATCCTTCTTATGCTCCATTTGGATTCATGAGCTTCTGCAGTTTCAGCAGGGAGGGATGACGGTGGCCGAGTACGCGGATATTTTCGCAGACCGTGGACACTTTTACCCAAACTTGGTCCACAACGACAACTTCCGAGTGTGGAAGTTTGAACAGGGTTTCCGCAGAGAGATTAGTGCTGTCATAGTGCCCCTGTTCATTTCCACATATGTCGGGGTGATAGAGCATGCATTGGTGACAAAGATCTTCCTATCACGCTCTAGATTTGGTGGTGGCAGTAGGCACGTTGGAGCTGAGACGTCTGTCGCAGCTAGCGGGCGTTGGCAAGCAAAACCTCGACGCAGGTGACTTTCTAACAACGGGACTTAGGGTGTGGTCGTACACCACAGTGGCGTTGGAGGGAAACAGTGCAGCCCCAAGATAGTTGGTGCTATTCTTGTTATGGGTGAGGTCACCTGGAACGGGACTACCCGACCAGGCATGCAGATAGCTTCGATCAGGTAGTAGGGGCACCACCACGACGGAGGCAGCGCCATGATTGGAGCAGCGCCCAAATAGGTAGTGCTAGCAGAGGATTTGGAGGATCTGGAAGTAGAGGATGACCTTACGAGGTATTCCCATCACCACTAGGCGGTCCACGTCAGGCTCCGGGGGCTGACAGTTGGGACCGCAGATAGCCACAAGCATGGATGTCTATGATCTTGCAGAACATGAGGTGGTAAGAGGTACACTCATAATATCTTCTACTTTTTGCAGTAGAATTTTTAGACTCTGTGTGTGAAATTATTTTCTCCATAATCCTTGTTTGAGTTGTTACCAAGGTGGTGTGGGGCATCGGTGTAACCCTGTGTTGGTAAGGTAAAAGGCATGGGTCCTTTTTCTTTAGTCGATGGTGTCGACTCCTTCACTCTTCGTGCGTGTAAGAAAGTCTTGTTTGTGGGACATCGACTGTGAAACCTTGTGTGACCAGATATCCTTGGGTGTTTCACCATATGGATATTCTGAAGGAGGGAATCACCGGGCCTTGTTCCAAGTGCGGGCGGTGATTCTCGTAATGACATGCTACGTAGAGGTGAGCTACCCTTGGGGTCCTTCAGACTGTTTGAGACTGTGCGAAGGGATCGCGAGGTTGTCTACCGCCTTGCCCTAACCCCAAATTCTAGAGTGGGTGCACGATGTCTCCCATGTGACTTACCTGAGAAGATGCGTGCATACTTCTATGCACATCATCGGTAAGGGCAGACCTCGCGTGAACAGATCAAACCCTTTGGTCTGTGTACGGTGACGTGGTATTGTGAAAGAGTTCTTCTAGGTATGGGAGAGCCAGGTGTGGGATTAGTACCCTGAGTTGTTCCCTGGTTTTTCTTTTCTGGAATGAAAATATTGAATGAGGGAATGATGTAAGAACCCGGTTTTTGTTATAAAATTCTTTTGAATATTCTTGATGTTATTCCAGAGCAGTGCCTTCAGACGGAGTGCGATTCCGAGCCTCGGTGTGGCTGGATTTAAATTATCAATGTGTTCACACTAGAAACACAAAATAAATGGGAAAACTCCTAAACGGAATTTCGGATCAGAGATCTGAGTGCACGGATGGGTCCATAATGGGGTTTTTACCCTAGGAATGACATTAATCATGTCGGCGTGGGACGTTTGGACCCTTCGCTCGCTATCGGAGCGTGGAATGGATAAATTAAATAATTAATTTATTCGTTTAATGTTTTAACTCATGTATCTCTTAAACGGTGGCTTGTATTGGAAAACCTAGGGCACCGTTGATTCCGGAGCGTGCCGTTTACCCTAGAAGAGGTGTAACATTCGCGGGTGCGGCCCGTCTGTGAAAAATGGCCCCAGGGGCGTTTTTGTAATTTGGCGGCCTCGGGCGTTGAATTTAATAACTTTTGAATGGATCCTCATATTGAAATTTTGAGACCTCCATTGTGCTCGGGATGTGGTGTTTACCCTATGGGTGGTTTAACCTCGACCCTACTGAGGGTTCGAGTATGGGACCGACGGGCGGGGGGTTTAAGTGTTTTCTATATAAACACCACCCCCACCCTTCTTCTTCCCCCCTTCTTCCCTGGCGCACTCTCCCAATGAAAAAGGAGTAATCCCTCTCCTCTCCTCCCTCTGGCAAGGCGGTGACGGATCTGGCGGTTTGACGTGCGGCGAAGCTCCGGGCTACGCCCTCGTAGGTAGGATCGTTGCGGTTTCGTTTTTAAATTTTCACGTTCACTTTAAGCTCAAATTATTGTGTCTAATATCTTTGCAATTGTCAAACGAATCCCCTGGTTGCGTATTTCATGAAATTATCTCCCCAACGATCCTTTTGGATCGAAATTCCGAGTCCCGGGGCGTCCGTGATGGCCCCGAGAGGTTTCCCAACTGATGCTGCCTTTTTTCGCCGGTCAGGGCGGCTTCCAAGCGGTGGTGGCGCGGTTCCGGCAAGGCGGCATGGTGGAGCTCCAGGAAGCGGCTTCGGCAGTAGGCTCCGGCAGTCTTCGGCGTTGCAGCGGGCTCCTCAGTTGCGGCGGCTCTGCGTGGTGCGGAGAGCTCCAGGCGACGGCCGCGGTGCGGAAGGCCGGGGTCGCGGCGCGCGACCCCGCGGGGGAACAGCGACCTGCCTTTGGTGGGTCTTCGCACGGACCAAGAAACCGGCCACGGGCTGGTCAGTGTGTGGACCACAGCTCAGCGGCTAGGTCGTGCTGTTGAACCGCGGCCCGGCCCAGAATGGCTGGACCAGCCAGTTCAGGTCGGTCCTGCCCAAGGGGATTGGCCCCCTTGACTCGGACGCCCGTAATTTCCGCTACGGGCATCCATTTTGCCTTCCATCTATGGTAGAGCCTTCTTGGCGTCGAGGAAAACTTTTTGAGTTGGTTTAGAGGAAATTTAAGTTCTTGAAATGGGGGCTCGGGGGAGCGGCATGACGTTAAGTGGACAGGCGTGCTTCTCAGGGATTCATGTTTTGGATGGCGCGGATGCATCTGACGTCCGATTTGAGCGTCGTCAGCAGCGTTGGGACCCTGGTTCCAAGGAGAATTTTACCAGTGTGGTTTCGGGCAATGAAACTGGAGTTGAGGTGTGTTCCCCATGGCCCGTCTTTCGAGATGTGTGCCGCGCTTTACAACTTTTTCATCGTACGTCCATTCGGGGCATGCGAGTAGTCGATCCTGGGCATTTTTCCTGGGGCATTTCAATGGCGCAATCCGCCCGCTTTAATTCATCGTGATGGTGCGGGCCCCACAAGGGCCGTTTTGGGAGTTGACGGTGATTTCCATCTTTATCACCAGGTGTCCATTTTGGGCGACTGAGTAGTCAATCCCGTGTGTTTTTTCAAGGGGGTCGTAGTGGTGTGATCTGATTGTTCAGTTTCATGATCTTGGGGTGGGCCCCACACGGGTTGGTTATAGTGAATAGTACCTTATTCACCAGTTGACTGTTTTGGGAAAGTAAGTAGTCTATCTTGCGTGTTTTTTCACGAGGATTACAATGGTGTAATCTTTTCAGGCGAGTGGAGCATCTTACATGATCTTATTAAATGTGTAAATATGAAAGATGTACCGGTGGATGTTCTTCCTACGGTGTTTGTAGGAAACTCTTGGCGTGTGATCGCATTCACTCCTACGAGAGTGAAGCTAGTGTTTAAAGAGATGTTGTTAGTCGTGCCTCAGCTGTTGAGGTGGCAAGTTGGGGTTGTTACGTTTACGCCTTCACATTGATGATGGGTGACGTGTGCACGTTAGTCTTTGAGCTTCAGACATGGCATACTCTGGGAGTATGCGAGAACGGTAGGAGGAACATATGTGTGGTTGTACCTGAGAACGTTTGTGCACTTGGTTGGGGTTGACTTGGGGCCACACGTTGTGTGGAACCCATGTGCATTTCGTGTTCTTCTTTACGTACTTTTGACCCCTCACGACGTAGAGGGTCCCTCGGTTCTCGTTTGTTGACCAGCAGGGTTGAGTTTTTCCCTGGTCATGTTCTTGTTTGTTGACCCTCAGGGTTGAGTTTTCCCCAGGTTCTGTTCTCGATGGTTTGGCCGGTAGCGGTGCTAGTGACACCTAGTGATGAAACGAGCACTAAACCTCTATTAGGTAAGTTGTTTTGGAGTTGGGTGGTTGCGCGGTACCCACTCCATGCTCGGTTGTCCAATGACGTACCATCCAGTAGAGATGGATAGATCAGTTCCGAGTTTACCCTCCAGCAGGGCTGGGCAGTGGGTTTCACATTGACTTCTCAGCTTTTACCCTCTAACAGAGACTAGGCAGTGGATCATCTTATGACTCTTGAGGGTCTACCCTTTAGTAGGACTAGGCATTGGGTCACTCGTCATCTTGATTTAGGTCTACTCTCCAGTAGGGCTGGGCAGTGGGTCGCATGTTGACTTGTTCATAGTTTACCCTCTAGCAGGGCTGGGCAGTGGGTCACCCGTCGACTTCTTCCAGTTATACCCTCCAGTAGGGCAGGGCAGTGGTTTGTCTGTCGTCTTATTCTAGATCTACCCTCCAGCAGGGCTGGGCAGTGGGTCACCTGATGATGTATTAGGGTCTACCCTCCTGCAGGGCTGGGCAGTGGGTCACCCAATATCTTATTATGTTTTACCCTCCAGCAGGGCTGGGCAGTGGGTCACTCGTTGGCTTTACAGACTCAGTCCTTTCTACTAGGCTAGTCTATGGCTTTTCTCCATGACTATTGAAGTGGGACCCTTGGTTGTACGGGTTAGAGAGGTGACAGCTTGACTGTGAGAAGACCTCTTGACTGCAGGGCAGTGACGAGGTGTGGTTCGACTTTCCCCAGAACTCTCAAGTACGAGGGGCGCTTTCCCCACCAAGATGTGTCCTTGTGACATGACCTAAAACCATGCGGGTGAGCCAGTGCCGCCCAAATCGGATAGTGTCGAGGTGCGGTGATTTGAGCCCCTTAGCTTGTAGTTTGGGGCAGACGTGTGGGATGCTGGGCATCGATGATGGTTACTTCTGAGACTGATGGCGACTCACTTTCTTGGGCTGAGCTACGGGATGGAGATTCCATTATGATCTTGTTCGGGCTTCTTGATTGAGCATATGGATATGTATATACTGTGTTCCAGTACCCACTCCTTGGGTTTTAGTTACTCTCCTTCCAAGAGAGGCGAAGACGCGCGGGGTATGCCACGTGCTTTCCGTGTCCAGCTTCTCGTGGTTGGATGAGTCTACTCTCCTTCTATAGGTAGATAAGACTCAATGAGATGTTCATCATCTCACCACTTCTAGATCCTTGTGTTGGGATGAGTCCTACTCCTTTCTCTTGTTGGGTTGAGATGGACTCTCTATTGTACTCTTTACTACACTCTCAGTTGTACTCCTTTACTATTCCATGTTCAGTATACTTCTCACCTATTCGGTACCTCTTTTGTTTCTCCCTCGAGCCATCAGGGCATCCTATTGAGTATTTTTATACTCACCCCTGCTTGGGATTTGCCCGAACTTGGTGTTCCCTTGTAGATGACGGACAGGTTGGTCGTGACTTCAGCAGAGCTTAGGAGATCGGGAGCTTGGACCGCGTACGGTGGTCAGAGTCAGGTTCCAGGTGGGGGACCCTTCCAGCTATTTTCTTTTGTTTACCTATTGTCGGGTTGTGGCACCTTTTCTGGTTGGGCGCGTGTTTTCCCCTTTTCTTTTTCAGTTACTTTCAGCACTTGCTTTGTACTATTAGAGGTCGATGCACTTTTGTGGTTTATATATATAGCAGTTTCACTTTACTCTGCTTGTCTTTTATTTTACCCTGCACTTCTTCATTGAGTGGGCAACGTGTGTGTGTATAGGTACTCAGGCAAAGGCCTCCCCGATTGGTTTAGCCTTTGGTGCTTGTTGCCAGCCTCTGGCCTATGGAGGCGGGTTTGGGGTTGTTCCGGCTTGAGCCTGGGTAGGTTCAGGTCATGAAAATTACATCATTAATGTTGTCATTAATTACACCTAAACTCAAAACATTATTTTTACTATTCACCAATAAACAAAACATTTTATAAAAATCTCATCAATTCACCCTAAACTAATATCGATGATCTGAATTCAAAAATGAACTCTATTTAATGAAAACAATTTTTTAATTAGGAGATATTTAATTTTTAAATAAAAACACTTTTTATCTGAAAAATACTAATACTTAACTAATAATTTTTGAAATAGTTATGTACTTATGCTATTATATCACTTCACCATTCAAGATTCCTAAATAATATATATACTTTCTTAAGAGAGGTTACTATTTCATTGGTCACATTACTATTCATAAGGGTAATATTACAATGTATACTTTACTATTCACTAAAAATTATGTTTATCTTATTATACTCTAGATTTCTTACTGGTCACAACTGTAGAAGACCATTTTTTGAAAATCATTTTATATTATTAATTATGTAAAGTCTGAAAAAAAAATTAAAATACCTTTTCTCCAAAATTCATAAATAATATGGAACTTCACCCAACATTTTTCCGAACATTTGAATAAATTCAACATAATAAGAAATAACAATTTTATTTATAAAAAAGGATTACACAACATAACTAAGGTCTTATTATAGAGCCCCTTATAACACCTATGTAGGACCTAAGTGTAAGATGTGCTATAGTGATAGAATCTTGGGATGGCTTGGACAACATTGCCAGAGTGGGGCTTTCTATCAGCATGAAAATCTCCCGTAGGTGATTCCATTAAAGCTTCATGTGTTAGAGTTCATCTTGGGCTTGGTTCAGAGTGAAGCCTAGTGATGAAACCTCCTTATCAAGCTCTGAAAAATGGGATTTTATGGCCTGAGTCTATTGGATGAGGCCATCAACTCTTCATTCTGTATTAATTAACCATGATCATTTGTACTTATAAACAATAATCATAACATTAAGAATTTAGTTTCCAACGGTCATATAATAGTTGAAACCCAATGATCTCATTTTAATTATACTCACTTCATTAATTAAAGGACATGGTTTTGTTGAGTATAAAATAAAATAACAAAAAAATTAGGAAACAAATATTATTCAAAAGTTCAGGTCGTTACATTATTCCCCACTTAATAAATTTCATCCCTGAAATATTAACTCGTACCCTCAGAAGAGAAATGGTGTGGGTACATCTTCCTCATAGAGTCCTCTAGTCCCCACATGGCTTCTAAATATTTTTTGTTTCTCCACAACACCTTAACAAGGTGGGTTGTCTTGTTGGGTAGAACCTTGTCCCTACGATCCAAGATCTCCACTGGCTGCTCTTCATAAGAGAGGTCATGTTCCAGTTGTACCACATCTGGATTTAGTACATGTGAATGGTCAGATATATACTTCTTCAAGAGGGATACATGGAATAAATCCTAAACTTGTGCTAGATTTGGAGGAATTGAAAGCTGATATGCCACTCCTCCTACACGATCAAGGATTTCATAGCGGCCAATGTACCTAGGGTTGAGATTCCCTTTCTTCCTAAACCTCATGACTCTCTTCCAAGGTGAAATTCGAAGAAAGACCTTGTCACTGACATCAAACTCCATGTCCCTTTCATGGTTGTTTCCATATCTCTTTTGCCAAATTTGAGCATCCTTAATGTGTTACTAGATGGAATGGAACTTTTCTATCATCTCTTACACAAGATCTAGACCATGAAGCTTTCTCTCACCATATTCATCCCAACAAGTATAATTTCTACATCACTTCCCATATAGAGCTTTATAGGGTGCCATTTGAATGCTCGATTAGAAGCTGTTTTTGTAAGAGAACTCAACTAAAGGGATATATTTATCCCATCCACCTTTAAATTCAATTGAGAATTTTCTCAGCATCTCCTCGAGTGTTTGAATATTCCTTTTAGATTGAAAATCAGTTTGGGGGTGATAGGCCATACTGAAATTCAATTCAGTTCTCAGAGTATGTTGATGACTTCTCCATAATTTTGATGTAAACCTTGGATCACGATCAGATACGATAGAAAGTGGAACATCATACACCCTTACCACTTCTTTCACATAAATCCTAGGTATCTGATCAAGATATAAATCTTCTCTAATTGTAACGCCCCGACCCCAGTTACCCAGAGTCGGTGCATTATTACGTAACATTGGCATGATCACAAGAAAGATCAAATCTCGAAAGACCGATTGGTTTAGTAGCCTTGGAAACACTAGATATATTCATAAGTTTTACATTACATCATAAAATGAAAAACTACTACAACAACATAATGTTTCCACAATCCACACTATTAACCCCTCATAAAATCCATGCAGGTCATTCATAACTTACTTCTTCACATCCTGGGAAAAATAAAACATAGAAAAGGGGTGAGCTCAAATGCCCAGTAAGGATAACAATATAGCGGAAACTTTCATAAATAAGAATAAACATTTAAGGCAATGTATAACTAAAACAAAAGCCTTTTAAATATGAACTTTCAACATGGTATGGCATAAATAAAATGAAATAATGCAATTTACTTATTCACATGGATATTCTACTAATCGAATAATCACATGAAAAAAAATCAATAACCACTTTCATAATGTTGGAATGCATAATGCCAGACTATCATAACCACATAGCCAAGGCCTCGTGCCAAGACTACAAATAATATTTTGTCAAGGCCTTGTGCCAAGACACTAGTTTGTCTCATGACACCTACCGATGCATCGAGGAGCTATAGCGGGCTCCACCCGTCACATATTAAGTCCAATGCATTCCCATATGAAAAGGTTTAAACATAACATAAACATTCATATTAAAACTAGCATATGAAATGTCGATACATTCACCATAAACTATGAATGGTATAAAAATAGCACATCCACAGTCAAACATATCACAAAACCTTTAATACAATATAGAAGTTTTGTATCATAATAAATCAACTTCAAATAATCTTAAAATCCATCAAAGGATGTTGACATAGATGAAATCAAAATTCTTTTTAAAGAAATATCTCCTTTTATTTTGAAATAATTTAAGATCCATATAAAATAAAACATTTTCTTTGAAAATATTCTTATAAGCTTGTAAGGGAAGCTTTGAAGATTTTATAACGGCGGAAAATAGCCGCACCCGCCGTATAAGTTAAAAAAAACATTCTTACCTTAATTCTGTCGAAAAGGTTAAAAAGGACCTTGTTTTGAAAATGACCAAAAGATTCCTTTATAAACCACTTATAAAAGTCAAAAAGGGTATAAATGAATTTAACTCATATTCTAGTAAATAGTAAAAATGTTTTGAAATGCATTTTTAAGAAACATGGATGTGGATGATAAAGAGATCCCAGCAGATTATTACGTATAAACAACCTTGGATAATGAAGAGGTTGTAAAGTAAACCCTTACCTTGTACTTTTTCTTGGTTGGGGTAGGTTAACCTCCTGTATAATGGTGAAATAGTTGTTATTAAATTATACAAGAATCATATATAATAATATGATATCATATATGATCTTTTAACATTGATTTGTTAATAATATCTTAGAATTATCGTCGTTTCGGGAGTTAACTTACTCATTTTCTTTTATATGTTTTGTTACATAAGCCATGGTTGTTGTATTTTATTCATATCCAAAATGATATCTAGTCGTTAAACATCATTTTTAAATCATCAAATGATAATTATACTTGAATGGATACGATGGAGAATGAATCTCATCGCGTTCGTGGAGACGGTAGTCCGTACGTACGCACGAGCGACAATATCATTCTTTTGATATTAAAATAATATATAAATGGATGGTATATCATATATACAGAATCATTAACATGTTATATTTATTATTTACATGAGTTACACATCATTATTATACCCATCCAGATAATAATATATTGAATAACAATTACACCACGGCGTGGAGACGGTAGTCCGTACGTACGCACGTATGGTGACATATTATTCAAAGGGTGGATAGAATACTGAATATGGTTGTACCATATTTATAATAACATCACAGTATATGTGAGATACTAGATTTATTATTTTAGAATGGTAAGAACAAAGGAAGAAGAAGTGGAAGAAGAAATGAACTTAGAAAAGGGTGGTGAAATCATTACCTCTTCTTCGGGTTCTTCCTTTTGATTTGATCAAAAGGGCTCCTTAGGTTGGCTTTCTGATCAAACTAAGGACTCTAGGTTGTATTGAGGGATGTTGGGAGAGTATTTGGGCAGAGTTTGGCCGAACCAAAAGGCTTTGAAGGTGTGAAGAAATGAGAAGGAGGAGTGCCCTTTTATAAGAGGGGTGAGGGGCACCTTTGGAAAAGCTAGAAATATTAATTTATAATAAATTCATATTCGGTTTCTAATGGCTCAAAAGCATATTATTCAAAGGTTAAGGTGGGGATAGGTCTAAAACCACTCAACCAATTGAATTTAGACAGGTTTGGGTACTTATATTAACCTTATCTTTAAGTATTAACTCTAAGTTAATTAGTTTCACTTTTACAATGTCTCTTTGTATTTTTATATAATATGGTTAATAAACTTACTATATACATCCAAGCGACCCCCAAGTGGTACATTAATGATGAAACTATCATTATATAAGTCTCTTGGACGAACCTTAGATTTTTAGAAATTTAATATCAATTAATAATATAATATTTGTTTTAAGAACTCTTTTATGTCAATTTTGACACTATTCAATAGTTGATTTTTGTGAAACTCATAACAGATTTATTACTTAGAAAAAAGTCAATTAAATCAATCCTAATATATCATATTATCCTAGAAAATTAGTTTAATTCATTAAAAGTTTCATATTATATTTATTTGGGTATTTATAATATCAATTATTTTAATTTTTCACTATTATAGTAATTACTGCATCATCATTGTGTCATAAATAAAATAAATTATTTAATGTCTAAAAATTATAAATAAAATATCATTATGTAGGAAATCTTTTTATCTTTCTAATGAATATTTATAATCTAAAATCCAACATATATAACCCTATGTAACAATTGTTTTTCTAAAAGATATATGCTTGTGTCATTTTTGTATTCATTTTAACTTAATTAAAATAAAGTGTCATTATCACTTACAAGTGGATCCATGGGGTCCCAAAATAGACCCAAAGATTCCCATGGTCGACCATGTATCAACCAATAGTGTTAAGATGCGTTTTAGGGTAATTTAGTATTATTATAATATTATTTTTTTAACCCTTATTTACCGGATTTACCCTTAACCATGGTAAATAAAATATTTACCGCAGTATTTATTCAAAATGTCTAAAAATAAAAGTTACCTATTTACACAATTTGAACATCCTGATTCCAAATATGGAATCCATTTTCCTAAATTCAAAACACAGAAGTGGCAGAAATTAATTTAAAATTAATTCCCGCTGTCAAAACAAAAAGCGTGTTTTTACGAGATAATAACTATCAAAAGATTGACACTCGTTTATGTTCGGTTTAATTGTAAAATTATGTCCAATGACAAACATTATATTAAATGGTAAAAATATATTCTAAATATACTTTAAAACCACTCAAATTCATAATTTATCACTATTAATTATTTTGATTAAAAAAGTTGTTTTTAATTAAAACTTAGTAATTTTCACTATTCATCGAAATATGAAAGTTATCCGAAATGTACCAAAATATCACCTTAGGCTAAATTCGATATTCCGAATCCAAAAATGAAGTCCATTTTCAAATATAAAATATATATAATTTCAAAAAGTAGGTATTACTATTCATAACGGCTAGTTTGATTAGTTATGGTGTGTTAGAACTCGGTGTTGCGTACAACACACGCTATCACATTATTCAAAGAGAAGCGTACCGTAGAAGCTTGGGGTGTTACATTCTCCCCTCCTTCAAATAATTGCGTCCTCGCATTTTCTAGGGTATTACTGCATTAAAAGACTCAGGTGGTTCTTCATCATAAGTTCCTCGGGTTCCCACGTTGCCTCTTCCATCTTATGGTTTCTCCACAAAACTTTTACCAGACGCGTCGTCCGGTTTCTCAGCACTTGTTCTCTCGTATCAAGAATCTTGACGGGCTCTTCGCAATAAGACAGATCGGGTTTCAGTTCTAATTCCTCATAGGTGAGTACATGCGTCGGATCAGGCATGTATTTCCTCAATAGAGATACGTGGAACACATCGTGAACTTTGGAGAGACTTGGCGGCATTGCCAATCGGTAAGCTACAACCCCAATTCGTTCTAGAATTTCGAAAGGTCCGATGTACCTGGGACTCAATTTACCTTTCTTACCAAAACGTATGACTCCCTTCCACGGAGATACCTTCAGAAAAACATGATCACCGACTTGAAATTCCAAATCCTTCCTTCGATTATCGGCATAGCTCTTCTGCCTACTTTGAGCTGCTTTGATGTGATTTTGGATTACTTTCACCTTTTCCACCATTTCCTCCACCAGTTCTGGGCCTACAAGTTTTCTTTCACCAACGTCATCCCAACAGGTTGGTGTACGACATCTCTTTCTGTATAACACTTCATATGGTGCCATCTGAATACTTGAATGGAAGCTATTGTTATAGGAAAATTCTACCAAAGGTAAATATTGATCCCACATACCCTGAAAGTCAAGTGAGCAAGATCTCAACATGTCTTCTAAGGTTTGAATAGTCCGTTCTGATTGTCCGTCTGTCTGAGGGTGGTAAGCAATGCTCAAATGAAGTTCAGTATCCAGGGATTTCTGAAGACTTTTCCAGAATCTTGAAGTAAAACGGGGATCACGATCAGAAACAATCGATAGGGGTACTCCATGAAGTCTCACAACTTCATTAATATATAGTCTTGCTAGACGTTCCAGGGGTAGATCTTATCTTATAGCAAGAAAATGTGTTGTCTTGGTAAGACGATCAACAATAACCCATATTGCATCGTTCCTTCTAGGAGTCTTTGGTAGCCCCATGACAAAGTCCATCGTAACATTGTCCCATTTCCACTCCGGTATGGGAAGAGGTTGCATGACTCCTCCAGGCTGTTGCCTTCCAGCTTTCACTTGTTGACAAACCATAAATCTTGACACAAAATCAGCAATCTCCCTCTTCATGTTGTCCCACCAAAAATGTTCCTTCAAATCTCTATACATTTTGGTGCTCCCAGGGTGTATAGAGAAATTGGAACTATGAGCATCATCCAGCAATTCCCTTTTTAGATCAAGTATATTGGGAACACAAAGTCTCTTCCCGAATTTCAAAATTCCATCTTCATACACAAAGTCTATCAATCTCCCATCATTCACAGCTTTAATTTTTTTTGGAATTCTTCATCATCGGTCTGAGAACTCTTAATCCTTTCTAGTAAAGATGGTTTGGCAACCATTTGAAAAAGCATTGATGTTTCACCTTCCCTGGTTATTCCCATGTCCATCTTCACTAGATCCATGAAAATTGGATCCCTTTCAATTCTCATATTGTTCAAAACTCCATGGTCTTTTCTACTCAAAGCATCTTCCACCTTGTTTGCCTTCCCTGGGTGGTAGTGTATCGTACAATCATAATCCTTGAGTAATTCAAGCCATCTTCTTTGCCTCATGTTGAGTTCTTTTTGTGGGAAAATATACTTAAAACTCTTGTGATCAGTATAAATCTCACATTTTTCACCATAGAGGTAGTGCCTCCATATCTTCAAAGCAATGATCACTGATGCTAACTCGAGATCATGAGTAGGATAGTTTTGTTCATGAATTTTCAACTGTCGTGTTGCATAGGCAATAACTCTATCATTCTGCATAAGGACACAGCCAAGTCCTTTCTTCAATGCATCACTATAAATAACGAACCCATCATTCCCCGATGGTAGATTCAATATAGGAGCATTGACTAATCTTCTCTTCAGTTCTTCGAAACATTCTTCACACTCTTTTGTCCAAACAAATTTAACCCCTTTACGTGTGAGCTTCGTTAATGGGTTAGCCAATCGGGCAAAATTCTGGACGAAACGTCGATAATAACCTGCCAAACCAATAAAACTACGTACCTCAGTTATACTCATAGGTGCTGGCCATTCTTGGATTGCCTTGGTCTTAGAAGGATCAACAGAGATTCCATCTTTAGAGACAATATGGCCAAGAAAAGAAATCTTCTGAAGCCAGAATTCACACTTGCTAAACTTCCCATATAATTCATGCCTCCTCAGAGTCTTCAAGATAATGCGCAAGTGATTTTCATGATCTTCGTAGGTTTTGGAGTATACCAAGATATCATCAATAAATACCACCACAAATTCATCGAGATACTCCTTGAAAACTCTATTCATTAGATCCATGAATACAGAGGGTGCATTAGTCAATCCAAACGGCATTACAGTAAACTCGTAATGCCCGTACCTGGTTCGAAATACTGTTTTCGGAATGTCTTCCTTCTTCACACACAACTGATGGTATCCAGATCGAAGGTCAATCTTTGAAAAGTATTGAGCTCCATGCAGTTGGTCAAATAAATCATCAATACGAGGTAGGGGATACTTGTTCTTTATCGTTATAGCATTGATCTCCCTGTAGTCGATACATAACCTCATAGATCCATCTTTCTTTTTAACAAAAAGAACAGGGGCTCCCCATGGAGAAACACTAGGGCGAATAAATCCCTTATTACTCAATTCCTCTAGTTGTTTCTTTAGTTCGACTAACTCTACAGTGGCCATTCTATAAGGGGTCTTCGATATAGGCCTTGATCCAGGAATCAAATCAATAGAAAACTCAACTTCTCGTTCTAGAGGATGTCCAGGTAAATCTTCCGGAAATACATCTAAAAATTCTTTCACAACAGGTACATCCTCTATTTGAACATTCCTTTCCTCACCGACAGTTATTTCATTCTCTTCCTCCCCAATAATTGAATTAAGTTGAGCTACTGGGGGTGGATCTAAATAAGAATTAGGTGGTGACGATTCTGCTCTAAAAATAAGGTGCTCCTTATCATTATCATCATGAATCGTAACCTCTTTCTTCTTACAATAAATCTTCGCATCATAGTCCGAAAGCCAGTCCATACCGAGGATTATATCAAACTCAATCATAGGTATGACAATGAAATCAGCAGATAAAGAAAATTTATGTGCTCTAATGGGGACTGATTCACAAAACTTTGTTGCAACGATACTTCCCTTAGGAGTTTTAACTGACAACTCCCTTATTAAATCAAATTGGAAATATCTAATTTTCTTAGCAAACTGGGAAGATATGAAACAATGCGATGATCCAGAATCAAATAATGCATTTGCTAAACTTGAGGAAACCATTAAATTACCTGCCACCACGTCTTTTGGAGCTTCTACCTCAGCAGTAGTGATAGCATAAGCCTGGCCTTGATCCCTTGGCCTTTTCTAAGGTAAGTTCTTCTGACGCTTAGGACATGCATTTTCATAATGCCCCATCTCCCTGCAATTGTAGCACTGAACGTTGGTAGCTTCCTTCTTCCCCTTGCAATCATGAGCTTGGTGTCCTTTTTCACCACACTTGTAACAGACTCCCATTCCCTTCAAGCAAGTACCAGGATGTTTCTTCCCGCATTTACCACAAGATGGATATTCAACCTTTCCCTTCTTCCCCTTATTTCCATTCCCAGATTGATCAGCAGGTCTCTTCTTCTCTTGCTTTGCTTTAAAGTCATAAGACTTAGAGAATTCATTTTCGGTCTTGATAGCACATGAGACAATGTCTTCGTACGATGAAAAGGATTGTGAGACTAAAGCTCGATGGAGAAATGGTTTTAACCAATCAAAGAAACGATCAATCTTACTTCTTGGGTTACGAATATAATCACCAGCGTACCTCGCTAACCTTGTAAAGTTAGCCTCATACTTTGTGACATTCTCATCCTCCTTTTGTCTCAGACTCAGAAATTGCCTTTCCATATCTCCTCGATGGTCGCGAGGGAAGTATTTTTCTAAAAACAGATCTTTGAACTCCCTCCATTCCATATTTGATACTTCATCATCTTCCTTCGTATTTTGAATCAATGACCACCATTGATCAGCATCTCCAGTGAGGCGGTAAACTGCCATGATAACTTTTTCCCTTTCACTGCTCCCCAAAGCCTGAAATATTTTCTCTAGGGAAAATATCCATTGCTCAGCTACTAAGGTATTTGTATTCCCATTGAACGTTGGTGGTTGTTGCCTCATGAATCGATCTAACATTGATCCTCCATGCTGCGGATCAGGGTGCTCCATACGGGTAAGGTTATTATTCATAACCTGAGTAAGTTGTCCCAGTATGGTGATTAGCTGATCAGCACCAGTTGCATCACCAGCCCCACTATAATTATCTTGAGTAGGAGGGAAATCCCTACATGGAGTGCGTGCATTGATACGGTTTCCATTTCTTCCACTAGGAGCCATTTCTAAACAATGGCATAAACTAGATCAATTTATGAATCAAAATACATAATCCCATACTTATAAAACACTTAACATAAATTGAACTATTTATGGATATAATCCATAATCATAAGAATGTTTTCTTTGAGGAAGTATATACTCATAATCCCTTCAAAATGATTTGTAAAAAAAATGAGAGTTATCCTAAGCATATCCCCCGGGAGTGTCGTAACCAAGAGTGCAGCAAGGCCCGTTGTCGTGCACCAGTTCCCGTTCGAGTCTAGCTCAAAGCGGTGTTTTCGGGTTTTACCCCTAGGTACATCTGTGCCAGAGCCGCCTCTACCTGCTCGTATCCAGACAGGGATGTATTTCTTGGAAAACTCACAAAATCTCTACAATACCAAAATTCTAGGAAGTTCTTCTATACTAATCCTTAAAGTTCATCTTAGGTCTACGTGCTCTAATCAGAGTTTATCTAAATCTAGCTTCCAAGGTTTGTACTAAACTTCCTCTGATACCAACTGTAACGCCCCGACCCCAGTTACCCAGAGTCGGTGCATTATTACATAACATTGGCATGATCACAAGAAAGATCAAATCTCGAAAGACCGATTGGTTTAGTAGCCTTGGAAACACTAGATATATTCATAAGTTTTACATTACATCATAAAATGAAAAACTACTACAACAACATAATGTTTCCACAATCCACATTATTAACCCCTCATAAAATCCCTGCAGGTCATTCATAACTTACTTCTTCACATCCTGGGAAAAATAAAACATAGAAAAGGGGTGATCTCAAATGCTCAGTAAGGATAACAATATAGCGGAAACTTTCATAAATAAGAATAAACATTTAAGTCAATGTATAACTAAAACAAAAGCCTTTTAAATATGAACTTTCAACATGGTATGGCATAAATAAAATGAAATAATGCCATTTACTTATTCACAAGGATATTCTACTAATCGAATAATCACATGAAAAAAAATCAATAACCACTTTCATAATGTTGGAATGCATAATGCCAGACTATCATAACCACATAGCCAAGGCCTCATGCCAAGACTACAAATAAGATTTTGTCAAGGCCTTGTGCCAAGACACTAGTTTGTCTCATGAGACCTACCGATGCATCGAGGATCTATAGCGGGCTCCACCCGTCACATATTAAGTCCAATGCATTCCCATATGAAAAGGTTTAAACATAACATAAACATTCATATTAAAACTAGCATATGAAATGTCAATACTTTCACCATAAACTATGAATGGTATAAAAATAGCACATCCACAGTCAAACATATCACAAAACCTTCAATATAATATAGAAGTTTTGTATCATAATAAATCAACTTCAAATAATCTTAAAATCCATCAAAGGATGTTGACATAGATGAAATCAAAATTCTTTTTAAAGAAATATCTCCTTTTATTTTGAAATAATTTAATATCCATATAAAATAAAACATTTTCTTTGAAAATATTCTTATAATCTTGTAAGGGAAGCTTTGAAGATTTTATAACGGCAGAAAATAGCCGCACCCGCCGTATAAGTTAAAAAAACATTCTTACCTTAATTCTGTCGAAAAGGTTAAAAAGGACCTTGTTTTGAAAACGACCGAAAGATTACTTTATAAACCACTTATAAAAGTCAAAAAGGGTATAAATGACTTTAACTCATATTCTAGTAAATAGTAAAAATGTTTTGAAATGCATTTTTAAGAAACATGGATGTGGATGATAAAGAGATCCCAGTAGATTATTACGTATAAACAACCTTGGATAATGAAGAGGTTGTAAAGTAAACCCTTACCTTGTACTTTTCCTTGGTTGGGGTAGGTTAACCTCCTGTATAATGGTGAAATAGTTGTTATTAAATTATACTAGAATCATATATAATAATATGATATCATATATGATCTTTTAACATTGATTTGTTAATAATATCTTAGAATTATCGTCGTTTCGGGAGTTAACTTACTCATTTTCTTTTATATGTTTTGTTACATAAGCCATGGTTGTTGTATTTTATTCATATCCAGAATGATATCTAGTCCTTAAACATCATTTTTAAATCATCAAATGATAATTATACTTGAATGGATACGATGGAGAATGAATCTCATCGCGTTCGTGGAGACGGTAGTCCGTACGTACGCACGAGCGACAATATCATTCTTTTGATATTAAAATAATATATAAATGGATGGTATATCATATATACAGAATCATTAACATGTTATATTTATTATTTACATGAGTTACACATCATTATTATACCCATCCAAATAATAATATATTGAATAACAATTACACCACGGCGTGGAGATGGTAGTCTGTACGTACGCACGTATGGTGACATGTTATTCAAAGGGTGGATAGAATACTGAATATGGTTGTACCATATTTATAATAACATCACAGTATATGTGAGATACTGGAGTTATTATTTTAGAATGGTAAGAACAAAGGAAGAAGAAGTGGAAGAAGAAATGAACTTAGAAAAGGGTGGTGAAATCATTACCTCTTCTTCGGGTTCTTCCTTTTGATTTGATCAAAAGGGCTCCTTAGGTTGTCTTTCTGATCAAACTAAGGCCTCTAGGTTGTATTGAGGGATGTTGGGAGAGTATTTGGGCAGAGTTTGGCCGAACCAAAAGGCTTTGAAGGTGTGAAGAAATGAGAAGGAGGAGTGCCCTTTTATAAGAGGGGTGAGGGGCACCTTTGGAAAAGCTAGAAATATTAATTTATAATAAATTCATATTCGGTTTCTAATGGCTCCAAAGCTTATTATTCAAAGGTTAAGGTGGGGATAGGTCGAAAACCACTCAACCAATAGAATTTAGACAGGTTTGTGTACTTATATTAACCTTATCTTTAAGTATTAACTCTAAGTTAATTAGTTTCACTTTTACAATGTCTCTTTGTATTTTTATATAATATGGTTAATAAACTTACTATATACATCCAAGAGACCCCCAAGTGGTACATTAATGATGAACCTATCATGATATAAGTCTCTTGGACGAACCTTAGATTTTTAGGAATTTAATATCAATTAATAATATAATATTTGTTTTAAGAACTCTTTTATGTCAATTTTGACACTATTCAATAGTTGATTTTTGTGAAACACATAACAGATTGATTACTTCGAACAAAGTCAATTAAATCAATCCTAATATATCATATTATCCTAGAAAATTAGTTTAATTCATTAAAAGTTTCATATTATATTTATTTGGGTATTTATAATATCAATTATTTTAATTTTCACTATTATAGTAATTACTGCATCATCATTGTGTCATAAATAAAATACATTATTTAATGTCTAAAAATTATAAATAAAATATCATTATGTAGTAAATCTTTTTAGCTTTCTAAGTAATATTTATAATCTAAAATCCAACATATATAACTCTATGTAACAATTGTTTTTCTAAAAGATATATGCTTGTGTCATTTTTGTATTCATTTTAACTTAATTAAAATAAAGTGTCATTATCACTTACAAGTGGATCCATGGGGTCCCAAAATAGACCCAAAGATTCCCATGGTATACCATGTATCAACCAATAGGGTTAAGACACTTTTTAGGGTAATTTAGTATTATTATAATATTATTTTTTTAACCCTTATTTACCGGATTTACCCTTAACCATGTTAAATAAAATATTTACCGCAGTATTTATTCAAAATGTCTAAAAATAAAAGTTACCTATTTACACAATTTGAACATCCTGATTCCAAATATGGAATCCATTTTCTTAAATTCAAAACATATAAGTGGCAGAAATTAATTTAAAATTAATTCCCGTTGTCAAAACAAAAAGCGTGTTTTTACGAGATAATAACTATCAAAAGATTGACACTCGTTTATGTTCGGTTTAATTGTAAAATTATGTCCAATGACCAACATTATATTAAATGGTAAAAATATATTCTAAATATACTTTAAAACCACTCAAATTCATAATTTATCACTATTAATTATTTTGATTAAAAAAGTTGTTTTTAATTAAAACTTAGTAATTTTCACTATTCATCAAAATATGAAAGTTATCCGAAATGTACCAAAATTTCACCTTAGGCTAAATTCGATATTCTGAATCCAAAAATGAAGTCCATTTTCAAATATAAAATATATATAATTTCAAAAAGTAGGTATTACTATTCATAACGGCTAGTTTGATTAGTTATGGTGTGTTAGAACTCGGTGTTGCGTACAACACACGCTATCACATTATTCAAAGAGAAGCGTACCGTAGAAGCTTGGGGTGTTACACTAATAGAGATAAAATGGAAATTCTTGGTGAGACGGTCCACAAAAACCCATATCACATTGTTTCCTTTGGAAGTTATCAAGAGACCAGTGATGAAGTCCATAGTGATATTTTCCCACTTCCATGTCGTTATGGCTAGTGGTTACAATACCCATTTAGGAAGTTGTCATTCTACCTTCACTTGCTAACATAATTGGAACCTTAAAGTGTAGTCATCAATCTCCATTTTAATATTATCCCACCAATAATGATCACAAAGGTCTCCATACATTTTTTTACTTCCATGATGTATAGAGAACGTAGTGATATGAGCTTCATACATTATCTCCTTCTTTATTTGTTGAATATATGGAACACATAGCCTTGTACGAAATTCTAGTACACCTTTTTGATCAATATAGAACTAAAGAAACTTTCCATCCTTCACAGCCTCAAACTTATTTTGTAACAAAGGATCTTATTTCTATGATTTATTGATCTTCTCTAGTAATGATGGTTGATAAATCATTTGGGTTAGGGTAGCTGATGTCCCTTCCCTTATAGTTCCCAAGTCTACCTTTACAAGGTCATCGATCAAAGGATCCCTTTGAATCCTCATCATGGAAAGAACAACTGGATCTTTCCTACTTAATGCATCAGTGACATTTTTTGCTCTTCCGAGATGATAATGAATTGAACAATCACAGTCTTTGAGAAGTTCCAACCATCTTCTCTATCTCATGTTCAATTCCTTTTTTGTGAAAATATACATCAAACTTTTATAGTCTTTGTATATATCACATTTCTCCCCATAAAGATAGTGCCTCCATATCTTCATAGAAAAACGACCACAACCATCTCCAAATCATGCATAGGATAGTTCTTATCATGAGCCTTCAAATGTCGAGATTCATAATCAATGACTTTGTCATTTTTCATGATGACACACCCAATCCCATTTGGAGATTCATCTCTAAAAATAACGAATCCTTCTCCACTTGAGGGCAGAGTTAACATCGATGCAGTAACCAATCCCTTCTTCAACTCTTGGAAAATTTCTTCACACTCATTTTTCTAGATGAACTTGACCCCTTTTCGAGTTAACTTGGTTAATGGATTATAAAGTCATGAAAAGTTTTTCTCAAACCACCTATAATATCCCACTAATCCAAGGAAACTATGAATCTCAGTTATTTTTGTAGGCTGAGGACACTCCTCTACAACTTTTTTCTTTGCAGGGTCAACTATGATTCCTTCATTGGTTACAATGTGCCCCAAGAAAGCATCTTGTTGTAACCAAAATTCACATTTGGTGAACTTTCCAAAAAGCCTCTCCTTCTATAGAGTTTGAAAAATAACCGTTAGATGATCCTTATACTTCGCATGACTTTTAGAATATATCAGAAAATAATCAATAGAAACAACCCCAAATTATCAAGGTAGTTCTTAAAGACTCTATTCATCAAATCCATAAAAATAGAAGGTGTATTTGTCAATCCAATCAGAAGGTAGTTTTTGGAATATCTTTTTTATTCACCCCCAATTGATGATAACCTTATTGAAGGTCAATCTTAGAGAAGAATTGAGACCCACAAAGTTGGTCAAATAAGTCATCAATTCTTGGTATAGGGTAGTTGTTATTCACTATGATCCCATTAAATTCTCTATAATCAATGCATAGACACATTGATCCATCCTTATTCTTCACGAGTAGAATAAGTGCTCCCCAAGGAGACACACTTGGATGGATAAACCCCTTCTCCAAAATATCTTTGAGTTGCTTCTTTAATTCATCCAGCTCCATATTTTCCAGACTATATAGGGTCTTTGATATTGGATGAGATCCCGTTACGTGTTCAATAGAGAACACTACCTCTCTTTCTAGGCGAGGTCCGGGTAACTCCTCAGGAAATAAGTCAACATATTCCTAGATGCTGGGGACATTGTCTATCCTTATACTCTCATTTAATTCTTCTTCTTCACTGATCAACTCTATAAAGAATGATATATGAGGTTCTTTTAGAAAAATATCAGGTTGAGATATCTCTCCTTATAATATAACTATATGTTTTCCATTCAAGACTACTGAGGTGTCCTTACATCTATATTTTATCTTACAATTATACTTTGAGAGTCATCCCATCCCTAGTATAATATTGAATTCCAACATTGAAATGATTACTAGATTTGAGATAAGATTATGCTCACTAAATTAAATACTATAGTTTCTAGACACTAACGAAGCTTGGATAATCCCACCAGGAGTCTTGACTGATAAATCTACTTTTAGAAAATCAGGGGTTTATTCTAAATTGTTTTCAAACTTTGAGAAAATAAAGAAATGCGCAGAACCATAATCAAACAAAATACTTGCTAAATTTTAGAGAACAACAAGAGTACCTTCCACCACATCATTTAGCGCTTCAACTTCAGCCATAGTGATTGAAAAAGTATGACCTTATTCCCTTGGTCAATGGTGAGGATGATGGGGAGTCCCCTCCACTACCCTCAGATTTGGACAGTGATTGGAAAAGTGCCCAAGTTGCCCACACTTATAGCATTGGACATCAGGTAGGGCCGTCACCATCTCCCCTTTGTCGTTAGTGTTTCGGAGTTGAATATTCAACTAACTTGAATAGTTTCATGTGATATTTCAATCTTTTCTACACTTTTTGCACTTCCTGCTACCGAGTAGGTAGTTCCTTGAATTCTTCTTCCCACATTTATTACACGTGGGACATTGCACGTGCATTCCTCCTCTTCCCTGATCAAAAGTCCTCCCTAATATTGGCTCCATAGATCTTTTCTTTTCATTTGATTTATGAGACCATTGCATCTCACCAAAATCCAATTCAACTTTCATCGCACTCTGCATGATCTCCTCATAGATATCATAGTCTCGGTTGGATAGATTCTTCCATACATGAGGTCATAGTCCAACAAAGACTCTATCAACCTTACCATTTGGATCCATGAAAAAGATAGAGGTGTAACATGAATGTCTTGTCAAGTTCATATCGTAGATTCCCACAGATTCATTCTCCTTCTGCTTCAGCTCTAGAAACTCCTTCTCCATTCTGGTTCTCATGGAATAAGGGAAATGCTTACTAAAGAAGATTCCTCTGAACACTTCCCACTCCATAGCTTCAACCTCCACTCTTGACCTCCTTTTTCATATCATCTCCCACCACTGATTAGATTCACCCTCTAAGTGGTAAACTGTCAGTGTGACCTTCTCTTGTTTCAAATAGTGAAGCACAAAAAAGATCTTCTTGATGGTGATGATCCATTATTCAACAATCAATGGGTCGGTAGATCCACTGAAGGTTGGTGGTCGTTGACGCATAAAGGACTCTGTAGAATTTTTTTCCCTTCATAGTGAGATCAGTTTCTCAGCTTGATTCAATTTATTTCCCATAACTTGAGTTATTTGGTTCATCATTCTCATGAATGTTTCGATTCTAGCTTCCATCAGAGGGTCGTCAAAGCATGGTCCATTGCAGACACCATTTGCATGGTTTCACCAATTTCCCACCATTTTTTATAAGAATAAAACCTTATATAGAAGCTTATTTAATTTACAAATCTTTAAAATATAAAGTATTTTATGTCTTAAAACTTCATTCTTAAACAATTACATCTCTCTATAAATCCTTCATAATGATTCATAAAAAGCTTGTGATTGACCAAAAATATCCCTCAGGATTGTCAAACCAGAAGTGCAGTAAGTCTCGTTGTCATGTACCAGGATACCCAAGCTCAAGATCAAAACTCCATGTAGAAGATTTAACTCTTAGGTACATTTTTTCTAGAGTCAAATCCACTTGTTTGTATCCAGAGAGGGAATTATTTTTTCAGAATCCACTTACTTAATATTTCACCAAAATACCAAGAATTTTTCCTATATTTAAACTTTTTTATAGGGTTACTCTTAAAGTTTTCATAGCATAATTTCCATAAATAACTAAACTATCCTTTTATATGAACAATGGCATCCCTTATTTTTGTTACAAAACTATTCATTATATTTGACAAATAGAGGATCTTTAATGATTAGTGTCTTGGAAATCTGGAACATAAAACATGAAAACATAAAATGTTATTTTAAATCTCCTTGAAAAGCATCTTGAAAAGTTCATCCTATCTAAAATTACTACATCTCATTACCTGGAGACATACAACAAAGTAAAGGGTGAGCAAAAGGCCCAATAAGGGAAGCAAGGGAATCAGTTTACTTGTGATATCAATAAGAACTTGATGAAAAACATAAATACATGAGCAGTGGAAGTAGAGGAATATCATGATAAAAAGAAAATGAATCATAACTTGAGTATGTGGCTAAAAAAATTATTTTAGACATTCATAAACATATCACCAAGGTTCATCCCCACAGTGTCATAAAAATTACCAAGGTTATTCACCAAGGTATCGTGAAAATGTCATCTCTATAGATTAAATTATTTACCCAATGCGTTAGTGTGCTATGAGGGTGAATCCTTAATATTTATTTATTTTCATGTGATAAACATATATGATAATAATATATTTTATAAATAACCAAAAGAGATTAAAATAAATGGGTTTCACTTCAAAATCGTGATGTTTTAAAAGTGCTTAGAAATATTATCATTAAGCCATTTATTACCCAAAGAATGGGAGTGAGGGTTATATGTATGTCAATTCCATTATAAAATAGATAAATTTTATGTCTTGATTAATACCCCTAGGAATGAAAATAGATTTTGGAATTCACATAAATAAAATAAGAGAATTTCTTGAGAAAGAGAGAGATTTTGAGACGAAAATTCTGCAGCATAACGGCCATAAGGGTCACCCACTCATAAATAAATCATAATAAAATATTTCTATAGAATAAAAATAAATAATAACATGTAATGGATATTTTAATGGAATACCACAAGAAAAAAAACTTGAATGAAAAGAGAAGATGCAATTTCTTTTATGAAAAATTTAGAAGCCTAACGACGTCGATTAAAATTCAGAAAAATAAGTTGATGAGAGGGGAAAGGGTCTCTCGTAAATTGAAAATGAAATGGAAAATAGTAGGTATATTCAAGAACAAACCCCCACATAATAAAATGGAAACTAGAAGACATAACATAAAGGAAGTCATGACTTAAAAGAGGAGGGTGAAAGGTTCCCTTACCTTGAAGAGTAACTCAGCAAGCTTGATGTTTGGGACCTTGGTGGATTGACAACACCTTTGTATGGATCCTTAAGAGGTAAAACGACAAAATATTAGTTTAGGAGGATTTTTTAATGAATGGAATGAGGGAATGGATGGGTATTTTTTTGCAAAAGTGGGGGAATATTTAATTAATTTCCAAGGGACACCTCATCAATGGTATTTGGGAAACCATGGGCTTTACCATGGTATTTTCCCATGGTATTGGCCACTTGTGACACCTTATAACCTGTATTACTATTAAAAAGCCGACCAGAATTATTACATCATTATTATATCATTATTGATGTTATTAATTACATTAAAACTCAGAACTGTATTTTTACTATTCACCGAAAAAATCATTTTATAAAAATCTAAAAAATTCACCCTAACCGAATATTGATGATCTACATTCAAAAATTTACTCCATTTTATGAAAATAATTTTTTAATTAGGTGAGGTTTAATTTTTAAGTAAAAACACTATTTACCTGAAATATACTAATACCTAACTAACAATTTCTGAAACAGTTATTTACTTATGCTATTATATCACTTCACTATTCAAGATTCCTAAATCATATATATACCTTCTTAAGTGATTTTACTATTCCATTGGTCACATTACTATTAATAAGGGTAATATTACTATTCATACTTTACTATTCACTAAAAATTACGTTGACCTTCTTATACTCTAAATTTCTTACTGGTCACAACTGTAAAAGATCATTTTATGAAAATTATTTTATATTATTAATTATTTAAATTATAAAAAAAATTAAAATACCTTTTTCCAAAATTCATCAATAATATGGAACTTCACCCTACTTTTATCTGGACATTTGAAATTCAAAAATTTAACATCATAAGAAGTAATAATTATATTTATACAAAAGGATTACACAAAGTAACTAAGGTCTTGTTACATAGCCCCTTATAACACCTGCATAGGGCCTAAGTGTAAGATATGTGATGGTGATAGATTCTTGGGGCGGCTTTAACAACATTGCCTGAGTGGTGCTTTCTATCAACTTGAACTTCTCTCGTAGGTGATTCTGTTCAAGCTTCACATGTTGAAGTTTTTCTTGGGATTGGTCCAAACCAAATCTTAGTGATGCAACCTCCTTCCCAAGCTCTGATAGATGGGCTTCATATGGTCCGGGTCTACTAGATAAGGTTATCAACTCTTCTTTATTTATTAATTAACCATGATCACTTTTATTTATAATCAATAATCATAACGTTAAGAATTTAGTTTCCAACGCTCATATTGACCAACGGTTATATAACAATTGAAACCCAATGGTCTCATTTTAATTATACTCACTTCATTAATTAAAGTTCATAGTTTTTCTGAGAATAAAATAAAATAATGCACAAAATTAGGAAACAAATATTTTTCAAAAGTTTGGGTCGTTACATTCCTTTCACATTCTCAGTTGACGTCAAAAGTACCTCATTCAAAAAATGACAATGAAATTTATTTAAAACTATTTTTAAGAAATTAAATCATAGGTAAACCTGAAATTAAAAAATATTATTAGAATATTTAAAACACTCTTTAAATTTTTTTATAAAATATGTACATTGAAGAAAATGGATTTTTGGCTGAAGATAGAAATAATATCATTTTTCCATAAAAACACTCTATTAGAATCATGAGTTTATAAAGGGAGAAAAATGAAATGAAAACATTTAATTTACAGAAATAACTATTTTATAATGAAATATTTGATTTTATTGAGAGTTTTATTATAATATATCATCATCAGAGTTATAATCATACATAATCCCAATAAACAATAAGATTGCATCCTAAAACCCTTACCACTTTAGTAACTTTTGAATCGTAAGACCCATTATAGAAAAATCATAAAAACTTCAAATATCATAAAAATAAGGATATTAATTATATAATATGCCAGATGTTTAATATATACACCCCACAAAAGTAAATAGTGGTGAATATGGCATATGTCTCTAAGAAATAAAAAAGTGACTAGATATCCAATACCTTAAATCTCGACATTCATTGCACACATTTGAACCTACGATATAATAAGTACAGGTTTATTATATATAAATTAAATTACCATAATCATATATTTCATACCATATATGATTTACTAATAACCTTTTATCACCCATTTATTGACAATTTCCCGTTAAAATCATGTTTTCAGTAACAATTGAAATATTTTTAATATATGTTTTGGTTTAGAAGTTTGGGTTTGATTACATTGATCATGGTTCCATAATCTCAAAAAAAATTTACCATGGTATAAATATCATATATATTCATTATTTATGTATTTATAGTAAACTGTAAATGTTTGATATGGAAAATGAATTACATCGTTCATGGAGACGGTAGGTTATACATACGCATGAACTTTGTTTCCATCTCCTCGAAAAATGGAATGAAAAAATGTTAAATATTAATTAATATTTAAATAATAATAATTATATCATATATATCAAATATATTTATTTAATCTACCCTTATTACCATCCATATCAGTATGAAATGAAAAATGTATCACATCACTTCGTGCAGGCGGTAGTTCACACATACGCACAAGCGATGTTATCATTTTCCAAAGGATTACAAGGTAAGAAGGTAGATTTGATATTATAATTAATGCAGTATAAATATGTTAAAAAAATCATATATAAAAATTAAATATATCATTATTTATTATTGTGATAGGTGGTGATGGAAAAAAAATTACATTAGTTTGAGAGGTAGTAGTTCATCGTACACACGATCGACGATTTTGTTTCCCATTTAATGGAGGAAGAGATTGATATAGGTTATTACATTAATATAATAACAACTCATCATATGTTATATACTTATGTTATTATATCATCATATTTACATAATATTTTAATGAGTTTTGAGAATAAAAAAAACTCAGTTAAGAACGATACCTCTTCTTCGGACAACCTACTTAGGTTAGCACCAAAAGGCATGTTGAGAGATTTTACTAAAAGAAATAATTCTTATAAGATTAATTAATATAAATAAGTAATGAATTTTTTCATTATTTTTTGAAAAAAATGATTTTGGAAGTATGAAGAGGGTAGGATTGGAGGTTCCCTTTTATAAGTGGGTGAGAGGATAGACTTGGAGTGCTTGAAAAGAAAAATGTGTACCAATATTTCAAACAAGCCAAAAGGAACACAAATGGCCAATTATTGAACCTTATATTATAAAATGTATAAATATGGATATTAAATAGAAATTGAAATAAATTTAGGTCATTATAACCTTTGTCTTTTTAGTCTGACCCCCCAGTAAACTCATTTATACCTTAAACCTTCCTATTTAATTTTTACTATTTTTACTATTAATTTTTAATGAAAATTAAGTTGACCTAATTTTATAATTTAATTATTATAATTACAAATATGTAATCTATTCATACAAATTCCATTCACATAAGTGTAAAATTTTAATTAAAAATTAATCTCATAGAAGTGATGAAGATGTTTTTTTCTAAATAAATAATTATCATAAGTATTGAAAGTTTTAATATCAAAAGTGAATATAAATTTGATTTAAATGATTTAAATTCTATTATTAATAACATTATTGATGTAATTTTACTTTAATATCATTTTTAAACTATATAAAACCATAAAAATTATTTAAATGAAATGGAAATTTTTAAAAAATATTATTAAATTTTATCACTATTCACTAAAAATTAATCTTTTCATAACATTATCAAAAATTTACCCTCTAATAATTTTTAAAATTTTAATCAAAAAATAATGTTAATTTTTTAAAATAAGATTTCTCAGAAATTCAGAAAGATAATTTTATTATTTGTTCACAAAAATCAATGGAAATCATTTTTTGGAGAAAGAAGTATTTAAAAAGAATATAAATACTTTACTAAATATTATGTACTGATTTATAAATATATTTTATTTATCTAAAACATTTGTACTTAATTTTTGAAATATTTTTATTCATATTTATACTACTAATTTTAATGTCTCGATTATAATGGTCATATTTAAATAATAATATTAATAGTATATTGTGGTTTGTTAAAACTCGATGTTGCATGTAATGCAAGCTATAATAGAAATTAAGTTTTTTTGAAAAATATATTTCAAAAAATATTGATGTGTTATATGGACCAACACACTTAAAATTAATTTATTCCTTAAAATTTCATTGCTTTGGTATAAAAAAATTATGATAACTCTACCTCATTACATCCTTAGGTTCACACATAGCTTCCTCAAGCTGGTGGTTTCACCAGAAAACATTGACCAGATGATTGGTCATGTTTCATAGAAATTTATCCGTATGATCTAGAATATCCAATGGTTTTTCCTTATAATAAATATCATTCTCCTACGGCGTGACCTCTAAATTCAGTACATCTGATGGATCAAGTATTTATTTCCATGGGAGATATACATGGAACACATCATGAACCTAAGAGAGGTTCGGTTAAAGAACCAATAGATAAGTTGTCATTCTAATTACATAGATAATTAAAAATGTAATGATATAACTAGGGATTATTTTTCCATTATATTCAAACCTTATCACCTTCTTCCATAGATAAATTCTTAGAAAAAACTTGTCACCAACATCATATTCCAAATCATGCCAGTGATTTTGAGAATTTATTTTCTATCGACAATGTGCTCCCATTAATTATTTCTGAATGGATATAAACTTATATTCCATTTCTTCTGGTAGTTCAGGTCCCAATAGATTTCTTTATGAAAATACATCCTAGTGCATGGTAGTTCTACTCTTCTTTCCATGGAGGGAATCATAACGATCCAACGGAATGCATGAATGAAAGAAATTATTGTAAAAGAACTAAACTAGAGGAAATTGATGATCCCAATAACCATTAAAATCTATAAAACATGATATAATAAAATCCCATATGGTTTTAATTTCTCTTTTTTACTGCCCATCTTTCTAATTATGATACACATTGATGAAACTCAACTATGTATCAAGAGATTGTGGAATAATTTGCTTAAACTTTAAGGTAAACCTTGGATCTTGATAAAATACAATAGAATGTGGTACTCCGTGAAACCCTTGAAATTACTTAATTTATATCCTTCAAATATAATCCAAATAAGAATATTCTATAATAGTAATTAAGTGTGATTTATTTTTTAGTCGATCAGATATAATTCATATATCATTGTGCCCATTATGCATTTTGGGGAGTTGGATGACAAAATCAAGGGTGATATTTTCCCATTTCCATTATAGTATGGGTAATGGTGGAAACATCCCCTTATAATATTTTCTCTAAACATTAACATTATAATAAACTTTAACACCTTAAAATTTTGTGAAATATTTTATTTGAATTCGTTTAATCTTTTTTATATTTTTCATTTCATGTAAATCTAAATATAGCTTACGTTATATGAAAGAACTATATTTGGATTAAATCTCATGAAACACTAATTTAATCTTCCAATACATGAAACAATTTGATTATTTTGTGATACACACAACATAATGTTTGTCATGTGTTACACACAATGTTGATTTCATTCGATAGCATGTGTTACACGCAAGACCTAGATTTACCAAACTACAACACACTATTAATATTAATGTTTAATTATTATTATATTTTTTACCGATCCATTAGAATGAAAGCTATGAATAAAATATCATTTCAATAGGTGAATAAAATGAACCCTTTTAACTACAAAGGAATGTAGGGGCTATTTGAAAATAAAGAAATTTCTTTTCTAAGAAAAATACTTTTCTATGTAGAAACACCATTTATAACAATAATTTTAAAAAAATATTGATGAATGTTTTAAAAATATTTTATATTTAATAAAATATTTTTACACTCATACAATATATTTTATATGCTTAAGAAAAGAATAAACCCAGTTTTATGAATAAAAAGATGTACTTTTGAAAAGGGTAAATTTTACCATCTTTTAATGGAGAACCATTTTAAATATTATTTTTAAAAAATTTTATCGTTTTAATTTTACAAAATAATATTAATTTTTAAAATATTAATATAAAAATTTACTTTGGTTTAATTGTTTGGTATTTTTTGTAGAAGTTACATTTTTCGATGAATAGTGAAAAAACCCAGAATTTTAATTCAAAACTACTTTTTCATCTAATTTATTTATATATTTAAATTATATTTTAGTTTTTTAAGTATAATTAGATAAATTATACATAACTTAACCCTTGTAACTAATTTCACATTGAAATTGGGTAAATAAATTAGCAAACTTTTGAACAATTTTACATTAAAAAACTATTTTTTCATCCCTTCTATATTATAAAATTTAATTTAATTTCTACCACTTATGTGACATTAATTTAGAAAAATTTATTCTAAATTTTAAATATGAATAAAATATAATTTCTAATAAGTTAAAAAAATTACCAAAAATATTAGTGAAATTAATTAAAATTAATTACTGTTATTAAGAGAAAAATTAGATTAACCAAGGACCCAACCTTAAACATAAGATCCAAATGACCTATATACATGTCCAAAAGCCATTTCAGGGCTATATTTATTCCCTATACTCTATTATATTGAATTTTTTTCATTATTGGATCCACTCTACATGGGAAAAACATAGGTAAAATTCCCTTTTTAAAAATTAAAAATAATGCTACTGCTCATCCACTATAAAAATGCACACAGCCCTACCATTTTTTTACCCCACTCAAGCCATTTTTCTCACCAAAAAACTATTAAAATAAGATTCCAACAACCCTAACATAATCTTATAATCCTAAATTTGGGCATAAATACTTCCAAGGAAGACCTTTGGTGAAAACCAAGGGGAGTTACCCAAAGAAGAGGTGACATCCTTCCTCAAGCTCCATTGTTTTATTTTCATTCTCCACCCCCTCAAATCTTATTATTCAAGGATTATATAATAAATCTATATAATAAATATTATCATAAGTTTTTATTATATGTTTTATACCCACACTTATACACACATCAATCTAATGGGTAACGAACTTACCTTTCTTGTGTACGGCGAACTACCCCCTCATGAAATGATGTTGTTCATTTTTCCTTTACCACGTCTCATGGTTTGAAATTATGATGTAAAATATATTTTAATATGATATATATGATATTTCTGATGTCTTTATTCTTTTATAATTATTATATAAAACATACCTTCATGCTTTCTATTTTTTAATAATACAATAACTTTATTCTGGAAGTGTCGACTACTGCCTCCTCAAAGCGATGTGATTCATTCTCACATTACATGGAATGTATTAAGGATGATTTTAGTGAAATTATATGATATATATGACATAATAATTATATATTAATTATATTATTTACTTTCTTTCATTCAATACAATAGTAAAACGGAAATAGTGTTTATGTGTTTGTATGGATTACCATCTCCATGAACGGTGTGTTTCATTTAATATGTATATATTTTATAGATTAATATAAATAATTATACACTAAATATATATGAAATTTATATCAAGTTTTAAATTCTAGATATCATGAAATTACTGTTAGGAAAAAAATCTTATAAATCAAAACATAAGATAAAAACAAAGCGATTATTACTCAAAATGTAACATTAACATTGAGTTGTTAAAAAAGATATAATATAAATTAACAGTAAAATAATATATGGTATTAAATATGATAATCTGTTTCATTTTTATATTTTTTCTAAACTTATATTTATTATACATGAGTTGCTAATGAGTACGAAGATAATTAAGACTTAAGGTTTGGGTTTTCTCGTCTCACTTTTGTTTTCCGTGAGACACAAGCCATGCTCACCTTCTGTTTTTTTTATATGTGATATATTTACTAAACCTGGCTTGTGTCTCATGGAAAAAAAATTGAGTTACATAAGATAACGTTTTTATGAAAATATGACATTATTTCCCCTTTCAGTCATAAATTTGAGTTCTTGCAAAGCCATGTTTTATAAAAAATGGATTTCAAAAATATTTTATGTTTAAAAAGTGTTTTAAACGTTTTAAATCCCATTTTATATGTTTTTAGGAAACAAATACAATATTTTTTCAAATTTTCAAAGTAATTTCAATGTAAAAGTAATTCTAAATTTTTTCCAGATTCCTTTATATGTTTTTCAAGATATTATCAAAGAAAACGATTTTCAATACGATTTATGTATAAAAGATAATTTTTCAAAGTGGAAAAGATATTTTCAAAAGTAAATGTTTTAAATTAATTTAAATCCTACTTTATTTATTATTAAAGTATTTTTTCAATAAAATTATTTTGAATATGATCTATGTTTTTAAAAATGAATTACAAAGAAAGGTTATTTTTTTAAGAAATGAACTATGTGATCTTTCAAAATTATTATCTATATAATATGGAATCGTTTGACATAGTTTAATATTTATTACAGACATAATCCAAGAATACCATTCATAAAATTCCTTAAATGGTTTATATTTTGGCAACATGATGTTTATGGAACCCATTTCTCTTCCACGAGTTATATGATTTTGGAACCCTCTTATTTTCATAGGTTATGCTTTAAAGAAATGATTAGGAAACCTATATATTTTCTATAGGTTATGATATGATGAAATTTTATTAGTAACCACATCATTTCATGTGTTATGATTTTATGTTTATAAAACCCATCACTTTTTATGGGTCATGATATGATGAATGTGATGATATCTTATGGCACATGCAAGTAGGATTTCATATGTGATGGGTGGGACATACATCTCCCTCCAATTCATTGGGAACCAATAAATATTTTATAATCCCATTAGATTACTTGGGAGAGAATCCCAAGCCCAAAATAAGAGGGCATCTTAAGCTCAAAACAAGAGGGTACACTGGAGGGGATCGAAAACCTGAAATAAAAGGGTACACAAGAGGGAATCCCAAGCACAAATCAATAGGGTTCATGGGAGGAAATCTGTAGAGACCCGAAGCTTAACGTACATGAACATTACATTACTTTTGCGGAATACTTAGTACATAACAAAAAAACACACACACAAGGATCGTAATAGTTTAGTGTCTTTGGAAACTCAGAACGTAATCTTCTAATCGTGGTGAAAGATCTCCAATATCTCCCATAAAGATCTTCCGTTTTTTTACCTAAAACCTTTCTTTATATCCTGGGGAAAAGAAAACATAAAAGGGTGAGCTCAAATGCTCAGTAAGGGTAAACAAAAGAAATATAAATCTCATCGTATACACAAGAACATAACGTTTGGAAATCTTAACCTGAAAAAGAGATCATAATTTCATAACATGGGATAAATCATGGCAGTGAAATGTAATCACAATAACCATAACATAAAACATGAAACTTTGTGGCATTCACACATAATCATAGAGAATCATTTCTTGTTAGTCAAGACTCATTTCCAAGACTATCTTAGTGGACAAAGTCCCTTTCTGAACCGAGTCACCCTCATTTCAGTCATGTTTCACTGAACCGGTATAACCTACCCTTCCAGCCATGTCTATATCATGAGATATAAAATCTTTACCCAATGCATTGGAGGGAGATATAGGTCCCACCCATCTTATAATAAATCCTTTCTTATGTGTGCCACATAATCATAAACCATACATCATAGCGTAACCCATGTAATAAAAATGGTATTCTTAAACAACATGACATCATAAAACAATTCATATAAGATAAAGAAAAAAAAATATTTCCATCACAACATAATAAAATCCATGTAATAATAGGGATAAAAACAGAACCCTTTTATTATCTTAGATGGAAAATAATTTTGATAAAATACTTGAACTCCATTCTTGAGGAAAATATCCTTTCTACTTCAAAAACATTTTTCCTTTCATAACATGTCATACGACTTTAAAATAAAAGAAGTTGATTAAAAATAAACTTGAAAACATGTAAAGGAAGCTTCTTGAAATAATGTTTTAAAAATCCATTCATGCCGTATAAGTTAAAAAAAACATTCTTTGTACTTTTGTCGGAAAAGTCAAAAAGTACCTCGTACGAAAAACGACAAAAGATTCCTTTCTTATCTTTTACTAAAATTCACCGAAGGGTAAAATTGGATTTAAACAATTTTAGGTGGATGGAAATAATATTACATATTGAGGAAACATGGATCTGGATGATAAAATACACCCCAGTAAATGCCAAAGTAAAAACAATCTCGGATAAAAATGAGATTGTGATATTTTCCCTTACCTTAGGTCCAACTTGCTTTGTACGTGTCCGAAACTCCTGTATAATGATTTAAATCATGTTATTGACTTATTCCAGAATCATATTAATTGTTATTATATCATATATTGTCCCATTATGACTTTATATTACCCGTTCTTTTGTAAATTCATGTTAAAGAAGCGTTTTGGGTAAAATTGTTTCATTTATCGTAGGTGTTTGGACTTGTTGTTCTTGACATTATTATTACTTATATCATGATTTAATTAATTCCAGAATATAAAGTATGATTTATATATCATATATATTCAGTATATATATATATATATAATAGATAGATAAATGAAATGAAACACACCGTTCATGGAGACGGTAGTCCGTACGTACGCATGAATGCTGCTTTCCTTTCCTTATTGTCTTGAATGGAATTAAGTAGATGACATACATATAAATATAAATAAATCCAGTATCATTATTATGTCATATATTTCATTAGTACTTATTATATATACTTTATAATCATTCATGAATGGTTAATCATTGAGAATGAATATCATTGCGTCGTGGAGACGGTAGTCCGTACGTACGCACGAGCGATGATATTGTTCCCATGGTCGTGGAATTGTGTTTAAGTGTTTGTATACTATTTCAGTATCAATATCACTTTATAATAATTATATATAGTTACTCATTACACCATTATACCCATCCAATTAAGGTGGTGGCGTAAAATAGATTACACCACGGCGTGGAGACGGTATTCCGTACGTACGCACACGCGGTGATTTCCTTTTTCCGTAGGATGGATAGAAGGTTAATTAGAGTTGTTTCATATTTATAATAACATATCAGTATATAAGAAATACTGATGTTATTACTTTATCATGAAACAACTAAAGAAGAAGAAGTTGAATAAGAAAGAAGTTGAAAAGATCGGTAATGGATATTACCTCTTCTTTGGAACGCCTCTTTGAATCCTCCACTTAGGAAACTAAGATTGGTCTTTGAAGAAGACCAGGATCTCTAGGATTATTCTAGGGAATTGGAGAAGGTATTTTGGCAGGGGTTGGCCGAGCTTGAGTGCTCAAATTGGTGTGAGGAGGAGAGGGAGGAGCTGCCCTTTTATAAGGGAGGAGAGGGGCACCTTAGGAATATCTCAAAATATTATTTTATATTAAAGTCAAAATCGGTTTATAATGGTTCCAAAGGGTCTTATTTCGAAGGTAAAGTGGGGATGGGTCGAAATCCTATCAACCAATAGGATTTAGACAAGTTTAGGTTATTATTTTAACCTTATCAATTAGATTTAATTCTAAGTTAAATAATTTAACTTTTACCGTCTCTTTTTGTTTTCTTACACTATATGGTTAATACACTTTCTATAGCATGCCAAACGAACCCCAAGTTGTTTATTATTAATATATATATCCTTATCTAAGTCATTTGGCCAATCCTTAGATTTTTAGGAATAAAATAACAATTAATAATATAATATTTGATTTAAAAACTATTTTGTGTCAATTTTGTCACTATTTGATATATGATTTTTGTGAAAGTCATAACAGAATTATATGTTCGAAAACAGTTGCTTAAATCAACACTAATATATCATAGTAACCTAGAAAATTATTTTAATTCATAAAAAGTCTCAAATTACATTTATTTGGTCATTTATAACATCAATTATGTTAACATTTCTTTAAAAGGGTAATTACTGCATCATCGTTGTGTCATAAATAAAATAATTTATTTAAAGTCTAAAAATTATAAATAAAATATCATTATGTAGTAAATCGTTTTAGCTTTCTAATGAATATTTATAATCGAATTTATCTTATGTATAAACCCATATTAAAAATGTTTTAGTTATTAAACTTTGATTTTAACTATTGTAACTATTCATTAAATAAAATAATATTAAATGTCATAATCTAATCCAAGTGGACCTAAATGGTCATATTATATTCATAAGGTTGTTTTTGATCGAATTACACTTATCCAATAGAATTAGGACATGTGTTAGGGTAATAGTAATATCATATTTACCCTTAGTTGCCCTATTTACTATTAACCGCGGTAAAAAAAGTAAAAAGTTACTATTCACCAAAAAATTATTTTTATCTCATTGAACCTCATTTTACTTATTTATATCAATTGTGTCTATCGGATTTTCGAAATTCCATTCACAGAAGCGGTAAAATTTAGTTTTATGCAAAATTCAGTTTTTAACCTACCACTTAGTGGTTTCACTATTCATCAAGAATTGAAAGTTTTCAGAAAAATACCAAACATTAGGCCTAAGCTATATTTGATATTATGAACTCAAAAATGATTTCTATTTTACCAAATTCAAAACATATCAGTTGCATTAATTAATTTAAAAATTAATTCCCGTCGTCAAAACAAATAGCGTGTTCTTAAGAGATAATAACTATCAAAAGATTGACACTTGTTTATGTCTGGTTTAAATGTGAAATTACATCCAATGACCAATATTGTATTAAATTGTAAAAATATATTCTAAATATACTTTCAAACCACCCAAACTAATAATTTATCACTATTAATTATTTCGATTGAAAAAGTTGTTTTTAATTAAAATTTAGTACTTTTCACTATTCATCAAAATATGAAAGTTATCCGAAAATCACCAAAATTTCACCCTAAGCTAATTTAGATATTACGAATCCAAAAATTAATTCCATTTTGAAAAATAAAATTTACAAAATTTCAAAAAGTGGTTATTACTATTCATAACGGCTCGTTTTAATAATATTTTAATAGCATATTGTTGTTTAGTGAAACTCGTTATTGCGTACTACACACGCTATCGAGGAAGGTCATGATTGCGTGTAATGCAAGGAAAGTCAAGGATGCATGTTGTGCAAGCTCCTTTTGGTGTAGCGTACAACACAAGACATTAGTGAAATTAAAAGAATATTTTTCATAAAATCTTGGGTTGTTACAAAATCACAATCCTAAAAAATAAGGTAAATGGGAGTTCAGCCCAATACTAATGTAGGTACATGGGTTATTATCCAAGTCCTAACATTTTATTAAGGTCTTCGTGGGAATCCTTGAAATATGATATTTTTTATTATTGTATGTACACCACAAATTCCATGTCCTGTTATTTTGTTATCATTTCATGGATTATTCGATTGAATCCATTATTATTTGTGTCTTTAAAACTGAAAAATATTTATTCCATGATTTATTTTTATGATCTTTGATATGCAGGGTATGATCTTATAATGTTACGATCACATTATCATACCCTTATACTCATATTTATCTCCCTTGTTTACCTTACTGAGCATCTAAGATCACCTTGTTCTTATGTTTCCTTTCCCTATGATATTAAGAAAGGTCTTAAGTATATGTACTAAAGGGGATGATCACTACATGAAATATTTAAGATATTTGACAAAGTTGTATTATTTAGTTCTAAGCTTCCAAATAAATTAAACTATTACAGTTCTGAAGCATGTACTTTTGTAATGTGCTGAATATTCATCTAAATTGATTTAATATCCATGTTTGTTAATCCTAATTCACTAAATTTGGTATAAAAGGAAAGGTTTATTAATCATTTGTAACTAGGATAACAACACTTTAGTGATATCCCAAGGAATTTTTCTAAAGATATGTCTAGGTATTTCTCTAAGGATTAGTCTATGTATGATTTAATGTTTAAGAAAATGTCATGGAATTTTGGTAAATGATAGAGTGAGTGGTATCCTAGAAATACATCCCTTTTAAATATTATAAGTTTTTGTGTCTATATAAAATATGTACATAGGGGTAACAACACTAAAAACATCGTATTGATCTAGACTAGATTTGGAACTGGTGCATGACATGGGGTCTTACTGCACACTTGGTTTGAAACTCTAAGGGGTATAATTTGGGAATTGACAAACTATTTACGAACCATCATGAAGGATTTAAATAGATTATTACTATAAATAAAATAGGATAAAACTATGGTATCATAGATTAAAAAGGATTTTGTCATGATTTAGACATCCTATAGGTGGTTTTTCATGATTATATGGATCCCTAATATGATAATTGTTTCTTAATCTATGATTTTGGTTTTAGCCATTAGATGGAACCTGAGGTGATAGTGATAATGAGGAATGTAATGTAAAATGAAATATTTTTCCTCTTTTTTAACCAAATGTTATAGTATATGGAATGAAAAAACTTGTTTCTATGCTCAAACAAATTTATGAGGTTATAAATCATGGGGAACATCCAAAAGAGAAAAGGATGAAAAAACGATTTATTGATTCCCTCATAAGGAAACTCCCACCTTATTTTAGTGGTTCAAATGACCCATTAGATTATAGGAAATTCATTAGTACCACTGAAAATATATTATCTATTATCTAGTGTTTGGTGCATGAAAAAGTCAGTCTCGCAGTCTACCATCTAGAAGGTGAGGCAGATTAATGGTGGATTGTTATTAAGAATACATGGTGACAAGATAAAAGTGGCTCCATAGATTTGGGAAAAGTTCAAGAAATTATTTTTCAATAAGTGCTTTCCTCATATTCTTCATACAAATATGGAAAATAAATTATTTGAGCTCAATTATAAGGATGATGAATCAGTTAGTGCCTATGAAGTAAATGTTACAAGGTCTGCAAGGTACTATTAGGGTATTATCTTCCAACCTCAAATAAACATTGATCTATTCTTTGGTATCTTAAAACATACTATTTAAAAGGACTTGGATATAATAGACTTTATTAGATATGTAGAAGTTGTTAGATGTTATATAAAGTTGGAAATAGAGGTATTAATTGCATATTATTCCCAAGTTTTATTTAAAAAGGACGATGTATTTAAATGTAAAATCTAACAACCATGGGGAAAAGAAAATGATCCTTCCATTTTTCATAAAGTTTGGAAAGAAAGATAGAGGTAATTTCCTTAAGGGGGCTACTAAATGTTTTAAGTGTGTAAGTGATGGTCATCGAGCGAATGAAAGTCCATGTAATGGGATGGAATTAGATAATGATGTGAATAATGATAAATTCCAAAAAAATACACATCCCACACTTCAGTGTTTCAATTGCATGGATTTTAGCCATTATGATAACAAGTTCCCCAATCCATAGACTAATATGGATGATAATACACAAAAAACTCTTAGAAAAATTGAAAAGGGGAAATCATATGCAATCAAAATAAATGAAATTAATCATTATTATTAGGGAACACATATCTTCCCCTCCATAGTTGTGAATTTCATGTTTTATTTTGTATGATTAATACATAAAATATTGTTGTTCATTCTTTAGTGAAGTTTCATGTCATTATATCCCTCTAAATTGATTGTATATTAACAAAATCACATTTTATAATATGTCCGTTCGAGTATAGACCCAAGTTTCCAAAAATATGTTTTGGTATAAGATAAGATATTATTTAAATAATTAAGGGTGAATTGTATTTTGTAAGGGTTAAAAGGTTTACCATTTAGGGAGTTGTATATGATAAAATTTGGATGAGGTTTTAGAGATGAAATTATTATGTCACCATATGAGGATTTATATATATTTAATAACTTTTGTTAACCATTTTGTTGTGATGTTAATTAAAGACATATTGAATGACCTATCATTCTATTTATGGACTTCATGATCTTCTAACTCTTTGATATTGAAAAATTAACGTTAATTTATTAAAATAAGAGACAAATTGGAAGTTAGTCAAGGAACAACAAAAGGATTTGTTGTCTTAAAATCATGTAAGTATATCTTTTCATTAAAAGTTTTCAACTAAAGTAAAACGATCTAGAAATAAAATGTTATCCTAATACCTTAATTTTTGTTGAACTGAGGGCCTTTTAAATCATCAAATATTTATGAATTTGAGGCCCTAAATTTTCTATTGATCAGTCACTTGTTTGTGATTGATGACCTCAACCACTCCCTATAAATATTTACGTTTTCCTCTAAGTCCATATTTTCACTTTCCACTAATGTTCTCCAATGCAAAAAACTAGTTATGCGTTACTTTGGGTAGATTTTATGTTTCCAACATTTCTTTTTAAAATGATGTTTTAGTATTAATTTTTACAATGTGTGTTTCTATGAAATTGGATTTCATGTGTTAAACCTTCAAAAACGCAGATGAATTTCTAGGGTAAAGTTAATCTAATGGGGTAGAATGTAACACCCTGAGATTTTATGATATATTTCTTTCAAATTAATTTAATATTTTTGATATTTTTTATTTTACACAACTATAAATATATCATGTATTATATGGAATCACTATGTTTGGATTTAATTTCACACAACACTAAGATAATATTTCACTATATGCAACACTTATATTAGATTTTGATGCATGCAACATAATTTTTGTCTTGTGTTACACACAATGTTGATTTCCTTCGATAAAATGTGTTACACATAAGACCTAGTTTTATCAAACTATAGAAAACTATTAATTCTATTGTTAAAATATAAATATTTTTTTCACATATCTATTATTATGGAATTTATGATTGAAAAATTATTTAAACAATTGAATAAAATGATCCCTTTTAGCTAGATATAAAAGTAAGAACTATTTGAAAATAAAGATATTCCTTTTCTAAGAAAACCACTTTTCTATGTAAAAATGCCATTAATCTTAATTAAATAAACCAACCACTATTTATTAATGTTTTTAATATATTTTATACTCAATAAAATATTATTACACAAATATAATAGATTATATAGGCAAAAGATAAGAATAAGTATAATTTTATGAATAAAAAGATGTATTTTTTAGAAAGGGAAATTTTAACATCTTTTAATGGAGAACCCATTTCAAATATAATTTTTGAAAGTTTTATGATTTTTATTTTAAAAAATAAAATTAATTTTTGAAATATTAATATCAAAATTTACTTTGGGGGATTTTTTTGAATTTTTCAGAGAAGTTTTATTTTTTATGAATAGTAAAAACACTATTTTTTTTTTCAAAAATACTTCTTCATATAATATATTTATATTGTTGTTTCTATTTGGTTTTAAAGTATAATTTTATCAATTATACACAAATTAACCCAATTTAGTTCATTTGAACTAATTTCACATTAAAATTGGTTATAAAAGCACAGCATGGTTTTGAACGTTTTTACTTTAAAACCCACTTTTTCATCCCGTCTGTGGGATAAAATTTAAATTAATTTTTAGAAATCCAGTTATTGGAATTTGACAAAATTGATTTAATATTTTTAATCATCAGAGTTTATAATTTATAATAATTTCAACATATTTTTTTGTTAAAAATATTAGTAAAAGAAATTAAAAATGATTACAGTGATTAGTAGGAAAATTAGCTTAACATTGGACTTGACCTTAAACTTTTGAGCCAAAATGAACTGGAAACTTGTCCAAAATTCATTAAATGGACATATTTAGACACTATTATACTTTTTCTATAATATTTTTAATTATTTGATATACTTTAAATGGGAAAACATTGGTGCAATTCCTTTTTCAAAAATTTACAGGAATGACAGTCCTCCTCCACTATAAAAAGGAACTCACCCCTAACACTTATCTACACCTCTCAAGCCCTTTGAATCACCAAAAATTTATAAAATAAGCTCCCAAAATACCTCCCTTAATCCGATAATCCTCCATTTCTTTATAAATCCATAAAAAGAAGCCCTTTGTTGAAAACCAATAGGAGTTACCCAAGGAAGAGGTAACATCCTTCCTCAAGCCCCTTTTTTCATTCTCCACCCCCTAAAATATTCTTATTCAATTTTTATATAATAACATTAATATCATAATATTATTATTATTTTATCCAATTTTTTTAATATACAATTACATACACATCAATATAATGGGTAATGAACTTACCATTCTTATGTACGGTGAACTACCTCCTCGCAAAATGATGTTATTCTTTTCTTATTTACCACCTCTCATGGTTGGGAATTATGATGGGAACTCTATTTTTATAAGATATGTACTATATTTATGATTTATTTATGCTTATTTAATTATTATATAAAACATAACTTTATGCATTAATTTTTTTCTAAATATGATAACTTCATTTGTGTAAGTGTCGACTACCACCTCCTCAAAGCGATGTGATTCATTCACAATTTACATGGAATGTATTAAATATTGGTTGAGTAAATATATATTATTTATATGAAATAATAATTTTAATTTTATGATATTATATATATATATATATTCATTTACTTTATTTCTTTGAATATGATAATAAAATGGAAACATTATTCATGCGTACGTACAACTTACCATCTCCATGAATATCGTATTTTATTTAATATTTGTATATTTTTTAGATTAATATAAAAAATATATATGATATTTATATCATATTTTACATTCTTTATTTCATGATATAATTTTGAGGACCACAAAAATATAACATATAATAACACAATAGAAAAAAAGCGATTATTACCTGAAATGTAACATTAACAATGGGTTGCTAATAAACGGGTAACATAAAGTCATAATGAAATAATATATGGAATTATATATAAAAATTTGTTTTTAAGTTATATTTATAATAAACATATATTTATTATACATTATTTTTTCACAAGTACAAAGAGAGTCAAGACTTAAGGTAAGGGTTTTCTCATCTTACTTTTAGTTGTTGTGAGACACAATCCATGTTCACATCTTATTTTTATATATGTGGTGTGTTTAATACCCATAGATTTATTATATTATTATTATAATTAAATATATGGGTATATAAAATCATTTTTATGATATTTATTTTATGGGTTTTATGTTCCAAAATTTACCAAATCAGTAAAGTAATTCTGTCTCAATTTTCCTTCTTTGAGACACATGATATATTATGCACCTATATTATTTTACAAGGTGTATATACTACCATTTTACATTTTATTTAATGAAAATAATTATTTTCATTATATTTTAAAATTTATTTTATTTCATTTTATAACATGTGGATAATAATTCAATGTTACCAAGTGGTAAGAGTTTATTGAAACAATCTCATCATTTATCAAGATTCTTTATGATTATGCTACAATTAATGAAATATTATGATCCATCTCTCAAGTAAATTCATTAATTTACTTATACTATAGATATAACTTATATATTCATGAATTAGTACCATTTTTACACTCTTTAGTTCTTAATAGAATTGTTTTCTAAAAATCGTACTTTATTATGATCCATCTCCCATTTTATATGTTTTTAGGAGAAAAACCAATATTTTTTCAAAATTTCAAAGTAATTTCAAAATAAAAGGAATTCTAAATGTTTTCTATATTCCTTTATAAGTTTCTCAATATATTTTCAAATAAAATAGTTTTCAATATGATTTATGTATAAAAGATAATTTTTCAAAGTGGAAAAGATATTTTCAAAAGTAAATGTTTTAAATTATTTTAAATACAACCTTATTTATTATTAAAGTGTTTTTTAAATAAAATGATTTTTAATATGATCTATGTTTTTAAAATTGAATTACAAAGAAAGTTTATTTTTCTTAAGAAATTATATAAGTGATCTTTCAAAATTATTATCTATATAATATGGAATCGTTTGACATAGTTTAAGATTTATTGGGGACATCATCCAAGAATACCATTCATATTATATCTTGAATGGTTTATGTTTTGGAAACATGATGTTTATAGAACCCATTTCAATTCCACGGGTTATATGATTTTAGAACACACTTCATTTCATAGGTTATGCTTTAATGAAATGATTCGAAAACCTATATATTTTTTATAGGTTATGATGTGATGAAATTTTATTAGTAACCATTTCATTTCATGTGTTATGATATGATGTTTATAAAACCCATATATTTTTATGGGACATGATATGATTAATGTGATGATATCTTATTGCACATGCATGTATGATTTCATATGTGATGGGTGGGACCTACATCTCCCTCCAATACATTGGGTATCGATAAATATTTTATAAGCCCATAAGATTACATGGGTGGGAACCAAGACCAAAATAAGAGGGAATATTAAGCTCCAAACAAGAGGGTATACTGGAGGGGATCCCATACCTGAAATAAAAGGGTACACAGGAAGAAATCCCACACACAAATCAATATGGTGCATGGGAGGGCATCACAATCCTGAAACAGTAGGTTAAATGGGAGGTCATCCAAATCCTAAAGTATGTACAAGGGTTATTATCCCAGTCCTAACATTTTGTTAAGTTCTTGGTGGGCATCCTTGATATATGATATTTTTTATGATTGTATGTATACCACAAATTCCATGTCCTGTTATTTTGTTATGATTTCATGAATTATTCTATTGATTCCATTATTATTTGTGTCTTTAAAACTGAAAATATTTATTCAATGATTTATTTTTATGATCTTTGATATGCAGGGTATGATCTTATAATGTTACGATCACATTATCATACCCTTATACTCATGTTTATCTCCCTTGTATACCTTACTGAGCATCTAAGATCACCTCATTCTTATATTTCCTTTCCCCATGATATGAAGAAAGTTCTTAAGTAGATGTACTAAACGAGAAGATCACTGTAGGAAACATTTAAGATATTTCACCGAGTTATAATGTTTTGTTTTAATATTCCAAATACATTAAACTATTACGGTCCTCGAGAATTTACTTTTGTAATGTGCTGAATATTCATCTAAATTGATTTAATATCCTTGTATGTTAATCCCACTTCAATAAATTTGGTATCAAAGGAAAGTTGTATTAATCTGTTGGAACTAGGATAAGAAAACTTTAGTGATATCCTAAGGAATATTTCTAAAGATATGTCTAGGGATTTATCTAAGGATAAGTTTATGTATGATTTAATGTTTAGGAAAATGTCATGGAATTTTGGTAAATGATAGAGTGAGTGGTTTCCTAGAAATACATCTGTTTGGGATACTATAAGTTTTTGTGTCTATAGAACATATGTATATAGGGGTAACAACACTAAAAACATCATATTGATCTAGACTGGATTGGGAACTGGTCCATGACAAGGGGTCTTACTGTACACTTGGCTTGAAACTCTCAGGGATATACTTTGGGAATTCACAAACTCTTTATAAACCATCATAAAGGATTTAAATAGATTATGACTATAAAAAAACAAGGATAAAACTATTGTATCATAGATTAAAAAATATATTGTCATGATTTAGACATTCTATAGGTGGTTTTTCATGATTATGTGGATCCCTAGTATGATAATTGTTTCTTAATCTATGATTTTGGTTTTATCCATTGGATGGAACCTGGGGTAATCAAGATAATGTGGAATGTAATGTAAAATGAAATAATTTTCCTCCTTTGTAACCAAATTTTATAGGATATGGAATGAAAAACCTTGTTTTTATGCTCACACAAATTTATGAGGCTATAAATCATGGGGAACATCCAAAAGAGAAAAAGATGGAAAACGATCTATTGATTCCCTCATAAAAAACTCCCACCTTATTTCAGTAGTTCAAATGACCCATTAGATTCTAGGAAATTAATTAATACCAACGAAAATATATTTTCTATTATCCTGTGTTTGGTGCATGAAAAAGTCAGTCTCATAGTCTACATACAACTTACCATCTCCATGAATATTGTAGTTCATTTAATATTTGTATATTTTATATATTACTATAAAAAATTATATAAAAAATATATATGATATTTATATAATTTTTTACATTCTTAATTTCATGATTTAATTTTGAGGACCAAAAATATAATATATAATAACACAATAGAAAAACAAAGCGATTATTACCTGAAACGTAAGGTTAACAATGGGTTGAAAATAAACGGGTAACATAAAGTCTTAATGAAATAATATATGGTAATATATATAATTTTTTTTTTCTATGTTATATTTATAATAAAATTATATTTAATATACATGATTTTTTAACAATTACAAAGAGAGTCAAGACTTAAGGTAAGGGTTTTCTCCTCTTAATTTTAGTTGTTGTGAGACACAATCCATGTTCACCTCTTATTTTCATATATGTGGTGTGTTTACTACCCATGTATGTATTATATTATTATTATAATTAAATATATGGGTATTTAAAAAACATTTTTATGATATTTATTTTATGGGTTTTATGTTTCAAAAGTTACCAAATCAGTAAAGTAATTGTGTCTCAATTTTCCTTCATTGAAACGCATGTTATATTATACACCTATAATATTTTACAAGGTGTATATAATACAATTTTACATTTTATTTAATTAATATAATTATTTTCATGATATTTTAAGATTTATTTTATTTCATTTTCTAACAAGTGGAGTATAATTCAATGTCCAAGTGGTAAGAGTTTATTAAAACAATCTCATTATTTATCAAGATTCTTTATGATTATGCTACAATTAATGAAATATTATGATCCATCTCTCAAGTACATTCATTAATTTACTTATACTATAGATATAAATTATATGTTCATGTATTAGTACCATTTTTACACTCTTTGGTTCTTAAGATAATTGTTTTCTAAAAATCATACTTTATTTCATGTTTCGTTCGGTAATTTGTATTCATTCAAAACCATTTTTTCTAGAAAATTATTTTCATAATTTTTAATGATTAAAAAGTGTTTTAAAAGTTTAAAATCTTATTTTATATGTTTTCAAGGTAAAATTTTTTAATTTTTTTTTACATTTTAAAAATATTTTCAATGTAAAAGAAACTTTAAATGTTTTCAAGATTCGCTTATAACTTTTCCATGAAATTTTCCAAGATAAAGTATTCCAAAATTATTAATTTATTAAAGATAATTTGATTAATAGTAAAAATTATTTTACTCAAGAAATGTTTTAAATTATTTTAAATCCTACTTTATATATTTTCAAATCATTTTTTTAGAAAATTATTTTGAATATTTTCTATTTTTTAAAAATTGAATTTTGAATATATGTTATTTTGATTCATAAATACTACAAGTGATATTTAAATATACTTCTCCATATAAAATTGGATCCTTTGATATATTTTGAGATTTATTGGGGACATGATCCCAGAATAACATTCATATTATTTCATGAATGTTTTATGTTTTTAAGAGATAATGTTTATGGTATCAGTTTCTCTTCTATAGGTTATATTCTTTTAGAACCAACTTCTCTTCACAGGTTATGATTTAAATAAATTATTAGAAAACCTATATATTTTCCTTAGGTTATGATGTGATTAAATATTAATGATACCCACTTCATTTCATAGCTTATGATTTTATGCTTATAAACCCCATCTCTTTTTATGGGTCATGATATGAGGAATGTGGTGTTATATTGTGACACGTACATGTATGATTTAATTATGTGATGGGTGGGACCTATATGTACATCCAATGAATTAGTTAATGATAAATATTTGATGAGGTCAAGAGGGAACACATGATGGTATCCCCAGCCCAATAAAAGAGGGCATCTTAAGCCCGAAACAAGAGGGTATGCGGGAGAGCATTCTCAGCCCAAAACAAGATGGTACATGGGAGGGAATCCCAAGCCTGAAACAAGAGGGTACATAAGAGGGAATCCCATTCCCAAAACAAGAGGTTACATGGGAGTTCATCCCAAACTCAAATTAGTTAAATGGGTTATTATCCTAAGACTAACATGTTATCAAGGGCTCCGTGGTTATCCTTGATATAGGATTTGGTTATTCTTGTGTTTATTCCACAAATTTAATGTTCTATTCTTATTTCATGCTTTCAATGAATATGATCCTGATTACCTTATGATTCATGTCTTATAAACTACATATATTTATTTCATGATTCATTTTTATGATCTTTTATATGCACAATATGGTATTCTAATGTTATGATCATGTTCTCATACCCATATGCTCATTTTCATCTACGTTCTTTACCTTTACTGAGAATATGAGCTCACCCATTTATTATGTTTCATTTCCTAGGTTATAAAGAAAGGTTTTAAGTAAAATTATTAAATGATAATATATTTTTGGGAAACATTTAATAATTTTCACCAAGTTAGAATATTTTTTTCCATGTTTCCATTGATAGAAAACTATTATGGTCCTCGGGCATGTACTTTTCTAATGTGTTGAATATTCATCCAAATTGATGTAATATCTATGTATGTTAATCATGGTTACCAACCACTGAGATATAAACAATTTAAAATCTCTCTTCATTCCATACAAATAGAAATACTCCTTAAAATCTCTGTACATCTTTGTAATTATAGTATTAATAGAGAATAATGAACTATGGGCCTCCTATAACAGTACCTTCATCAAAACTAGTATTGAGGTGACACTATAACGACCCATACTTTACATACATTATTAATACTTCAAAATTGAAGCACACTTATTACAACATATGACAAAACCACAAAGGACCGTATAGGTATAGTGTCTTTAGAAACTGGGAAACATAAACAACTGGTTCATAAATCTTCTTCAGTGTCTCCCATTTATTTCATCATATCTAGGGTCCCTTTTAGCATATTCTACTTAATATCCATCTTCCTGACCTGGGGAAAAGAAAACATAAAAGGGTGAGCTCAAATGCTCAGCAAGGGCAAATAAAGGAAATAAAAATCATATCATATCTTTTTGAAAATCAAAACCTGCAAAAGATATCATAATATCTTAACATGGAATAAATCATAGAAGTGAAATGAGATCCCCATAATCATAACATAAAACTTGAAACTTTGTGGCATGCACACATAATCATGGAAAATCATTTCTTGTTAGTCATGACTCATTTCCAAGACTATCTTAGTGGACAAAGTCCCTTTCTGAACCGAGTCACCCTCGTTCCAGTCCTGTTTCACTGAACCGGTATAACCTACCGTTCCAGCCATGTCTATCTCATGAGATATAAAATCTTTACCCAATGCATTGGAGGGAGTTATAGGTCCCACCCATCTTATAATGAATCCTTTCTTATGTGTGCCACATAATCATAAATCATACATCATCGCATAACACATGTAACAAATATGGGATTCTTGAAACATCATGACATCATAAAAAAATCTTATAAGGGAAATGACTTCATAAAAATAATTCCCTCACAACATAATCAAATCAATGTAATTAAAGGGATAAAAACAGAACCCTTTATTATCTTAGATGGAAAATAATTTTGATAAAACACTTGAACTCCATTCTTGAGGAAAATATCCTTTCTTCTTCAAAAACACTTTTCTTTTCTTAACATGTCATACAATTATAAACTAAAAGAAGTTGATTAAAAATGAACTTGAAAACATGCAAAGGAAGCTTCTTGGAAATAATGTTTTAAAAATCCATTCATGCCGTATAAGTTAAAAAAACATTCTTCGTACTTTTGTCGGAAAAGTCAAAAAATACCTCGTACGAAAAACGACAAAAGATTCCTTTCATACATATTACTAAAAACTCACCGAAGGGTAAAAATGGATTTAAACAATTGTAGGTGGATGGAAGTAATATTACATATTGATGAAACATGGATGTGGATGATAAAATACACCCCAGTAAATACTTACGAATAAACAATCTCGGATAAAAATGAGATTGTGATATTTCCCTTACCTTAGGTCCAATTTGCTTTGTACGTGTCCGAAGCTCCTATATAATGGTTTAAATAATGTTATTGACTTATTACAGAATCATACATATTGATATGATATCATATATGGTCATATTCTTAGCTTTTTATTAGTAATATTTCATTGTTACTTGTTACTCGGGTCTTTATTCCCTTTTGTTCTTATGTGTGTTTTGTCGAATAAATTCTTCTTCTTCTTTTAAGGTTATAGATACCTTATATCCAGAATGGTATTAGTGTAACATATATCATATTTATTCATTAAATTCATTTATATAATTACTATGTAATGATGATCATGTAGAACGAGTCGCATCACATCGTGGAGACGGTATTCCGTACGTACGCACGAGTGATGATATCATTCCTATGATCATGGAATTGTATTGGAGTATATGTATATTATTTCAGTATCAATATTACTTTATAATAATCATAAATAGTTACTCATTACACCATTATACCCATCCTTGTAAGGTGGTGGTGGAAAATAGATTACACCACGGCGTGGAGACGGTATTCCGTACGTACGCACGCGCGGTGATTTCCTTTTTCCGTAGGATGGATAGAAGGTTAATTAGAGTTGTTCCATATTTATAATAACATATCAGTATATATGAAATAAGGATGTTATTACTTTATCATGAAACAACTAAAGAAGAATAAGTTGAAGAAGAAAGAAATTGAAAAGATCGGTAATGGATATTACCTCTTCTTTAGAACGCCTCTTTGAATCCTCCACTTAGGGAACTAAGATTGGTCTTTGAAGAAGACCAGGACCTCTTGGATTATTCTAGGGAAGTGGAGAAGGGATTTTGGCAGGGTTTGGCAGAGCTTGAGTGCTCAAATTGGTGTGAGGAGGAGGGGGAAGAGGTGCCCTTTTATAAGGGAGGAGAGGGGAACCTTAGGAATATCTCAAAATATTATTTTATATTAAAGTAAAAATCGGTTTATAATGGTTCCAAAGGGTCTTATTTCGAAGATAAAGTGGGGAAGGGTCGAAATCCTATCAACCAATAGGATTTAGACAAGTTTAGGATATTATGTTAACCGTATCAATTAGATTTAACTCTAAGTTAAATAATTTAACTTTTACCGTGTCTTTTTGTTTTCTTTCACTATATGGTTAATACACTTACTATAACATGCCAAAAGAACCCTAAATTGTTTATTATTAATATTTATATTCTTATCTAAGTCATTTGGCCGAACCTTAGATTTTAGGAATAAAATAACAATTAATAATATAATATTTTATTTAAAAACTATTTTGTGTCAATTTTGACACTATTTGATATATGATTTTTGTGAAAGTCATAACAGAATTATATGTTCGAACCAAGTTGATTAAATCAATAATAATATTTCATAGTAACCTAGAAAATTAGTGGAATTTATAAAAAGTCTCAAATTACATTTATTTTGCTGTTTATAACATCAATTATGTCAATATTTCATTAATAAGATAATTACTGCATCATCATTGTGTCATAAATAAATTAAATTATTTAATGTCTAAAAATTACAAATAAAATACCATTATGTAGGAAATCGTTTTATCTTTCTAATGAATATTTATAGTCGAATTTATCTTATGTATAACCCCATATTAAAAATGATTTACTTATTAAACTTTCGATTTTAACTATTTTAACCCTTCTTTAAATAAATTAATAATAAATGTCCTAATCTAATCCAAGTGGGCCTAAATGGTCATAGTTTATTCCTAAGTTTGTTTTTGGTCGAATTACACTTGTCCAATAGAATTAGGACATGTGTTAGGGTAATATTAATATCATATTTACCCTTAGTTACCCTATTTACTATTAACCGCGGTAAAAAAAGTAAAAAGTTACTATTCACCAAAAAATTATTTTTATCTCATTGAACCACATTTTACTTACTGATATCAATCGTGTCTGTCAGATTTTCGAAACTCCATTCACAGAAGCGGTAAAATTAAGTTTTATGCAAAATTCAGTTTTTAACCTACCACTTAGTGGTTTCACTATTCATCAAAAATTGAAAGTTTTCAGAAAAATACCAAAATTTCACCCTAGGCTAATTTCGATATTCTGAGTCCAAAAATGAAGTCCATTTTGAAAAAAAAATTAATAAAATTTCAAAAAGTGGTTATTACTATTCATAACGGCTAGTTTTAATAGCATATTGTTGTTTTGTGAAACTCGGTATTGCGTACGACGCAAGCTATCGAGGAAGGTCGCGATTGCGTGTAAAGCAAGCCAAGCAAGTGTTGTGTAGAAAAAGATTCCTTTGATGATTTATATAACATAAAAGTCTCGGGTGTTACATTCTACCCCCCTTAAAAATAATTTCTCCCTCGAAATTCGTCACTTTGTAACAAACAGATGAGGATACTTCTCCCTCATCATATCCTCGAGCTCCCATGTAGCTTCTTCAAGTTGGTGGTTCCTCCATAAAACTTTCACCAAGCGAGTGGTCTTGTTTCGTAGGACTTTTTCGCTACGATCCAGAATCTCTATCGGCTGTTCTTCATAAGAAAGATCTTGCTCCAGCGGTACAACTTCTGAGCTGAGTACATGTGAAGGATCTGGTATGTACTTTATCAGGAGAGATACATGGAACACATCGTGAACTTGAGAGAGATTCGGTGGAAGCGCCAATCGGTAAGCTACCTTCCCAACACGATCCAGTATTTCGAAAGGACCGATATATCTAGGGCTCAACTTCCCCTTCTTTCCAAATCTCATAACCCTCTTCCAGGGAGATATTCGTAAGAACACTTTATCACCCACTTCAAACTCTAGGTCTTTTCTTCGGTTGTCGGCATAACTTTTCTGTCGACTCTGATCTGCGCTTATGTGTTGTTGAATAGATCTGACCTTTTCTGCCATTTCATCAACGAGATCAGGTCCTAATAGCTTTCTTTCCCCAACTTCATTCCAGCAAGTTGGAGTCCTGCATTTCTTTCCATAGAGAGCTTCATAAGGAGCCATCTGAATACTGGAGTGAAAGCTATTATTATAAGAAAATTCCACCAAAGGTAGGTGTTGATCCCAACCTCCTTTGAAATCCATAGAGCAAGCTCTCAACATATCTTCTAGGGTTTGAATTGTTCTCTCAGACTGACCGTCTGTCTGGGGATGATAAGCAGTGCTGAAACTCAACTTTGTATCCAGAGTAAGCTGAAGACTTCGCCAGAACTTCGAGGTAAATCTCGGATCCCGATCAGATATAATAGAAAGTGGTACTCCATGTAATCTTACCACTTCCTTTACATATATCCTGGCAAGCTGATCTAGAGAGAAATCCTCTCTAATAGGAATGAAGTGTGCAGACTTTGTAAGACGATCAACTATGAACCAGATAGCATTATTGCCTTTGGATGTTTTAGGAAGTCCTGTGACAAAGTCCATAGTGATGTTTTCCCATTTCCATTCGGGTATGGGTAATGGTTGTAACATCCCCTTAGACTTTTGTCTCTCAGCTTTAACTTGTTGACAAACCAAGCATCGAGAGACATATTCAGCAACATCTCTTTTCTTTCCATCCCACCAGAAGTACTCTTTCAGGTCCCTATACATCTTCGTGCTTCCAGGATGAATAGAGAATGAAGAACTATGAGCCTCATCCAGCAGCTCCTTCTTTAATTAGGGGATGGGAGGAACACAAACCCGATTCCTGAACTTTATTATCCCATCACAATCAAGGTTGAATTCAGGAACATTTCTCACCTTTTTTTGTAACTCAACATCTTCTTTCTGTGACTCTTTAATCTTCACATGTATAGATGGTTGAACATTCATTTGAGAAAGATAAGATTTTTCCCCTTCCATTATAATTCCAAGATCCATCCTTTGTAAATCCATAAATATTGGATCTTTTGTGATCCTCATCATGGATAAACTAGAATGGTCTTGTCGACTTAATGCATCTTCCACCTTGTTTGCTTTCCCAGGGTGGTAATGGATTGAGCAGTCATAATCCTTAATCAGCTCCAACCATCTTCTTTGACGCATATTCAGCTCCTTTTGTGTGAAAATATACTTTAAACTTTTATGATCAGTATAAATATCACACCTTTCACCATAAAGGTAATGCCTCCAAATCTTTAATGCAAAGATTACCGAAGCCAACTCCAAATCATGTGTTGGGTAATTTTGCTCATGGATTTTCAACTGTCGTGAGGCATAAGCTATCACCATATCATTTTTCATAAGAACACACCCCAATCCTTTCTTGGATGCATCACTGTATATCACAAACCTTTCTCCACTACAAGGCAGCGTGAGCACAGGTGTACTGGATAACCTTCTTTTCAACTCCTTGAAATTATATTCACATTCCTCTGTCCAGACAAACTTAACTCCTTTCCGAGTCAACTTGGTGAGTGGATTAGATAATCGTGAAAAATCTTTTACAAAACGTCGATAATATCCAGCCAAACCAAGAAAACTTCGGATCTCAGTTACTGTTGTTGGTCTCGACCATCTTTCGATAACCTCTGTTTTTGCTGGATCCACAGATATCCCCTCTTTTGAGATTATGTGACCCAAAAATGAAACTTTTTGAAGCCAAAATTCACACTTGGTAAATTTGGAATAAAGCTTCTCCTTTCTCAGGGTCTTCAATATAATTCTCAAGTGATCTTCATGCTATTCCTTTCTATTTGAATAGACAAGAATATCGTCTATAAAGACTACCACAAATTGATCAAGATAGTCTCTAAAGACTCTATTCATTAGATCCATGAAGATAGCAGGGGCATTAGTAAGACCAAATGGCATCACTATAAATTAATAGTGTCCATACCTTGTACGGAAAGTCGTCTTTGGTATATCCTCCCTTTTGACCCTTAATTGATGATACCCTGAACGAAGATCAATCTTGGAAAAGTATTGAGCTCCGCGTAGTTGGTCAAATAAGTCATCAATGCGTGGGAGAGGATATTTGTTCTTGATAGTGATCTTGTTAAGTTCTCGATAATCAATGCAGAGTCTCATTGATCCATCTTTCTTCTTAACAAATAGAACAGGTGCTCCCCAAGGTGACGCACTAGGGCATATGAATCCCTTATCAAGATTCTCTTGGAGTTGCTTCTTCAATTCCTGCAACTCAATTGGGGCCATTCTATATGGTTTCTTTGAAATAGGCAAAGCACCCGGTACGAGTTCTATTGAAAACTCAACTTCACGATTTGGTGGAAGACCCGGTAATTCCTCCGGAAAGACATCATCAAACTCCCGTACAATGGGCATATTCTTAATCGTGAGTTTCTCACCAACCATTTGAGATAAATAACCTTCATTTAGTGGAATCAATACCCATAAGATGGAAGAAATTTCCACTGGAAGGTTATGTTCATCCTTTCATTGATATACGATCGTAGATTGAGCTGGAATATGAAATGTGACTTCCCTTCTTTGGAAATTGATATGAGCTCCATGTAGAGAAATCCAATCCATACCAAGAATCACATCAAATTCCACTAAAGGAAGGATCACAAGATTTGCAGGAAGCACTTTCCCACAAACTTCGATCGGAGAAGAATTATAAACTTTTGATGTGACTGTTGTGACATTAGGTGTTGTCACAGCTAACTCAACATCTAATTGTTGAGGTAATACGGTGATACCCTTAGAAAATTCTTTAGAAATAAAAGAGTGGGTGGATCGAGAATCAAATAAAACATTTTCTACTTTAGAGTGGACGGTAAGTGTACCTTTCACCACTTCGTTATCGTACTCCACATCGCTGATATAAATTTCATGTGACTTTCCTTTGTCTTTATCCTTAAGATTTTGTTGACGTCGACCATCATCATCAACCCTTGGATTTGGGCATTGATTGGCATAATGCCCCATCTCCTTGAACTTGAAACATTGAAGTGTAGTAGGTTCATTCTGTGTATCCCTTCCTTTGTTTTCGTCATTAGACATCTTCTTCCCATTATCACGGCATTCAAATGCCCGATGACCTTCTTTTCCACATTTAAAACATTTACTTGTCCCTTTAAGACAACTCCCTCCATGTTTCTTTCCACACTTTGAGCATAAGGAAAAGCTCATCTTCTTTTCCGTGTGCTCTTTAGATTTTTCTTTGAATTCCATCTTCCTCTTCTTATCAAACCCATGTGACTGATGGGTTACTCCAATCTCCATCTCGACTTTGAGAGCACATCGAATGATTTCCTCGTAGCTATTGAAGTCCCTTATGGCTAACGCCCTTAGAAGACTTGGTTTTAAGCCACTAAAGAATCGATCGATCTTACTCTCAGGTTGGATAATAATACCAGAAGCGTACCTTGCAAGTCTTGTAAAATTTGCTTCATAGGTACCAACAGATTCATCATCCCTTTGCTTCAGTTCAAGGAACTCTTTCTCCATCTTTGTTCGGAGAATACGAGGGAAGTACTTATTGAAAAATAAGTTCTTGAACTCATCCCATTCCATAGACTCAATTTCATCCCTTTGCCTCGTATTCTTAATAAGATTCCACCATTGATCGGCATCTCCTTCCAAACGATACACTGCTAGGATGAATTTATCATGTTCAGAACATTGAATAACTGAAAATATCTTTTCAGTAGTACTAATCCATTGTTCAGCAACTAATGGATCAGTAGACCCGCTGAAAGAAGGTGGACGCTGCCTCATGAAGGATTCAACAGAATGTTGCTCCTTCCTTTGCTCGTTTGGAAGTCCTGCATGATTCATAGCTTGAGAAAGTTGTGTGATCATGGCTACAAGATTTTGCATTCCAACTCCCATATCGTTTGGTTGCTCAGGGGGACAATCAATGCATTGCCCATCGCATTCTGCATTAACACGGTTCCTTCGGGTTCCAGCCATTGACTAAAACCAAGAAGAATAGTGTGAGCAACACTAATTATAATAGGAAAACCACATAATTCAAGAATAAAATTTTCATGCTTAAGGTCTTATCCTAGGTTATTCATGGCCATTTCTAAAACACTAAGATTGTGTTCTATTCTTAGACTTATCCTTAGGGTTCTTACTAAGGCTTTCACATCCTAGTTTCCAAAGGTTGACTATACCTTTGCTCTGATACCAACTATAACGACCCATACTTTACATACATTGTTAATACTTCAAAATTGAAGCACACTTATTACAACATATGACAAAACCACAAAGGACCGTATAGGTATAGTGTCTTTAGAAACTGGGAAACATAAACAACTGGTTCATAAATCTTCTACAGTGCCTCCCATTTATTTCATCATATCTAGGGTCCCTTTTAGAATATTCTACTTAATATTCATCTTCCTGGCCTGGGGAAAAGAAAACATAAAAGGGTGAGCTCAAATTCTCAGCAAGGGCAAATAAATGAAATAAAAATCATATCATATCTTTTTTAAAATCAAAACCTGCAAAAGAGATCATAATATCTTAACATGGAATAAATTATAGAAGTGAAAATGAGATCCCCATAATCATAACATAAAACTTGAAACGTTGTGGCATGCACACATAATCATGGAAAATCATTTCTTGTTAGTCATGACTCATTGCCAAGACTATCTTAGTGGACAAAGTCCCTTTCTGAACCGAGTCACCCTCATTCCAGTCCTGTTTCACTGAACCGGTATAACCTACCGTTCCAGCCATGTCTATCTCATGAGATATAAAATCTTTACCCAATGCATTGGAGGGAGTTATAGGTCCCACCCATCTTATAATGAATCCTTTCTTATGTGTGACACATAATCATAAATCATACATCATCGCATAACACATGTAACAAAAATGGGATTCTTGAAACATCATGACATCATAAAAAAAATCTTATAAGGCAAATGACTTCATAAAAATAATTCCCTCACAACATAATCAAATCAATGTAATTAAAGGGATAAAAACAGAACCCTTTATTATCTTAGATGGAAAATAATTTTGATAAAACACTTGAACTCCATTCTTGAGGAAAATATCCTTTCTTATTCAAAAACACTTTTCTTTTCTTAACATGTCATACAATTATAAACTAAAAGAAGTTGATTAAAAATAAACTTGAAAGCTTGCAAAGGAAGCTTCTTGGAAATAATGTTTTAAAAATCCATTCATGCCGTATAAGTTAAAAAAAACATTCTTCGTACTTTTGTCGGAAAAGTCAAAAAATACCTCGTACGAAAAACGACAAAAGATTCATTTCATACATATTACTAAAAACTCACCGAAGGGTAAAAATGGATTTAAACAATTGTAGGTGGATGGAAGTAATATTACATATTGATGAAACATGGATGTGGATGATAAAATACACCCCAGTAAATACTTACGAATAAACAATCTCGGATAAAAATGAGATTGTGATATTTCCCTTACCTTAGGTCCAATTTGCTTTGTACGTGTCCGAAGCTCCTGTATAATGGTTTAAATAATGTTATTGACTTATTCCAGAATCATACATATTGATATGATATCATATATGGTCATATTATTAGCTTCTTATTAGTAATATTTCATTGTTACTTGTTACTCGGGTCTTTATTGCCTTTTGTTCTTAGGCGTGTTTTGTCGAATAAATTCTTATTCTTCTTTTAAGGTTATAGATACCTTATATCCAGAATGGTATTAGTGTAACATATATCATATTTATTCATTCAATTCATTTATATAATTACTATGTAATGATGATCATGTAGAACGAGTCGCATCACATCGTGGAGACGGTATTCCGTACGTACGCACGAGTGATGATATCATTCCTATGATCGTGGAATTGTATTGGAGTATATGTATATTATTTCAGTATCAATATTACTTTATAATAATCATAAATAGTTACTCATTACACCATTATACCCATCCATGTAAGGTGGTGGTGGAAAATAGATTACACCACGGCGTGGAGACGGTATTCCGTACGTACGCACGCGCGGTGATTTCCTTTTTCCGTAGGATGGATAGAAGGTTAATTAGAGTTGTTCCATATTTATAATAACATATCAGTATATATGAAATACTTATGTTATTACTTTATCATGAAACAACTAAAGAAGAAGAAGTTGAAGAAGAAAGAAATTGAAAAGATCGGTAATGGATATTACCTCTTCTTTAGAACGCCTCTTTGAATCCTCCACTTAGGGAACTAAGATTGGTCTTTAAAGAAGACCAGGACATCTAGGATTATTCTAGGGAAGTGTATAAGGGATTTTGGCAGGGTTTGGCCGAGCTTGAGTGCTCAAATTGGTGTGAGGAGGAGGGGGAAGAGGTGCCCTTTTATAAGGGAGGAGAGGGGCACCTTAGGAATATCTCAAAATATTATTTTATATTAAAGTCAAAATCGGTTTATAATGGTTCCAAAGGGTCTTATTTCAAAGATAAAGTGGGGAAGGGTCGAAATCCTATCAACCAATAGGATTTAGACAAGTTTAGGATATTATTTTAACCTTATCAATTAGATTTAACTCTAAGTTAAATAATTTAACTTTTACCGTGTCTTTTTGTTTTCTTTCACTATATGGTTAATACACTTACTATAACATGCCAAACTAACCCTAAATTCTTTATTATTAATATATATATCCTTATCTAAGTAATTTGGCCGAACCTTAGATTTTTCGGAATAAAATAACAATTTATAATATAATATTTTATTTAAAAACTATTTTGTGTCAATTTTGACACTATTTGATATATGATTTTTGTGAAAGTCATAACAGAATTATATGTTCGAACCATGTTTCTTAAATCAATAATAATATATCATAGTAACCTAGAAAATTAGTGTAATTCATAAAAAGTCTCAAATTACATTTATTTTGGTGCTTATAACATCAACTATGTCAATATTTCATTAATAATATAATTACTGCATCATCATTGTGTCATAAATAAATTAAATTATTTAATGTCTAAAAATTACAAATAAAATACCATTATGTAGGAACTCTTTTTATCTTTCTAATTAATATTTATAGTCGAATTTATCTTATGTATAACCCCATATTAAAAATGGTTTACTTATTAAACTTTGATTTTAACTATTTTAACCCTTCTTTAAATAAATTAATAATAAATGCCCTAATCTAATCCAAGTGGGCCTAAATGGTCATATTTTATTCCTAAGTTTGTTTTTGGTCGAATTACACTTGTCCAATAGAATTAGGACATGTTTTAGGGTAATATTAATATCATATTTACCCTTAGTTACCCTATTTACTATTAACCGCGGTAAAAAAAGTAAAAAGTTACTATTCACCAAAAAATTATTTTTATCTCATTGAACCACATTTTACTTACTGATATCAACCATGTCTGTAGGATTTTCGAAATTCCATTCACAGAAGCGGTAAAATTAAGTTTTATGCAAAATTCAGTTTTAAACCTACCACTTAGTGGTTTCACTATTCATCAAAAATTGAAAGTTTTCAGAAAAATACCAAAATTTCACCCTAGGATAATTTCGATATTTTGAGTCCAAAAATGAAGTCCATTTTGAAAAATAAAATTTATAAAATTTCAAAAAGTAGTTATTACTATTCATAACGGCTAGTTTTAATAGCATATTGTTGTTTAGTGAAACTCGGTATTGCGTACGACGCAAGCTATCGAGGAAGGTCGTGATTGCGTGTAAAGCAAGCCAAGCAAGTGTTGTGTAGAAAAAGATTACTTTGATGATTTATATAACATAAAAGTCTCGGGTGTTACAGAAACAGACATGATTATTTAACCATATTAATCGATCAAAATAAAGACTAAACTTTGTAATAGTTCTCACCTTCTTCTACATTTCTATATCATCCTCCTAACCATATTTAATCTTCACTTAGATAGATTGTTGAAAACTCATTTTAGAATGGGGATATTTCTACCCATTATTCAGGATTTCTAGATCCATCCTTTTTTAATCCAAAAAATTTGTATATTTTTAATCATATTCACAGATAAGATACCATGATCATTTTAATTAAAAGAATTGTCCCACTAGTTTTCATTCCATGGGTGGTAATATATTTAACAATCATAATCTTTGATCGTATTTAACCATATTCTGAAGTGCAAGTTCAAATTCTTCTATGTGAATATATAATTAAACTTTTATGGTAAGTATGTATATTAAACTAATCAACATAAATATAATTCATCCATATCATTAACGTAAAAAATAAAGTAGCTAGCTCAAAATCATGATTTAGGTAATTTCTCTCATGAACCTTCAATTTTCATTAGGAATAAGCTTTAAGATTTTCATTCTTCCTAATAATTCATCCCAAACTCTTCTTGGATGCATCGCTATAGATTAAAAACCTATATCCACTACAATTTAAGGAAAGAATAGGTGTGATTACTAATTTTCTCTTTAGTTCCTTGAAATTTCCCACATATTAATCCTTTCAGAGGAACTTGGATTCCTTATGAGTTAACTTGGTTAGTGGATTAGATATTCATGTAAAATTCTCTACAAACATTCAATAATATCCAGATAAAAAAATAAAATTTTAGATCTCAGTTACCATGGTTGATCTAGGATAATTTTCCATATCTTTCATCATTGATGGATCCGCCAATATAACCTCACTTGATATTATATAAACAAAAAATGAAACATTTTTTTATGAAAAATTAATGCATCAAAAAATTTCCATATAGTTTCTCTTTCCTTAGGGTGTCTAGTACAATTCTCATGTCATATTCATTATCTTCCTTATACTTTGAATTTATAAAAATATAATCTATAAACACTACCCCAAACTAATCATGGTAATCTCTAAAGACTCTATTAATTAAATCTATTAAGATATAGGGGGATCAGTAAGACCAAATACTATAAAATCACAGCGTCTATATATTTTACAAAATATTTTCTTGGGTATATCATCCTTTGTTACCCTCAATTGATGATATCCATAAAAAACGTTGGTCTTGGAAAAGTATTTTTCTTCATGGAGTTGATCGAACAAGTCATCAATATGGGGTAAAAGATACTTGTTTTTTACTCTGTTCTCATTCAGTTCATAGTAATAAATGTAAATCCACATCAATACATCATTATTTTTTACAAATAAAATTGTTACACCCCAAGGTCACACACATTAAGGAATGAAAAGCTTTTTAAGGTTGTCCTAGAGTTTCTTATTAAATTCCAACAACCCAATATTTTCCATTCTATAAGATTTATTTAAAATATGTGTGGTTCCAGGTATGAGTTCTATTGAAAACTCAACTTCACGGTTCAGTGGAAGACTAGTAAAATATTCTAGAAATACGTCAACAAGCTCCCACACAATAGTCATATCATCAATGATGATTGTATCCCTAACCATCAAAGACAAACACCCCTTTTGAATGGGAATCAAGACACATATAATGGATGTGATCCCCATCAAATGTTTATATCAATATTCACACTAATGAAAGATTATAGGTTAGTTTTGAATATAAAATGTGACTTCCCTTACTCATTAATTGATGAGGTATTTATTTTTTAGAAATCCAATTAATGCCTAATATAACAACAAATTCAACCGAAAGGAGAATAATTAGGTTTCCAGGAAGAATATTCCCATAAACTTCAACTGGATTTCAATCAAAGACTTGAGATGTGATCACCATACTATTAGTGGGTTTTACATATAATTCAACATCTAATCATTGGGGTAGAATTTGTATACCTGTAGAAAATTATTCAGATACAAATGAGTGGGTGGATCCCTAGTCAAATAAGACATTAATAGTTCTAGAGTGTATAGTAAGTGTACCATTCATCAGGTCATTATCACACCCCTCATTAAAAATAGTAATCACATGATATTTTCATCTATCTCTCAACTTAAGAGTTTTATGATGTCAATAATCATCATTAACCTTAGAATATGGGAACTGATTATTATAATTCCCATACTCCTTGAATATGAAACACTAGAGTGTGGGTGGTTAATTTTTTAGATCTTTCACTCTATTTTCATCATTAGCTAACTTCTTCTCATCACCTGGACAATTGATTTCTCTACAAACTTAATTTACACACATAATCATTTACTGGTCCCCTTGAGAAAATTTCATCCATGTTTCCTTCCACACATCGAGTATGAAGACAAGCTCATATTATTTTCTCCATGGTTTTTAGAGTTTCCTTTGAATTAGATCTTTATCTTCTTGTCAAAACAATGATATTTATAGGTAATTCCAATCCCCATTTCCCCCTTCATAGTACATAGAATTATTTATTCATAGCTACTGAATTTTATTATATCCAATTCCCATTAGAGAGTTGGTTTATTCCACTGAAGAATTGAACAATGTTACTTTTAGATTGGATCATCTTACCAACAACATACCTCACAAGTGTTGTAAAACTAGAGTCATAGTTATCAATGAATTCATTTTCCATATTTTATAACTTAAGGAATCCCTTATCCATTTTAATATGAAGAAGATGGGGAATTTACTTATTGAAAAATAATTTCATAAACTCATCCCATTAAATGGAGTGAATTTAATCTTGTTGACTCATATTCTTGATAATATTCCACCATTGACCCACTTATCCATCCTAATGATAGATAGAAAAAATTAACTTTTCATTCTCTGAACACTGGATATAAAAAAATATATTTTCAATGGTACTGATCCATTTCTTAGAAACTAGTGGATCGAATAAAAACCTAAAATAAGTTGGGCATTACCTTATGAAGGAATCAACAAAACATTGTTCCCTCATTTTCTCATTTTTAATTTCATTATTATTCATTTATTTTGATGTTTATGTGTTCATAAAAATGATATTTTTCATTCTATATCCAATAAAATTTGTTTCCACAGGAGTAAAATCATTTAATTTTTCATCATATTCAACATTATCATGATTTTATTGGGCTTCGTCTATTGACTAAAACCAAAAAACATATTGTATAAAACACTATCATAGTGGGAAACGATATAATCATGAATAATCATGTATAGAATGTATAAATAATGACACATTGTGTGCAATATATAACACCTTGGTTTTAACCTAGGTTATCCATGGTCATCGTCTATTCAAATCCTTTATAATAGTTCATAAAGAGATTGTGAGTTTAAAAAGAATATCCCCCAAAAGTGTTAAAATATGTGTACGGTAAGGAATATTTTTGTACACTAAGTTATTATTGAGTAAAAATCAATGATACCTTTTTGTTATTATTACCCTAGGTATAATTATCCTAGAGCCACATCCACTTGTAGAATATAAAAAAGGATGTATTTCTAGGAAATATAAACATTTTATTTACTATAAATTAAGAATTTCTTTTATACTTGGCATAATCCTAAGGGTTATCACTAAAGTTTTGTCATCTATGTTTCAAATGTTTAATGAAATCATTATTTGATACTAACTATAATTTCCAAAAATTCCTATACATATATATTACATATTAATATAAATATATTCATTACAAAACCTAAAAAACCATGATATAATTACATAGTTCTAGTAAATTTGATAACATGGATATATAAACAACTAGTTCATAGGTGAACTACATCATATCCCACTAAGTTATTCATAATTATCACCCTTCTTATACATATTATACAAAAATACCATTCTTCATAACTATGAGAAGGGAAACATAAGAAAGGATGAGCTCTTCATAACTTGGGGAAAGTAAACATAAGAAATGATGACCTCAGATACTCAGTAAGGGTGGGCAAGGGACATATCAATATAACATGATTATAAGAGTATGAGAAAAAAATAACATCAAAAAACCATACATTTCATATCATAGATCATATACATTATTCATGGAATAAATCTTAGATGTTTATAAGACAATAATAATAATAGAATCAAAGAAAATGAGCTATGAGATAATAAGAGTAGCATAAGACATAGATTTTTCACATACATATAAACATAGAAAATAATTTCCTTATAATTATAGGATCATTTTCAAAACAATCATAGCATAATGGGATAACTCATTAAACCACCATTGTAGTCAAGGTTTACTCTTAATACAATCATATTGGACAAAGTCCATTATTAAACTGGGTTCACTCCCCATTTTAGTTTTGTTTACATCATCAGATATAAATCATTACCCTTTTCATTGGATGGAGATATAAGTCCCACCGATCCTTGGTTATAACATGACCACTCTCCTTGGTTATAACATAACCATCATCCTTGGTTATAATAAACCCATCCTCCTTGGTTATAACATAACTATCTTTCTTGTTTATAATGTAACCACTATCACATAATAGAAACTATACATACGTATGCCAAAAGATTATAAAAAATTCATCATATTAAAACCCAAGAAAATAAATGGGTTTCATAAACACTCTATCATATAATAACCTATAAAAAAGAAACAAGTTTCAAAAACCTTTCACTATTTCATCAAAGCATAACCCAAGGAAAAATGAATGGGTTTTATAAAAATATTATCATCATAAATATCCTTTCATCATAAAAATAAAACATATAGAGAAATAATAATTACAGTATCATTATATTATATCCCAAATAAATATTAACTAATAATAGAGGATTTCACCTTATATGGAAAATAATTTTGAAAGATCACTTGAAGAATTTCTTGAGGAAAATAACTTTTCCACTTTGAAAATCACCTTTTAAAAACTATAATTTCACATAATATTTTGGAAATAATTTTCTTTTAAAATATCATTGGAAACTTATAAAGTAATATTTAAAACATTGAGTGGTGATGATGGTGTAAAATACCATTCTTCCAGTACATGTTAAATTAAATATTCCTTTCACATTTTCAATTGATAAAAAAGGTACCTCATTTGAAAAATGGAAATAATATTTATTTAAAAACATTTTTGAAAAATAAAACTCAGGTAAAATGTATTTAAAAAATATTTGGATAATATTAAAAAAATTTGTTAAAACATTTTTAGAAAACATGGACATGGAAGAAGAAGGATTTTTGACCAAAGAGAGAAATAAAATTGGTTTCCCTTAAAAACATTCATTTGGAATATTGAGTACATAAAGGGAGAAAAATTAAAGGAAATATGTATTTTCTTGAAATAACCATTGTATAAGAAAATCCATTATTTTATTGAGATATATATCATGAAATTTCATCATTGTAATCATAATCATGTAGGATCAAAATATGAATATAGATTCTCAATTACAAGACGAAGGTGAATTGTAAGTTTAAAAACTTTCATTTTTAACCTAATGAAAAACTATGTTTACCAAATTTAAACAAGGTAAATTCACAAGACCTATTTTAGTTATACAAACTTTCTGAGTTCTAGAAATACGGTTCCAGAAATAAAACATAATAAAACTTTACAAGTAAAAGATTCTACCTTAATGTGTATAGAATCTTATTAATTAGATTACATAAAAGAACAAGAAATTATAAGAAATTTATACTTTCTTCCTTTATCAAAATACAGTGGAACATAAACTTCGAAACAAAACAAGCAACAAGTATGAAATATTTTAACCCAAAGAGTAGGGTATCCAATAACCTTGGATAAAGGTCCTTTGATTTATACTTTTAAGAAATTATTCCTTGCATACACTAGGGTAAGACTTCGATAATAATATTGGAGTATTTCTTGATATCCCTAGAAGGCCTCGAACATCAAGGTAGTCGGCACCTTTGTCTTCCCAATCAAGGAAGTCCTCAAACTTTAAGGTAGTCATCACCTCTGTCTTCCTATCCCCGGAAGCCCTTGATTTTACACAGCAACAATTAGAGTTGCATGACGCAAGCTGAACAAGATGTTCAGTACACACAAGGAATGAGAGTCTCTCTCTATAGAAATCACTTCAGTAGTATAAAATATCTATAGTGATCCACGTTATCTCAGTTGTTATGATCTCGTTCAAATGAGCTCCTATTTATATTCATTTCTCCAATGGTCATCTCCCTCCTCCAACAGTCATATTTTTCTTCGAATATCGGAGGGACCTGTACATGTGTCACTCAAACGATGGTTAGTTAGAAATAGATTGTATGACATCATTTCATAACTATAACACGGGTAAGTAAAATATGATTACTTAACCAAATCTATTTTATATATTCTAAGAAAAAATAATGTTCAGAGTCTAAGTAAATAAACACTTGGATGCTATAAATCATAAATATTCAAATTCTGTTTTTCATAGAATTCAGAACCTGAATTCTGTAGATTTCAGAGTCTGAATTCCAATGAATTCCAAGTCTGAATTCTAAAGAATTCAGAGTCTGACTTCTAAGGAATTCAGTGTCTGAATTATAAGGAATTCGGATTCTGAATTCTAAGGAATTCAGAGTCTGGATTCTGAGAAATTTGGAGTCTGAATTATAAGGTATTTAGAGTCTAAATTCTAAAGAATTTGAAGTCTGAATTTTATAGAATTAGAAGTATGAATTTTAGGGAATTCGGAGTCTGAATTTTAGAGAATTCAGAATCATAATTTCCGGGAATTCGGAATCTGAATTACAGAGAATTCGGAATCTGAATTTCAGAGAATTCGGAATATGAATTTCTGAGAATTCAAAATCTGAATTTAAGAGAATTTGGAATATGAAAACAGAAACCTCTATGTCTAAGGGTTTATAGGATTATGAGGTTTTATATGTGAAACCTATTTTTAGACTTTCGAAGAAAAATTGAGTTAGAAATTGAAAAACTATAGTATGAACAATAAAAACATAGATAAGGATAAAATTTACTTGGTGAAGGAAAATTTTCCTTATTAAGATAATTTTTAGGGAAAATAAAATTTATCTTAAGAATAGGTGTTTGTGATTTTCAAAATATGAAGGAATGGAAAAGTCATAAGGAACCCTTATTGACTCAACAATCTCCCCCTTTTTGAAAAGCACAAACATTCTTACGAAGAAGAATAAATAGACTTAAAATTTTATGGACTTAAAAATAAAAACTTATCTCTCATTAATTATGGATAAAAATGAATATAACTAACTCCCCCTTGGGTTTTGAAATCCCTAAGAATCATATTCTTTATTTCCTGAATGATATTTTACATTTTATTTGCATACGAAAATCTTTTATGATAAGAACTTTCCCTTAGATGAACTCCCCCTTACTTAGGGAAATGTATTCTTTCTTAGTATTCTTTTTATCATTCCTTTCTCACCCTTTGTGATTTTCAAAAAGTAATATAGGGAATGGAAGAAAAATAGTACCTGAAAAATTAGTACAAAACAAGCAAATATATATAGAACAACCAAAATTTCATTAAGAACGAAATAATTTGTACAAGGAATAAATTCAAAAAAATATAGGGATTGGAAAAATTATCCATCTTTCTCTTTCGGCATCAGCTCCTTGACAACGGTTTTCAACATATTTATATCCATGTGATCTACTCTCGTACACTTAAGCAGCTAATCCTGATCTTTGATTTTCTTCTCCAAGGCTCTAATATTTTCTTCCTGAGCATTAAGACATTCGGATTTTTGCTTTCAACATTTCTTCTTGCTTAACAATCTTCTCTTCAAATTTGATTCGGATATCCCTTTCCCTCTCCCAATTCATGGCCATCAAATTAATCTTTCCATTTATGTCATTAAATTCTTGCCTCTGATTTGTCTATTTGAGAGTCATATTTTCCTCAAATCTATTAGTAAGATCATTTATCTTTCTATCTTCATTGTCAAATGTATCTTTGACATTATCTTGAAATTCAACAAAATATCTCAGGTCTTCGACTGTCTTCCTAGAATATCTTGTAATATTTTTGGAAGATCTTTTATTAGCCTCATAACCAATGAGAAAAGATTTGAAATCATCTTCAAGATTTACAAACTTCTCCCTAATCTAGGAAACTAAATCTGATTTCTGATTGAACAAATGTTGAAGAAACTGGCATCTTGAGTCAATACTCGGAAACAAAGGAATAGTTACAACTAGATTTATTAACGATTTTACCACAAAATCATGTCTAAGGTAGGATGATTCTAAATTAGAGTGTTTGGTTGGTGAGTATTGTTTTTCTAACTCTTCAGCTTTCCTCTTCAACGTAGTACCAACATCTTTATTTTTCACTCTTGAATTACTAGGTGTATGGACCAACACCTACTTTCCCTTATCAACTATTTGAATTCTATCTTCTGGTTTGGGTGATTCATGGTCACTATCAGATAACTGTAATATTTTATCTTTCTTAACTTCCTCTTTCTCAGCATCAGCCACTTGATCTTCTGAATGAACAAAATCATGATTACTACTTTCTTCTATAGAAGGTTTGTTTACTTCTTCCTGACCCTTCTCTTCATTCCTTGGAGTATCAAGTTTTGAGGAATTGGCTTCAGAAGTATAGATTGATAATTTTATAGAGGGAATTTCCTTCTCATGGTAATCTTCAACTTGATTTATGACATCATCAGTGTCATCCCCTTCTTCTTCTTCTTCTTCTTCTTCTTCTATTTCTTCTTCCTCTTCCTAGAAAATTTCTTCTTCTTTCTCTAGATCCGGAATCACCACATTCTTTCCTGGATTCCCAGGAAGTGATTCTAGAAAAAATTATTATGGAACTAGGATTTAATCATATGATTTATCTGAATCCTTGAGTAGGGATTAAACAATTTCATCCTCCAATTACTTCTTCCTCTACTTTTTCTCTTTATGTTGTTTCTCAAGATCTTCAGAAGCCTTTATATGAAACACTTTTGCCTCACCTGGGTCTAAACCCAAAGTAGGCTCCCCTTACTTCTTATTTTTATTATCTTCTCTCCACTTCTCTACTAATTCATTAGGATAATCCTTTTGATTTTTTGGTTTTGGAGGTACAAATTGAGTTACCTTAGCCGCAGGAGTTTTTTATTTCTTTTCTGGTTCTTTTTCCTTCCTATTATTTCCACTCTTCTTAGAGGTTTCAACCACCCCTAGTTTCTTTGCTATAGCTTGGATTTCAGCTTCCAAAAATCCTAAAATTCTCCTGAATAAATGGAAGAAACCAATGTTCATTATTCTTAGAGTATCATCAATTAGTAACATTACTTTGAAGTTCCTTGGCTTTGAACTGCAAGGAATTTTGAAATACTGAAGACACAAAACTGTAATCTTAAAAAGAATAGTTGGATACATGATAATTTGAGATTTTAGGGTTCCATTATTGATATTATCTATTTTCAACAAAACAAACTTTACTAAATTGGTTTTCATAAGATCTACCCAAAAAATATAATGCATCGATATCACTTTTTTTCAGGGTATCCTTGTCCCCTTTTCTCAGAATGATAAATCCCTGAACCCATAGCTGAAGAATCTGAGGATTTGTACAAAGATGAATAATTTCTGGAGTCTTCACTTCCTTCAAGACAAAAAACTCTATAGCTTTCTCCTTATCAAAATATCCTGCTACATCAGGTAACTTGTGAAAGAAGAACTCTGCTTGTCCTCATAAGGAATTCCAATTAGGTTGGAAGCCATATTGTAAGAGAGGGGGTAGGTCTTTCCATTGGTTTTGAAAGAAAACTTGTCTCTATGTCCTTCGTTGAAGATACTTACTGGTTCATAGAACTCATCTAACAACTCTAGATAAACCGGATATTGTTCCCTTAGTTTCGATATGCATAGGATCTCCCATCCATTCAGGTTAATATTCTTTGAAATGGTGGAATCATACATAGTAAAGAATTCGGGACCAAATAACCTCTCTCGGTATATCTTCCACTTAGATATTTCCTTTAGATAAGGCATTTCTTTTCTCAAGATATTCTTGTGGAGACATTCGAAATTAAGCACACCATGAATATTCAGAACGACCTTATGTAGAGAAATCGGGATTCAGTACGCCAAAGCTTAAATATCGATGTGGAACAACCATTTGGGGTCCTTATATAGGTGATTGAAGCGACGGTTCAAATTCGTTACTTGATCCAACTGTTGAAATACTCTTGATCAGATCTGATGGTTGAGATGATAACCGAAGAAGGATTTTGATAGGTTCTGATCTTTTGAGATTTTTTAGATAAACATTCGGATTTAAGGAAATGTGAATCTAAAAAATTTAAAACAAAATGAAAATACTAACATTTAAAAATATGATTACAAAAATTTAGGAAATGAAATATACCATTCGGATTGCTTGGGAAAATTATTCGTAATGAGAAAAAAATTTCTTGAAGAAATTTAGATACTGAAAAAATTTAAAAAAAATTAAGAAAAAATTGATTAGGAAAATTTGATTATGAAAAAAATTACTATGAAAAAATTTACTATGAAAAAAATAATTGATTATGAAAAAATTGACTAAGAAATTTTTACTAATAATAAAATGTACTCCCCCTATGAAAAAGAGTTTCTTACTGTAAATAGATAAGTTTAAATAAGAAGTTAATATGGAAGATTACCTTACAGTTATGATCCTAAATTTTGTTTAATATATTCAAATATATCAGAGGGTAAAGATTTTGTGAAAATATCAGCAAGTTGATCTTGTTTTCCGATTAACTAAAGAATGATATCTCTTTTTTGTTTGTGATCCCTAAGAAATTGATGTCTAATATCTATATGTTTTGAACAAGAGTGATGTGAAGGGTTTTTACTTAAGGTAATGGGACTAGTATTATCAAAAAATATTTGTGTTTTGGTAAAACTCATAATATAGTCTGTGAGTGTGTGTTTAATCCACAACACTTGACCATAAAAACTTCCAACTACTATATATACAGCATCAGTAGTGGAAAGTGCTACTAAGTATTTCTTTTTGCATGACCAAGAAACTAATGAATCTCCTAAGAAATGAAAATTCCCAGATGTACTTTTCCTAACCATTATACATCCACCAAATTCAGCATCTGAAAATCTTTTTAGAACAAAATCATTTCCAGAAGTATAAAAAGGTCATAAATCCATGGTTTCCCTTGAGTAGTGAAAAATTATTTTCACTGACTTTAAATGAGATTCCTTATAATTGGATTGATATCTGGTACATAAGCATACTGAAAACATTAAGTCTGAACAACTAGATGTCAAGTATATTGGACTTCCTATCATACCTCTAAATGATGTTTTATCCACTGGTTTCCCAGCTTCATCAAGATCAAGTGAATTTGAGGTACTAATGGGAGTACTTATACACTTAGTGTTGTCATATCTGTACTTTTTAAAAAGATATTTAATATAATTATGTTTAGATATATAAATCCCTTCTGGTTTTTGAGAAATTTGAAAACCATGGAAAAATGTTAACTCACCCATCATACTCATTTCGAACTCATATTTCATTAAAATCGCAAACGAATCAGTTAAAGATTGCCGAGTTGAACAATAAAAATCAATATAAATTTAAATAATCAAAACATTTTCCTTATCTTTCTTAGTATAGAGATTTGGATCCACAGTTCCCTTAATGTTATTTTTTTGTAAAAAATCATGTAAGTTTATCATACTAGGCTCTAGGGGCTTGTTTAAGTCTATATAAATCTTTGGTAAGTTTGAAAACATGTTCAAGATGTTTTATATCTTCAAAACTAGGAGGTTGTTCCACAAAAACATTTTCTTGAACATAACCATTATGGAAAGCAGATTTAACATCCATTTGAAAATGTTTGAAATTAAATAATGTTGTGAAGGAAAGTAAAATACAAATAGATTCAATTCTATATACTTGATCATAGGTTCCTTTATAGTATATTCCTTCTTGTTGATTATATCCATTAGTGACTAATCTATCTTTATTTATTACTATGATTCCATTTTCATCACACTTATTTCTGAAGACCCATTTTACTCCAATAACAGATGTTTCCTTAGGTCTTTCAACCAAGGTACAGACTTTATTCCTTTCAAATTCATTTATCTTATCTTTCATGGATTTTATCTAATCATCATCACCTAAATCTTCATCAGTGCTTTTTGGTTCTAATTGAGAAAGTAATACTAGATATTCAGCTTCATTCCTTAAGGAACTTTTAGTCCTTATAGGTTGATTTACATCACCAATGATGATATCACTAGGATTATTCTTAAGAAACAACTGATTTGGGTTTTTTAAAACCTATTCATCAACATATGGTAGGAAACCTTCTAGGGTAAATGCTTCAAAAACATTTCCTTCAACATTTTCCTTATCAGAAGGATCCTCTATCAAGGGTTGATAATCAGTTTTTAAAAACACATCAGAAGATGTAGATTGGGGTGGTTTAAAAACAAACAGACTAGTTTCATAAAATTTAACATATACTATTTATTCAACAGTACAAGTGTTTTTATTGAAAACTATATAATCTTTAAAAGTTTTGGAGTAGCCTAAAAAAATTCCTTCATCGGATTTGGGAGAAAATTTATGTAAATTATCTTTAGTATTCATAATGAATACTTTGCATCCAAATACCTTGAAGTAGTAATGTCTAGGTTTTCTACTATTCCATTACTCATAAAGAGTTTTATTAAGAAAAAGTATAATTAAAACCTAGTTTATAGTATAAAAATTAGTACTTACAAATTCATCCCAAAAATGTCTGGCTACTGAAAATTCAATCAACATGGTTCTTGTTATCTCTTGAAGAATTTGGTTTCTTCTTTCAACAACACCAATTTTTTGAGGGGTTCTTGGTTCTGAGAAGTTATGAGTAATGCCTTTTCTGCTACAAAAAGTTTCAAAATCAGAATTTTGAAATTATCCACTATGATCACTAAGAATACATATCAATTGAAGGTTTTTCCCAATTTAAATTGGGCTCTAAATATTTTGAAATAAGAAAACGTTTCATATTTCTTTTCTAGAAAATATACCCACGTAAATCTAGTGTAATCATCAACTAAGAAAAATACATTATATTTTCCTCCAATGCTTCCAGTTTGTGTTGGACCAAAATGATCCATATGCACCAACTGTAATGCATCAGTAGTTGAGACTTCACCAACTGATTTAAAACTTGATTTACGTTTCTTGCTAAATTGACAAGGATCAAAAACTTTTGAAGAAATAAATCTAAGCTTTATTAGATCCTTAACTATTATTTTAATAGATATTTTGTATAGGTTCCTAAGGTTACAGTGTCCTGTTCTTCTATTCCATAACCAAGAATGATCTTCCATTGCACTAAGACAAGGTAGGTCTCGGCTCCAAAGGTCTTCTAAGTTTAGTGTATATACATTCTCTTACCTATTGGCAGAAATAATAAAATCTTATTTGGAATTGTGTACTAAACATTTATCATTCCTAAAATTCACAAGGTAACCTTCATCACATAACGGAATTTTACTAATAAATTTCTGCTTAATACCCTTAATAAATAAAGCATTTGAAATCAATGTTTTTTCAAGAAGAACAATGTTACCTATACCAATAATTTCCCCCTTAGCATTATCTTCAAAAGTAACTTTTCCTCCTTTCATCTTGATAATATTTTCAAAGAAGTTTTTGTTACTAGTCAAATGACAAGAACATTCACTATTCATGTACCATGTATTGTTGTTGGTACTTTATTTATTTTCCTAAAAATAAGAGTGTTAGACTTTTAGAACCCAAACATTCTTGGATCCAGAAACTTCATAAAGCAAAATTTTAGGTATCTACATTTTCTTAGAAAAATTGGATTTATAAAAACATAAAGACTGAGTTTTGTTTAAAGAACGATTTTATCCCAATGTCCCCCACACTGACATTTAATGCCAAATGGAGCTCTTTGAGGAACAAAATAGTTATTACGAAAAACTAGTTTAGAATGAGTATAACCAAATCCAGAATTATTCCTTAGATGATGAATTTTGGAATACATCTTATCAAAGTTTTCCTTACCTAATATAAAGTTTGAAAAACACTTTCCCAAGGAAAATATATTTGACTTTAGTTTAATAACTAAGTTTTTATCCTCAAAAACATTAGTTTTAGCCCTAGATTTAGTCACTAAAATATTTTTCTTAGAAATTACTTTTTCAAGATCCTTAGAAATTTTATCCTTCTCAGAATTAACTTCCTCAAGGTAATTTTAAATACTTTCAAAATTATAAATTTTTTTATCAATATTTTTAGAAAGATCCGATACTTCCTTAGTAAGAATTGAAATTCTAGAATTTTTTTTATCATGTTTTTTCTTGAGTTTAGAATTTTCTTTCTCAATAAGCTTATCAAACCTAGAAACTTATTCATAAGTAATTAATGTATTATATTCATCAGAAAAAGATTATTCATTTGAAGATTCATGATATTTATTATCATTATAATTTTCATTTAAGGAAACATAGGTTATAGATTCAGAATTGTGTACCTTATCCATTAGAAAATGATTTTCGATGGGTAATCTGGCTAGTAAACCGAGATTCTTCTGACCTGAATATTCATACTCTGAGGTTTCATCAGAATAGTCTCCACCATTGGAACTCTAGGTGTCATTAGCTTTCAACAAGTTCTTAACATTATCCTTGTGATACTTTTTTCTATTTATCTCATAATTCTTTTTCATTCTATCCATTATCTTAAGCATAGGAAAATATGGCCTTATATTTACTGCTCTTCAGCATTCATAACATGTGACTTTAGAATCTTTCTTGTATTTTCTTTCTTTCTTCTCAAATATTTACTAAAAGTCTTTCTTTACAACAATATTTTTCATCCTTCAAGCAAGATTAGCTAGCTCATTCATAGAATGTTCACTTTCGCTAGATTCAGATAAAACATTGACTTTATTGGACTTGGGTCTTGTAACCCTTTGAGGAGTCTTGACTTTTGTAGTTGTAAAGGCTATATTTCCATTTAGATTCTTCTTCTTATTTAAATTATCATCTCTTTTCATTCTTGTCTCATGTTGAATAAGAGTTCCAAAAATCTCATCAAGAGTAATTTGAGATACTTTCTTATTCTCATCAATAGTTGTTCCTTTAGATTCCCACTCATTAGGCATGATATCTATAATCTTTTCCACAAGTGCCTCATCATCTAAACCTTTCTCACCCATGGAATTTAAACTATTAAGAATGGTCATAAACCATTATTGTACCTTTCACACTGGTTCTCTATAAGGAAATAGGAATCCATAATATTCTGCTCTAAGAATAGCTCTTCTAGTTTCTATAATGTTGGATGTACCAAAATGAGTAACCTCCAATTTCTTCCAAATACAATTTGCTGCTTCACAAGAAGAAATATTAACATATATATTCCTGGTCATGGAACAAAACATAGTTTTGCGTACATTGTAGTTTAGTTGATATTCTGTCTTTTCTTGATTAGTAAAATTTATGACTTCCTTATCAGGAATCTTGTAATCTCCAGTAATCATAATGAAGTTTTCCACTCTAGTATTAATAACAAAAGTCCTCATATGATCTCTCCAAAATTCATAATCATTCCCATAAAACATAAGTGGTCTAGTAGGATTTAGATTTTCAATCGAACCGACATTCATTCTTGAAATCTAAAAGAAAATATATTTCCATAAAAACATATTAATAATAAATGTTTGTAAATAAGGATAAAAATCCTAAGCCAGAAAACTATATTTAGAACAATGAAAACTTGAGCAGGAAATCTTATATGTGAATATAAGTATTTCAGAGACCTCCTCTGATACCAATTATGGTATCCAAATATGAATGTAGATGCTCAATTACAGGAGGGGTGAATTTTAAGTTTTAAAACTTTCTTTTTTAACCTTAATGAAAACTATGTTTAACAAAGTTAAAAATCATAAATACAAAAGACCTATTTTAGTTCTACAAACATTATAGGTTCTTGAAATATGGTTCTGGAAATGAAACTTAATAAAAGTTTACAGGAAAAATATTCTACCTTAAATCATATAGAATCTTATTAATTAGAGTATATAAAAGAACAAGAAAGTATAAGAAGGTTATACATTCTTCCTTTATCAAAATACAACAAAAAAATAAACTTGAAACAAAACAAGTAACAAGTATGAAATCTTTTAACCCAAATAGTAGGGTATCCAACAACCTTGGATAATGGTCCATTAATTTTTACTTTCAAGAAAGTATGTCTTACCCACAATAGGGTAAGCCCTCGATAGGAATATTGGAATCTGTCGTGCTATCCCTGCAATCCCTTGAACTTAAAGGTATTCTGCACCTATGTCTTCCTAATCAAGGAAATCCTCAATCTTTAAGGTATTCGGCACCTATGTCTTATTATCCCTGAAAGTCCTCGATTGTACACAGCAACAATGGGAGTCGCACGAAGCAATATGAACAAGAAGTTTAGTACACACAAGGCATGAGAGTATCTCTCTCTAGAAATATCTTTAAAAGCATACAATCTCTAGAGTGATCAACGTTATCTCAGTTTTTATGAGCTCATTCAAATGAGCTCCTTTTTATAAGAATTTATCCAACGGTCGGCTCCCTCCTCCAATGGTCATATTTTTTCTTGAATCTTGGAGGGACAAGTACACGTGTCACTCAAACAACGGTTAGTTAGAAACAGATTTTACGACATCGTTTCATAACTATAATAGTGGTAAGTAAAATATGGTTACTTAACCGAATCTATTTTTTAGAGTCTAATGAAAAATAAATTTCATTGTCTAAGTAAATAAACAATTGGAGACTATAAATCATAAATATTTGGATTTTGTTTTTCAAGGAATTCAGAACCTGAATTCTATAGATTTTAAAGTCTGAATTCCAATGAATTTGGAGTATGAATTCTAAGGAATTCGGAGTCTGAATTCTAAGGAATTCGAAATCTGAATTCTAAGGAAATCAGAGTCTAAATTTTGATGAATTCAGAGTCTGAATTCTAATGAATTCAGAGTCTGAATTTCAGAGAATTCGGAGTCTGAATTTCAGAGAATTAGGAGTCTAAATTACAGAGAATTATGAGTTTGAATTTCAGAGAATTCGGACTCTGAATTTTAGATAATTCAGAATCTGAATTTCATGAGATTTAGGAATCTAAAATTCTAAGAATTCAGAATCTCAATTTCAGAGAATTTGGAATCTAATTTTCAGTGATTTCGGAATCTAAAAACAGAATACTCTATATCTAAGGATTTATAGGATTATAGGTTTTTAGATGTGAAACTGATTTTTAGACTATAGAAGAAAAAATGAGTTAGAAATATAGAAACTATAGTATGAACAATGAAAACATAGGTAAGGATAAAAGTTCCTTAGGGAAGGAAAAAAATTATTAAGATAATTTTTAGGGAAAATAAAATTTGTCTTAAGATAAGGTGTTTTTTATTTTGAAAAGATGAAGGAATGTAAAATTCATAAATAAACCTTATTGACTCAACAAATCAAACACAAAGCCAATAAATAATGATATTATATCATAAAACCCGTACCACTTAAGTAACTTTTGAATCATATGCCCCATTAAAGGATTATCATAAACATAAACTTTAAATATAATTAAAATATTTATATTCATGATGTAACATGTAAAATGGATAGTATATACACCACTTAAAAGGAATGATTGGTGAATATGGCATATGTCTCTTAGGAATAAAGGAGAGACTAGAAATATCTTACCTTAAGCCTCAACATTATTTTCACATGTTTGAAACTAATGTATAATAAATATTGATTTGTTATACATATATTATAGTAAAATAATAATATATAAAAAACCATATATGACTTATTTATAACATTTTATCACCCCTTTATTAACAATTACCTATTAAAATCATGTTTCGGGTAATAATGGATTCACTTTTCTTGTATGTTTTGGTTGGGAAGTTTTTGTGCTCTTACATTGATCATAGATACATCATTTATAAAATCATAATCATGTTATAAATATAATATATATTCATTATATATGTATTTATAGTAAACTACAAAATTTAGAGATAGAAAATTAATTACACCATTCATGAAGACGGTTGGTCGTACGTACGCATGGATACTATTTCCATTTCCTCAATGGATGAAAAAAAGGTAAATATTAATTCACATTTAAAAATAATTTTTATGATATATATCATATATATTCATTTAATATATCCTTATTACCATCCATGTTTAAAAAATTAGAAACATATCACATCGCTTCGTGGAGGTGGTACTCCACACGTACGCATGAGCAATGTTGTCATTTTCCAACAGATTAGAAGGTAACAAGGTATATATGATATTATAATTACAAGAGTATAAATATGTCATAAATATAATATATAAACACTAAATCCATAATTATCTCAAATATTTATAGTCTTCGATGGAAAACAAATTACACGGTTTGTGAGTTTGTGGTCTGCCGTACACAGGATCGACGGTTTCATTTCCCACTTGATGGAGGAAAAGATGGATATAGGATATTACATTAACATAATAATATCCCAGTATATATGAGATGATTATATTTTTATATCATCATATTTTAAGAATACTTTAATTATTTTGAAGAATAAATAAAATAAAAATGATAAATTAAGAACAGTATCTCTTCTTCAGACAACCACCTTTGGTTCGCACCAAAAGCCTTATTAAGAGGGTTTCCTACTAAAATTAAGGCCTATATGATTTCGGGGTTGAATTAAAGAATGTATTTTTATAGTTATTTTCTAATCCAAAGGTCTTTTAAAGTGGGAATAGGAGAAGATATGGGACTCCCTTTTATAAGTGGGGGAGAGGACACACTTTGAATTTCTAAAAAGAAAAAGGTATAACCACATTTTAAACATGGTAAAATGATAAAAAATGGATAATTTTCAAACATTATACGATATAAGGTCAAATTATTTCTATCTAATAGTAATTTTAAAATTTTATATGTTCTTTTAACCCTTATCGTTTTAGTTTAATCCCACCAGTTAACTAATTTTAACATTAATGTAAGGACCCAACCCCAGTTACCTGGAGTCGGTGCCTTATTTTATTACATTGGAATATAAATAAGGAATATGAATCCTGAAGGACCGAGTTGTTTAGTAGATTTGGAAACAAGATACATACATAAGTTCAACATTACAACTTGAAATGAAATAAAACTATTAAGTTTTATTTGGAACATCCACAACTATAAGTTTAACCCCACCGATCATCCATAATAATCTTATTCATGTACTGATAAAATTAAACATAAGAAAGGGTTGATATCAAATGATCAGTAAGGATAAGTAATTCAGTGGAGGATATCATAAATATAAACACTATGAAGGGTGAATAACTAAAAACACATGCCTTTAACAAAAACATGAACACATTATGGAAGGAATAAGAGTTGAATAAATAATGTCATAATAAAACATAATCATGGGTATTATACTAGTCAAATAACCACATGAACCATAAATACTATTTTAATAATAAAATAATTCATAATTTGGGACATCATAACCATACCTTTAAGGCCTCGTTCCAAGACCATAAATATCTATTTTGTCAAGGCCTCGTGCCAAGACCATAGTTTGCCTCATGACACCTACTGATGCATCGAGTCTATAGAGGGCCCTACTTAAAACTTACTAAGTCAAATTAATTTCTCATAAGATGGGGAAAAACATAAAAAACATATACATTAATATTTAAACTAATATATTAAATTTAAATAACTTTCCTCGAACATTAAGCATAAACACTTACCATTCAGAGTAAATTTGTGAATGTTTTTAAGAAAGAACAATCAAAGTCAAACTAATCATAAACCATTCAATTAAATATGGTAGATTATATGATAAAATATTATTCCCAATAACACATAAGGATTAACAAGAGTGTAGAAATAGATGAATATACTATTATAAAACCATCGAGTAATTCTTGAGATAAATACTCTTTTACTTTGAAAAGAAGATTTTTTTTGGAAAAATATTTGTATAAAACCAGAAGTGAAGTAAGATAGTTTTTTATAATAAAATTAGTTATTTTATAAATATAATGGTTTCAAAAAACAGATTATAGAGTTCCCTTTAGAATAGGTAAAAATTTGAAAATTCCCTTGAATCAGGCTTGTATTTTGGGAAGGATTTTTAAAAGATCATTTTAAAACATGTAACTCCCCCATAAATTAAAGTAGGATTCCAGTTTGTAGACATATATAGAAAATTCTCATAGAATATATGTGGAGTGAATATTTATAAATAATAATTTAATTTAGTTAGGTATATAATAGGTGTAACATTAATGAAAATGAAGTTTCGTGTACAAAACCCTTGCCTTAAGTCCGAATGAGTTACGCTCTTGAACTTTAGGTTATGGAATATAAAATTAGACATATTTATAATTTAATTCAGAAAAAAAATATTCATATATTTATTTGATCATAATTTTATTATGTTCATTTATGTTCTTATAGATATGTTAGAATATTTAATTCTATCGCTCTGGAGTGTTCATTTCCTTGGTTTTCATGATTGGTATATTTGTATGTGAGTGTGGATGTTCATGTAGAGAGGATATAATTTTCTAGAATTGAAATTATATATTATTTATGAGCATATATAAGTGTTAATTGTTATATATTTCATTTTTTTACATGGTATGAGAATGAATAATTGGATGAAATATTAATGATAATCACATATATTATTTGGCGGTATTTTGATTATTATGAACTAGTTTTGTCATATGAATTAATACTATATACATATACTAGTTATTGAATATTAAGTAGGTTATAATAAATATATTATAGTCTGTTTCAACCATAAAAATGGTTTCATGACCATTAATGAAGTATAAATGGAATAATGAAACTTCGTCATGCATGAAGGTTTTAAATTGGAACCTCAAAGACGATGATTTCATTTATAAAAGAGAGAGAGAGTAAGAAGATTGGTAATGGTTATTAATTTTTCATGGTATAATTCTAGTATATGTATTATACTTGATTTATAAGGATCAATTATATAGAGTATGTTAGGATCGAATTAAAAAATATGATAAATTGAAATGAAACTAAATGAAAAAGAAAGACGCTTTACCTCTTGAAATAACCTCATTGAGAACCTCCTTAAAGGAAGAGGTTTTGGTCTTTTGTCAAGCCCAAGAGATCTTGGACGTGGGGAGTGAATATATAAAGGTATTTGGTCAGAACTTTGAGTAGAATCAAGGATTAGATGAGTGAAGAGATGTGGGGAATGAGGTTGGTATTTATCGTGGAGGAGAGGAGGGGTTTTACATTATTTTAATCATTATTTTAATATTTTTCCTCAAGATTATGAATAGTCTTGGTTCTTGTCATAAAAATAGTAAAGATATCATGTGAGTTAGAACCAAGTGTTCTTACATCATTAATGGTTTCATAAATAGTGTATTTAACTAATAATTTGAATGTACGGTATTTTCCCGTATTTCACTATTCATCAAAAATTCAAGAATTTCAGAAAAAATCCAAAAAATTCACCCTAATAATTTTTTTAAGTGTAGAATTAAAAAATGAACTCCATTTTTTGAAAATAATTTTCTAAATATGATAAATTTAATTTTTGAATAAAATAAAACTTTATTAAAAAAATTAACTATATAAAAACTATAACGCATTTTCTATCACCATGAACAATTAATCATGATTTCATTATCTTATATCCTTAAGAAAGTAAAATAATATTATTAGTTACTATTAATAAGGGTCATATTTCTATTCATGTTACTATTCATAAGAGTATGTTACTATTCCATAAAAAATCAATTTGGTTCTATCATACTCCAAATAATTTACTGATCGCAACTCTAGAAGACTGTTTTTTAAAATTAAAAACATTTTAAAGAAGAAATTATGTTTAAAAGCTAGTTTATAACAAAGTATTATTTTATATGGACTCAGTATTTCATGCATTAAATATTTATTTTCAAAACCTTGGGATGTTACTGAAAGCACGTCTGATTTTTGCCTATCGACTAGTCAAGGTATCAGTGTTGTGCTAATGTGAATAGCAGCACTCGGGTCGAATCCTCAGTAACGATATTTTTTAATAGTATAATGTTTTTAGTTGATTTTATTTTGATTGGGAGGGTTTGTTTGTAGAGATTAATTGAAATGATTGATTTATTAAGATTTATTTAACAATTTGATAAAAATTAGGGTGAGTTCATTATTAGGCTGTTATGATTGTGATATCCTTGATCTTTGCTTTATATTGCATTAAATTAACACTCATTTCACAAGTTTACATTGATTGGAATTCCCAAGTGTTATGGATTTAATCCAATCCTTAACTTAACTAAGGGTTTTAATCATAATCATATATTATTTATGGTAGTGTATTTATGGTTCCAATAATCCATGGAAACAACTCGTTAAAGAAAACAAGTCATTAATCCATGACATGTTAAGTCCAACATCCACAATGTTAATTCAAAGAATACTCATCGAGCAAAAGATCTCAATCGCCTAACATCCCTAAATTATAACTCACCCAAATGAGAGATTTACTCATCCATTGAAATTATTAAAAATATGGTTAAAATTATTATGATGATAAATTAATAAAATAAGAAAAATAAAGGGATAAGAAAGGAGTGGTGCGTTGAACACACACACAAACAATAATTAGAATTAAAAACAAAGTTTCAAATGAATGTGGATGAAAAATAAGGGAAGAGTTTTTAAATTTATTTCAATTATTTTGAGAATATTAATAACAAAATACATAAGGGGGATTTGAATAATAGATATTAAATAATAAACTTTCAATAAATAATAATTACAAAAAACAAACACTTACACGATTACAAATGAAGAACAACACAAAAGTAAATGAAAACAAAGAGAGGAGGAAGGGTCTCTCAAGTGAAAACATGAGTATGGTAGGTCCTCCCATGTAACATCCCAATTAATTAATGAATAATAGATATTCTTATCTATGTATATTAATGAATCATATAGTTTTTTAAAGACTTAAAATGAGAATAAATCCAATCTTAAGCATAGAATTCTCTAATATTTTTTAAAGATTGTTTTATTGCCTTTTGATGGAGAACCTTTTTTAAATATATATTTTGACAATTTTATAATCTATATTTGTCAAAATAAACTTATTATTTATGATTGGGACATTTAAATTTACTTTGGATAAATTTTTGGTATTTTTCTGACAATGTTCATTTTTTAATGAATAGTGAAAAATACGGCATTTTACATCAAAACTGCTTTTTCATATAATTTAATTATATGGTTAGATTATCTTTTTAATTGGTATTAAAGTTTAATTAGAATATATTTTTACCATTTAATCCAATGTTTGTCATTATAATTAATTTCACTTTAGAAATGGGCATAAACAAGGGCCAAACTTTTCATAGATATTGTTTCAAAAAAACTTGCTTTTTGTTTTGACAATGGGAATTATTTTTTAAATTAATTATTTCAATTTCTATGTTTGTAATTTGGTAAAAATAATTCCATATTTGGAATCAGAAGGTTCAAATTATGTAATTAAGACACTTTTGTTTTTGCACATTATGAATAGTAATGACGGTAATTATCTTTATTTATCGTGATTAATTAGTAATCGGGTAGTTAAGGATAATAAAATAATATCATAATAATAACAAATAACCCCAAATTGTGTTCTAATGCTACTGTTTGTGTCATGGGCGACCATGGGATGCTTTGTGACAAACTTAGGGACCCCATGGAATCACTTTTGGGTGAAAGTGACACTTTATCATTTTATTTTTAAAGAAAGGAGAATATCACTAAAGAATGTATCACCCGAGTAAAAAAAATTAGTTTTGTCTGTGTAAATTATCTCTTAGAAAATAAATATTCATTGGAAAGATAAAATTATTTCCTATATCATATTATTTTTTTTATAATTTTTTAGACCTTAAATAAATTAATTTATTTATGACATCATGATTATGCAGTGATTATCTCATTAATAAACGATTTAAATAAAATGAAAAGATAATTTAAAATCTAAGACTTACACTTGTCAAAATCCTATTTAATGAGTATATTTAGAACCCTTATCACCTTATCCTAGAAATACATAAATGTGAGACCTTTAAAATCTGAAACTCATTTTAATATAAAGTAACATTTCTTGACTTTCCAAGAGTGTCCCTATTCCCTCTTATAAAAGGCCCCCAACTCTACCTCCTTACCCACACCTCTCAAGACATTGGCTCAGCCAATATCTACTCATTTTATCTCTACACATCCCTCTCTTCATCCTAGAAGCCTTACCTTAGGCATAAAGCTATTTAAGAAACCCTTTTGGTTCAAACCAAGAGGAGTTACCCGATTTAAAGGTAAAGTCTTCTCTAATGTTCTTTTATTTTATTTTGCTTCTCCAACCCCCTAAACTCTTTTTATTCATTTATTTTGTAACAAAACCTGTATATTAAATATACTAGGATGTTTTTATAATAATTATTCGAGCTACACTTACACACACCTACATCTAATGGTTAAAGAGCATTTTGTTTCCGTGGATGGAAAATTTCTGCCTCACGAAATGATGATTGTTCAATATTCTTCTAACACCTTCAAAGGTGGCCATTAAGATGTCACTATATTTATATATGATATATAATATGTTTATGTTTTCCTTATGCTTATGTATTTTTCATTTATGTCAAAACTTTATGGTTTCCATTATGGGTAAACGCGATATCTTCATTTTAGGAAGTGAGGACTACCGCCCCCTCAAAGTGATTTGATTCGTTAATGTCATATGTGGGACTTATAAAGGATGGAGTTAATGATATTATATATGATATTATACTGGAATTATAATATACCTTTATATCATTATTATATCATTCCATTAAATACAAAATAGAAATTAAATTAGTGTTCATGCGTACGTACGGCTTATCGTCTCCATGAACGGTGTATTTCATTTCTTACCTCTAAATGTTATGAAATATTATAAATGCATATATATACTGGATATATATGATATATATGATATCTACATCATGAATATAATTCTGGATAGAATGGATATTTTACCACATGAACAACTTGTAATTATAAAGAGTTAATTTTTTACTCAAGTACCAATGATCGACAAAATGACCATTATTAACTTAAATAATTACATAGTGTTCATATCATGGTAATAAGTGATATAAAATGAATAATGAACTTGAAAAAGGTTCTTAAGAAAGTATAAATTAACTCAAGTTTATTATTCAGGAGGTTAAAGAACGATCGAGTCAAGTCGGACCCGATGTAAGGGACTTCATCTCAATCTCCTTTCATTGAGGAATATTCTGTTTTATACACAACTTTCTTTTATATGGTGTATAAACCCCTTTGAATTTTACTTTTATTCAAAAGGAGTATTTTTTATACGAATCATTTTACTAAACTAAAAAGGGGAATGTTTTTGTCATATGTATGCGGCGACAACGACTTCTCCGCCGGCATGACCATTATTTGAGTTTCGACTTCCTCTATAAGACATAACTTTTTTTTAAATGAAAAATAAATACCATGTTTTACTTATCTTTTATTTTGGTATTGAAAATGGTTTTCATAATGTTTTTATTATATCAATGTATTGTATTGATATCTTGTTATTGAAATGTGGAAATTTTATGTTTCCTTTATTCATGTTTTATGTGATATGATTATGTTATGGTTCTTGGGAATTGTTATGAAGACGGGTGGTTCCATGATAAACTAAGGGCGGGTGAGCCTGATATAGCTCTCCAATGAATTGGGTAACGCGAAGGGGTTAAACGTTAAGGTTTCTCTGAAGAGATTTAGGGAATATACTGTGATGGGTATTCCAAATGTAACCATGAGGGTTACTCCCTATGTAAGAATTTTATGAATGCCTCAAGTTACCTTTATGTCTTATGATTTCTATGATTTATTCATGATTTGATGAGATATGTTAAAATGCTTATGTTTTATGAGTAAAGTATGATTTCATACATGGACTAATGTTTTCATTTCATACTTTTATATCCCTTACTGGTCTTTTTATGCTCATCCCAAGTTTTTGAAATGTTTTTCATAGGTCAAGGAAAAGGTACATGATGTGATGATAGTGTCAATGAAGTGTCAAGAAAGAATCCATGTTTTATTTTAAATATGTTTCCGTTGATGGAAAAAATGAGTACTATCTTTTATGTAACCACTTTGTTTAAATTTGGAATGTAATGCATGATTTATGATCTAATTATCTAAAACACTAAACTTGAAAATATCCTCAACGTGTATTCTTGAAATAACTCAAGATTAAGTAATGTTTAAGGCTGGGGCCTTATAGTTGGTATCATAGTTCGGTTTAGATAACTTTAGGAGTTAGAATTCTATTAAATGATTACCCAAAAATATTTTTTTTTTGACAAATTGAAATGATATATCATTTGAATATTACCATGTTTCTTCATCTAAGACATGTTTGTTCAGAATGGTTTTCTGTAGAGGAAATAGGGAAGCAGTTCTAGGAAGGCATACAAAAGGAAATGACCTTCCAAATCAGCATCCTGAGATGGTCGTAATTGGAAATGAACAGTTTGTTGCAGTAGTGGCACAGTTGACTCAAGCGATAAATGGTGGTGGTATCCATGCATGAGATTAGGCTAATCAATCGTAGAGGAAAATTTTAGTGGTGGAGCATTTTATGAGGAAACATCCCCCATCATTCATAGGATCATCTGACCTTGTTATAGATTAAGGGTGGATTAAATCACTGGAGAATATTTTCAATGCCATGGGGTGTTCAGAAAATCAAAAGGTTAGTCTTCAAATTTACTATCTAGAGGGTGAAGCAGATCAGCAGTGGTCAATGATTAAAAATATCAGGGACGCTGATGAGATTGATGCTCTCGACTGGGATGAATTAAATTGTATGTTTCTTGAAAGTATTTTCCTAAGGTTTTTCAACTTAGGATGGAAAAACAATTCTTGTAATTGAGGCAAGAGGACGACTCAGTGGCTGCTTATGAAGAAAGGTTCACTCGATTGGCAAGGTATGCTCCAAATTTTATACGAGACCTTAATAGTAAAATCAATCGTTTTTACTCAGGATTAAAGCCAAAATATTAAAGGTATTTAGCTTCTCATGATTTCAAGAGTTATCAAAATCTTGTTCGATGTGCTGAGAAGGTGGAAATGGAGTTTGCAGATGATCAAGTGTTCTATGACAACCAACAGAAGAAGAGACCGAGGTGGCAGGAGAAGGGGAAGAATTCTTCAAAAAGGTCTGATAGTAAGAAAACTAAGTTTCTAGTTTGTGATAAATGTGGCAAAAGGCATGCTAGGGAATGTCTTCTGAATTCTGGAAAGTGCTACCGATGTGGTAAGATGGGACATAAGGCTCATGATTGCACTGAAAAATATCAAGGTGATGGTAAGACCAAATTTGATTTACAGTTAGTGAAATTTTTTAAGTGCAATGAGATGGGTCATTATTAAAATGAGTGTCCGACAAAGATATTGAGTGATGGGAAGAAGTTAGACTACAAGCATAAAGGGGTGGTGAAATCCTTTGCAACTACTTCAGCAGATGTTGGGCCATCAAATAAAGTGGTATCAGGTACTTTATTTGTTTTTTCAGATTATTCCAGTGTGTTGTTTGATTCAGGGTCTACACATTCTTTCATCTCTGAAAATTTTTCTAGTAAATTGGGAATTCCATCTCAATAAATGACTCCTGAACTTCTGGTAAAAACACCTAGTGGAAATGTTGAGGCAAAAAGAATTTATAAGAATCTTTCTATCCTTAACCGTGGAAAGAACCTACTTGAAAACCTTATAGTTTTACCTCTAGTAGAGTTTGAGTTTATCCTGGGTATGGATTGGCTCTCTATTTACCATGATAAGATTGATTGTAGAGATAAAGAAGTTTCTTTTCAGAAATACTTTCAGTTTGTGTACAAGAATTAACCCTTACTGTTGATAACATATCAAGAGGTTAATAAACTTGTAAAAGAAGGAAATTAATGTTACCTTGAACATATTGTTGAAAACAAAAGAACTGTTCAGATTAATGATGTTCTAGTGGTAAATGAGTATCCTGATGTTTTTCCTGATGAGTTTCCTAGAATAATACCAGATCAAGAAGTTGAATTTACTGTTGACTTAGTTCCTAATTCTAAGCCAATTTCAAAACCCCCTTATCGAATGGCTCAAAATTAACTTTTAGAGTTGAAGGAGAAATTGCAAGATTTATTAGTGAAATGTTTCATTCGACCTAGCACATCACCTTGGGGTACTTCTGTTTTATTTGTTAAAAATAAAAATGGTACAATGAGACTTTTCATTGATCATGTAGCCTTGAATAACATCACTGTTAAGAACAAATATCATTTTCCTCATATCGATGATTTGTTTGATCAGCTCCATGGAGCTCAGTATTTTTCAAAGATTGACCTAAGATCGGGGTACCATCAGTTGAAGGTAAAGGAAGAAGATATTCCAAAGACTGTGTTTCATACAAGATATGGCCATTATGAATTTTTATTTATGCCTTTTGGGCCAACCAATGCACCTGCTGTATTCATGGACCTTATGAATAGAATTTTCCATGAGTTCTTGGATAAGTTTTTAGATGTTTTCATTGATGATATTTTGGTGTTTTCTAAAAGTAAAAAGGAGCATGAATGACATTTAAGGGTTATTTTTCAAACCTTAAAAGAAAAAGAAATTGTATGGGAAATTCAGCAAGTGTGAGTTTTGGTTGCAACAAATTTCTTTCCTTTGTCATATTGTTTCTAAAGATGGGATAATTGTTGATCCTGCAAAAACAAAGGTTGTGGAAGAATGGCCAAGACCCACAAATGTTACCAAGATTCGTAGTTTTCTTGGTTTGGAAGGCTATTACATAAGGTTTGTTAGAAATTTTTCACGCTTATATAGTCCAATGACTAAGCTAACTCGGAAAGGTGTTAATTTTATCTGGACAAAATAATGTGATGATTGTTTTCAGCAATTTAAAAGAAGATTGGTGAATGCTCCAGTTTTGGCACTACATTCCAGGAATTGTTAGTTTGTTATCTACAGTGATGCATCATTGAAATGACTTGGTTGTGTCCTAATGCAAAATGATCAGGTAATTTCTTACGCTTCACGTCTGTTGAAAACTCATGAGGTAAATTACCCTACACATGATTTGGAATTAGCTGTTGTTGTTTTCTCTTTAAAAATTTGGGGGCATCATTTGTATGATGTAAAGTGTGAAATATATACTGATCTCAAAAGTTTAAAGTATATATTCACTCAGAAAGAATTGAACATGAGACAGAGGGTATGGATAGAATTAATCAAGGATTATGATTGTACAATTCATTACCATCCGGGAAAATAAAATAAAGTGGCTGATGCTTTTAGTCGAAAAAATAATGCTTCATTAACAATGTTGTGTTTTGAACTTGATCCTTTGGTTAAGGATTTGATTAAATTTGGCATAGAAGTTTTTGGTGCAGGATGTCCTTCTATTTTTTTCAGGTATCAGTGAAATATTCTCTTTTAGACAGAATTAAGCAAGCATAGAAGCAAGATAGTGACTTACAAAAAAAGGTAGAGCTAGTTAAGAAATGTAAGTTTCCTGAATTCAACATTGATAATGATTGTGTTTTGAGATTTGGGAAGATATTATGTGTGCCTTATGATTCATATTTGAAGATAGATTTTTTATGTGAAGCTCATAGTTCTCTGTTTTCAGTTCATCCAGGAAGTACTAAGATTTATAGAGATCTTCGGGAGTATTACTGGTGGGATGGAATGAAAAAAGATATTGCTAATTTTACTGTGAAGTGTTTGACTTGTTAACAGGTTAAAGTAGAGTGGAAGTTACCGAAAGGGATGTTTCAGCCATTACCAGTGCCAGACTGGAAATGAGAGAATATATCCATGGACTTCGTTGTGGGATTGTTGAAGACACCTCGAGGTAATAATGCAATCTGGGTTATTGTTGATCGCTTGACTAAATCTTCTCATTTCCTTACTATACGAGATAATTTTTCCCTAGATCAACTTTCTCATTTGTATCTTAAAGAGATATTCAGGTTACATGGAGTTCCCATCTCTATTGTATCTGATCGTGATCCCAGGTTTACTTCTAACTTTTGGAAAGGCCTTCAGAAGTCATTGGGTACTGAATTACATTTTAGTACAGTTTTTCATCCTCAATCATATGGGCAGTCAGAATGAACAACTCAGACTTTGAAGGATATTATACGTTCTTGTTCGATGGATTATCAGGGAAGTTGGGACCAACATATTTCCTTAGTTGAGTTTTCTTATAACAATAGTTTTCATTCCAGTATACAAATGGCACCATTTGAGGCATTATATGGGAAGCGATGTCGAACTCCAGCTTTTTGGGATGAAGTAGGTGAAAGGAAGTTTATGGGACCAGAATTGGTATAAGAGTTGGCAGAAAAAGTTCAGCTGATATAGAGACACATGAGAGTAGCTCAAAGCAGGCAGAAAAGTTATGCGGACAACAGGAGGAAGGATCTCTCTTTTGAGGTAGGTGATTATGTCTTCCTCAAAGTTTCACCATGGAAAAGTGTGATGTGATTTGGTAAGAAAGGAAAGTTGAGTCCAAGGATCATTGGACCATAAGAAATTCTAGAGAGATTTGGATCAGTTTCATACATAGTGGCTTTACCTCCGAGTTTATCTCAGGTACACAATGTTTTTCATTTTTCAATGTTAAGGAAATACATGCCACATCCATCTCATGTTTTGAGTACAGAGGTAGTTCAGATGGAAGAGAATATTTCTTATGAGGAATAATCTGTCCAGATTCTTGACCACAGGGATCAAGTGTTTTGGAATAAGGTGATTCATCAATTAAAGGTTTTGTGGAAAACCCACATGGGTGAAGAGGCAACATGGGAATCTGAAAATGCAATGGGGGATAAATACCCCCACTTATTCGATAAGTAAATAAATTGGGGGGAAGCAATTTTCTAAAGGGGGGAAGTATGTAACATCCCAATTAAGTAATGAATAATAGATATTCTTATCTATGTCTATTTATGAATTAGATAGTGTTTTAAAGACTTAAAATGAGAATAAATCCAATCTTAAGCATAGAATTCTCTAATATTTTTAAAAGATTGTTTTACCGCCTTTTGATAGCGAACCCTTTTTAAATCTATCTTTTGACAATTTTATAATCTCTATTTGTCAAAATAAACTTTTTTTTATGATTGGGACATTGAAATTTACTTTGGATAAATTTTTGGTATTTTTCTGACAATGTTCATTTTTTAATGAATTGTGAAAAATACTGCATTTTACATCAAAACTTCTTTTTTATATAATTATATTATATGGTTAGATTATCTTTTTTATTGGACTTAAAGTGTAATTAGAATATATTTTTACCATTTAATCCAATGGTGGTCATTATAATTAATTTCACTTTGTAATTGGGCATAAATAAGTGCCAAACATTTTATAGATATTGTTTCATAAAAACCCGCTTTTTGTTTTGACAACGGGAATTATTTTTTAAATTAATTATTGAAATTTCTATGTTTGTAATTTGGTAAAAGGGATTCCATATTTTGAATCATAAGGTACAAATTATTTAATTAAGACTCTTTTGTTTTTGGACATTATGAATAGTAACAACGGTAATTATCTTTATTTATCGTGATTAATTAGTAATCGGGTAGTTAAGGATAATAAAATAATATCATAATAATAAAAAATGACCCCAACATGTATCCTAATGCTACTGGTTGTGTCATTTCCAACCATGGGATGCCTTGGGCCAAACTTAGGGACCCCATGGAATCACTTTTGGGTGAAAGTGACACTTTATCATTTTATTTTTAAAGAAAGGAGAATATCACTAAAGAATGTATCACCCAAGTAAAACATATTTAGTTTTGTCTGTGCAAATGATCTATTAGACTATAAATATTAATTGAAAATATAAAAAAAATTCCTACATCATAGTATTTTTATAATTTTTAGACATTAAATTAATTAATTTATTGATGACATCATGATGATGCAGCGATTATCTCATTAATGAACGATTTAAATAAAATGAAAATATAATGTAAAATCTAAGACGTACACTTGTCAAAAACCTATTGGATGAGTATATTTCGAACCCTTATCACATTATCCTAGAAATATATCAATTTGGGACCTTTAAAATCCGAAACAGATTTTAATATAAAGTAACATTTCTTGACTTTCCAAGAGTACCCCTCCTCCCTCTTATAAAAGGCCCCCAACTCTATCTCCTTACCCACACCTCTAAAGCCATTGGCTTGTCCAAGATCTCCTCATTTTATCTCTCCACATCCATCTATTCATCCTAGATGCCTTACCTTAGGAATAAAGCTCTTCAAGAAACCCTTTTGGTTCAAACCAAGAGGAGTTACCAGATTTAAAGGTAATGTCTTTTCTAACGTTTGTTGGTTTTATTTTTCTTCTCCAACCCCTAACTCTTTTTATTCATTTCTTTTGTAACAACACCAGTATCTTCAATATACTAGTATATTTTTATAATAATTATCTGAGATACACTTACACACACCTACATCTAATGGTTAAAGAGAATATAGTTTCTGTGGATGGCGAATTGCTGCCTCACGAAATGATGATTGTTAAATATTATTCTAACTATTTCAAAGGTGTCCATAAAGATGTAACTAATTTATATATGATATATAATATGTTTATTTTTTCCTTAAGCTTCTGTATTTTTCATTTATGTCATACCTTTATGGTTTCAATTATGGGTAAACGTGATATCTTTATTTTAGGAAGTGCGGACTACCGCTCCCTCAAAGTGATTTGATTCGTTAATGCCATATATGGGACGTATAAAGGATGGAGTTAATGATATAATATATGATATTATACTGGAATTATAATATACCTATATATCATTATTATTTCATTCCATTATATAGGAAATAGAAATGAAAGTAGCGTTCATGCGTACGTACGGCTTACCGTCTCCATGAACGGTGCATTTCATTTCTTACCTCTAAATGTTATGTAATATTATAAAAACATGTATATACTAGATATATATGATATATACATCATGAATATAATTTTGGATATAATGGATATTTTATAACCTGAACAACTTGTAATTATAAAGAGTTTATTTTTACTCAAGTACCAATGATCGACAAAACGACCATTATTAACTTAAATAATTACATAGTGTTCATAACATGGTAATAAGTGATATAAAAAGAATAATGAACTTGAAAAAGGTTCTTAAGAAAGTATAAATTAACTCAATTTTATTATTCAGGAGGTTAAAGAACAATCAAGTCAAGTCGGACCTGAGGTAAGGGACTTCGTCTCAATCTCCTTTCATTGAGGCATATTCTGTTTTATACACAACTTTCTTGTATACGGTGTATAAACCCCTTTGAATTTTACTTTTATTCAAAAAAAAATCTTTTTTATACGAAGCGTTTTACTAAACAACAAAAGGGAATGTTTTTGTCATACGTATGCGGCGACAACGACTTCTTCGCCGCCAGGACCATTATTTGTGTTTCGGCTTCCTCTACAAGCCATAACTTTTTTTGAAATGAAAAATAAATACCATGTTTTACTTTCCTTTTATTTTGGTATTTAAAATGGTTTTCATAATGTTTTTATTATATCAATGTGTTGTATTGATAACTTGTGATCGAAATGTGGAAATGTTATGTTTTCTTTATGCATGTTTTGTGTGATACGATTATGTTATGGTTCTTGGGAATTGTTATGAAGAAGGGTGGTTCCATGATAAACTAAGGGCGGGTGAGCCTGATATAGCTCTCTAATGCATTGGGTAACGTTAAGGGGTTAAAAGTTAAGGTTTCTCCGAAGAGATTTAGGGAATATACTGTGATGGGTATTCCAAACGTAACCATGAGGGTTACTCCCTACGTAAGAATGTTATGAATACCTCAAGTTACCTTTATGTATTATGATTTCTATGATTTATTCATGATTTGATGAGGTGTGTTAAAATTATTATGTTTTATGAGTAAAGTATGATTTCATGCATGGACTAATGTTTTCATTTCTTACTTTTATATCCCTTACTAAGATTTTTATGCTCATCCCAAGTTTTTGAAATGTTTTTCACAGGTCAAGGGAAGGGTACATGATGTGATGATAGTGTCAAGGAAGTTTCAAGAAAGAATACGTGTTTTATTTTTAAATATGTTTCCGTTAATGGGAAAAATGAGTACTATCTTTTATGTAACCACTTTGTTTAAATGTGGAATGTAATGCATGATTTATGATCTAATTCTCTAAAACTCTAAAACTAAAATGATCCTCAACATGTATTCTTGAAATAACTTAAGATTAAGTAATGTTTAAGGCTGGGGCCTTATATCCCAAGACTTTAGAAATTCTTTGTTCAGGCCAATTGATGATCCTCTCTTCTAAAATTCCAACCCTTTTTAAAGGACAAGAGGGGATGCATTTATAGCCCAAGGTGGTGGATTGTTTACATTTCAAAACTGCCCCTCCACATGGATCGATGCTTTGGACATCTAGATAGATGAATCTCGAGATATCTTCTTCTTCATAGTTTTAGATAATAATTCTGGATGACTACTCTCATACTTTAGAGGAATTTGGATTTATGGATCCAATGTTATGGTAGTTTTCATAAACAATGTTAAACTATCCATTTCTATCCATGTTTCTTTGATTTCCAAAATGTGAATGGATTTTTGAATAGGATTATTCCTTCAAATCTTAATTATTTCCTCAAAAAAGTTGGCCAACTATATATCTTATTTCACACTTGAAAATCTCTGCTTGATTTTATTAATATATCAGGAGACATGTCATGAATACTATAATAATTTTAATTCCAATTCAGAATGGTGGGTGAGTTTCAATGAATCATTTGGGCCCCTTGTCTTTGGAGTCGGGCCTTGAAATTTTTATACAAGATGAATTAAATTTTCCCCTAAAATTTGGAGGAGAATTAAATTATTTTGACTTCTGGAGTGAGCCCATTAATTCTATCTTCATGGATTGTCCACTTTCTTCACAGATTATGTGGGGTTTTTTGTGTGGATCATATGACCATTCAAATGGAATAATTGGCCCAAGATTCCTTCTAATGAAATGTTGTAATTTGAGAAAGGAACCCTAGAAAACAAGAATCACGCCATTTAGATAATCAGGGGAAGGGTTATTATTAAAACATCAAACAGACTTGAATCTAGATGGATTCAAATAGTTCTCTAAAATTATATTTAATATTTAACCATTAATATTTCACAAACATTATGAAAATTTAATTTAAAATCAGTAATGTTAGTATATAATAAGTTCTGAATAAGTGAATAACATCAACACCCCCACACTTAGGCTTGTAAATGTCCTAATTTACAATAAATATAAAAACATAACAAAATCATTTTTACTTTCCAATCAATATTAAAATTTTGATTTCACCAATCAGGAGAGGTTTAGACCATTTCCCTAATTCATATTGAATTCCACAAAAAATTGTTACAGAAACAATGTTCCAAAAATAATTCATTTTTTCATGCTCAAATTTAGAATTGGAAAATTGTGGCACACAAAACTTACTCCTCTCAAGATGATAAAATTAATTTATGTACTTTCACTCATTCACCAACCAAAAGTTAAAATCTTAGAGTGTGTAGGAGCTCTCAGCTTCCAATCCCTATCCTAAAGTTCTCAAAAATCAAGAGGCCTTTTTTGGTGATTTTTTGTGGCTATGGGACAGTTGGAAGATGATATCCAAAAGATAAGAAAAAGGGGGGTAAAACACAAACATGGAAAAAGCAATGCACAGTTTATTTAAAAATGAGACATTAAAGGAAATGGAAACACATATTTATGAGAGAATGAAAATGTGAAATAAGACACAAAAGAGGATGTAAATTTGATGTGGATGAGAATATGATATATTTACAAACCACGAAACTTCTCGCAATGACATAATTGTTCATTTTTTTATTTTTCTTTATTATATTTTTTTGAAAGATGAACTTGAAAAAAATCTCACACTCATCCCTCAACCCATGTTTTATCTCCTCACAATACTAATTCTAATAGTTATAACAAGATCAAAGGTTTAGGAAGAGTGATTTTTGACCCACCCAAGACACAACCCATTCTTTTTTTCATTTTTTCCATTTTTTTGAACACTTTTCAATAACATTTACAAAATTATATAAATGAAAGTACATTACATTATCCAAAACTCATTGAATGAAAACCTCTCCCCCACACTAAATTGGATGATTTCCATCAAACATATGATATCTTGTTGAAAATAAATAAAAGGGAACCCAAAAAATGAAATACATTCCCCCCACACTTCAATTTCAATACATAATGAAATGAAAATTCATGTTGATATTGGGTAGGATAAGGTATTGATCTTGTAATGTGGCTAACAATGAAAAGGTTTTCATAGGCTCGAAGGGGATTTCAAAATGAGGATTAATGTATGGTTAATGGGAGGCTATTTGGATATTGTGATTCTCATGTGGTTCAAAAAGTTCCAATATTATATTAATGCACACTAAAGTGTGAAATTCAGCCCAAAGTTCCACAAACTCAAGATTCACAAATGGTGGTGAAAACACACATTGTGAAACAAATGGTCACATGTGGCCTTGACATGAAAGAAAATGTTGTTCATCACGGGTGTGGAAAATCATTTTCCAAATCAAAAATTCAGCATTAAAATTTTTTTGGTTTTGACACATTATTTTTTATCCAAAGTTATGAAGAAACCAGAAAATTTTTGAGATGAAACCATGTATTTTGACTCCCCAAAATGGTTGGAAAAAAATTTAAATTTGAAGGTGAGTAAGTATGACTCTTTATTTTTCATATATTTTTTTAAAATGATTTTTTGTTTAGTTATTTAGGTTTTGTGTTTTAATTTTTTATAAAGACACATCCACACAAAAGAGAAAGAGAAAAAGAAATGGGTTTGATAAAGAAAGTGGTAAAAATGAAAAAGAGAGGAAGAAGAAGAAAAAAGAAGAGAGAAAGATAATGAGTAAGAAGAGTTAAAGGGAAAGAGGTGCCCCCTGTTTTGAATTTGGTGGGTCGATATCTCCATTCAGAGGTGGGTTAGTGGAAGTTTATGTGCATCATGTGGGATGTTACCTAAAAAATAAAAAACATTATTCATGTAATGAAAAACTAAAAAAATTTGAAATTTCATAAAAGTAAAATAAAAAATGGGTTAATTCACAAGAAGCACTGTGTTTATTTGTCTATAGCTGGAAAGTTGCAGTGGACTACCCGTAGTCTGACGGTGGCCACCATATTTTCTCAAATCTAGTGTTATTTGAGAAAAACTTCTCCTTTGGGATTTCTGATTGTTCATTGGATAATTTCTTCCCATCCTTGTTGAAGTGTTTGAAATTAAATGGGGGTGGAAAGAGAATATTTTTATCATCTCTTTGGTATTCAACTTTTGGAATGATGTTATCCACAAAGTTCTAGTTTTCTAAACTTGGAAATTCAGAAAGATGTCTCAATTCTGATGGTTCATTTATGTAAGTTTCAGATAACATGAAACCAAAATATGATATCTCAGTTGTTTTGGACTCATTTATTTCATCAGTTACAAATGTAGATTAATGAGGATCAGTGGAGTCATAAAAAATGAATAAATTTTTCAATATCCTTTATATCAATGTTGTTCACCAAATAATGGCCAATTTCAACCTCACCAGTGATCACATTAATAATTTGGGAACAAATATCAAAAACATCACTACCATCGGGATAATATAAACACATTGGTTTAGGGTTCACCTCACAAATAAAGTAATTTTATAAATCATGGATAGTAAATTATGAATGTTGGATAATCATATTTGAATTAAAAAATAGACATTCTTGTTCATTTTTTCCATTACCATCCAAGTAAGAGCAGTGGATGTCAGATGTGAGATCGGATTCCAAATAGTTTTCAAGATCCTCTAGATAAATAGAGTTTTCATTTGTAATTTCAACTACAAATTCCTTATTTATGACTTGGTTAATGAGGATGAAATATTCACAAAATCCTCTATCAGTAGATCAGGAAGAACATGATGGATTGGGATTTAACATCCTCTCATAGAGACTTTCAAAAGCATAGATAGAGAATACTGATTTATTCTCATATGGGTATCTCATGGATTGGAAAATATTTAACTTGACCAGTTGATCACCAAATTCCATGGATAAGATGTCAGCATGGACATCAGTTTTGGTTTTAGATATCATAATGAAAGGTCTTCCTAGATTCTGGGGAGATCGAGAAGAGTTCGTCTCACCTTCCATTTCAAGGACATAGAAATCGTTAGGGAATATAACATCATTCACATAAACAAGGACGTCCTCAATTATACCCTCCAGACTAGCAGGGCTTCGATTGGCCAATTGAATGAAAACACCCATTGGATGTAAGGGACCTAGACGAAGGTTGGAGAAGATATATTTGGGCATGATATTAATTGAGGCTCCTAGGTCTATGAGTGCATCATCAAAGTTGGAACTCCCAATTTTTCAAGGAACCGTAAAGGTGCCAGGATCTTTACACTTCATGGGTATTGACTGTTGTGTTGAAAAAATTTCGAAGGTCCTAAGTTGCCTCTTGTGGGTGCACAATTCCATAAGAAACATGGCGTACATAGGTATTTTTTTATGATATATAAGAGGGGAATGTTGAATTCTATATGTCTAAACATGTCGAGAATTTCAGGATCAGGTTTAAAGGACTTATTTTGTTTAGAAATGGCTTGAGTAAAATCAATTAGGTTCCTAAGTGGAATGGAAGGAGGCGATGTAATGGATTTATATTCCTTTTCAAGATTCTTTTAATTTTCATTTTCTAGGTCAACATTTAAAAGGGGGTTTGGAAGACATATCTTGAGGCATATCAATTTACTTACATAATCTAAGTGAAATTTCACTTACATTACCCTTGGGGTTGGGTAATAGTTGAGATATAAGTTTGATGAATTTGATTGTTGTTGCTAGCTCAGGTGGGATGAAAGTTGAAAAATTTGTGTTTCAATGTTCTTGAGGCTAGAATGGGTGAAGGAGGATACATATTCTACTTCACTTTCCAATAGTTTCTTAGAAGAAGCGGCTTGTCTCGGATTGGGATTTCTTTGATTTTGGTTCTTGGAAATGTGATTGTATTAGTTTGGGAATTGGAAAGTCTCACTAGGATAGTGGAATCCTGGAGGAGGAACAGGAGGATTGATCCTTTGAGGTTGAGGAAAAAAAGGATAAGGTTGTTGGAAGTTACCAACACCTTGACCATATTGGAACTGGGTTGGGTTTGAGGAGGGAATTAAGGTACGGGGTTTCCAAACCTTAAGGCTTGGATATAAGAATAAGAGAAGAGCTCAAAGTGAATTTTGTTAGAGGTTCTAATGAACTTACCTGATAGTTGAGGGTTGGTGTTCTGCTGAGCATATGCTACATTGAGCTCCATTGGTCTTGATGAATTAGAAGTATTTTCTTGAAGTTGTGGACATGTGTCAGTTGGAATATATGGGGAGCTGCAGATTCCATAGTTCATGAGAGGTCTATGGGAATAGAGATTATGGAGAAGATGAGGTTGGCGAATTGGATGCCAAAGCTAGTTGTTGCACAAGACCTGTAAGTTCACTCATCCACTCAATCATCTTGTTTGGATCTACCAATTGACTATCTTGGGATTGTTTGACTTGAGCATGTTCTTGAGTATGTAATTGTTGTGTGTTTTAATCCATTTTGCTTTTGAGATCTCTTGCAGCTGCCGTAGTTTTATCAACAAGATCACCACCACTTGCGGCATCAATGAGGGTTCTCTCCATAGCCAATAACCCCTCATAATAAGTATTTAGTCAAGAGTTGGTTAGGGATTTGGTGGTGTGGGTAGGTTGCAATAAGAGTTTTGAACCTCTTTCAATACTCATGAAGTGATTCATTTGGTAATTGATGAATACCACTTATTTCCTATCGGATAGAAGTAGTACGAGAAGCAGGAAAGAATTTCTCTCAGAAGAGTCGCATCATGTCTTTCCATGTGGTTATGGAACTAGGAGAAAGGAAATAGAGACATGACTTAGTAGTGTTTTCTAGGGAGAAAGGACATGCTCAGAGTTTCATTTGTTCCTCAGAAACCCCTTGAGGCTTCATAGTAGAGCACACCACTTGGAACTCTTTAAGATGAAGATGTGGATCCTCACCGGCAAGCCTGTGGAAATGAGGGAGAAGATGAATCAAACCTTATTTGATTTTGAAGCCAGCCTATATTTTTGTATATTGAATACCAAGGGGTTGGTAATTTATATCAGGGGCAACAAGTTCTTTATTTGTTTGTTCCCTAGGATTGGTCATATCTAATTCAATTGGTTGGACAAGGACTGGTTCTTGAATTTTTTGATTATCTCTTATGTTCCCCCTATGTTGGTGAAGTGTTCACTCAATTTTAGGGTCAAAAAAATCTAAGGTATTTTTTGGGAGGCTATGGGGCATTCATAGATATTTTTGAAGAAAGATGAAGGAGGGTTTTTCTTTGTGTTTTTTTCCAATTTTTTTTTAAATTTTGTTTTTTACAATAACCAGAAACTAACAAAAACTTAATTGAAACATCCCCAAAAATAACACCATTTTAAAGTGAGGATTATTTTCCTCTATCGACTATTCATGGTTATGGATCTCTACAAATGTTTATAGCAGCACTCAGGTCAAATCCTCAGCGATGATACTTTTTAATAGTCGAATGTTTTTAGTTGATTGTATTTTGACTGTGGGGTTTGCTTGTAGAGAATAATTGAAATCATTAATTGATTAAGATTGATTTAAAAATTTGATAAATATTGTGGTGAGTTTATCATTAGGTAGTTAAGATTTTTATATCCTTGAGTTTTTCTTTATATTACATTAAATTTTCACCCATGTCACAGGTTAACGTTGATTGGAATTCCCAAGTGTTAAGGCTTTAATCCAAGCATTAACATAACAAAGGGTTATAATCTAAATCATATCTTATTTATAGTAGTGTATTTTTGGTTCCAGTAATCCATGTAAACAACTCGCTAAAAAAACAAGTCATTAATGCATGACATGTTAAATCCAATATACACAATGTTTATTTAAAGAATACTCATCGAGAAAATGCTCTCAATCGCTTAACATCCCTAAATTATAACTCACACATATCTGAGATTTAATCAGACATTGAAATAATTAATAATATGATTATAATAACTATAATGATAAATTAATAATACAAGAAAAATAAGGGTATAAGAAAAGAGTGGTGTGTCGAACACACACACAAACAATAATGAGAATTAAAAATAGACTTCTGATTGAATGCTGAATAAAAATAAGGGAAGGGGTTTTAAATTGATTTCAAATATTTTAAGAACATTAATATTAAACTACACAAGGTGGATCAGAATAAGATATATTAAATAAGAAACTTCCATTAAAATAGAATTACAAAAAACAAACACCTACATGATTACAAAAGAATAACAACACAAAAGTAAATGAAAACCAAGAGAAGAGGAAGGGTATATCAAGTAAAAATATGAGTATGTAAGGTCCTACCAAGACTTTTTCAAGGCTTTGGTCATGCCAATTTATGCTCCTCTCTTCTGAAATTTGAACCCATTTGAAAGGAGAGGAGGGGATGTATTTATAGCCCAAGGTGGTAAACTGTTTGCATTTCAAAACTACCCGTCCAATTTTCTCGACTATTTGGACATCCAGATAGCTGAATCTAGAGATATATCCTTCTTTAAAGTTATAGATAATAATGTTTTAAGACTAATATCAATATTTAGAGGTATTTTTACTTACAAATCCAATGTTATGGCGGTTTTCATAAACAATATTAAACATTCCATTTATGTCCATACTTTTTCGATGTCCAAAATGTGAGTTGATTTTTGAATTGGAAGATGCCATAAAATCTGAATTCTTTCATTAAAAAAGTTGGCCGCCTATATCTCTGCTTTCACACTGAAAAATATCAACATGAGTTTATTAATAGATCAGGATACATGTCATGAATTCTGTAATGATTTTAATTCCGTCCAGAATGGTGGTCTGAGTTTAAATGAATTATTTGAGCCCCTTTTCTTTATAGTTGGGCCTTTAAATTTTTATCAATGATTAATTGATATGTCCCCCAACATTTGGAGGATAATTAAAGAATTCGGACTTCTGTAGTGAGCCTAGTAATTCTATCTTCATGGATTTTTCTGTTTCATCACAAATTATTTGGTCCTTTTTTCTGGACCATATGACCCTTCAAATGGTAGAATTGGCCCTAGATCCCTTCCAATGAAATATTGTAATTTAAAAAAGGAACCTAAAAAAATAAGAATCATGCTATTTTTATAAGTATGATGAGAGGTATTATTAAAACATCAAACTGAATTTAATTTGGATGAATTCAAATAGTGCTCTAAAATTATATTTAAAATTTTAACATTAATATTTCTCAAAAATTATAAACCTTTGATTTAAAATTAGTAAAGGTAGTTTATAATAAGTTATGAATAATTTAATAACATAAATTAAATTCTCTCCTCCTTAAAATTTTTTTTCCTAGAAATTCACATAATGTTACCTCATAAAAAAATTGGACAGGTCTTAATAATAAGCTCCTCAGGCTCCCATGTTACGTCTTCAATTTTATGATTTCTCCAAAGTATCTTTACCAGTAGAGTCACCTAATTCTTTAACACATGTTATTTAGTGTCCATAATCTGGATAAGCTCTTCCCAATATGAAAATTTAGGTTCCAATTCTATACTTTTAGAAATGAGGACATGTGTTGGGTCTAGCAAGTACTTTATCAACAGTGAGACGTGGAACAAAAATTGTGTACCTTAGACAGCCTAGGTGGAATTTCAAAATGATATAGAAAAGCTCCAATCCTATCCCAATTTCAAAATGGCCTATGTACCCGGGGCTCAGTTTCCCTTTCTTCTAAAATCTTATAACACTCTTCTATGGAGATACTTTTAAGAAAACATAATCTACCACTTAAAATTACAAATCCTTCGATTATCAGAAAATATTTTTTTCTATTTTGAGATGCTTTAATAAGCCTTGAATAGTCTTTAAATTCAATTTTGTTTCCTCTATGATCTTTGGGCCCACTAACTTCCTTTCACCAGCTTCATCCCAACATGTTGTTGTACAACATCTATTTCCCTACAATGCTTCATATGCTGCCATTTGAATACTAGAATGGAAACTATTAATGTAGGGAAAATCCATCAAGGGTAAATACTGATCCCAAATACCTTGAATGTCGAGAGAGCATGATCTCAACATGACTTTTAAAGTTTGGATCCTTCTTTCTGATTATGCACAAATTTGAGTATGATAAGAAGTACTCAAACAAAGCTCAGTATCCAATGCTTTCTAAAGACTTTTCCAGAATTTTGATGTAGATTGAGGATTATGATCAGACACTATTGAAAGAGGTTCTCCATGATGTCTTAAAACATCATTGATATAGAGTTGTGCAAGCCGATCCAATGGAAAATCCTCTTTTATAGAGAGTAAATGTGTATATTTCATATGTAGATAAACAATTGTCCATATTGCACCATTCTTTATCAGAGTTTTTGGGAATCCGGTGATAAGATCCATGGTGATGTCATCCCATTTCCATGTTAGAATAGGTAGAGGTTTCATGAATCCTCTACGATGATGTCATCCAGCCTTTACTTGTTGAAAAACTAAACATCATGATACATAATCATAAATTTCTCTCTTCATGTTGTCCCACCAGAAATGTTCCTTCAAATATCAATACATTTTAGTGCTACCATGGTGTATAGAGAAATTAGATCTATGGGCATCATCCAATAACTCCCTTTTCAACTCAGGTATCTCTGGAACAGAAAGCCTCTTCCCAAATTTTATAATTTCGTCTTCACACACAAAGTAAGATAACATCCCATATTTCACAACATTAACTTTCTTTTGAAGGTTCTCATCATCAGGTTGAGATATTTTAATCATTTCTAATAAATATGGTTGGGAAACCAATTGAAAAATAATTATGTTTCACCTTCTTTGATAATTAACATGTCCATCCTCACTAGATCCTTGAAAAGGGGATCCTTGTCGATCCTCATTTTGTTAAGAACCTCGTGATCCTTCCTACTCAATGCATCAGCTACCTTCTTTACCTTTCAGGGGTGGTATTGTTTGATACAATCATAATCCTTGAGTATTCTGATCCATCGTATTTTCCCCAAGTTGATTTCTCTATGTTAGAAGATATATTTAAAACTCTTATGATCCATATATATCTCACATTTTTCACCATAGAGATAATGTATCCATATCTTCAAAGTAAAGATTACAGCTTCTAACTCAAGATCATGAGTAGTATAGTTTTGTTAATGAAGTTTTAGCTACCTTGATACATATGCAATAACCCTGTCATTTTCCATAAACAAAATCAAGTCCTTTCCGTGATGCATTATTATAGGACACAAACCCATCATTCCCTAGTGATAGAGTCGAGATCAGATCATTCCCTAATCCCCTCTTCAATTCTTCGAAACATTCCTCATATTATTTTTTCCATACAAACTTAACCCCTTTACATGTAAGCTTGATCATTGGGTCGGCTAAATAGGCAAATTTTGGAATGAAACGCTGATAATAGCCTGTTAAATCAATAAAACTACATACCTCAATTATGTTCGTTGGAGTAGTCTAGTCTTGTAATGCCTTTGTCTTTACAGGATCAATAGATATTCCATCCTTAGAGACAATATGGCCAAGAAAGGAAACTGATTAAAGCCAAAACTAACACTTTCTAAACTTCCCATATAATCCATTTCTTCTAAGAGTCTTCAGAATAGTGAACAATTAATTTTCATAATCTTCATAGCTTTTGGATTATACCAATATATAATCAATAAATACCACAATAAATTCATCAATAAATTCCTTGAAAACTCTATTCATTAGATCTATGAAAACCAAGGGTTCATTAGTCAATAAAAACAGCATTACTGTAAACTTTTAATGCCATACCTAGTTCAAAATGTTATCCTTGAAATATCTTCATTCCTCACACAGAAATGATGATATCCAGTCGAAGATCAATCTTACAAAAATATTGGGCTTCATTAAGTTGATCAGATATATCATCAATGCAAGTTAGGGGATACTTTTTCTCTATTTTTATTGCATTTATCTCACTATAGTCAATTCACAAACTCATATATCCATATTTATTTTTGATGAAAAGGATAGGGGATCCCCATAGAGAAAAAATATGTGAATAAATCCTTTATAACTAAATTCCTCTAGTTTTTTCATTAATTATACTAATTCAATAGTGGATATTCTATAAATAGTCTTTAATATAGGGCTTGAACTAGGAATAAAATCAATAGGGAACTCAACTTCTCATTCTGGAGGATGTCCAGGTAAATCCTATGGAAACACATCAACATATTCTTGCACAATATGTACATCCTCTATTTGAAAATTCCTTTACTCATCCATAGATATCCTGTACCCTTCCTCTGTAATAATTGAATTAAGTATAGCTACTGGGGGTGGATCTAGATGAGAATCAGATAGTGATGTTTCAACCCTAAAGATAAGGGATTCCACATCAACCTCAAAAATTGTAACCTCCTTCTTATTGAAATTATTTTTTTCATCATGTTTCAAAAGACAATCCATAACGAGGATTATATCAAATTCAATCATGGGTATGATAATAAAATCATTAGATAAATCATGTTTAAATACCATAATGGGGACTACTTGGCACAAATTTGTTGCAATCATACTTCCCTTAAGAGTTTTTACTGACAACTCCCTTATTAAATCAAATTATAAATATCTAATTTTCTTGGAAAATTGGGAATATATGAAAGAAAGAAATGATCCATAATCAAATAAAGCATTGTCTAAGTTTGAGGAAATGATTAAAGTACCTGCCTTCACGTCTTTAGGAACTTCAACCTCTACGGTTGTAACCGCATAACCTTGGCCTTTCTCCCTTGGAATTGTTTGGGGAACATTTCATTAATTCTTAGGACATTCATGAGAATAATATATCATCTCCCGAAAATTGTAGCACTGAACATTGGTTGCTACATTCTTCCCATTATAATCCTGATATATGTGGCCTTTTTCGTCGCACTTGTAACAGACTCTCATTCCATTCTGGAAAGTTCTGGGGGGTTTCTTCAAACAATTACTATAGAATTGAAGATGAAATCTTCCCTTCTTCCATATTTCCTTACTTTCTTTTCTAGTGTTTTTGGAAGCCCTATTCTTCTCTGGTTTTCCTTTAATGTCATAAGACATATAAAATTCCTTTTCCATATTGTAAAATTGAGACTATATCTTCATATCAAGAGAAACTTTGGAAGACTAGATCCCTTCAGAAAAATTGTTTTAAACCATCAATGAATCGATCAATATTTCTCCTTAGATTATGTATGTATTCTATAGTATATCTTTACATCCTTGTAAAGTTGGATTCATACTTGGAAACATTTTCATCCTCCTTCTTCCTTAGATTAAATAATTTCCTTTCCATATGCACTTGTTGTTCACAGGGAAAATATTTTTCTTGGAATATTTCCTTAAAAATCACTCCCTTCCGTATTTTTTATTTCTTCCTCCTCCTTTTTGTTTTGTATTAACGACCACCATAGATCTGCATCACTTGATAGATGATAAATTTCCATGAAAACCTTCTCTCTATCATTACATCCCAAAGCGATAAATATCTTCTCTAGGTAACTTATCCACTTCTCAGCTACAAATGAGTTTGCAGTCCCATTGAATTATGGAGGTTATTGTCTCATAAATCTATCCAACATAGCTCCTCTATGTTGTGTATCTGGATGCTCCATATGAATAAGATTATTATTCATAACCTAAGTAAGTTGTCCCAGTATAGTTATAGGTTTCTCTACAGCATTTGTAGCTCCAGATCCAACATCATTATCTTGTATAGGAGGGAAATCCCTACATGGGATATGCACATTCATTCAGTTTCCATTCCTTCCACTAGCCCCCATTTCTAAACAATGGAATGCACTATATTTGGTTATGAATTATAATGTACTATATCAATATAGAGAAAAAAAATTAACATAAATTGAAATCTTATCCATAGAAAATATCTTAATCATAAACATGGTTTCTTTAAGGAAATTTTTTCATTTAAACCCTTTATTAAAGAAAATTTGAATTTCCCTAATCATATCCCCCAAGAGTGTCAAATTAATTGTGTAGTAAGGCCCATTATCATGTACCAGGATACCCTAGTGAAGCCTGAAACTATTTGTTAGAGTTTCCACTCCTAGGTACATCTGTTCCAGAACCACGTCCACTTGTGGTATCTAGACATCATTTATTTTATAGAAACATCCACCTAATATATTTATTTCTAAAAAATCCAGGTTTTTCTTGTATGTTTATCCTCAAAGACGATATTAGGTTTTTTTACCCTAATCTACATTTTCTAAATCTATTTTCTATGTTTTCTACTAAACTTCCTTTGATACCAACTGTATGGACCTTACCCTAGTTTTTCGGAGTTTGTGCCTTATTTTATTACATTAGCATATAAACAAGGAATATGTATCCTGGTGGACTTAGTAGTTTAGTAACTTTGTGAACAAGATATATACATAAGTTCAACATTACAACTTGAAATGAAATACAACATATAAGTATTATTGGGAATATCTGCAACTATAAGTTTATCCCTACAGGTCATCCATAATAAACTTCTTCATGTCCTGAGAAAATAAAACATAATAAAGGGGTGAGATCAAAAATTCTGTAAGGGTAAGAAATACAGTGTAATTTATCATAAACATAAACATTAGGCATGGTGAATAACAAAAAACACATACCTTTAACAATAAACTTGAACACATTATGGAAGGAATAAGAGTAGAATAAACAATGCCATAATAAAACATAATAATGGGTATTCTAATAGTTTAATAAGCACATGAACCATCAATAATATTTTCATAATGTGGGAATTCATAATTAGGGACATCATAACCATACTTTCAAGGCCTCATGCCAATACCATAAATATTCATTTTTTCAAGGCCTCGTGCCAAGACTATAGTTTGTCTCATGAAACCTATCGATGCACCAAGGGTATATAGAGGGCCCCAATCAACCCTTAAAAAGTCCAATTAATTACTCATATGAATGGGTACAAGCATAAACAACATATATATTCATATTGAAACTAATATATGAAATGTAAATAACTTTCCCTAAACATTAAGCATAAACACTAACCATTCAGAGTAAATTGGTGAATGGTTTTAAGATAGAACAACCGAATTAAAACTAATAATAAACCATTAAATTAAATAGTATATATCATATAATAAAATATTAATCCCAATAATACATTAGTATCAACAATAGTGTTGAAATATATTAATATACTCTTATAAATCCATCGAGTAATTCTTGAGATAAATACTCTTTTACTTTGAAAAGAAGAGTTCTCTTGGAAAAATATGTGTATAAAACCCGAAGTGAAGTAAGATAGTATTTTCATAATAAAATAAGTGATTTTATAAATATAATGGTTTCCTAAAACAGATTATATTTTTCCCTTGAGAATAGGTATGAATTTGAGAAATTCCCTTGAATCGGGCTTGTATTTCGGGAAGCATTTTTGAAAGATCCTTTTAAAACATATAACTCCTCATAAATGAAAGTCATATTATTGTAAGTACACATATACATAACATTATCACATAATATATGAGAATTACATATGGATAAATAAGAGTTTAATTGAGGTACGTATAGAATAAGAGTAACCTAAATGAAAATGGAGGTTCGGGTAGAAAACCTTTACCTTAAGTTCGAATGTGTTCTGCTCTTGAACTTATGGTCTTGGAATATGAAATTAGACTTATTAATAACATAAGTTAGAAACTATTAGACATGAATTTAGTTTATAATAATTTTATTAAGTTCATTTATGTCCTTATTGATAAATTATAAGATTGAATTTTGTCATTTCGGAGTGTTCGTTTCCTTCAGTTTCAAGAACGGTGTAGTTGTATAGGAGTATGGATGTTCATGTGGAAAGGATGTAATTATTCATAACTGAAATTATATATTATTTATGAACATACAAAATTGTTAATGGATATATATATAATTTTTTTACATGTTATTAGGATGAATAATTGGATTAAATATTAATGACAATCACTTAGATTATTTGGCGGTATTTGGATTATTAGGAACTAGTTTTATCATATGAATTAATACTATGTAAATATATTGGTTACTAAATATTTAAAAGGTTATAATACATATATTATAGTCTGTTTAAACCATAAAAATGGTTTTATGACCAGTAATTAAGGATAAATTGAAGAACGAAACTTCATCATCCATGAAGGTTGTAAATTGGAACCTCACAAATGATGATTTCATTTATAAAAGAGAGAGAGAGAGAGAGAGAGAGAGTAAGATGATTGATAATGGTTATTACATTAACATGGTATAATTATATTATATATATTACATTGTAGTTATAAGGATCAATTATATAAGAATTTTATGTGAGAATAAGAAAATAAGATAAATTTAAATGAATCTAAATGAAAAATAAAGATGTTTTTCCACTTGAAATAACATCCTTGAGAACCTCTGTAAGGGAAGAGTTTTTGGTATTTTGGAATGACTAATAGGTCCGGGACGTGGGGAGTGACTAGGTAAGGGTATTTTGGCAGAACTTTTAGGATCTTTATGGCATAGAGGAGTGAAGAAAAGAGGGAAATGAGGGTGGTATTTAGAGTGGAGGATAGGAGGGGTTTACATTATTTTAAACATTGTTTTAATATTTTTGCTCAAGACTTTGAATAGTCTTGGTTCTTTTGATAAAAATAGTAAAGAGATAATTTTCATTTGAACCAAGTGTGCTTAAATCACTCATGATGTCATAAATAGTGTATTTAACTGATAATTTGTATAAATTATATTTTACCGTATTTCACTATTCATCAAAAATTCAAGAATTTCATAAAAATCCCAAAAATTCACCCAAAACATTTTTTTACCTATAGATTTCAAAAATGAACTCCATTTTTCGAAAATCATTTTCTAAATATGATTAATTTAATTTTTAAATAAAATCATATTTTATTCAAAAATTAAGTATTTAAAAACTATAAACCATTTTATATCACCATGAAAAATTATTCAAGATGTCATTATCTTATATCCTTAATAAAATAAAATAATAATATGGTTATTATTCATAAGGTTCATATTAATATTCATATTTCTATTCATAAGGGTATGTTACTATTCACCAAAAAATCAAATTGGTTCTATCAGACTCTAAATAACTTACTGATCGCAACTCTAGATAATCATTTTTTGAAATTAAAAACATAGTAGAGGAGAAATTTTGTTTAACGTAAATTTTATAACAAAGTTTTGTTTTTTAGGGACTCAGTGTTTCATAAATTCAATATTATTTTCAAAACCTTGGGGTGTTGCAGTTAACCTTGGTAATTGATTTTTACTATTTTTTACTATTCATTTTAACCAAAAATTAATTTGAACTAGTTATATGATATTAATTATTATTATTTTAAATATGGAATCAATTTTTTAAAATTCTATTTACAAAATTAGAAAATCTTAATTTAAACTAAAACCTACAGATACTATGTAAAAGTTTTTTTTCAAAGAGATAATTTGTATAAGTATAGAATGTATAAATATCAAAATTCAGTATGAATTTTTTTATAATAAAAAATAATAAAACAAGTGAACTAATTTTAAATTTATAATATTTTTAAATAATATGTAACTTTAAAAATTCATTAAATGAAAATTTAATATATTATATAAAATATTATTTTTCACTATTCACTAAAAAATAAATCATTTCATAAAATTATAAAAAATTCTCCCTAAACTAAATTTGAAATGTAGATTCAAAAAATTATTTAATTTTTTTCAAATAAATTTTAAAAATAATCAAAAAATATATTATCTGTTCAAATAAATCAATAGAAATCATTTTTTGATAACAATTATTTTCAAATCATATAAAGACATTAATAAAAATTAAGTACTTATTTATAAATATATTTTATTTATCTAAAAAATTTATACTTAATTTTCCAAATATGATTATTATTATTCATATCATCAAGTTTAAGGGTTATGTTATAAGTTTAATGTCATAAAAATAATATTAATAGTATATCGTGGTTCGTTAAAATCTAGTGGTGCGTGTAGTGAAATCTATCAAAGAAATTAATTTTGTCTTGTCTTGGATTTTTCATGTATTTTTTTTTAATATTATATGGAATTATTTTGAGACCAGATGCTAAGATTACATGCGATTATGAGGCTTGTGTTTCCTATAATAAATGTTTAAATAATATTAAAATATTAAATAGCATGTGCAGGCAAATTTTCTAGAAGAAGTGAAATAACATCTAAATGGGTGCTCGGATCAGAAATCTAAGGGCACCATTGCGTTCAAAGATATAAGTTTACCCTAGGTGAGGCCTAACATTTCCTGACATGGGTTAACTGTAGAAAGTAGTTTTTAGATGTTTAAAGGAAAAAAATAAATTATGTTTGTCTTATTTAAAGTTACGTGGCGGAACAACAACAATTTTATTTTTAATAAACATTTCTTGAGAATTTAGAGTTTTCTTCATAACACTAGAATTTCTATTAAATGTGGATAAGGAACTCTCTCCGATGAACAATGACAGACCCGAAAACGGATCGAATATTATCGCCCCAATGGAGTTGGGAGATCTCTTTAACGATGAAAACATACCGTTCCTCATCAATGACCGGTCCAAACTCATGGTAGGACATTGTTTCCTTTGTGATATTTACCCATTTAAGAATTTGATGACGAATGAGGACTAACCCGTTAAAAGGTTAATTTGTAGTTTGATCACCTCTGATATGGGAGTCTTAATGCAAGGTTTAAAAGGGGAGATATAATCTGTGTGATTCATAAAAATTTGTTCTTCATTCAAACGAGAGTGCAAGTATTCCAACACAATAAAAGTTCAAGGGTAATTCCTATGGGAATTTATGTTCCTCTCTCTTCCCCCATTCCTAGCAATCTTCACCATTGGACCTTCATGGTCATGGCTAGAATTTTCGAGAGGCTTTGAACCCTATCAGACCCCTGGATTGGTGGAAAGACTAAACTGATCATAGAGTAGTGAAGATTACGACCCGAGGATCGCACAAGTGTCCCCATTTTGGAAAACCGAGCAATAGAGGAAGACCAGTGGCCCACAGAAGTGGTAGTGTCATCGGGCAGTGCAAGCAGCGGCGTCCTCCAGCGCACGACGGCAGCTCCAGTCAGTCCCGACGGCCATGGAGGCAGCCACGGGAGAAGGAGACGAAGATGGCGGGGCCATGATGGGGGTGAGGCAAGGCGGCCGCATACACGTTGAGGCAGCCCCATATGTAGAAATGGGGATTCCTGGAGCCTATTGCAGTAGTGAGACCATGGGGCAGGTGAACATTGTGTTGTTGCATTAACCAGGATCAGGCGGTCTGGGTGGACTGCCTGCAGCGGACCAAGATCAGCCTGCGTGCAGCAGGCAGGACTAGGGGATTCTAGACACTCTAGCATCCCAACAGGCTAGACCAAGCATCCCAACGGGCTGGGCCGAATCGGGTTGGGTTGTCTTGTGGGTCAGATCAGACTCAGATTGGACTTGGGGTGGATCGTTTTACTAAAACGATCATAACATTCAACCTATGTGTCCATTTGATAATCTATTTGAGGATTTCAGACCCTTGTAATGATATGTAACTTTTGAGATATACTATGTGGCATTGTGAATGTTATAATATTACATTTTTGGCTCAAGGAGTAGGTTAACCTGGAACTAATAAACTACGAGCAGAATCATGTGGTTGTTTGTGACCTTGAGACTCTATGACTTTATGATACTATGTGACTTATCGATATTGTGTGTCTTACCAAGTCTACATATCTTACTAGGACTAAATGTATTATCCGGATTGAGTGCCTCATCAAAAATATTTGTCTTATCGATACTGGGTGTTTTGTGGATTACGTCTGATAATTCAGTTTTTCATACTACAGAGTTATACATGTGGGAGTTGACGATGTATCTTCTTAGTGGTATAATTCATGTATATCATAGTGGTATTATTTTTTTATTTCTTTGTGGTATAATTCATTTATTTCATTGTGGTATAATTCATGTATTTTTTGGTGGTATACTTTGTGTATTTCTTAGTAGTATTTCCTTTGTGATTTTGGGGTGTTTTACTGGGTATTATTTTACTCACCCTTGTATATACTTTTCTCACACATGTCAAGTCTTGTGAAGGTGTTCGACACTTTAACGGATTCCTAGGAGGACCAAGACCGAGTGGTGATTAGTGATACCATACAGTCAAGTTGTGATCTTATAGCTTCAGATAGTTTTCCAGTACCTTTCTCTTCAGATAGGGTTTTCTACAGATGTGGTTTACAAAAATGTAATTTCACTTTGACAAACTCTTTTTTTTTGTGGGCGTGTATTCTATCCCTATATACTTTCCAATTTTCTATTTTCTTAATCCTTTTTTGGTATCTTAGTGGTATGCTTGCTTGTTAACTTAGTGTTTTTCATTTCATCATTTTGGGATTGGAGATGTGTGCGTGTGTATGGGTACTTACGCAAATGCCTCGCATTTGTGGGATATGCCTACTCGATGCTAGTATTCATCCCCTTGGCTATTGTAGGAGGTATTGAGGTAGTCATGGAACAATCCCCTTAAAGACGAGTTATGACATACTTGTATTAGAGGTGGGGATAGTTCTATTTAAGGACCGAGAGTCTGTGAGGTTGTTTTGGGGCAATATTGTTAAGTGTTTTGAGTTTTTCTTTTAAGCTAGGGAATCCATTGTTGATGTGGTGGTTGATATATCTATACAAGAGGACTCTGAGTTCTTATTTTTGACTCGGTACATGAAAACACTTGTTTTAGGGAAAACAATGGTACATGTATCATACAAGATTTGGGTCTGTTCTCATATCCTTCTTTAGTCAGCTCACCAGGTATAAAATATTGACCGTGGTACATCTTGATTTATTTTAGGATGTCTCTAGGAAGATAGCTAGCTAGGATTATATTGGGTGATCATGAGGATGATCTACCTACTGAAGTGTTTCAATACAGGGGGAATGTACTATAGATCGCACCTCCATGTGGTTTACTAGAAATACCACCACTCGTTGAGAATCAGTTACTACTAGCACTACAGGTTGAGGATGCACATAGGCTTAGTGCGTTTCGTGAGTTCTTGAGGCAGAGAGCTACTAGTTGTTTTAGTGAGACAAACCCCTAGGTAGATGAGGATTGGATAGAAGCAGTTACACTTGTCTTATATGAGGACACCTTACATCCAGATGTAAGTCCTGGCCATGAGTCTTATTCAAGACTTAGTAGGGTGATGGTGGATCTTAGTGACCCAGACAGACAATTATATGACTCTCTCTTGGGTAGACTTTGAGTTTCCCTTCCTAGAGGAGTTATTTCCAGCTTTGTTCCACTCATTGCACATACAAGAGATTTTGTATCTGTAGCAGGGCAGTCATACACTGGTGGAGTACTCGGCAAGATTTACTGATCATTCTCATTACTCCATGGATATGGTACGAGACTTTTTCATCAGGGCTCCGACCTTTGAGTAGGGATTATGCTGGGAGATCATGTAATCCATGATATCCCATAGAATTCCTATATATGATGGGGTACTATAGTGATATCTGTTAGTGGAGAGAATTCTAGCAGAGTAGACACCCGCAGTGGAAGATACCTCCAGGCACTAGGTAGTTGAGTATTTGGGAGTAGGTATTTGAAAGCTGTTTCAAGGACCCAAGTGGGTCATGTACTCTAGGGGACAACCCCATGACACATTATTAGTAATGTGGGGATCATAGGGAAGAGTGATTCAGCTGAAGGATAGGTTGTGTTACTCATGTGGTGGTTGGGGACAAATGGCTCGAGATTGCCAAACCCATCATATGACCAATCAGGATAAATTTGAGGGACCACCAAGAAAGAGGTGGAGACAGGTGCTGGGAGTTCCATAGGGTAGCAGATGTGGCATAGAAGTAGGTAGGGCCACAGAAGGTGGGCGGAGGTTCGATGTATTACCCCCAACACCTCTAGGTGGTCAACGATAGGCTCAAGGAGCTGGTGGATAGGGACGAGGCCAACTGCAGGTGATGGAGGATTATGACATCGAGTCTCTAGGAATAATTAGAGGTATTATCTATTTCTTTTCCACCATATCTGATATTTTAATAAATATTGGGGCAAGTATTGTTTTCGTTCCATAACCCTTTTTGGAGAATCTAAGATTTAGGTGGAATTGTTGACTCAACCCTTAATCTTAGAGACTCCTATGGTAGGGGATTCAAAGATCACACACTGGTGCTGACAGTGTGACCTTACTCTTGGTGGAGAGGATTTAGGTTGGGATCTCTTAGTAGCAGCGTTAAAGCCTTATGATGTTAGTACCAGTATGAACCGGTTATATATAGTCTAAACTCATATTGAGTTTTTTAGGGGAAGAGTGTAACATTCTGTGTTTTCATAAAGAAACATTTTGTTTAATATCGTACATGATACACTACATCAATCATAAATGAACAACTAAATATTATTATTTAAATGTTACCCTTATAAAAAATCCATTGGAATGGAGGGAATGAATAATATGAACTAAATTATGAAAATCTGGTTTAACATGTTTAAATAATTACTCACAGGTTACCAAATTAATTTGAAATGGAAATAAAAACCAATTGAATATAAATGATTTCTTTTTATGAAAACCTATTTAAAAGAGAATAATTATGTTTAAAAAACCATATCACTCTTTATGGATTTTTATTTAATGAACAATATGTGTTATATATTCAATTTAATTTTTTAAATTCATCTTATAGGTTTTCAATATTTTATATAAGAAAAAATTTAATTTTTCAGATAAAATAAGTACTTTTCAAAAAAAACAGTTTTACCACCTTTTGATGGTGAACCCTTTTTCAATCTAGTTTTTGACACTTTTAGAAGTTATATTTGACATAATAAACGTCTTCCTTTTAATTGGGACATAAGTAATTACTTTGGTTGAAATTTTGGTAGTTTTTATGATGAAATTTATATTTTAATGAATAGTGAAAAATACTGCATTTTAATTTAAAACGTTATTTTATTCTAATTATTTTATATAGTTAGATAGTCTTTTTAATTGGTTTTAAAGATTAAATAGATTATTTTTTTAACATTTAATCCAATTTTGGTCATTTTAAGTATTTTTACATTGCAATTAGATATAAACACACATCAATCTTTTGACGGTTATTACTTTTTAAAAACTTGTATTATAGTTTTGACAATGGGAATTAATTTTAAATTAATTACTAAAACTTCAATGTTTTGAATTTTTTAAAATGGGTTCCATATTTGGAATCATAATTTCCAAATTATGTAAATAGGTAACTTTTTTTGACATTATGAATAGTAACTATATTGATTATTTTTATTTACCTTGGTTAAAGGGTAAATCAGGTAAATAAAGGTAAAACATAATATTATAATAACATAAAACTACCCTAACACATGTCCTAATCCTATTATATGAGATATGGATGACCATGATCATCCTTGGGTCAATTCTAGGACCCCATGGAGCCACTTGGGTGTGATTATGACATGTTATAATAATTAATGTAATGTAAAGATAAATATAATATAAACATGTATCTTTTTACTAAAACAATTTTAATATAGGGTTATATAATAGATATCTATGACTATAAATGTTGATTAGAAATAAAAAAATATTTCATACATCATTTTATTTTATTTATAATTTTTATACATTAAAGAAATTTATTTATTTATGACATAATGATGATGCCTTGATTACCTTATTATTGAAAGAATCAAATAAATGATATTATAAATATTAAAATAAATATTATTTGAACATTTATATGTCATACACGAATTTTCTGTAATATTATGACATGTTACATTTGATTTAATGTAGTTTTTTCAAATGAATCATATTTTTATGACTTTAAAAAAAATAATTAATTAATAGTGCCAAAATTGACATAAATGAGTTTTAAAAAAATACTATTTTATTAAATGATATAATAGTCATAAAAAACTAATATTTTGAAAAATGACTTAGAAAATTTTACCAATGTCATTACTTGTCCACTTGAGGTTCTATTGGAATTTCATAGTAACTATATTGACCATATAGTGTAAAAAATACAAGAAGACGTGGTAAGAGTTAATTTATTTAACTAAGGGTTAAATCCAAACAATAAGGATACATTTATGACCTAAACTTGTCTAAAACATATGGTTTTATATAATATATACCCATTGTAATATTATCATATAAATATATATGTTTGGATCTATTATAATTTTAAAATCAATTTATAATAAAATAATATTTCAAGACTTTCTTAAAGTGGCCCTCCTCCCGCTTATAAATGGAAACCACCTATACCCACTTACTCACACCGCTCATGACCATTGTATCTTCTAAATTAAGATTAAATAATCTCCAAAAATCCCTCCTTTACTCATATAATCCTTACCTTGGGAAGAAGGAAATTCAAAAATTTCTTTTGGCTCAAATCAAAAAAAGTTTCTTGATTTAGAGGTAGTGTCTTCTCTCTAGTTCCTTCCCTTTATTTTACTTATTCACTACCTAGGATATTATTATTATATGATTATAAAAAAATATTAACCTAAATATAATATGATTTTTTAATGAGATTTATTCAAACCACACTTACACATACCTCCATCTAATGGATACGAACATTCTGCTTTTGTGTACGGCGAACTACTACCTCACAAAATGATGATTGTTCAATTTTATCCTACCACCTCTCACGGTATCCATTATGATGAAAATATATTTATATATGATATATATTATATTTATATTGTCTCTATTCTTTTGTAATTTTTATTTGCAACATACCTTTATGATTTCCATAATGTGTAAATGTGATAATTTCATTTGAGGATGTGTGGACTACCGCCCCCTCAAAGTGATATGACTCGTTCATGCCATACATGGAACTTATAAAGGATAGAGTTAATAAAATTATGTAACATATATAACATATATATTATAATGGAATTATAATATACCTATGTATCATTTATTTTTCATTCCTTTAATATGACAAAGAAATGAAAGTAGCGTTCATGCGTACGTACAACCTACCATCTCCATGAAAGATGCATTTAATTTATTATCTCCAAATGTTATGGACTATTATAATTACATATATAATATATATATATGAAATTTAAATAATTAATAGTATTTTTTACATGATTTAATTTTTACCACATGGACAATTTATATCAAAACAAGTTCATTTTTGACTCAAGTACTGAATATCGACAAAATGAACAATATAAACCTTAATATTTATGTAATTTTAATAATATGGTAATAATTGATATAAAAATAATAATAAACATGAAAAATTTTCTCAAGAAATTAGAATTTAACCTAATTTTATTATTCAGGAACATAACGATTGTGTGTGGCGAGTCAGATTCAAGGTAAGCGAATTTCTCAACTCAATTTTCAGTCATTGGGTTTTACGCATACTTTGTGGATTATATTATGCCAATTTTATGTGTGGAATAGTTGTTTGTTTATTTATATTTTAATTTCCACTTACATTTTTTTGGATATACTATTGCTACACATAATCACCCCATTGATAAATTCTTACGTCATTTATAAGAACTTTTTAAGGGAAATCTTAACACAATATAATTTCAATGAGTTAAATATACATGTCATTGGTTTTGTTTTTTCAAGAACAGGTGTAAATTAACTGTGATTATTTTACACTGAATTTCCACTTATATTTGGTGTGCTTATATTTTTTATACATAATTATGTCATTTATTTTTCCTTAATCAAATGATACAATTTTTGTAATGTATTTTGTCTCAATTTACAATCCATTGAGACCTATTTGTTGTTATGAACAAATTCACTTTTATGGTGTATATAATTCCCTTTAACATGTTATATCATGAACCTACATATTATCATGATGATATATTTTTTCATTAATGGTATTCTTTTATTAAATTATTTTCTCAAGTGGTAAGGGACTATTTAGTCAAAACATCATTTTAAATGTTTTAATGATTTATTCTTAGAAATATTCCTCATTAATGTCCATGTTTTCAAAATAATTTTAAAGATTTATTTATATATACATTAATGTTTTAAAATGTTAATTCCTTAAAAATATTCAAAGTGGTATGGGACACTTTGATTCAAAAATATTCTTTTTCAATGTTTGAAATGTGTGTTTTTTTAATTGGATTGATTATGTCAATATCTTTAAATGGTATCATGTGAATGAAAATGTAGAAATGTTATTTTTCCATTACGTTTATTTTATGTGTTATGATTATTTTATGGTATTTGTTAATTTCTTGTGTATATGGGTGGTTCCATTATAAACCGAGGGTGGGTGAGCCTCTGATAGCTCTCTAATTCATTGGGTAACTTGATAGAGGTAAACATTCAGGTTACTCCTAAGAGATTTAGGGAATACACTGTGATGGGTATTCCAAATGTAACCATGAAGGTTACTCCATATGTATTTGTGAAAGTGACAATGTAAGAATGATATGGATTCCACAAGTTACCATTATGTTTTATGATTTCTATGATGTTCTGTAAGAATCTTATTATTACATGATGTAAGCTAAATAGTTTAACTTTTATGGGTGAAAAGTATGATTTTGTAAAAATGTTTTCAGGGTTTTTAAATATTCATGGAATAACAATTTTATTCTTTATTTTATATTCCTTGCTGATATTTTTATTCTCATCACATGTTTTAGAAATTTTTCCACAAGGTATAAGATTGGGTAAGATAAAGGAATAAGTCAAGAAGATTTTTATCAAGAAAAAGAAATATTGTTTTGTTTAAAGGGATTAATTTACTTGAAAAAGTGGATACTGAGTATAACTATCCACATGTAATGTCTGGGTGTATTATGTAATATTTATGGCCTAATTATCTAAAACTACAAACCTAAATAGATCCTCAATGTTAATTCTTGACTTAACTCAAGATTATGTAATTTTTAATGTTGGGGACTTATAGTTGGTATCAGAGGATGGTTTAGACAACTTTAGAGATTAAGATGTCTTCTTAAAGGTTAGGGATATCCTCATGTTTTTATAATTTTAAGGTATATAGTAATTCTAATGTATTGGAAATCCCTTTTGAGGCTTTATGATGTGAAATTTTAAGGTTAATAATGGTATTTCTAAATACATTCACCTTTGAGGAAATTAAGGGTTATTAAATTTTGTGATGCAAAATGAGAGGTATGAGATAACCATTGAGGTTAATATATGTTATTGTTATTTTTGGAGGATTTTATCTCAATTTTAGGAATTTTATAAAATTATATGGTTTTATTTTAAAGAAAACATGTAGACCGTGTGACAACCCATCATTTTAGACAAAGCTGCGTGAATTGAACCCATAGCTAAAGTGTGGTTGGGATTTATCACCCACCACTGGCCTACATGAAGTTCCTGGTTAGCATGAATTATTATTTTTATTTAAATTATTTTATGGATTAAGAATAAGTTGGATTTGGTAACTTATGTTTTATCACATGGATATCGTTAGTATAAGGAAATGATTTGGTGATTAAGTGATAAATTTTATTTTGGAAGGAATTAGCTCTTTTAAGAATACTATATGCCTAAGGAAAATATAACACTATGGGATTTCATTTTGGAAGTAATGGTTGAATTTTATTTTTAAATGATATATGTTTTTATTGTGTACATATAGATATTTGGGTTATTTATGGAAATTATTAACCTATCATGGGGAATATGTGATTTGGTTAATTACATTTAAGTATGAGACATTAAGAGTAGTCGATGTTATTTGGAGATAAATGTTACGATTTATCATGGAAGACTGTGTGATAAAATCCTTCTGAATTTTGGGTTTCAATCTTAGTTTTTGATTATTTTGAGTAATTTAAGTACATTTTTTTGTTTAATGGTCTATGAAGAACTTGGGTATTACTATTGAATTTTGGAGATTAAAAGTAGTCCTTCTACTTATAAATGATTATTATTTTTGGGGGATTATTTGATCTTGTACTAACCATTTAGGTTTTGGTTAATTTTTAAAGGTTTGAGAAATTTACAATGAACCTTTTTTAAATGATATGAGTTTTTATAAGTTGATTATAGTGCTTTAGTCTTGAAAAATTCATCCTAGATACTCATCATTTGAGGAGAAAGATGATTTTGTAGTGGAAATTGATTGAAGGATAATACTCTATGATACTCTACCTTTTAGGTAAGTATATTTCCTTCTGTTATTATTCTAATTAGTAAAAAAATTCCTAAACTTTAGGAAAAGTTTATTAAAACAAAAATGTTTTATGTTTACTTTTCCTACTATGAAATCAAAGACTGTTTAACCCATCATAAGTTTGTGGTTTTTCTGATTGATAAAATTCTCCTAATCATGTATTCTATCACTCACCATCAGAAAATGACACTTTTTTCTTCCATATCCATGTTTCTTACAAGTAACCATAGTACGTGTAATCTGAGGTTTCTTTTGTACTTCACTTTCTATTTTTTAAAGTGGAAGTTTTATTAACCCTTTTTCTGATGTGCGTTTGCAATATAGGTATTTTTAAAATTCATACCCTAGTTACCAAACCCAAATTAAAATTGTATGGATGAAAGTTATTAAAGGTGAGGAGGATGTTGCATCCCAAGTTTTAAGAAAGAAACACTTTGTTCAATAGCGTATGTGATACACTACATCAAGCTTAAACGAACAACAAAATATTATTATTTAAATGTTACCCTTATAACCTAACCATTGGAATAGAGGGAATGAATAATATCAACTGAATTATGAAAATATGGTTTACACATGTTTTAATAATGACTCATTGGTTACCAAATTTATTATAAATGGAAATAAAAACCAATTGAATATAAAGGATGTGTTTTTATAAAAAAAAATATTTGAAAGAGAATAATTGTGTTGATAAACTCATATCACTCTTTATATATATTTTTTAATGAAAAATATATGTTATATATTAAATTTAATTCATCTTATAAGTTTTATATATAAGATATAAGAACAAATTCAATTTTTCGAATAAAAGAAGTATTTTTTGAAAAAGTAAGGTTTTACGACCTTTTAATGGAGAACCCTTTTTAAATATAGTGTTAACAATTTAATAAATTCTATTTGACATAATAAACATATTATTTTGAAGCAGGACATAAAAATTTACCGTGGTTTAAATTTTGGTATTTTTCTGATAAAATTCATATTTTAATTAATAGTAAAAAAAATATTGCATTTTAATTCACATTGTATTTTCATATAATTTTTTTTATATAGTTATATTGTCCTATTAATTAGTTTCAAAGTTTAATGGGATTATTTATTTTATCATTTAACTCAATTTTTATCATTGGAAGTAATTTCACAATGAAATTAGATATAAACCCACGTCAATCTTTTGATAATTATTACTTTTTAAAAACTCGTCTATGTGATTTTGACCACGGGAATTAATTTTAAATTAGTTATAAAAATTCTTGGTTTTGAATTTTTAAAAATTAATTCCATATTTTTAATTGTAGGTTTCAAATTATGTAAATAGGCCACTTTTATTTTTGTACATTATGAATATTATCTTCAGTAATTTTTTTGTTTACCATGGTTAAAGGGTAAATCAGGTAAATAAGGGTAAAAAATAATATTATAATAATATAAAACTACCCTAACACATGTCCTAATCATATTTTATGATATATGGATGACTATTATCATCCTTTTGTTGATTTTAGAACCCCATAAAGCCACTTGGGTGTGATAATGACATGTAATAATAATTAATTTAATGTAAAGAGAAATATAACATAAACATGTACCTTTTTACTAAAAAAAATTAATATAGGGTTATATAACTAATATATATGACTATAAATATTAATTATAAATATAAAATGGTTTCATACATCATGTTATTTTATTTTTAATTTTTAGACATTAAATAAATAAATTTATTTATGACACAATGATGACACCTTATTAATGAAAGAATCAAATAAATGATATTATAAATATTAAAATAAATATAATTTGAACATTTTTATGCCATACACGAATTTTATGGAATATTAGTACATTTTATATTTTATTTAATGTTGTTTTTTATAATTAATTGTGTTTTTATGACTTTAACAAAAATAAATTAATAAATATTGTCAAAATTGACATAAATTAGTTTTTAAAAGAAATACTATTTTATTAAATGATATAATAGTAATAAAAATATAATAGTTTTCTAAATTACTTATATAATGTTAAAAATTTCATTAATTATTTACTTGAGGTTCTATTGTAATTTTATATTAACTATATTGACCATATAGTTTAAAAATACAACAAGACACGGTAAGAGTTAATTTATTTAACTAAGGGTTAAAGCCAAAATATAAGGTTGCATTTATGACCTAAATTTGTCTAAAACAAATTGTTGAGAGGATTTGTACCCATAATAATATTATCCTTGAAATATATCACTTTGGATCTATTATAATTATAAAATCAATTTATAATAAAATAATATTTCAAGACGTTCCTAAAGTGCTCCTCCTCCCTTTTATAAAAGGTCTCCACCTCCACCCACTTACTCACACCTATCAAGCCCCTTGGTTCCTCTAAAATATGCTAAAATAATTTTCCAACATCCCTCCCTTCCTCATATAATCCTTATATTATGCATAAGGTAATTCAAGAAATCCTTTTGACTCTAATCAAAAAGTTTTCCCTAATTTAGAAGTAGCTTCTTATCTCAAATTCCTTTCCATTATTTTAATTATCCACTCCCTATTCTCTTTTTATTCAATGATTACATAACAAAACAAGTATCCTAAATATACTATAATTATTTTTATGAGAATTATTCAAACCACACTCACACACACCTCCATCTAATGGATATGAACATATTGTTTCTATGTACCATGAAATACTGCCTCACAAAATGAATATTTTTTCAATTTTATCCTTCCACATATCATGGAGTCCATTATCACTACTGGAAATATGATCTATACCAATGGTTTTTGGAAACCCATTGGTATAGTTCACTAATTGGGACCTATACCAACGTTTTAGAAAAAACTATTGGTATAGGTCACTTATATGGACTTATACCAATGGTTTTCCCAAAACAGTTGGTATAGGTCACTAATTTGGAGCTATGCCAACGATTTGGCCAAAATCGTTAGTATAGTTCACTAATTTGGACCTATACCAATAGTTTGGCCAAAACTATTGGTATAGGTCCATTATAGAGACCATATACCAATGATTTTGGCCAAACAATTGGTATAGGTCCCAAAATCAAAGAACCTATACCAACGGTTCTCAAAACCATTGGTATAGGTCTATACCAATGGTTTTGAGAACTGTTGGTATAGGTACATGTATTTTTAATGGACTCTTCTTACATAGGACATTAAATAAATCAAAATTTAAAATATTTATGATAATACATATATATATTTATGAAATTATGTTCACAAAAGTAATTTAGGTTAGTGGTTAGGTCGTTCAATCACAAACGGGAGGTGTTGGGATCAAAACCAACTAAATGATTGTTTTTTGAATTACATATACCAACGGTTTTATGGAATTGTTGGTATATGTTTTCATATTACTTATACCAATGTTTTTGAAAACTATTGGTATAGGTCTATATCAACGGTTTTGGGAAAATTGTTGGTGTAGACCTAACCCCATAGCTTACTTGGCAACGGTTCTCCAAACCGTTGGTATAGGCTATACCAACGGTTTGGCAGCCTATACCAACAGTTCCAAACCGTTGGTATAGGGTATTTTTCTAGTAGTGTATGATGGAACTGTATTTATATATGATATATTTTATATTTATATTTTCTCTGTTCTTTTGTTATTTTTATTTACGACATACCTTTATTCATTCCAAAATGTATAAATATGATAATTTCATTTGAGGAAGTGTGGAATACCACCCCTCAAATTGATATGACTCGTTCATGCCATACATGGAACATATAAAGGATGGTGTTATTGAACTTATGTAACACATATAAAATAAATATTATACTGTAATTATAATATACCTATGTATCATTTATTTTTCATTCCTTTAATATGACAAATAAATGAAAGTAGTGTTCATGTATACATACGCCCTACCATCTCCATGAATGGTGCATTTCATTTCTTATCTCCAAATGTTATGGAATATTATAAATAAATATAATATATATATATATGATATTTAAATCATGAATAATATTCTTGGGATGATTGAATTTTGACCACATGGATAATTTACCTCAAAACAAGTTCATTTTTGACTCAAGTACCAAATATCGACAAAAGGACTGATATGGACTTAAATAATTATGTAATTTTTATAACATGGTAACAAGTGATATGAAAGAAATAATAAACATGAAATAGGTTCTAAACTATGTATAAATTAACCTGAGTTTATTATTTTGGAACATAACGATTGTTTGTGATGAGTCGAACTCAAGGTAAGGGAATTTCTAAACTCAATTTCCACTCATTGGGTTTTACGCATACTTCATCGATTATATTATGCCAAGGTTATGTGTGGAATAACTATTTATTTATTTATATTATAATTTCCACTTACCTTTGTGTGGATATACTATTTCTACACATAATCTTTCCATTTATAAATTCTTACATCATTTATAATAACTTTGTAAGGGAAATCGTAACTCAATCTCATTTTATAGAGTAAAATATCCATGTCATTGGTTTTGTTTTTCCAAGATTATGTGTTAATTAACTCTGATTGTTTTACCCAGAATACCCACTTATATTGGGTGTATTTATATTTTTCACAGATTATTATTTCATTGATTTATCCTTAATCTAATTATATGATCTTTATAAGGGATTTCATCTTAATTTACAATCCATTAAGACTTATTTTTTATTGTGAAATAGTTCAATTTTATGGTGTATGTACTTCCCCTTGAGATATTATATCATGAATATCCTTATTCTCATGATATTATATGTTTTGTTTAATGTTATTATTTAATTATTTTTATGCTATTATTTTCTCATTTGGCAAGGGACTCTTTAACTAGAACATCATTTTAAATGTTTAAAAGATTTTTTCTTATAAATCATTATCATTAATTTCTATGTTTTAAAAATTAGTTTAAGGATTTATTTATATGGACATTAATGTTTTAAAATGTTAATTCCTATAAAAGTTTCAAAGTAGTATGGGACACTTTGATTCAAAAAAACTTCTTTTTAAATGTTTTAAAAGTGTGTTTTTTTAATTGGATTGATTTTGTAAATATATTGAAATTATATCTTGTGAATGTAGATGTGAAAATGTTATTTTTACTTTATGCTTGTTTTATGTGTTATGATTATGTTATGGTACTTAATAATTGCTTATTTATATGGGTGGTTCTATTCTAAACCAAGGGTGGGTGAGCATGTGATATCTCTCCAATGCATTGGGTAATGTAATGGAGGTAAACATTAAGGTTTCTCCTAATAGATTTAGGGAATATACTGCAATGGGTATTCCAAACGTAATGATGAAGGTTACTCCCTATGTAGCTGTGAAAGATAAAATGTAAGTATGATATGGATTCTAGAATTTAACTTTAGGTTTTATGATTTCTATGATGTTTTTTGTGAATCTTATTATTACATGATGTAAGTTAAGTAGTTTATGTTTTAAGGGTTAAAAGTATGATTTTTTGAAAATGTTTTCATAATTTTTAAAGGTTTGTGGAATAAAGGTTTCATACCTTGTTTTATATTCCTTAGTAATATTTTTATGCTCATCCCAAGTTTACGAAATTTTTTCCACAGGGTGTAAGGATGGGTAAGAGAAAGGAAAAATTCAAGAATATTTTTATGAAGAAAAAGAAATCATGATTTGTTTAAAGGGTTTCCTTTGGTGGAAAAAGTGGATAATGAGTGTAATTGTCCACATATAATATCTGGGTCTATTATGTAATAGGTATGGACATATTATCTAAAAATATATACCTTAAAATATCCTCAATGTGATTTTTTGACTTAAATCAATATTATGTAATGTTTAAGGATGGGTAATTATATAGAGTACAGTGAGTCTGCAGTGATTGGACCATGTTTTCCTTTTTTAGAGAAAAGTAAACCCAAGAAGCATAGGATAGACTCACACCTAGGAGGGTGAATCCAATCACACATCAATTGGATCACATGACCCTTAGTGTAATGGATGATATGAGTCCCTAGTTTCTTATAGTGGTGGAGGAATATGAGTACATCATTCCTGAGGATGTTCCAGGATTACCTCCTCATAGGGAGGTTGGATTATGCATTGATATATACCATGGGACAACACTGGTATCTATACCTACATATTAGATATATCCCGTAGAGCTTTGTGAGTTGAGGTTACAGTTGGAGTACATGCAGAGGAAGAGCTTTCTGAGACCCAGTGTTCCCCATGGGCAGCCCCAGTTTTATTTGAAAAGATGGAAGACTATAGCTTGAGGTTATGTGTAGACTTTAGGAACTTTAACCAGGTGACCATGAAGAATAAGTATCCAATATCATTGATCGATGACATATTTGATTAGTTTAAAGGGGCGTGGTGGTTCTTGAAGATATTCCTTAGATCTGACTATCACCAGCTTCGAGTACGGGATGAGGATATTCTAAAGATGGATTTCATATGTCGTTATGGATGCTATGAGTACTTGGTGATTTTTTTCCATGATGAAAATCCCAAAATTATTAATGAGAATCATGAAAAGGATATTCCCTCCTTACTTAGACCGATTCATGGTGGTCTTCATTGATGACATCCTAGTGTACTCAGCATCCGAGTAGGAGCATGTGATACACTTGAGGATGGTCTCGGACATACTCCAAAAGAACCATACTTACGGGAAGCTCTTGAAGTGTTAGTTCTAGATACAAGAGGTCCATTTTTTGGGACACATCATTTCAAAGGCTAGATTTGTGGTGGATCCAGCGAATATTTAGGTGGTACATTCTTGGGATCCACCGAGGAGTGTTATCATGGTGCAGAGTTCCCTTGGTTTAGCCGGATACTATCAGAAGTTTGTACTCGGATTTTATATAGTAGTAGCACCCTTCACATCATTTACACGAAAGGGGTAGTCTTTTGTGTGGGAAAAGAAGTTCCATGAGAGTTTTTAGGAGCTGAGGTAGAGATTGATGACTGCTCCTATTTTGAGATTGCCAGATGAGGGTGTCTAGTACGTGGTGTTCTGCGATGCATTAGGGATCAGGATTGTTTGTGTCCTGATGCCTAAAAAAGCTGTGATTTCATATGGTTCATTCCAGTTGAGACCACACAAGTATAACTATGAGACCCATGATCTTCAGTTAGCATCAATAGTCTTCACATTTAATATGTGGTGACACTACCTAATGGGCGAGCAGTTTATCATATACTCTTACCAAAAGAGTCTCAAGTGTATCTTCTTGCATAAGGACTTAAATTTCAGAGATAAGTGATGGCTATAGTTCCTCTAGGATTGCGACTTTGATGTTTTCTATACTTCTTTGAAGGGGAACATGGTGGAAGATTCTCTCAGCAATAGATCCAGTTCGCAGTTGTTGAGTGAGGATTTCATGAAGTTGGCCTTGTTGTAAATATCCTTTGTGGATGGAGATGGAGCAGCGTACCTCTAATCGATGGTTGTTACCTCTCCACTCTTAAAACGAGTCATGGAGACACATCTAGGGGATACCAACTCGGAGATTTTACGTGCTCATATTTCCATAGGTCACTGCCCTAATGGATATTCGAAAGGTGGGGAGCACATCATTCTTTTTATAGGATGCATGGTAGTACCGGTGGCATTACGATGGGAGTTCTTGATGGAGTTCTATACATCCCCATTGGAATTACATCCAAGTTTGTAAAATATGTATCAGGACCACCAGTGTCAAATCTGGTGGCTGGGGATGAAGAAGGTAGTCGTAGATATTGTTTCTAGATGTCTCACGTGTCAGCAAGCAGAGGTTGAGCACCAAGATCTAGTGGATTTGATTCAACCCCTTGAGGTGACAAAGTAGAAGTGGGATGAGATATTGATAGATTTCATGATGGGTTTACCACATATATCTAGGGGAGAAGATACCATCTATTTTATCATTGACTTACTCACCAAGCCATCCCACTTCCTTGTGATTTGGTAGTAGAGTTCAGTAAAGAGCTTTGGATGCCTCTACATGCAGAAGACAGTTTGACTCCATGGATTCCCATGAACAACTATCTCAAATCATGATGCTAGTTTCACATCCTGATTATGGAAGGGATTATAGGAGTCATTTTGGACTCAGTTATGCTTGAGCACAGCATTTCACCCATAGATGTATCACCAGAGTGAGTGGATCATTCATGTTCTAGAGGACAAGCTATGTACTTGCATCCAAGATTTTGGCTATAGTTCATAGGATCACCAACCCCTAGTAGAGTTTTTTTACAAAAACAGCTAACATTCACCCATCGGTATGGCCCCATTCATGGCCTTTTATGGGAGACCCTATAGGAACTATGGAAAAATGTTTAACACGTCATCATTTTTAACACTGGTTCTATATAACTGATGTCAAAAGCTGTAAAAATCAATTTATCCCGTCGGTTATTTTATAACTGACATGATAAATTGATAAGAATCCATTTTTTACATTTGTTATTTTATAACCGAAGTAAAAAATATAGATATTAGCTTTATCAGGGTGGTTATTTTATAACTGTCGTGAAAATCAAATCGGGGCGCTTTATCACGTCGGTTATAAAATAACCGACGTGATAAAGGAAATCTTATAAAATTATCATGTCAGTTATAAAAAGAACCGACATGATAAATCGCCATTTATCACGTCGGTTATTAAATAACTGACATTATAAACATAAAAAAATATTTTATCACATCGGTTATAAAATAACCGATTTGATAAACCTGTTAAATGATTTATTATGCCCCGTATTTAGTCATTCTGTTTTCTTCGATCTGGCGACCTACGACTCGTCTCTCCCATGCGGAAAACATAAAAAGTATTCTTCCAATTAATGACCTCTAGCCTCATTTTTTTCATCATTATTCATCGTCTTTATTGTCACCAGATCTATTAGGTTTACTCGCAACACTCAAGTAAGCTTCACACGGCCCAGTGTCAGTTTTTATTTGTCGCGATGCCCTAAACTAATTTTTTTAGATGTTATTTTTCTATCTTTGTTCTTGCTATCATTGTATGTTTCATAGTGTTCATTTATACCATGCTAAATTATTTTCTTGTATGAGAAACCATGGATGTGATATAATGCAACTTTATGCTTTTTGTGTGTTCCATCATGTGTGTCTGCGCATAGAGGGGGTGTCGAAGGGGGTAGGGGCTGTCTAGAGGGGTGGGGGCTGTCCAGGGGGTGGGGGGACTATCCAGGGGTGGGGCTGTCCATGGGGTGTCAAAGGGGGTGAGGGTGGTGTCCAGGGGTGCAGGGGCTGTCCAAGGTGGTGGGGGTGTTCGGGGGGTGAATGGCCTGTCTAAGGGGGTAGGGGTGTCCAGGGGTTGGGGGTGTCTAGGGGGTGGGGGATGTCGAGAGGGGTGGGGGATATCCAGGGGGTGGGGGCTGTCCAGAGGGGTGGGGTGTCCAGGGGTGTTAAAGGAGGTGTGGGGTGGTGTCCAAAGGGGGTGCAGGGGGTGTCCAAGGGGGTAGGGGTGTCCAAGTGGGTGAGGGTGGTGTCCAGGGGGTGAGGGGCTGTCCAAGGGGGTAGAGGTGTCCAGGGGGTGGGGGTGGTGTCTAGAGGGTGACTGGGTTGTCCAAAGGGGTAGGGGGTTTCTAGGGGGTGGGGGTGTCCAGGGGGTGGGGGCTGTCGAGAGGGGTGGGGGTTGTCTTGGGGGTGGGGGCTATCCAGAGGGGTTGGGGGTGTCCAGGGGGTGTCAAAGGGGGAGGGGGTGGTGTCCGGGGGGGGTGTGGGGGTTGTCCAAGGGGGTTGGGGTGTCCAAGGGGGTGGGTGGTGGTGTCCAGGGGGTGAGGGGGATGTCGAAGGGAGTAGGGGTGTCAATGGGTGGGGGTGGGGGTTGTGTCTAGGGGGTGAGTGGGCTGTCCAAGGGGGTAGGGGTTCTCCAGAGCGTTGGAATATTTTAACTTCAGGTAGTCTATACAAATGGTTCCTATATAATCATTGATATAGGGCTATTACAATGACCATCATGCCAACGGTGTGTGAAACCATTGGGTACCCTAATGGTTTCAGTGGTTATCCCAATATTTTCAAATCAATGGGATCTGTGTAATTTTTAGTAGTGAATGAATACATATTTTAATATTTATACTTCATACTTTTTTTATGAAAGGGTGAATTTGGTATCCAGTTACACCATGATGTATTCTTTATGTACATTAAGAATAAAGGATCCAAGATGAATTTTAAACTGTTATATCTAACTATAATTTCTTTTTAAAATGATTTTCATGTATATTTTTTTCAAATACGTGTAGATTTGTTTTATATTTAAAAATTGTTTTTACATTAAAATTATGATATTTTTCATATAAATATATATTTTTCATATCCTAAAAAGATGTATAATTATAATATTTGTTATAGGTTAATAATGAGTTGAAGTCGGATTACGGCACATCAAATGAGTAATGAATATGAGGATGGTGTTGATGCCTTTTTGGAATTTTCTAAATGAAATGTTCCATGCAGTGAAGTTTTTTTCTGTACATGCCTGAAATGTTTGAATATGATGAAGTTGAAAAGTAGAGAGTTCAAAGATCATCTGATTTTTCATGGTTTTAATCCGAGTTACAGCCCTTGTATTTGGCATGGTGAAACTCGACATAATGTCAGATCTATTGATGATGATGTTTCAAAAGATGGTAGCACCGATGGAATTGAATAAATGATTTGTGATATTGCAGCATAAGAAATTGAGATAGAACTGATAGTTGTGCGTCTATATGGTGATGCTAAAAACCCATTGTATCTTGGTTGTATAGATTTTTCGGTTTTTTCGGCGGTGTTAAGATTGATTAACCTAAAGGAAAAACATGGATGGAGTGATAGAAGTTTTACAGAGATGCTACAATTGATGAAAGGCATTCTTTCAAAAGATAATGATCTTCCATATTCACATTATAAATCCAATAAAATATTATGCCTGATGGGATTGGGATACAAAAAAATACATGCCTGTCCAAATGATTGTATGATATATAAGAAGGAATATGAATTTCTGTCAGAGTGTCCAAAATGTGGGACATCATGGTATAAGTTGAAAGAAAAATCACAGGTTGATGTAGAGATTACAAATATCCCTTCCAAGGTATTTTCATATCTTCTAATAATTCATCATTTTGAAATATTTATTTTATAATTCACATGATGCAAAAAGGTTAAGATGGCATGCTGATGAGCGGATATGTGATGGAAAAATACATCATCCAAAAGATTGTCCACAATGGAAGAAAATTGATGAGCAATATCCTACATTTGGAAATTAAATTAGATAACTCATTCTAGGGTTGTGCGTAGAAGGAATGAATCCATACTAAACCCTCAGTAGCACACATAATTCATGGCCTGTTTTATTGGTAATTTACAACCTCACTCCTGAAGTTTGTATAAAGGGCAAATATGTCATGTTGAGTATAATGATCTCTGGTCCGAAGCAACCCGGAAATGATATTGATGTTTTCCTATCACCATTGATTTATGATTTGAAACTTTTATTAGAGGATGGTATTAGGGTGTATGATTCTTATAAAATAGAATATTTTCAGTTGCATGTAGAGCTTATGTTCACTATAAATGACTTCCCAGCATATAAAAATTTGTCTGGATACAGTTTAAATGGGAATAAATCATTTCCAATTTGCGAACAAAAAACTTCATATTGTCAATTTCATCATGGGCGGAAAATAGTGTACATGGTTCATCGAAAGTTTTTTCATATAGATCACACTTATAGAAGACTAAAAAAGGCATTCAATGGCTCACAAGAAATTGATATTACTCCAAAACCATTATCCCCTGATGTTTATTTTGAGAGGGTGGAAAACCTTGATGTGACATTGGGAATGACACAGAACGCTGGTAATGATAGACATATTTGGAAGAAAAGGACAATACTTTTTGAGTTACCATATTGGAGATATCATGAAGTTAAACATAATATTTATGTCATGCATGTGGAGAAGAATATCTTCAATAGTTTGATTGGAACATTGTTAGATATTAAAGGAAAGACAAAAGATGGGTTTAATGCAAGATTAGACTTACTATCAATGGGAATACGTTTGGATTTATCTCCCACTTTTAATGGAAGACGAACATTTCTTCCCCTGGATTGTCATAAATTATCCAAGAGGGAGAAAATTATCTTTTTTCAGTGTCTACATGATATCAAAGTGCCTCAAGGTTATTCTTCAACTGAAAAAAATAAATTGTCTCATTGAAGGATTTGAAGTTGATAGGTATTAAATCTCATGATTTTCATGTCATTATGCAACAACTTCTACCAGTTTCATTGCATGGAATATTTCTCGTCTGTGTCAGATAGACAATAATGAAGTTACATTATTTTTTCTATTCAATTTGTAATAAGGTGATTGATGTGAATGCTTTAAACATTTTGGAAAAGGATGCAATTTATATACTTTGTCAATTCGAAATGTATTTTCCTCCATATTTTTTTGAAATGATGGTGAAATTAATGATGCATCTGGTTCGAGAAATAAAGATTTTTGGACCTGTATATATTCGTTGGATGTATCCTTTTGAAAGGTATATAAAAATATTGAAGGGGTATGTTAAGAATCCATATCGACCTGAAGCCTCCATTATTGAAAAGTATATTTATGAGGAGGTTTTGGAGTTTTGTATGAGCTACTTGGCTATGGTGGAGCACATAGGTTTGCCTCCATCTCGCCATGAACGAGTTAATAATGAGGGAAAGGGGATTCGTGGATTGAAAGTCTAATCATTGTCAGCTAAACAGATGAAGAAGTTAGAATTATACATCATGAATAACATAGATAATGCTAAACCGTATATCACATTGCATATTAATTAGTTTAAGCAATGTCATCCAAAGAAGAAAGAAATGTGGATTTTGAATGAGCACAACAAAAAAATTGTCATGGATTAAAAAGACATTTCTTGGTAGATCAGACGTATTAGAGACATTAGGATGGATAGTGTGTGGTCTATGTTTAAATGTGACAACATGGTTTGGTTATGACATTAATGGATATACATTTTATATGAAATCTCAAGACAACAGAAGTGAAGTTCAGAATAGTGGTGTATTGGTGTTTGCAGAATCAATGCCTTCTTCGAGTTATAAAGGAAAAAACCCATTTTCTGCATCAAGTGCATATTATGGAGTTATTGAAGAAAAATGGGAGGTTGATAAATTTAAAATTAAAGTTCCTATTTTTAACTGTAAATGGTTTATCACTAACAACAATGTCATACACAATGAATTTGGAATGATAGTTGTTAATCTGAATAGATTGGAAGACACAACAGATTCTTTTATAATATAAACACATGAAAAATATATTTTCTATGTAGTTGATCAATCAGATATGCAGTGGTCTTTTGTTTTACATGGGAAAAATAATATGTTGGTGAGGATCAACTTGATGAAGATTTTGATTAATGTGAGATCCCTACTTCCATGGATGTATTAACAGAACATAATGATGAGCATATTGAAGACATGGTTTGTTCCATAAGGAACGATCATGATGAAGGAATTTGGGAAAACAATCCATTTATACATTCCTAATATTATAGCTAATATATGTTTATTTCTTGTTTGCATTTATTATTGTTAGAAAATGTTAGATATTGTAAATTCTTCTTTCTTAAGATGCATATTAAAACAAATAAGTAGAAGTTTTTGTTTATTTTATTTTTTTAGTGTAGTTTACCATGTTTACCATAGTTAACCATTGTTTACCATAGTTTAACTTTACGTAATTTATATATTTATCGATTTTGTTGAATGACAATTACACTACCATGTGTACCACGTTTACCATATTTACCATTGTTTAACATTCTTACCATATTAATCATGTTTAATATTACATAAATTATTTCAATTTTTCATTTTATGTTTACATTAGTATTGCAAAATTTGAATTTGTATATTTGTGAACTAATGTTTTTTTTATTTGAAGGATAATGATAGATCAATCATTTGATCAACCACATGATTTTGGAAATGAGCATAATGATCATACCTCTGGAGAGGAACATTCATATGCTCCTCTTGATGTTCCCCGATCTTCCTCATGTGCTCCCATAACAACAAAGAGTTAAAGAGTTTATAAACATGGGTGTACACGTTTACCAAAATTATCACTTGCTCGTACGCAGGACCAAAGGATACTCATTGAGTTTGATGAGAATGATATTCCTAGAGGTCCAAATGAAAAATATTTTAAGTTTTTTGTATCAATTTAGGGTATGATCAATGGAAACATTTTTTATGATGGTTGGAGAAGTGTGGACAAAGCGATAATATATTAGTTGTTGGAGACTATTTTGGTAAGTTCTTTTTCTATTGTGTGCCTATTCTTTAAATGCATCTAGTATAATATGTTTTAAATATTCTTTATCAGATGAAATTTTATATTTATGACACTGGAGAGTCAGAAATAAATGCTTATCAGTGGCTACTAAGAGATGGAGGGATTTCAAATCAACCCTCACATCTGGTTTCATTTTTGGTCATTAGAGTCATGAAAATCCATGTCATATATATCCTTTCATATATAAAGACACATAGAGATAGTTTGTTGAAAGTAGAAGAAAAGATTCATTTTTTGGTAATGGTAATGTAAACTTTTATAATCTTGCTTATATAAATGATCTTATTAATGTTTTGTTAATGATTTCTTATTCCGAATTTACAGAAAACAAGGAAATCTCATTACGAGATCCTATCTAAAAATGTATACCATCACGGTTTATCTCGGGGTGGTATACATTATTTGAAGAACAAATGATGGTGGAAAATTTTCAAAAACTGAGAGTTGAGTCTTAAAGATTTGGAGAGGTTGCCCCGCCATCCCCTCCATCTAGACATGAAAAATGGAAGAGAGCTTGGATGGGAAAATGGGGCAATATCTTTCGAATGATTTTAGAATCATAGCTATGAGGATTGTAAGATATTTATTTTATTTATTTAAGTTAACTATATTCTTCATATAATTTGAATCATTATAGAAATGCTCAATTAATTAATACAAGATTCTCTTGAGGAGCAGAGCTTACAAGGGGTAATTACAGCTGCTGGGAGGCAAGATATTTTATCTACAGCATTGGGAAAGCCCGAACATCCTGGTTATGTATGAGGATATCTGACGGGTGTATTGGTAAGAAAAGTGTTTTCATGTTCTTCTACTTATTCTATTTAGGGTGTTTATAAAAAATAGAATATTTGGAGGCTGAAGTTCATAATATTAATGTGAAAATGGGGGAATGATTAGAACATTGGTATAGTCTAGGTTTGCAGACATGCAAAGACAATTTCAGACTGCAGCTCCCACTCTTCCACCTCCCCCTACAGACCCCATTATCTATCCTCCACCTCTGCCAGTAGCTCCCACTTCCCCACCTCAGCCTGCGGACCCCATTTATTATCCTACTCCCCCGCCACATCATCCTACTTATTACGAGTTGTTTGTTGATGATTCTCAATATCATATAGTTGCATATGGGCTGGTATATTATATAGGAGATACATTTCATCATAAACATTTAGATTTAAAGCATTATATGGTCACTGTATAGGATATTATAGATAGATAATCTTGAGTACCATTACCTATAGATGAGGTGACGACAGTTGGACATAGTATCAACCATTTATTAATTTGGCCATCCAGACTTCTGAGACTCATTAACATAGAGGTATGTATGTTATATCTTCTATTTTATTTTTTTATTAAAGTTGTTTTAACTTCTGAAAACTAATATATTTTTCTATTTATTTTTACAGTAATACTTAAAATTTAAAGAAATATTGTATAGACAATAACAAAGAAAAATGGCTATGACATTAGATACAGATTCTAGTAGTCTTGAGAGATTGTCAAGATATTCAAATTTGTTGGGGGATCATTATGAGTTTCCAATGGAAGCTCATGTTTGTGTATGTGAAATAACTATGATGATTGTGAAAACTGATATCATGGATCTTGTTACTGGAGTTAAGTTGGACATCAACATGGTGTACTTTTTTCATGTAAGTCTTAACACCTTTTCACTGCGTTATATTTATTAAAAATGTATACTTATGTATGTTTTGTATTAGGTATCTTTATAACATGTGAGATAATAATGAGCAGATAGATGTATATGGATTCATGGACTCGCATTTGATTTCCCCTAAAGCACATGCATTGGATGAGGAAAAAAGAATTCTTTATATTGCTGAAATATTTTAACAGAATATAATCACACAGTGTTGGATGATGACTTTTTTTGAGAGTTATGAGACATATCTCTAGAAAATAATTCTTTATATTTTAACATAATAAACCAATAACCTTAAATTATCTTTTATCAGTGATCATTGTATGTTAGGTGTTTTTTTCCCAAAGGATAAAACACTATATTAGATATGATCTGTCCATGGCAATGTGCGGGAAAGTTTTATGAATATGTTGGAAAAGTAAGTTTCAATTTCTTAATAGTTGTATATATTATAACAAATTATAAATTTATTTTATTTGTATTATTTTTTAACAAGGGATAGGTCTACTTTCAAAAAAACACAAAGACAAGGAGTTCCAAGATCAAATATGTAGAAGTAAAGGTTAATATCCATTTTTAATTTTTAATTTTTGATGTATTACATAAAAAAATATGTTTAATTTATACTCATTCAAACAGAATTATCATGAACAACAAGGCGTTGTCTAATTCAGATATTATATGTTAAGATTTATTTATGAAATAATTACAACTGGAACACTTCTGAACTTTTACATGGTAAGATTTCCTTTTAAACATTTACATTGTAATATTTCCTTTTAAACTTTCCCATAATATTTCATTTGATTTATTCATTACACTTGTTAAATACTATCCTTTTAATTTGTTTCTATTTGATGACCCTCAACCCTATAGTGCTCAAGAGGTCAAACACTTACGAGTAGAATAGTCAAATTATTTTAGAGGTTTTATTAGATTTTAGTTTGTTTGTAGTGTAAAATTTAATTTTGAATATTGTCATTATAATTGTGTATTTGGTAGTCGTTTAGGTTGGATTTAGGTTTTTTTGTGGACATTTTAAGTTATTAATGTTATATATGTGCCTGTTTAATTTTTCACTACTTCTTGTTTTGGTCTAGTTCTGATGGTTTTTCTTGTATGGATTCTAGTTTGGGGGTTTCTAGTGGTGTAGGGAGGTGTATAGTGGGGTGGGGGTTTCTAGGGATGTGGGAGGGATTTCTAGTTTAGTGGGGGTGTCCAGGAGGGTGGGAGGGCTCTCCAGGGTGTGTCCAGGGGTGTAGGGGGTGCCTAGTGGGGTCAGGAGGTTTTCTAGGGGTGTGGGAGGGTTGTGTAGTGGGGTGGGGGTGTCTAGGGTGTCAATGAGGGTGGATGCAGTCCAGGGGGTGTCTAGGGGTGTGGGGGTTTCTAGGGGTGTGGGAGGGATACCCAGGGGTGTGGTGGGTGTCCAGGGTTTCCATGGGGGTGGGGGTGTCCAGGAGGGTGGGAGGGCTGTCCAGGGGTTGGGGGTTGTCTAGCAGGGTGGGGGTGTTCAGCGTTGTGGGTAGGCTGTTTACTGGGGTGGGGGTTTCAGGGGTGTGGTAGGGCATTCCAGGGGGTGGGGGAGGGATATCCAGAAGTGTGGGGGTGTCCGGGAGGGAAGGAGGACTGTCCAGGGGTGTCCAGGGGTGTGGGGGGTTCCTACTGGGGTCAGGGGGATTTCCAGGGGTGTGGGAGGGCTGTCCAGGGGGTGTCCAGGGGTGTGGGGGGGTTCCAGTGGGGTCATGGGGATTTCCAGGGGTGTGGGAGGGATGTCCAGGGGGTGTGGGGTGTCCAGGGGGTCCATGAGGGTGGGGGCAGTCCAGGGGGTGTCTAGGGTTGTGGGAGGGGGGGTTCTAGGGTGTGGGAGGGCTGTCCAGGGGTGTGGGGGTGTCCAGGGTGTCCATGGGGGTGGGGGTGTCTAGGAGGGTGGGAGGGTTGTTCAGGGGGTGGGGGATGTCCAGGGGTGTGGGGTCTGTCCAGGAGGGTGGGGTGTTGAGGGTTATGGGCAGGCTGTTTAGTGGGGTGGCGGGGTTTCCATGGTGTGGGAGGGTTGTCTAGGGGGTGTGGGGGAGTCATGGGTGTCCATGAGGGTGGGGGTAGTCCAGGGGGTGTCCATGGGTGTGGGGGTTTCTAGGGGTGAGGGAGGGATTTCCAAGGGTGTGTGGGGGTTTCCAAGGTGTCCATGAGGGTGGGTGTGTCCAAAAGGGTGGGAGGGCTTTCCAGGGGTGGGGGTTGTCCAGGGGTGGGGGTTGTCCAGGAGGGTGGGGGTGTCCAGGGTTGTGGGCATGCTGTTTAGTGGGGTGGGGGGTTTCCAGGGGTGTGGGAGGGCTGTCCAGGGGGGTGGGTAGGGCTGTCCAGTGGGGTGCGGGTGTCCAGGAGGGTGGGAAGGCTATACAGGGGTGTGGGGGTGCTTAATGGGCTCAAGGGGCTTTCAAGGGGTATGGGATGGTTGTCTAGGGGGTGGGGTGTCCAAGGTTTCCATGGGGTTGGGGGCATTCTAGGGGTGTCCAGGGGTGTGGGGGTTTCTAGGGGTGTGGGATGGCTGTCCAGGAGTTTGGGGAGGGCTGTCCAATGGGGTAGGGACTTTCTATGGGTGTGGGAGGGCTTTCTAGTGGGGTGGGGTTTCCATGAGTGTGGAGGGCAATTCATGGTGTGTCCATGGGTGTGGGGGTTTCTAGGGGTGTGGGAGGGCAGTCTAGGGGTGTGGGGGTTTCCAGGGTGTCCAGGGTGTCCATTGGGGTGGGGGTGTCTAGGAGGGTGGGAGGGATGTCGAGGGGGTGGGGGCTATCTAGGAGGGTGGGGGTATCCAGGGTTGTGGGAAGGCTTTTTAGTGGGATGGAGGGTTTCCAGGGGTGTGGGAGGGCTGTCCAGGGGGTGGGGAGGGATGTCCAGTGGGGTGGGGGGTTTTGTTCTGTTTTTTGTACTGTTTCAAGTAAACTTTTGGCTGGGCATAATTGTGGGTGGTGTCTAGGGGTGTGGGGGCTGTCTAGGAGGGTGGGGGCAGTCCACGGGTGTGAGGGGTGTCCAGTGGGGTGGGGGTTTCCAGGGGTGTGGGGGGGTTGTCAAGTGGAGTGGGGGGTTTTGGTCTGTTTTTGTTCTTTTTCAAGTATTCTTTTGGCTAGGTAGAATTTTGGTTGAATGGTTTAATTAAAAAAATTGGTTTTTACATTGGTTATTTTATAACCGACATAAAAAATGCTCTGGGATTGGTTTTTATGTCGGTTATGAAATAACCAATGTAATAAATGGAAAGGAATAGTTTTTTACATCAGTTATAAAATAACTGATGTAGTAGATGTGTTCTCACATCGGTTATTATTTAACCGATGTGGAAAACCTCTTGGCAGACTTCTTTATCACATCGGTTATGCAAATAACCGATGTGATAAATGCCTTAGAGGTGTGATTTAGGACGTCAGTTATATAATAACCGATGTGATAAAGTATATTCAATGTCGGTTTTTAAATAACCGATATAATACATTGGACGTATCATTCCTCTTCAATGACCAATCCAAACTCGTGATGCATGAATGATATTCATGGTATTTAATTTTAATGTTACGTGATAATGCATGAATGATATTCATGGTATTTAATTTTAAATAAATTATGTTATGAACCTATTTATGTTTAAAGGATGTATATACTAAATCTATAAAATTTTATATCATGGATAATTATTAATTCATGGTATTTAATTTTAAAATTCAAATTATTTGAACCAAGTGAATTTGATTTGAAAGTTATTAAACTCGTAAGCATTTATCATCCAAATTGTCTTCTTTGGGACATATGTTATGCTATACACCTATCTTATTTTATGAGGTGTATCTACTTACCCTTTTATATTTTTTGTCCTGAATATATTTATATACATTGTATTAAAAGTTTCATTTTAATTTATTTCTTTTATGATGATCATTAATAAAAAGTTACCAAAGTTATAAGGGTTTTACATTACAATCTCATTTTTAGTAGGATTTTTTATTCTTAAATTTTCGATGATGAAATAATATGATCTATATTTCATAAATTTTATGTATTTTATTATAATATAATAATTTCTATAGGTCACATATTTTCCATTAATTTTTATCTCTTTAAGTACTCAAAATACTGAAAGAATCTTTTTAAGTAAAATTGACTTTATTTTAATCTTTGGTTAGAAATATTTTTCTTACATTCCCAAATTTTAATTAAAAAAATTTCAAAAATTTTATTAAAATTCCCTAATGATTGAATAAATTAATTTTTACCCATTATTTAATTTCTATAAAAAAATATAAAAGGAATCTTTTTTTCATATTCCAATTGAGTAGCTTTTGACTTTTTATCGAGAATGTTAAAGGAATTTTTGTTTTAACATTCAACGCATGAATGGATTTTCCTACCATCATAACTAATATTTTCTTTGAATCTTACGTAACAATTTCCATTGTTATTTTCAAATAAAATAGTTTCCCTAATATTTTTTAAATATTTATATTTTAAATAAGTGATTTTAAATTTAAAATGTTATTTTAATTTATAAATATTTCAATGATATTGTAAACATATTTTCATCCATAACAACATCTATTGATGTTTCTTATTATTTGATGAGGATGAAAACCAATGTTACTATATTTATTCTTTCTCTAGATGGTTTATGATTATGATTCTGAAATATTGATAAAATCCATTTTCTTTTCCATGGGTTATGATTTGATTTAATGACAAATATTTTCATGATCTTGTGTCATATATATAAATAGATTATGATTATGTGATAGGTGTGTCTCTTATAGACCTATAATGCATTGGGTAAATATTAGTGTTTTATGTGCTCAAAAGCTGCATGGGATGTAATTGCAATCTAAAAATAGGGTACACTAGAGGTTATCCCAAGCCCAAAAGATTATATACAATAGGTTATCCTAATATCAGGATATTATACATAGGTGGTTATACCAAGCCTAGAAGATCATATACAATAGGTTATCCCAATCCTAAGATATTATACATAATAATTTATCCCAATATCGAAGTAAGTACATGGGTGGTTAGCCTAATACTAACATATAATTATTGTCTTGGGGGTATTATTGACATAATATTTTTATTATTATGGTTATTCCACTTTTTTATGACAAAATCTTATGAAAATTTTATGATCTCATGGATTATGTTATTTCATTCCTTTATTATTCATGTATTATATATTGCCAAGATTTATTTCATTCCTCAATAATTTTTGAATTTTTTAGCATAAATTTCAAATGTTAAATTCATGTTATCATAACTATATTCTCTTTATATTCATATATATTGTCATTGATTGATATCTCCCTTTTTTAACCCTACAACGAATCTGAGCACACTTTTTCTTATGTTTTATTTTCTTCATGATATAAAGAAAGGTTTTAAGTATGATATGTATAATAAGAGTTCTAGTTGTGAAGAACAAAGTGTGAGATGATATAAATCCTTTATGTACCAGTTTTTTTTATGTATATATGTTTACAAACACACTAAAACTTTAATGTTATGGAATGGATCATAATTATATGTAATGAATATTCATATAAAATTATGTAATATTTATTTATTAAAAGTGTGGGTTGTTATATCGGTGCTCAAAGATGGCATAGTGCGGGATCATTATCAATAGGTTTATTTACACAACCATGAAAATGCAATGGAGGATTGGTTTATTTATATCTCTATAAAAGATAATAGGTGGAAATTTGTTTTTGGATCATTGTTAAAATCAAAGGACTAAAAAAAACCTCTCATATCGAGGGGAGGAGACGTAGAAGATCACATCGACCTGTTATCTAAATCCATTATAAATTTTTGTTTTTCTGTTATTTTAATTTCATAATTACATCGTCTGATCTTGATACACATAAATTGAATAAATATAATATATATTATTTTAATTTTTCTTAATTTATTAATTAACATAGATAATATATTTTATAAAATAGGTTGAATTTATCATTTTATTGCTTCTTCGTGTCAAATATTTTTTTAGAATTTTACCATTGAATTTATTATTTTGGATTTTAAAAGGAAATCTCTGCCCCCACCCTAATGTTTCCATAATATCTTAAACCAATACTTATAACATACTATTACTTAATTATTAATAATTATTTATTAAAATAACTATTCTGGGTGATGACTGTTTCATTTTTTAGGTATGTTTTGATTCAGCTGTTATGGTCCATTTATCTTGATCATCAATGCATTATATATATAATTTTTATCATGATATAAATATAATATATAACTATTTTATACATATTTAAAATCATTCATAAATATATGAGATATAAAATCGAATTACATCATTCATAGAGATGGTAGTCTGTACATATGCACGAATGTTGTTTTCATTTTATAAAGAAAATAAGTAAAGAAATATAAATAATATTTTTTATTAAATTATCATAACTACATCATATATATCATATATATTTATTTAATCCATCTATGTGAGTTGGTGATGGAAAATTAATCACATCGCTATGTGGAAGTGGTTGTCCAACCTTATGCATAAGTGATACTTTCAATTTCTATTGAATATAATGGAGGTGAAAATGGTCATTCTATCATAATAATAATATATAATTGTATTAATGATACTATATTAATCATGTTATTATGGATACATAGTTTTAGAGAATTTGGAAGAAGAAATAAAATTGAAAGAGATTTGCTAAGATTTATACCTCATCTTTGAGATATCTCCATTGTATTACACCTTAATGCTTGAAATATTAGACTTAGGAGAAGAGAATGGGATATAAGATTAAGTTAAGTAATATAGTAAGGTTTTAGGGTAGGTTTTTTCTTATCTATACTGGTAGGAATTTGTGAATAAGGTGAAAGAGGGTGTGTCCTTTTTTAAGTGAGGGAGAGGACACGCATAGAATTACTTAAAAGATTTAAATAATAGATGGGTACCTACATGTGAAAGTGGAACCCAAAGACTAAGGATTAAAATATAATATAATATAGGGTTTAAATGTATTTAAACAATAAAAACTGTAAAACTTTATGTGGCATTATTACCCTTATATCTTCCTCAGAAATTCTGTTTTAACTCTAACCATAGTAACAAATTTTTACTATTTTTATAACTCATTATGAAAAACTAAAAGTGGAGACCTTAAAAATATTTTAAATAATGATTAAAAATATTTAATCCATTTTATTAATTTCATTTTATATGATTTTTATAAATTAAATTTTAAATAAGAACACAAAACACAATGAAAACCCATTTTTAGAATAATGTATTTTTAAGCATATAACTAAATTGACATTCATTCCTTATATAGTAAAAATGATCAAATTAATTTTAAAATATTTCATTAAATTTATAATATATAATTTTCATTAAAACCATTAATAAATAATAATTTATTTAATTTATTAAGATAAAAACACTTTTCACATATAAAAAACAATTTTTTGAAAAAATATAACTTTTTTACCTTTAACTGATTTCATCTTCATTCATAACCATTAGATAAGTAATGTAAGGATTATTATTAGTTTTCTTATTTAAGTTATCAATATATTTTAATGAAATCATTTTTCAATAGTACTCAATAAACTTTGTTTAGATAAAAATACATAACACGTATGAAAATATATTTCTTTAAAAAATAGGTCTTTTAATCATTAAATGATTTTATTAAACTTGAGTCCTTATTAATAAATTCTTATCATCCTAAATTATTATGAATATATCTAATAATTTGGTTAATAATATTTATACCTATCAATCCAATGGCTATGTTATAAAGGTATACTGTATCATAGTTCATTTAGACTTCGGGTTTTGTGTAAGGAAGGTTATTGAATGCCTCAAGTTTATTCCAAAGTAATTACATATAAAATCATGGGTTGTTACATTCTACCCAACATTAAATTAATTTTTCCCAAAAAATAATGTCACTTTTTTTAAAACAAATGATTATATCTCTACTTCATCACATCCTCAGGTTCCCATATAACTTCCTCGAATTTCTAAACTTTAACCAGGTGAGTAGTCTTGTTTTGTAGTAGTTTATCTCTATAATATAAGATTATATTGTTTTTATTAGTAGTAGAGTTCATTCTCTAGTGGTAAAACCTTTTATATCAATACATTTTATCATGTATTTACTTCCTCAAAATTGATATACGGAACACATTATAAACTTAAGAGACGTTCAGTGGAAGCACCAATCTATAAGAAACTATCACGATCTAATACAGAATCCAAAAAGGACTAATATATATGTGGCTCAATATTATATTATTTCTAAATATCATTACCTTATTCCATGGTCTAATTTCTAATAATACCTCCTCTCCATATTTTAATTCCAAATAATTCTAAAAAAATTTAGTAATACTATTTTATCGACTCTAGGCTGCCTTGATGTGTTATTGAATAGCTCTAACAATATCTTTAATTTCCTCAACTAACTCAAGTACTAATATATTTTTATCCTCAAGTCTATCCCATAAATTTAGAGTTATAAACTTCTTTATGTGTATGTATTTATAAGGATCCATCTTAATTATCTAGTGAACGTCGTTTTTATAAGATAATTTCATATGAGAAATGTGTTGATACCAAAAAAACAATAATATCTTGATAAAAGGATATTTGAATATCCTATAAGGTTGAAATGGATCTCTTAGACTGGCCATCTATGTGATTATGATAGGAAGTACTGAAATACAAATCTGTATCAATATCTTGTTTAAGAATTCATTAGAACATCGAGGTAAACATGAGATCTAGATCAAATACAATAAAATGTGGTACCTCAAGAATTATTACGACTTCATTAATTTACATCTTGGAGAGTTTATAAAGAGATAAATATTATTTTCCCATAATTAAGTATTCTTACTTTGTAAGGTGATAAACTATTACCCAAATAGCATTATGGTCATTAGATGTATTGTGGAATCTAAGGATGAAATACATGGTGATGTTTTACCATTTACATTATGGTATAGTTAATGGTTATAACATACGATTATACTACTTTAAATTGTCTATAACTTCTTAAAATACCTATCACTGAGATATATACTCTAAAATATCTATCTTATAGTTATACCTCTATGAATACTCTTTTAGATCTCTATATATCTTAATACTTCTTGGATGAATGGAGAATGATGTCTATGATATTCTTCTAAGTGATCCTTTTTTAAATCTTGTGTTTATGGGGGTATATACTTGGTTCTTGAACCATATAATTCAATCACAAACAAGGATAAACTAGAGATAAATTTTAACAACTTTTTTAAATCTACATCTTCCTTTGGTTCCCCTTTAATATTTATATGGACAGATGGATAGAAATTCAATTGAGAAAGATAATATTTCTCCCCTTACTTCAAGATTACAAAGTCCATCATTTGAAAATCCAGAAATATTGGATATTTTATGATCCTCTCCATAGATAATCTATCATGATGTTTTTGAATGAAAGCATCAAATAACTAATTCATTTTCTTGAGGTGGTAATATATTGAGAAATTATAATCTTTAATCAGGTCCAACCAACTTCTTTAGCACATATTCAACTCTTTAAGGGTGAATATATACTTTAAAATTTTATTATCAGTATATATAAAACACATTATCTATAAATATAATGCCTCCAAATAATTAATGAAAAAAATACCATAGATAAATATAAATCATGAGTTGGGTAAATTTTCTCATGAACCAATAATTTTTGTGAGGTATGATCTATCATCGTGTCATTCTGAATAAGAAATCATTCTATCCCATTCTTCTATAAACCAAAAACTTGTATCCACTATAGGTTTGTGTGATTATAGGTGCACTGACTGACCTTCTCTTCAATGCCTTGAAAGTTTTATTCAAATTCATCATCCCAAAATAAACTTTACTCCCTTAGGAGTTAACTTAGTGAGTGTATTATGTTATCATGAGAAATATTTCAAAAATCATCAATAATATCCATCCAAACCAAGAAAAATATGTATATAAATGATAATGGTTGGTCTTGTCTAGTGTTAAATAACTTCTTTATTTTATGGATCCATCGATATACCCTCAAATTAGATTATATAACCAAAAAATGAAAATTTTTGTAGCCAAAATTTACACTTGATAATTTTTTCATATAGATTATCTTTCCTTAGGATCTTCAGTGTAATTCTCATGTGATCTTAACTCTCTTTATTATTCCTATATTATATAAGAATATCATCTATAAGTACATCCAAAAACTAATCATGGTAATCTATAAAGACTCTATTAATTAAATTAATGATGATATTAGGTGAATTAGAAATACCAAATGGCTTCATTATAAATTTATAGTATTTATACCTTGAATGGAAGGCTACCTTAGATATGTCATCACTTTTGACCCTCAACTGATAGTATATATATCAAATATTAATCTTGTAAAAATATTTATCTCCCCATAATTGAATGAACATATCATCAATATGTGGTATAAGATACTTATTCTTGATTGTGGTCTTATTAAGTTACCAATAATCAATACAGAGTCACACTGAACAATATTTCTTCTTAAAAAAAGAAAAAGTACACCACATGGTGATGCACTTGTTTGAATTAATCCCATATTAAGATTCTCCTGGAGTTTCTGATTCAATTCCTACAACTCAATCGAGGCCATTCTATATGGATTCTTTAAAATGGGTGTATCACTATGTAGATTTATATTGAAAACTCAACTTCATTATTCTGAGTAAGATAAGAAAACTCTTCTGAAAATACATAAATAAAACTCTCATACAATAAGAATATATTTTATGTTGAGTTTCTCCCTAAACATATGAGAAAAATACCTCTCATGAATAGGAATTATGTATCATAAAATATAATTAATTTCCATTATAATCTCATATTCATCCTCAAACTAATAAATAATCATAGGTTGGTTCATAATATCAAATGTAACTTCCCTTCCATGGAAATTGATATGGGATACATATAAATAAAGTCAATCCATGTCAAAAATTGTATCAAATTCAACTAGAGTGAGAATAATAATATTTTCAAGAAGTGTGTTTCTACAAACATCAATTGAATAAGAATCATAGAATTGATATTTAATTATCATACCATTGGTATTTTTCAATTCCAATTCAAAATCCAATCATTGAGGTTTTAATTTGATACCCTTAGTAAATTATTTGGATATAAAAGAGTGGACATAACCAAAATCAAATAATACATTATCATTTTTGAGATTGGATAGTAAGTGCACCTTTCATCATAATTTTATAATAACCCACATCATCAATAGTGATCACATGAGATTTCTATTTATCTCTAGGATTAATAGCTTCCTAACATCTATTGTCATCATTATTACTCCTAATCAAGTACTAGTTTGAAAATTTTCCATACTCATTTCATTTGAAATACCAAATTTTGGTTGGTGCATTCTATGAATATTTATCTTCATTCACATAATAATCGAAATTATTCCCATAAATTCAACATTTTATTGCCTGATGACCATACTTTACACACATAAGGAATTTACTAGACTAATTAAGAAAATTTCATCTATTTTTCATTCCATGGTTCTGGAATAAATGAAGACATGTATTATTCCCTCTATGGTTTTTATTATTAGAATTTACATTATATTACATTTTTTTCTTATAAAAAAATTATAATTATGGGTGACTCAGATCTCCGTTTCTACCTTTAGAGCACATCTAATGATTTATTTATAGCTAAAAAAGTCTCTTATGGATAACACCCTTTAGAGACTTTTTTTAAGCCACCAAATAATTTACCAATCTTCATTTTTTGTTGGACAATAATAGCATAAGAATACCTTGTAAATCTTGTAAAATTTTCCACATAGGTGCTAATGAATTCATCAACCTTTAATTTTTTATCAAGGAATTCCTTCTTCATTTTCATATGTATAATAAATGAAAATTACTTGTAAAAAATAACCTTATAAACTCATCCCACTCTATAGATTCAATTTAATCTTGTTTCCTCATGATATTGATAATCTTAAACCATTCATCTACCTCACCTACTAAAGGATAAATAGAAAAACTAAATTTTTCATGCTCTAAACACTAGGGAGCATAAAATATATTTTTAGGGGTACTAATACATTGTTTATAAATTAGTGGATCATTGTAAGAACTAAAATAATTTTGATGTATCCACATGATGGACTAAATGGAATGTCTTCCCCACCTTTTATCATTTTAAATATCTATGTGATTTATGGATTTATAAATTTGTGTAAGCATAGAAAAAACATTTTTTATTCCATATCCCATAATATTCTTTTTATTAGGTATAAAATCATTTTATTTTCCATCAGATTTATCATTAACTTGGTTTATTTTGGTTAAATCCATTGATTATAACCAAAAACCATAGTTTGAGAAGAAATAATCACAATGAGAACCCATATAATCATGAAAATTGTTTATAGGAAGTCTAAAACATGACACCTTATGTTCAATCTATGAAATCATGGTTTAACCTGGGTTATCCATGGTTATTATCTTTTGTAATTTTTAATAAAGAATATATTAATTAATACAAGCATATTACCTAGGAGTGTCTACCCAATCATGAAGTCTTAGGCCCAATCCTCATACACCGGTGAAGATCACGTTAATACCAGATCCACCCCTTTCAGAACTATTTATCCTAGATAAATTTTTTTCCGAGCCACATCCACAATCCAATATATATAGAGGGATATATTATCTAGGAAAACCGCACTCCTTTACCATAACTTATGATATTATCCAATTATTTTATGAAGGTCCAAAATTCTATAAATGGAATTTATTTTTATTATATATATGCATGTAACACACAAAAAAGATTACAACATTAATGATTTATTTTATTAATTGAGAAAATTAAATTTATTGAACAAAAATAGTCATTATAATTGAAAAATTATAATGGATTAATAAATTGAGAAAAAATAAAATTGTAAGAATAGTAAAATTGGGATCATTTTGATCCCCAAGAATCATCACATCCCTGAAAAAAAATCTATAAAAATAATACCAAACATTATTAATCCAATCAAAATTTAATAAATATATAACCTTGAGTGTAATTGGAGAAAATGATTAATGATGTAATTATGAAGTATTTTATTTTAGTTAATATGACCATTAGAATATTGATATGATTTTTGGGATAAATAATTTACTATTAAGAATAGTGACTTAATTGTTAAGAATCTTGACCATTGGTCAATATGACAATTAGAAAAAAAATGAGCCTTGAAGATTATGACTATTGGTAGTAATGTTAATGTTATAATGAGTATATAAATGGTAACAGAAAAATATAATTGATGCAGAAAGGAGAAACAATGGCCTCAACTAGAAGGATCATTCCCTTTGATGTTCATTTATCAGAACTTGTAAGGGAGGTAGCATCACTGGGGTTCTCCCTTTAACAATTCCAATTATAGACTAAATATGTAAGGACTTATAAAAATAGACTATTCAAGAATTTCATATCTATTGAGATCACCATTAATAAATGTTAGTTGATCCATCCAATGAAAGTTCCACCATACCGCTCCATATAATTAGGGCGCATGCCGAAGTAATAAGGGGTTATGTATCTTGAACTTGTTAATATAAATGTGTAATTTTATTTTTGGAAATGAAAAAGTGGTTTCTTAAATCTTTTTTATTATTGTTTTATTTAGTAAAATACACATGAATGTGAGATCAATAGGATAAATTAATTTTTGGAAACAAATAAAACATAATTGTATTTTTAAAAATATAAAAACTTTTATAATAATTTTAGGTATTTTAAATAAAATTTATGCTCATGAAATAGTATAATAAAAAATTATTTATTTAAATACAAATGATAATATAATTTATAATGTTGTAAGTAATTTTTGTAACTGCTAGAAAGTTGATTGTGTCATAAAAAAATATTTTTCAGTAAATAAGGATTTTTATTTAGAATTTAAAATTATCATATTTAGAGAACTATTTTAGTAAAATAAAAATTATATTTTAAGTTATTATATAAAAAATATAGGTTCGGGTAATGCTTTCATAATTTTCTAAAATAATTTAATTTTCATTGAATAGTAAAAAAACATTTTCTTTTTTCCAGTATCTTTTATAAATTCATAAATAATTTATAATGATTTCATTACTAATAAAACCAAAGTTGTGAAAACAATAAAGTTATTTTATTAATATATTTCTAAACAGGTTGAGGGTTTATCCCTCATTTATTAAAATAATAAAGGAAAACCCCTTTTGAACTAGGTTGAGTTGGAACCCAATACATGGCTCGTAGGACCAAAGTCACAAAGTTATATGAAATACATGAACTGAAGGCCAAAACATGGTTCAAATAAACTACATATTCATAATCCCAGATAACTCCTCTCTTATAAGAGTTGACCTGAAGGCCCAAGAGGTAGCAAGATTAATGAATTACAATGAATTTCAAAACCTATAAATAACATTAAAAATTTTAAAATTGAAATTAAGTTTTTCAATGTATTTTTTGGGAAAAATTATTTTCTCATTTAAAAAGTAATATAAAATATTGAATTTTGGTTCTAAAACTCAAAAATATAAAAAAAATACCTTCTTTATTTCATAAATCATGAGTTAAAATAATGGTTAAGCCAATGGTTTTTCATTTTTTGTAGCCTAGATTTCCAAGGCCTATATTTAAAAATTAATAAAAAAATCCCCCACATTTTCTATAAATACCCACCTATCCACCCCATTTAATTCACTCCCAGTCAATTAATCACAAATTCTACCCTCATTTTCTCTCTCTAAATAATTACCAAGGAGTTTTTAAGGTTCCAAGGAACTCTCCTCATGCTTTAAGATGTTATATCTCAAGGTAAGGTCTTCTCTTTGTCTCCCTTTACCTCCTCCAAATCAATATATTTCTATTTTATGATGGCCTTTTTAAGGGTTAGCAGGAAACCATACATTTCAAAACTTCACATTTCAAAAGTTTAAAAGTTTCACCAGTCCACAAATTGAAATTTCAAAAAACATTCAAGAAAAAACCATCATCACGCCACTTGAGTTTCGAGTCTTGCGCCTGCCTCAAGTCTAACACTTATCACCTCAAAATTCATTTCCTTATGCCTCCCACAGCATCACCACGCTGGAGAGACCTACCGAAAGCCACATCGCCACTTTCACCAACATAATGATGTCGATCACTCCAAACTTCACTGTCATCACCATCTCCTGACTTCAAGCCACACATCACTGAACGCTAATCCATTTTCCAAGAAACACTCGTCCCATCCCCGAAAAATTAGTCATTCAACATAAAAAATTCACTTTCTGAAAGAACAACAATTCCAATCCATCGTCACTGTTGAGGAAGCCATCTCTGTTTCCATCGTCACATAGAACCTCATCATCTTCGCCATTTTCATAGACATCGCACCACCAAGATTGATTCCACCAACAACACAGTCATCCTACCATCTTGACACCATTGTCTTTATCATCCTCGAATCATCACCGGCATGGAGGACAACCTCGACCACCTACATCCACCACTAATAGACAACAACTGAAAAAAAATGTCTGCCATCGAAAGAAATCTAGAAAAGGAAAGAACAGAATCAGGAATGAAACCCGAAAGGGGCCTGGGAAAAGAGAACACTGGGGATAAAACTTTGAACGAACCTGAGGATGAAACCCAAAGGGGAAGAAAAAATACCACCATACTGATTTCCCAAAACCTTATAATATCCATATCTTCGTATCCGACCTAGATTGGAGCAATGGAATCCGAGGTCAGAGTTTGGTTGAGGCGGAAGGGGTAGAAGATAACCCAGAAAAAAGATACGACACCAGAAGCTCCTTGAAGCCCATCTTCCAACGAACCATAAAACCCAAAGCCTCTTGGTTACCACCATTCTAGATCCAACTAGTAGGGGAATAGAGATATCTGAGGCCAGAGCAGGGTTAGGGCGTCTGAGGGAACCTAGAGCACTAGTGCCAGAAGGGATAAAACAAAGAAAAGATCTTCGAACAGCAACCCTAGAAGAGAATGAGGGGTGAATACTAGGGGAGAGAAAGGGGAGTCTATAGAGGAAGAGAAACCCTAGGCAAAGGAAACCCTAGGTGATGGAGATGAAGGCACGAGAGCACTAAAGGCCATGGGAGAACGACACCATTCTTCCTCTCCCTTTTATCCTTGTACTTCCTTTATATTTATTCTTATAATTTAAAAGTTATTATTTTATAATGAACTTTATATAAGTCCATTACTATCCTAATGTTCTTAAATCAATTAGATACTTTCATTCTCTCTCACTATGCCCATTCCATAAACCACTTTGTATACCCGTCATGTTATTAAAATCATACTTTTATTTTCCATGCCTCTATTTTTATTATATGAATATAGAACTCTATTTTTATTAAATGTTATTAATATATATGTAATTATACTTTATTTATTTTGAATTACCATGTATTAAACTCATATTCCTTTATCATGGGTTAAAAATGATGAAATTCTAAAGTCTTTAAACACCTATGTACTCAATGGTTTTATATGAAACATGTTCTTTATTCTCTATGGGTTATTGATGAAATTATTTATGATCTATGTGCCACACATAAATTAATACATAACAAGGGTGGTCCCTGATATATATTTAATGCATTATTTAAATAATTAACCTCTTTAGATGATATTTTTTTGATTCTATAGTGAATATCCTAGGAAATATGTTTTATGAAACCTCGGTATTATACCTTGGTTAAATTATTATGAATGTCTCATTTACAGGTTGTATTCATATTTCCACATTATTTATAATATAAATATTATTTTCTTATAATGTTATACCTCATTTTTTACCAATTATGATCACTCGGGTTCTATTTCCTCTATTTACCACTTACAGAGATTTATGCTCACCCTTTTCTATTGATGTATATCCTCATAAAATCACTTTTCATGAAGTGAACTTTGATGGAATAATAAATGATTACTTCAAGTAGATTTAATTTATTTTATATATATGTTTTCCATATGTACTTCATGTATTATGAACCTAATTTCCAAGACACTAAACCTCAAAAGGACCTTCGAATTTATTAATGTAATATTTTGTTAAATAATTATATAAAAAATAATATATTAAAATAGTGGGTCTTCATAGTTGGTATCAAAGTAAAGGTTTAGTTATTTGTGGAAATTATAACTAGAAACATTAGTATAAACCTTAGGGATATGTCTAAATATATGAAAACATCCTAAAGTTTTTGTGAAGTATAAATTGAGTGGTTTCTAAGCAACAAAATACATCTCTGGGTACTATGAGTAAATGTAACTCTGGAATAGTTTTACCTAAGAGTAATAACCTCAAAAAGAGTAGTTTGGTTATTAACTTGATATTCACCTAATGAATGATAAAATTTCCTTATTGTGCACTAATTTTGAAATTCCTGGTGTATATTCTTTTCTTAGTTACATGATTTTTACAAACCATTATGAAGGATATATTTATAATGTAATTTTTTTAAGATCAAAGTATAACATCTTTGAAACATGTGGTTAGAAAAATTTTAGGATTAATATTTCCTTTAGAATTTTCATTATAAGATTTAAAATAGTAAAAAATTCCTTAATTAGGTTTTATTATTCTATAAAAATGATGGGAAATAGAAGGATTTGTGAAAATATTGAATGAAAAAAGACAATACAATGATAGGCTTCCCAATTTGGGGGATATGGAGGTGAAAACATCAGGATGATGATAAATTGGATGTCTCTAGTTATGGATAAAAACTTAAACCATGGGGATCGTCTCAATTATCTAAAGATGGAAAAACAAGTTGTTTAATCATTTATAAATCAATAACCACTTATTTTTAGTGGAGCTTATAATCTATTTATTACAAAATAATAGACCAATACTATAGAAAATATATTTTATATACTTTGTTGTTATGATAAATAAAATAGAAAAGATGTTCAATAGTAGACACTGGTCAAGAACAAAAATCCTAAGGATGATGTTGAAGCCATAGACTAGGAAGACTTCAAAAAGGTCCCTTTCAACAAGTATTTTCCTTACACCCTCTGAACCCGAATGGAGCGGGAATTCCTTGAGTGAAAGTATAAATTAAACGAATCAATGGGTAATTATGAGATGAAATAAACATGGATTACATGGTACTCTTCAATATTTTTCAACAATTCTGATGGGTAGATCAATCAATTTTGTGGTGTAATGAGACCCCATCTATAGAAAACATTAGAAATATGAGACTTTAGGAGTTATGAAGAGATAGTACAATGTGATCTCAAAATTGAGATAGAGTTTAGATATTCCTAGTGAACTCATGAAAAAAATATAAATAAGAGAAGGATGAAGTAAAAAATTTTAAAAAATTCATACCATGAAACAGAAGGGAAAAAAGTATACCATTCCATGTGAACCAGATGTGGAAAACAGAACTCTAGGAATTTTCTTCATGGAAGTATAAAGTGATACAAGTGTAGTAGAGATGGTCAAATGGCTCAAAATATTTTTATATAGGAAAAGCCTCAACATATTAATTCCAAAGGAAAAAAGAAATATTGTACAACTTCAATGATTCTAGTTTTGGGAGTATGGACATTTCACTAATCAAAGTCCAATCAGAAGATAATTAAGGGAATCCACCATCAACCCTAGTAATGGATAAGAGAGAAAGGTCATTATTTTTCAATCACAATTACTAAAGTTGAGGTTCAAAGTGATTTTTTGGTAGGTATAATCATCATACACTCCAAGATAGAAATTAAATTTTTTTTATTCGTGTTCTATTTATTCTTTTATTTCATTTGATTTTGAAAAAAAATCAAGTTAAACCCTGAACTGATATTGCTAGAGTTATTAGTTAAAACTCCTAGAGGGACTATTTGAGAATCAAATATATTTAAGGATTACCATATTAACATTAGTGATTACAATATCTCTACAAATGTAATGTTAATTCCAATTGTGGAATTTTATATAATACTTTGAATGGAGTGGTTGTCAAAATATAATTAGAAGAAAAGAAATTATAATTATCTTGAAGCGAAAACCTGTAATTATCTTAAAAGGGGAAATATATCAAACTAATTCTTTCCAAGAACCACCTCCTATTTCCTAATTTATAGAAATAGTTGGTGAATAAGAATAAGAAATATAAATTATAAATATAGGATATGTAACCACTATTCATGAATACATTGATGTATTTCTTAAAGACTTACCTGGACCTCCCCTATAAAGAGAGGTTGAGTTCTCAATTAAACTCATATCTATATCCAAGGTAATATCAAAGACCCCATATAGAATATAGTATATGGAGTTATAGTAATTATAGAAGAAACTTTAAGATATTTTGGAGAATTTTTTTATTTAACCAAGTATTTCTCTTTAAGGAGCAAGAGTTCTCTTTGTGAAGAGAAAGGATGGATTAATGCAGTTATGTATTGATTATATAGAACTTAATGGGATCAAAATAAATAATAAATAATCTTTTCCAAGTATTTATAATTTGTTTGATCAACTTCATGGGTCTCAATTCTTCTCCTAGATTTACCTTTGATCAATGTATCATCTACTGAGAGTGAATAAAAAAGATATCCCAAATACTACCTTCTAAACATGATATAGTCATTATTATTTATTTATTATGATTTTTTGATTGAATAGTTCTCCTTCCATATTTATAAATTTTACGAATAAAGTCTTTAGGGACTACCTTAATAAATTATTGGTGGTCTATATTAACAATATTTTGATATATTCAAAAATTCATGAAGAGCATGAGGATTATATAAGGATTATGTTAAAAACTCTAAGAAAATGGAATATTTTTGGTAAATTCAGAAAATGTGAGTTTTAGTTAAAAAAGGTCACTTTGTTAGGACAAGTTATGACTATTGATGAAATATTAGTAGATCTAGAAAAGAAAAAGGCCATAAAAGAGTGGTCATGTCCTATAATAGTAACTGAGATTCAAAGTTTTCTTGGTCTGGTATAATACTACATAAGGGTTAAGAAAACTATTTCATGTATTTATAATCCAAAAACCTAGCTAACTTGAATGGGAGTTGAGTTTATATTAACAAAGGATTGTGATGAGAATTTCTAATAACTAAAGAAGAGGTTGGTTAGTCATATTGTTCTAACTTTAAAATCTAATATAGGAGGATTTGTCATTTACAGTGATGAATCCTTAAATGGATTTGGATGTGTGCTGATGAAAAATGAAAAAATGATTCCCTACACATCATGATAGTTAAATCATCATGAACAGAATTATTCGACTGATTATTTGGTGTTAACTACATTTATCCTTTCATTACAAATATAGAGACACTATGTTTATGGGGAGAAGTGTGATATATACACTTTCCACTATATTCTGAAGTATATATTCATGCAAAAGGAACTGAACCTGAGAAAAAGGAGATAGTTAAAACTTATTAAGGACTATGACTTATCTATCCATTATTACCCTATAAAAGAAAAAAATCATTGATGATTTGAGTAGGAATGACCCTAGAGTTCTTTCAATTATGATGATTGAAGGAGGCCCATTGATTAAGGACCCAGTAAAGATGGACATGAAAGTTATAAGGGATGTGAGATCATTAATCATATCCTAAATTATTTATTAACCATCATTATTGGAGAAGATCAAGAAATCAAAAAAATCTTAAGTTATAATGAAAGATAGATTTTTTGAAAAATGGGAATATTTCTGAGTTCATTGTTGATCAATAGGGGTTATTGATGTTTGGTATAAGGCTATTTATCCTACATGATACAGATTTAACGAAATAATTGATGGATGAAGCTCACAACCCTAAATTCTCTATACATCTTGAAATAAACAAAATATATAGAGATCTGTGATATCATTATTGGTGGGATAACATGATAATGGATATTGTTTCCTAAACTATAAGATGTTTAGTATGTTATCATGTGAAGGCAGAATGATAACTATAAAAATGTGTTCTATAACTACTACCCATACCTGTATGGAAGTGGGACAACATCACTATGGGCTTATTTACTGGCCTTCTAAAGGCATCCAATAGAAGAAAATTTTTATTGAAAATCATTGATAGATTGAAAAATTATAACCATTTTATTTATATATGAGAATATTTCCCCTTTTATTTCCTTGATTGTATATATATTCAATATTTAGTGAGGATTTATGGGGCTCCACTATTAATTATATCACACCATGATCTGTCTTTTACTTCTAAGTTTTGGAGGATACTTTAAAATGATATGAATATTGAATAAACCATAGCACATCTTATCATCCTCAATTGATGGGTAGTTTGAAAGGACTATTAGATTATTAGAAGACATGTTACGGGCTAGCTCACTTGATTTTCAAGGGATTTGGGGTCAACATCATCTATTTATTTAATTCTCATATAATAATATTTTTCACTCAAACATTAAAATAGATCCTTATAAAGATCTCTATAGGAAGAAGTGTAGAACACCAACATTTTGGGATAAAGTTTTTGAAGTAAAACTATTAGGATGTGACATTTTGAAAGAAAATAAGGAGAAGATACAAGTAATCCTAAAAAATATTAAGGATTCTCATATTCGATAAAAATTTTATACAGGAAATCAAAGGAAGGACTTATAGTTTATTATCAAACATAATCTAATGCTAAAAATATCAGTATGGAAAGGATGATTAGGTTAAAAATAAGGGGAAACTATTTCCAATGTAAATTAGACCATCTAAGGTATAAGAGAATGTTGGAGTAGTTTCCTATCTAGAAAAACCACCTCCAAATATTTCCAAGATCCATGACGTTTTCCACATTGTAGGGTCCTAGAAACTCTACAAAGGGAAGGAAAATAATCCTACTGATTTGATGAATGAATAAGACACATTTTTGATTAAAAATTTGAGAAGAACATTAAAGACATCAAATTTGGAAAAGGACCAAAGAAGCTCACATACTAATTTTCAGGAATGGCATGGGTATGGTATTTCCCACGAACTGAACAGTGTGCGGACAGCCCAATAAATTCTGACATGCAAGGCGTTATCCATTAAACTAGGCAGTTCGTGGAATAAATGAAGAATTCCACCAATCCCCCATGAACTACATCATTGGAGGAATGGAGTTGGATAAATTCCACCTATGAACCACAACCCCACGAACTACGGTCCCACGAATTGTATCATTGGAGAAAACATGGCATAGTGGTATTCCCCCGCACACTGTCCCAACAAACTCATCTAGTAGAAAAGTAAATGATGGAGGCATCCCATGAACTACATCAATTGCAGGATCATGGTGGTGATTTCTGCCACCATGAACCACATCCTCGAAAATATTTGTTGACCAAGTCATCTGTGGGTCGGGCGGGTTCTCCATGGGATTCCACAAATGGTGTCATGTGACCCATAGATATAGCCTCCTCAACACTCTATAAAAGGACCCCTAGGGGAGATGAGAGGGGAGTCAAATTCTCGATTGGATTCTTGGGAGAGCTTGGATCTCATGGATGTAAGACTTTGAAGAAAAACGATCGATGAAGTATGAAACTATGAACAGTTTCCAATAGGTATAAACCCACTTCGTACCATGAAAGGAAGGGAACATAATAATAAAAATGAATTGGCCGTGAACCTAATTAGTGAACCACGAACCATATTCCCTTCACAGATGAACTTCCCTCTAACCATGGGATCAATGCCCCTTCATCAATCTGGCGTACCACATAGTATATCGCTATGCAGATGAAACCCTTCCCTACGTAGAGTTGTGCCACATGGATAGACTCCAGCGCCACATACCACTATGGTGTGCAAACAAAACCTCATGTTGCATACCGATACAGTATGCAGACCATACCTAAATCTACGTACCACTTCAGTACATGGATGGACCCTCTACCCACGTAGAAATACACCATGTGGATGGTACCCTACCCTGTATGAACAAATGGTATGTGGAGTAGGGTACCCTCAGGATTTCCACCTTCATGTCCCAATCATGCCCATTTATCTCCATCCCATCCTCTGAATCACCTTTGTAAAATAGTCCAAAGGCATCTGTCCAAATCATCCTCCAAATCCACTAAATTGGTCTGAATAGACCAACGGGCACATCAACATTCCCTTATGAGTCTACATACTCATGGTAAGTGAATTCATGTGGGTAATACCTGCAATGGTATGGGCCCCCGAAGTATTTCTAAGTCTAAGTCCCCATGGTAACCCATGAACCAACCTTGGGATGCTCACATGTACCTCCCAATTCTAGGGATCAAGGGTAATCATTAATTTTTCCATTCAATGAGGAATAATGATGACTCAAAAGTATCATGTGATAATTTACTTTTGATGAGTAGTAATACTTCTCCCCTTTCTCGGAACTAGCTTTAGGGAACCCGCTTAAGGTGACCTCATAGACTTTCTATTGGAGGAGGCCCTCCTTCTCCTCTCAGGCTTCGCCCGGGACATGTCCAAATAGATTTCCAAACATTCCTATCTTGGATATCAACACATGTGATGAAATTAGAAAATTAAAATCCCCTATCTCTATCGTCTATCTATTGCCTTATCCTCCTTTGTCGCTGTCCTCCTTTTTCATCAACGGAGAAGGAATAGTTTTTGGTCTTCTAGATATATTGCTTCCTCTTGTTTCTCACACCGAGCATGATTCATAAAGGCTTATAGGTTGAATATGACCACATAATCCGCACCAATACAAAATAAACTATGAGAAATCTAATTCCTTCAATAAACAGGATACATAGGATGCCTGTCTAAAGGACCAAGCTCAAGGGGGTCCTTTTTAAAGGTTAATCCCCAATCATGCCCCCCAAAAATAGGTCCTCTTTTATGTTATAAGCCCCAACCTAAAATAGACTACAATAACTCTGATTCCTACCCCAAAAAGGATTTATAGAATGTATGTCTAAATTCCCAAGCTCAAGGGGGATCCTTGTCAAAGGTTAAGCCCCAATAATTCCCCCTATAAACAGGGCCTTTTATGGTATAATCCCCCAACTTAAATTGAACATTAAGGGCCTTGATTCCAAACTAACTAGGATATTTAGGAAGCCTCCCTGAGGTAGAAACCCGTCGACAAACTCACCCTAGTGTTCACTATTCCATATCACTAATGGGGACATATCTACCAAGGATACCTTGCATCTTCTGAGAATCCTAGGTCTCTTTGGTGTAAGTACCACACAAAATATTGACTAGGAATCAATCACCTAGGTTTCCTTACCACATGACATTAATTTCATGTATACGACCTCATCACATGACCTAAAAGGTGACGTATCCAGTTAAGCAGCACTGAACTACATGTGTTTTGATTCCACTCATGAGGATACATAGGAATCACATTTTATGGGTTTGATCCTGATAGTGAAACAACTTACATCTCCCTGGATGATGATAAAATCCAAAGTACCTCATCATATGTCTTAAACTAGGGTTGTCTTGGTAATTCTCGACCCATGCGTATATATGGTTAATCTTACAACCCAGGGGTAACACACAGGCACATGCTTGGGAAAGAACGAAGGATTAGCGAACATATGAACATATCTTAAATCTATAAGAGAGTCGAGTAATAGGCAATAATCCCTTCCAAGGGTGTGATGAGCTATAATTCTCATCCCCTTAGACAATAGAGTCCTTAAGTTTCATTGGAAAAATCATCCAACGAGCACCTGCCTTTGGAAAGAAGTTCCATGAATCATGGATAAAATGATTGTTAGCTATTTCTGGATCCACGGATAAACATATTGGAGACCATCTGAGGACCTCATACCCAACATGGACCTATTTCACAAACACTTAACCCCCTGTAATCTCCCATTGGGATCACGCAAATGAGGCACCTCCTTCGCAACATAAATAGGTTATACTACCTTGGTCCGATAGGACCATCTTTCCCCCAACAAAAAGGGTACGACACAACTTGGGATGAAACAAAATGGTGAACCCAATGTGAATCTCTCTATAACAATAGGCAATTAGTTTTTATCCATCACACCATTTTGTTCACCCACATGCACACACCTCGGGATGAAAAAAATGGTGAACCCGACATGAATCCTTTACCCATGTGGTGGGTTAATCCACCTCAAGCCCCTTTCAAATTCAAAAGCAAAAGGATCGAGCGAGATCATAAATTATTCACGCACACATGATATGTTATTTGATGAGGATTTGTTTTCTGTATATGTCATATATGTTGTAGGAATTATGCAGATCTACCTTCAATCCAATAATTTGATGTCATCCCCACAATTTTTTTAGACACACATGTCAGCGACCATACAGGCAGTCAGGTCTCCAATGAAGAACAGGACTCTCTCACCTACCCAGCATCTTCAATGATGGGTTTCAAATGTGCTGATCAAAGAGTACCACCAAAATGGTACTCTCCCCATGGGGGAGGCTGAAAAGCAGACCCTCCAATCAGTGAAAGATTATTTTATTCTCTTTAGCTGTGGCTGGAAATATAGCATAGGACATATCTGTTGGCCATCTCAAATTGTTTCTGGAGCCGGTCCCCAGAATATGACAATGAATACCTCCCTTATCTCAGAGAGGGAGATGAAGTCGACACCAATGACTTTATCCCAACTACATAAGAACCTCACATGAGGGATCCTACCAGAGGATTCTACCTCCAGTGACGTACATCCCAATATCCTCGCTAGGAATTGGATCTCATATTGAGGGAACCTATTGAACTCCAGTGGACAAGGCCCCTCGGTTTTCCAACCAAGGGAGTAAAAAGCATAATCAGGAAGAGGTTATCACCCCGGTTCCCAAGGAGGATATTCGCCACACAAATACACTGTCATACAATGGTAATACATACAACTCTTCCCCCTCTTCTCTAGCCCCCCAGAAAAATATAGTGGAAACATATGATAAGAAGTTTATTCCCACTAAATCTTATGAATACCACCACAAATACATGGTGGAAAATCATAATCAGATGAAAATTCCTACCAATTCTCATCAGTTCCTCCACAAAGACAAAGTGTAAAATTATAGGAAGATTAAAATATATTCCAATTCACAAGAATCATGTCATCCAAATAGGACGGAACCCATCTATAAGCAAAAATAAATCCCTTCTGATGCACATGAAGATCACCAATCAAATATCATGGTAAGTGAATATGAGTAGAGTCAAATTTTTATGGATGAATACAAAGCCCACCAGTCAAATACAGTGTCAACTAAAGAATGTAACTAGTGTATCCCGGTTAAAAGTTGCAAGAAGACTCATTCCTCTACCCTGGCACAGGAGAACCACCAATACCCATTGAAAACCCATGGAAGGTCGGAGCAGGCACAAACTCCTAATCCAACATTGGACTCGGAAATCATACCCATTCCATCCAAAGACATATCTCAACACATATTTCCCATGATGGAGGATCAGACGTTGATATAGAAAATATCCTCCAAACGTGTCAGTACATCATTGTGTCAGAAAAAAAAGGGAGGAGTTGGGCCCATGACATGGTATCCTCGAGTGGGGTGATTTTTTTACAAAATCAGATAGTCACCCCAGAGTATACTTTCATCCCAACTCCAGTCCAGGAGGGCAAACAACCATATTCTATGATACAAGGACTACCAGATTAAGAACAAATACTTGTTCCAACTGGGGGACATTGGTCCAACTTGGTGGTCACTCCAGGGCAGGCATATATCCCTGCCAGAACTCAATATGCCTATCGTTGTATCCCGAAGACATTAGTGCATCCAACCAGATAGGTTCCCATATATGAAGGTCATTATCAATAGTAGGTAGACCCATTTTCCCACAAGAGAGCACCCAAAAATGAAAGGTTCCAAAGGCAGATGGAAAATGAAGAGCACACCCATGATTCTACTCTGCTAAATGATGGGGTTCTTTGTGCTATAATAAATCTATCAATAGAGTCTCAAGATTCTCTCGATCCATTACCAAATTATGGAAGTGGTAGTAGTTGTTACAAAGGTCCTCCCCGTAATTTTTCTACAATCATCTCTGAAGGTCCTCTATAGAGAACCCATAGGGGCTTACTCTATGGGCTCGAAACGATTCATCATGAGTGCATATCTCCTGATGAGTGTCAAGGTATACCTTCCTTTGACCACAAGATCATTCAAAAAGAAGCACCTCCCCTAGTTTTTGTCTACCTTGATGGTCCTCCCTAGGGTATACACTGCATATATGATTCTCCCTATAGTCAGATTCCAAGTTATCATGGTAGTCCTCACCACAATGGAAATCACTATGAAGGACCTCCCTATAGTGACACAAAGCAACGTGAATGTCCTCCCCTCATTGTAGTAAATACTGAAGTTCCTCCCTAGAAAGTACAAGACAAATATTCTCCCTATAACCAGAGCTATGTTGGTAGTCCTCTCCATAATAGCAGTCATTTTGAAGGTCCTCCCCTCAATGATGTTGGGAAGAAATAAGGTCCTCCCCTTGTTGTGGTCTACCCTGAAGGTCCTCCCTAGGTTATACACTACAAATACTCTATATAAGATCAGACACCAAGCTACAACGATAGTCTTTTACATTATGAAACCAATTGTGAAGTCCCTCCCCATAGTCAAAATTCACACTACTAAGAAGGTCCTCCCCCCACCGGTTCAAAAATGAGAAGGACCTCATATTTTATGGTGCTTGGAAGGACATGGTCAGATACACTAGAAATATTTAAATGAAAAGTGACACCCTTTCTCTACTAGGAGACGGCTTGGGGACATGCTCATCCTCTAAGACACCCCTTCATCGTTCGTCCATCAATGAAACCTCTATTAGCGTCTCCACTCAGGATGAAATCATCAAAAAGCATACAAGTTGGGAGAAAAAAGTAGAGGAAGCCTTGGAATAATAACTACATAATATGTCACTCATGATAAGATAGATATATATGGAAGACATACCATTTATGTTCTAGCCCATAACTAATTTTCATTTTAGCATTCCAAAAGAGTTGTCAGGAGAATGTATGAACAAAATTTTCTTTAATGTCTAGAAAAATCTTCTCCAATTGAAAATGAAATTTCTTCCCTATGAAGGGTACGTAGACCACGTCAATTTCTTAGGGTAAATTATTCATCTAATTGACTTGGAAGCCCTCCTGTATGGATGACAGACACAATTACAATGGAAAAATAAAAACCTTGAATTTTCTTGCCTCCACACATTGCAAAAATTATGTTGAATCATCGGTGATGCATCATTTGGTTTTCATATCTGGAGATGGGGAGAACATGGAGAAATACACTTCACCCCACTTCACGTCCAACAAAACCTACTAGAAATGGTATCTTGTAATATAATCATATCAAGATGACTTCCAAATGAAGTACTTGTTTAGGATAGATGACATGATTGGTATGGACTGGCCCTGATTAAGTCTTAAAAGCATTAGGCTCGAGGATATAAATCAATCGAAAATATCCTAAGCTAGGAAACCAAGAACATCCAGTAGGCTTCCCAGCTAAGGGAGTCCAATCAAAGATAAATGATCATGTCCTCAGAAGTGAACAATTCATTTGACGATCCATCATGATATCCATCTCATTCCTACATTGGAATGAATGAGATCAAGAGAGAAACAATATCTATAGAAACTTCCTAAATATAGGATCTACCACAGACCATAGAGATGTTGTTTTTAACACAAAATCCCCTCATAAGATAGAAAAATTCAATACATGAACCAATTATAGAAGAATGGGAGAAACCCTAGACTATAGGGATGGGGGAATTTTTACCTCAAATTCCCCCCCAACGAATGTCTATCTTCTCCTGTATTGGGAGAACAATATATAGAAGGGTCACTCATTCCATCATGTCTTGTGACTCACATCCCCCGAAATAGAGGAATATTGCAAGGTCATATCAGGGATCCCTTTGAGTAACTCTTCACAAAGAAACATGAAGTGTATCAAAGAATGGTCAGAGAAGATTTAACATAGTACATAAGAAGATCTCCTACCATTCATCACATGGTATGCCACCCCCAATGTAGTAATAATCAATGAATTTCATGGACATCAGCCCCAAAAATCTTACTGAAAATGATACAAGTAATGAGTAAATAGGATATGATGGTTCCCTCCCAGAGACAGTCCACACTAGGACTAAAGGTGTGCACATCCAAAATCAAAGAGTTTCCCTAAATTTTGGGGGGGCCTTAGTTAATCCTCCATTACCTCCTACGTGAATCCCCAATAAGGATAAGAATAAGAGAAATTTCTACGACCCGCCTCCTCCTCCCTGTGAAGATGATTCCCCCATGCTTGATGATAGATTTGTTCAATAGGAGGAGGAAATTAAAGAGCAAAGTATAATCAATGTTGAGATGCAATGAGAAGTCCCTCCTACTGGGTATGTTCCTCAAGTGGAGCGTCAATAGATACTTCCATCAGATGTACCACTGCCTCACAGGCTCATCCCAATGGACATAGCAATGCTTGAAATCTCATTCAAGGTAGTGTCGGGACCCTCAGTCTACCTAAACCCAATCCCAGAATAATATCAAGACTTCCCCCCATTATGGAAGCAACCAAAACAAATTCAAGTGAATCCACAAAGGAAGCCCATGGATGGGTATCCCCCTCAAGTCCCAGCATCTCCAGCACATCCAATTTTCCCCCTACTGCACCCACTCATGTTTATGTTCAACAATACATGCATCAAGGTCTCCTAAATACCATAAAGATATTAAAAACTCAAATGGAATAAATGGAGGGGTGGTTCTATCCAATACAACTAGAACAGAAACCTTACCTCGACTAGGTGAGAAACATCCCTCCTCCACTAAATTTCGGGAATCATGTATTCTTAGTGTTCAATGGATTAGGGGACCCAGAGCAGCAGCTAATGCACTACTCTTCTTATTGTGACCCCATGATGGGTACCTCAAGGAAACAAGAAGCCATTAAACATAGATTCTATGTGTGCAATCTACAAGGCTCATCCTTTGTGTGGTATACCAGTCTATTGGTTAAATAAATCACAGGTTGGGAAGACTTCTAGTGGCAGTTTCTCTTAAAGTTCAGTTCGAAATTACCAACGAAAAAAATTGGTGATATTGTGAACTGCAAATAGTGGAATAATGAGAGAGATTTAGACTTTATTGCGATATAGAAAGGTCTCACTTACTATCTGGACCTGCCACTCCCCCAAAATGTGATGATGTCAATGTGCATCGACAACCTCTGTGATGATCTATGAACACTGCTTATCTCAGTGAATAATACAAGTGGGTTCTGGTACTTCTACACCATCACTCAAAAGATATAATATTCCTTAAAATGAACTAATATTAATTCTCATGTGGCCCCATCTTCCCCGGTAAAAAGAGTTAATAGATCTGAATCATCTTATGTCACACTTAAGCCACCCCCTACACTAACTCTAGCTCCAAGGCCCCCACCAAACTGTGTAGGGCCCTCTGGATGTCTGCAGCCGCCCCCACCTTAAGAAGAAGAGAAGAAGGTGTAAAAGAGAAATAAATTCTAGGAATGAATAAATAAAGTGTATTCATTCTTGCATGATCAAGTCCATGGTTACTTTGTATCTTCCATGAATTTCAACCTGTTTCAGTTTCTGGATACAAAGAGAGTTGATGAAGTAGGTCTTGATGACTGACTAGATTGTTGTCCCTCCCACTAGATATTTGGGCACAAAATCCAAGAATTATTTGTCTTAAAGGACCTTTTATAAAATATGATAGATTCTAGACAAGTCAAGATAGGACCACTTCCAGTGAAAGTGGTGTATGTTTCCACCACTGATTTAGATGAAGTGGGTGAGTGGAAAAATGTTGTTAAAAAATAGTGAAAATTTTTATATTTTGATGACTTAGAAAACAAACAATTGATCCCATGTTATCCTCTTGACATAGTTCAAGAAACCAATTATGCCTTCAACTGCTCCTTATACAACATAGTTGACATCCTCAGCCCTGCAACCTTCTAAAGGTTGACCACCCATTAAGAAGCCCAATCAGAAGGGTGGAAATAAAGTGCATAGAGATGCACTTGCACCAAATCCAAAGTTGTATTTGAAACTTTCAGACTTCATGTCATCGAATTTGAATATATGGGAATATCCCCGCCAAATGGTACCATCAAAAGAGGAGATGATTTTTGGCAACATCAATATCACCCACTTAATTAACCCCTTCTATGATGATGAATATTGTTATCAACCATAATCCCTCACACCCAATTGGGTGGCTAGAGGATGAATCCACAAAGGGAAAGGATATCAAGGGAGATACATCCATGGTAGAAATAAAGCTTATAGCTGCACCCCTTCTCAAACTATCAGTGTTGAAAAAATTCATAGAAGGACCCTCCAGCAGATCCCATAGGGACAGGAAAATTCTACTTCCTTCCAAAGAAGCCACCCCAATACAATATTTCTGAAATATCTATTAGAGGAAGAACAGATGACTAATTTACCATGATAGGTGAGTAGACCTACCCAGCCCAATCCTTAGAGGAAAAAATCTCCTCTAGCTTTGACCCCAAGGGTCGACTCGTCTTCATCAAATGATTAAGCCCCCAAAGTGCATGTGAAAGAGAATCCCCACACTAGGAAGCAATGGCCTTTAGATCAGAAATACGACATCCTAAAATAGTTAACTTCTGTACTAGAAAATATATCAATCTTGGATACACTAAATCTATCAGTAGGTTAATTGGAATCACTCATAGAGGGTTTACTATGTCCCTAGGAATTTGAAGTCGAACTAGGCACCACTGAAGTCTACCAGAGAGAGACTAATCTTGTGGAATTCCAGGAATTTATCTCCTTCATAGATCAAGATGAAGACTCCATCATCTAGGGACACATCAAACCCTTATATGTGTTTGGAATGATAAATTGTGTTTATATTCAAAAAGTCTTCATTGAAAATGGATCTCGGGTTAATCTCCTCCCACTGCGGACACTTCTTTAGCTAGTCTATAATGAGGATAATATGACACCCTGTACCATGACTCTATTGGTCTATGAGAAATGCAAGCAGAATCTGTTAGGCCAAATAAAGCTCAAAACCCAATTTGGTGACCTCGTAGATCACCAAGAATTTCTGGTGGTCTAAAATAATACAGCCTTCAATGCCCTTCTAGGAAGTCCCTGGTTGTATAAACACACGACAATACCCTCCTCTTACCAATAGTGCCTTAAATATATAATTAATGGAAAGAGTGGTACAATGCATGCTGATAAGGCCCCATTTGACATCTGTGAACCACGAAATATTGATGTGGGGTTCTACGAGACGAAAGGGAAATAAACCTCATCTGAAAAAATTGAGTGGGTATCCATCCCAAACGATTTGGAAAAGTTTCCCACCAATCCAATAAAGAAGCTCATGGAAGAATATACATTGGATATCAATTAAATTAAAAGAACAAGTCCAAATTCAGACACATATTCAACAATCATCAAGATTCTTTTCATAGTTATCAAGCCCGATAATGTTAAAAAACTCATAGACCCCTGATATATTGGTGATGTATCAGATAGAAATTACCCTAAACCATCATCAAAACTCCATAAAATCCTTACCTCTCCCACTGAGTCATGAGGAAGTGTTTTTACACACAAAGAAGATGAAGAAACTTTTTTAACCCTCATTTCATCTTCTCTAGAGAAGCCCCCACCGATGGTCGAGTAAGATGATATGGCTGCTCCTCCAAAACATCAAAATTTCCACTCTTCCATCATCTAATGAGAAATAATTTCTATAAATTTTTTCCCCATCAAAAGATGAATTGGAATATGTTGTGGATGCATAGGAGGTATAATAAGTCCTAAGGTATTCCCCTCCAGTTTTTGTGGAATATGTCACTACCACAATTGATAAACTCAAGGAAATCAACTGGGACATAGAAGAAGACCTAAAACCCAATCTGATTAGTGCGGGCATGTCTTCCAAATAAAAAGAGGTATATATATCCTTCCTGAAGCAGAATCGAGATTTTTTCTCATGGAAATATACAGAAATGTCAGACCTCAATCCAGAGGTGGTCACTCACCACATGGGCCTACCAGAAGACCAATATGGTTACAAGAAAATAGTCAGAAGGAAACACTTGACCCATGCTACCAAAATAGAGGCTGAAGTCGACCAGAACATAAGATAAAACTTTTTTCGAGAAGTCAAATACCCCATCTGGCTGGAAAAAATTATCCTCATCAAAAATAAGAATGGACATATCAGTGTCTGTCTTGAATTCATGGATCTCAATCAGTATTTCTCTAAATATGACTTCCCCATACCAATTATAGAATTTTTGATCGATGAAATAGTTAGATACGAGGATCTCTTTTTCTTGGATGGTTATTTAAGATATAATCAAATCCAAATGGCCTGATAGGATAAATAATCCACCACTTTTATGGCTCCCCAAGGGGTGTTTTTCTATAATGTGATGCCTTTTGGTTTGAAAAATTTTGATGCCACAAATCAGCGCGCCAATCATCGCATTTTCAAACCTTTCCTGGGAAAATTCCTCAAAATTCATGTGGATTATATGGTTGTTAAGAAGCAACAATTTTCTCACCACCTGGAAGATCTTGAAACCATCTTTGATAAACTATGAAATCACTGTCTGAAAATGAACTCCCTAAATTGTGCTTTTGGTGTTACATTAATAAAATTCATTGGATTCATTGGATTCATCATATTCCATAGTGGTATCGAAGTTGACCCTGAGAATAAAAAGGTCGTCCTTAACATGTCACCTCCTTGCAACATCACTAAGTTGAGAGGAATCAAAGGACACCTAGCCTACATTCAGTGATTCATATAAAACCAAATAGGAAAATGATTACCCTTCACCAAGTTGATGAAAAAAGGGGTGAAATGTCAGTGGGATGATGATTGTTATGAATCATTTGACAATATCAAGAGATATCTCTTAAACTGATTAGTGATAATGAAACATGTTGAAGGAGGACCACTCATTCTGTATGTGACCGCCTTGGAGTGATCCCTAGTCACCTTCCCCGCATAGAATATTGATTTCCTCAGTCATAGTAGTCTCTATTACCACATCTAAACCATGATCAATGATGGGACTTGTTATTAGAATATTGATAAGAGCTAACTTGCGTTAATATTTTTGGTCTAGAAGCAGAGGCATTACTTTCAGCACCACGAATTCCATTTGGTATCATATAGAAACCCACTCAAGTATATTCTCATTCATCCAATATTAACTAAATTCCTATCATGGTGGGAGGTAATCCTGTAGTAGTTAGATAAATAGTTCATACTGTCGAAAGTTGTTGAAGGTGAGGCACTAGAAGATTTCCTGGAAGATCATGCCTCAATAAAGGTGGCCCCATTAGATGCTTAATTACGTGATGAGGAAGTGTTATCTATTCAAGAAAACTCTCATATGTGAGAAATTTACTTTGAAGGAGCGTCTAGAATCCCAATAGGAAATATAATGTAATCCCTATACCCAAAAAAGAGAGGCTGGGATTTAGACTCATATCCTTAGAAAAAGCAGTTATGCCATATTCCTTCCTACAGTCAGAGGGATGCACAGACAATGAAATAGAATATCAGGCCCTTATCGCAAGCTTAGAGATAGTGCTCCAAGTGAAATCCAAACACCTAAAGATTAAAGGTGATTTGGAAATTGTCATCAAGAAAGTCAATGGTGACTATTCCATCAAGAAAGAAAATTTGATCCCATTAATGAACCATGTTCGAGAACTGATGGAAAAAGTACCATTAGATCCAACATTAACTTATGACCCCTAGTTGAAAAATGTTCAAGATGATGCATTAAAAAATACATCCATGGCTCTGGTCGACCCAGATTAGAATGAAATAGTCATCATTATTTCCCAACAAAGGATGGTCTTACCATTCATTCAGGCCAACTCGGAAGAAATCAACGAAATTAGTCCCATCTCAGAGTCAAATTATCCCACCATCAGCTGGATGACCCCCATTGCAGATTACCTTCATAGGGGAGAGCTCCCACCAGATAGTGTTAGAAGAGAACAGATCCACAGATGGTAAACCAACTTCCTCTTATATGATAACACAAACTAGTAGAGGTTCTTTATAAAAGAGGCCTTGATGGAGTCCTTCTCAGGTGCATTGATGGAGAAGAGACCTCCACCTTCATAAAAGAAGTGCATGACAGAACCTATAGAGAACATCAATTAGCATCCAATCTCTCATAGTAGATTTGATGGCTTGGGTAATATTGTTCCACCATGATGCAAGATTACATCGCATTCACCTAGAAGTGCCATTCCTTCCATGTTCATGAAAATTTCATCCACCTGCACCCAAAGTTACATGACACAGCCAAGTATTCCTGGTCATTTTTCATTAGGGGAATGGATATCATGGGGCCATACCCTCCCTCTACAGCCATACAATTCAAATATATTCTCATAGAAACAGACATATTTTCCAAATGGGAAGAAGTTGTACCTATCAAAGAGTTCTGGGAAAGAATCATTGTTAGCTTTGTGAGAGCCAACATCATCACCAGGTTTTGTGTCCCTCAAACAATACTAACGATAAATAACACCAATTTCCAATATTTTTAATTGGGGAAGATATATCAGGAGTATGGCATCAAGGCTAACCATTCATCCCACTACCATGCAATGGACAATGGGAATATAGAGTCCTTCAACAAAACCCTATAGAATATACTCTAGAAAATGGTAGAAAAGGACAAGAAATCATGGATGGATAAGCTCCTCTATGCACTATGGGATTACCGGACCATGGAATGCATTTCCACACAAGCAGCCTCATACTCATTACTATACGGGATGAAGGCAGTTCTACACACTGAGGTTCAATTACCATCTCTCCATGTGGCCATCTGTGATTAACTATCAATATATGAGCAGTCCTAGAAATAGTTTTATGAGATGGAAATATTGGATGGGAAAATAATACACACTCTACCCTTTTTGGAATTCTATCAAAATAGAATTGTATGAGCCATCAATAAAAAGGTTCTTCTTTAGTCATTCCTCAAAGGAGAGATGGTGTTGGCTCTACAAACTCCAATGATATAAGGAAAAAAACCTCTAAAATTAAAGCCAAAATGGGAAGGACCATATAATATACACAAGGTCTACTCAAATGGATCATATGCCTTATTTTCAATGGAAGGAAAACTCACCACGGCTCCCACCAATGCGAGGTTCCTAAAGAAGTACTATGTGTAATCATATAATATTTGTCTTAGCTATAAGATATTAAACAACATAGAGATATATGCATCCAAATTGTATGACGTTAAACTAATTAGCCTCTTCTTCCTAAACATATGACATTAAACTATATGGTGATCATTATGTATGGTATAATGACTTGTCGCACATGAATCGAATCTGTGTGAGGGAAAGGTAAAAACACCCCCCCCCCCCCCTTGGTGTATGGGTCAGACCAGCATAGAGAGTGTATCTTAGAGCTTTGTGTGGATTGATTATCATTCATCAATGAGATACATAGTTATTACTGGATCCTAAATTATGGTCTATCCACTAACAAAAAAATGAATAACCCCTTCCTTGTGTGCAAGTTAGAATGGTACAGGAAATATGTTTTCTAGAACTATGTATGGCCTGATTCTCATTCATCAATGTGATATGTAGATATTCCTCAACCCTAGATCTCGGTACAGTCATCAAATGACATGAAATTCCTATGTTATATCCTTTATTTCCCCTATACTACAGGGTAACTCCTCATCGCTCCTTGTTTCTCACACCGAGTATAACTCAGGTGAGCTTAGGAATAATGGTAAGGATTTTCCCTTGTGGAAAATAATAGAGGAATATGATAAGAACATCATCTAAAAAGCATGGTATAAAATTCCCCCTCCCCTCCGTACATAGGTCAGATTGGTAGAGGGAGTCCTTAGAACTACATGGACTTTGATTACTAACGAATTGAGATATGTAGGAAACCTCCCTGAGGTTCAAGACAGACACTTCAGTAACTTCATCCTTGTCACATTAGGTTCACTCTCATCCTTACCACATGATGTTAAACTACATGGGATACAAGAACTACATGTGGATTGATCCCCATCTATCAATGAGATATGTAGTGACACTCAAGCACGAAATCTCAGGTACAACAATACAGAATAAAAAAAACAATCCCCCAATGTCATTCATGTGAAATACAAATAGATAGAGGGGATTTAAAATCTAGGCTCTTACATCCATAAAGTGTCAAAATACCATGCCTCCCCTGATATACAAATCAGATCTATGTAGAGGATCTCTTAACTCATAACTAATCGTGGTCAATATATTTCTCATGTACCTAGACATCCCATTTTCATCCATTAAACTTCATGTCCTGGGAAATATCGAATCACCTTAATCACCCTTGGATATCATAAAAGGATGGCTAGTGTCCTATTGACACATTTGTTTGACTATGAAAACAATTCCTCGGTGACTCTGCATAAATGGACAATAAAAATGTCATATCAACCAAAGGAAAACATTTCCTCATGAGTGGCTCTTCCTACATCCATATGACCATTGGATCTTAAGCCTCACATTATCCCTTCTGATTTGAGGGATCTCAAAATCTTGGTTTATGCTTTCTTCCCCCGTATAGGTATGGGGCGTAGCAAGGACATCCCAACCTGATTAGACCATGTTTTTTTATGATTCCTTTAACCTTTTGTCCCTATAAAATGACATTAAACTGACCAGTAAACTCCCCGACTTCCTGATATTAAACTACATTGCCCAACAATTCTTCTTTCATTGATCCTATCAACCCTAGGTGGTTGAGTGAAACCCTTGTCGCCCCTTGTTTCTCACATCGATCATAGATCATGTTGGATTAGGAATTTAGGTAAGTGATTCCCCAAAAAGCTAGGGAAAATCAATATACAATGACTGATCCTACTAGAATGACTTTAAAAGGAATATTAGTGTTTCCCCTCAATGTTGGGAAACCTAAATCCCTAACTGTATGAAATTAAACTGCAAGTTACCCCAAACATAGATAAAAATTCCCACACTATCTATGGACATAACAAACCTATGCAGGGAGTTTGATCTTGGGACACATAGATTTTCAAAAATGAGCCCTGATCCAACATGGAAGTCAAAATTTCCCACCCCACATGTGGTTCAAATCTGTGTAGAGAGACTCCTAATTCCATGTATAATCACAGTCCGAGTGTTTCTAATATGTCCAAATCAATTATCTCCATTCGTTAAACTCTATTCTTGGTGTGATATTAGATCTCCATAATCTTTCATTCACATCAGTAATAGAATTTCAGTGTCCTATAGATACCTTTGTTTTACTATACACACAATGCCCTAGTGGCTTGGCATATGTTACCCAAAAAATAGGATGTCAACCAAAGAAAAATTCATCCCCAGGAGAGGCTTTTCATATTTTAATATGCCTAACGGATTCCAAGCCCCATTTCATTTTTGATAATCCAAAATCCCTCAAAACCATGGTTTACACTTTCTTTCCTACTCACGTTATAGACACGTTAGAACATCATATCTTGATTATACTCCAAATACTTGAGGCTTCTATACCAATGTCCTAATTGCATGACATTTAAACTGCATGATACTCGATAATCAGTATTCACCCTCGGGCTAGGTCACATCAAAGGGTGTTTCCCCTAATGTTTCTGCACACAAAATGAATCTGCATGGGAAATTTCATCATACGCATTTCCTCATTGGTGGATCCATATCTAAAACAAAAATTCCTCATCCATATACGTGAATCAGATCTGTATAAGGGATGAGCCTTAAAATAACTATGTATGGCTTGATTCCTATCGCCACTGGATACGTAGATACATTCAAGTTTCATATCTCAGATCCATCCAAGAAATTGAAGTGTCTCATCCCTTCCTCTGTAAGCATCAGACTGGTATAAGGAAATGACTCATATGGATAGGATTAAAATTCCTCCACTTATTCTCAGAATTCTCAGTAAAGTTCACCCTAAAATTCCTCCTTTTATGTTCAGGCACCCCAATCCTCCCACCATACTCTGTTTCCAGAAAGGTCTGAACCCCTATAACCATCCTTGGATATCAGAAATAGAACTCCAGTATCCTGTAGACACCTTTGTTTGACTATACATACAATGCCCCAGTAGCTCTGCATATATTTCCCATACAAATGGCATGTCAACCAATAGATAATTAATCCTCAGGAGAGGCTTTTCCTACCTCCATATGCCCTTATTGAATTTATGATCCATCTCAATCCCTATATTTGTAATCCCCATGGATTGAAGTTTACATATTTCTCATTTTCAATGCCTGAAGATAAAGGACATTTCTTGTCAAAATAAAGTGGAAAAGATGAATCGTTTACCCTCCTCTATTCAGAGTAAAATTATTTCATAAAAATAAATCTCAAATGTTCAGGTTATACGATGTTAAACTACACCATGCACTAACCTTCCTTTGCACAATTCAAATTTGTGTGGAAGAATTTTCTTATCCAAATCCGATACAAGTGTCCCTATTACTTTCAGAAATTATTCCCTTAACAGGCCACCCACAATATCCCTCAACAGAAAAAATTACTAAATTCTATACAAATTCCATGGCCATTGGAAATGGATATCCAGTGCCCTGCGGACACCATAGTTTGACTATATACACAATTCCCTGGTGGATGTGTATATGTTGCCCACAAAAATGGCATGTCAGCCAAGGGAAAATTCATCTTTAGGATATGATTTTTCTACTTTCCTACACCCCATTGTTTTTATGCCCCATATCATATACCATATCCAGAAATCAAAAAATTAGGGTAAAGAAAAATCAAGTATCCATGTCTGAAAGTTATTAGGACAACATTGGTCCACGAGTCCTAAATTGGGGCCCTCACCTTACAAATCATGTTCAAATATGTTTAAACAAAACACCAGTAATGATATTCTATCTTGAAATACTATGAACTACCAATACAAAAGAGACATGGGACTCATCAATATGAAAACCCACAAAGGGAATCTTAGACCAAAATTCAAGTACCTTCTTGCTAAACCTATACTACATACAGTTTAGGAAATACATCAAGCAATCAAAAAATCATCAAGAGATGCAAAGCTTGTTAGTTCAAAAACCTATGAAGGGAGGCCTAAGAAAAAGTAAAGTTGTAACTACTAATCCCACAAAAAATTAGGTTTAGGAATAAATTAGGGTGATAATGAAAAATTCATAAAATTTGTCAGGTTTTCTCATGTAACCCTAACAAGAGTCAAACTACACTCACTGATCCCCTCCGCTCAAGCAAAAATTAGGGTATGATTTCATTTTTTTTCTTTATCCTAGATTATGAAACAAGTTGATATCTAGTTGAGATTATGGTTTCAATTCCATTTGATCATGATTGATTGATATTATAGGAAAAAGTTAATGGATAATCATTGAGGATAAAAACATTTTCATTATATTAAATTAAAATAATGAGGACATCTACAACCTGGAGCCTCTCCCTAATAGAAAAGAAAAAAATGGAACAAGATAATATACAAATATTATAATAGAGCATGTCTAGCTCTTTCCAACATATCAATGATTTTATGGCATGGAATATTAATATATTTCTATAAATTAGTCCCCTGTATATATTTATCCTCAAATGAGGGATTCAATTTCTTTATTATGGAACTAATATTCCACCTTTTCTATTTAATGGCCTCAAAGTTAGAACACTTTGATGATAGTTGTACCTTTATCTTGGCTATATGAGATTCATAATCCTATAAATCTTTCATTTGGGAAATCACTTGGTCATGAGCATATGTCTCCCCAACCATTAAGTGATGCATCTATTCATTAAGAACCCAAAAAGTCTTATTAATGGTGTGAATTTTTGAATTGTGTGAGTCCATATTCATGAGAAGCTAGATCCTCTCAAAATATGACAATATGGTGCATAAGTTGGTGCATATGTCAGCAACCGAATCCTCTAGAACCTAAGTCGATAAATAGCTATCAAATCCTATCCTCCTAATTAGAAAAATCTAGTAGAGGAGTTTCAGAAACAATATTACAGATTCAAAGACACATCTGTCTCTGCATGGCTTGGTATCTCCTGATAGTATTGGAACATTGATTTTGTTCCTTTTACACAACAGGTATGTAGTCTGGGAATGACACCATGGAAAATGGATCCACCCTAGGCTAGGTCACCCAAGTGGGGGAGACCTCTCGTCCTGTGGGTGATTCAATATCGAGAACTAATCCTAAAGGGTCGACCACATCTCTAGGGGTATCTAATAATGTTTTTCTCTGACCAGCTTAAGTAGGACCATGAAATGTATTAGTAGAAAGTGAGAGGTCCAAATCATTTTCCACAAGAATAGGCTAAGCAGATGAATTCCCCTATAAATGAATGTAGTGATGAATAGATCACCTTCTAAAAATAGGAATATTGGGAGATGATGCAGTTGGCATATGAAAAATGGGACTAAAAGTAGTCAAGGGTCTTTGAACTCATCAGGCTGGCCTAACCAGCGTATTTTTAGGATAAAACACTATCAATTTTTTTTCATACTCCAATGATAAGTTAGTGTAGGCCTCTTTGGGAGGAATAAAAACATGTATTCCAGATTCATCTCATATCATTATCAATCGTAGCTGACGAAGGATTTACAGTGAGATTCCCTATTTACCAGGGTAACTGGGAGGAGTGAAACTCGCTATAGAAATCCAAACTGCCTAGAAAACTGGTATGGTGCATAGGGTTTTCATATTGTCATCCTATATATATGAATTATTAAGATTCCATTCTGAAGTTTCATGTGGTATGAATGTTCTTCCAAAGAACCCTTCCCATCATCTTCTATTATTCTATAAGGTACGGGATATGATGCCAAAGAAAACTGAGAAACATCACTCAGATGTTCAACCAATCCATAAACATTCAGAGTATGAGGGATAAGGGTGGAAATAATGAGAAGGTATGGGTAGAAGTTATAATGAGTTACCATTGTGGTAAGACGATACTCATAGCAGGAAAAATGATCTGTTATCCAACCATACAAAAATTAAAATGGACCACTGAGATGATGCATATGCCTCCCTTCCTGTATCTTCTCTAATAGCTCATAGATTCTAGAAAGGTTAGGGATGATAAGTTGATAAGCTACCCCTATTCTAATGTTTCCAACATCATCATAGTACGAGCTCTAACATTGTTGTATAAATCGCGAGAGGGGATGAGCCATCCACTTAGAAACATGGCAATGAAACCTACTAATATGAGCTTAGGTGATACATCTGACTGGATCTCGTAGCCCAAGGTGGTGTAGTGTCCCTCCTCAATGGTATCACTAATATGATCTAGGAGTTTTCTGAGACATTTTAGTTGGATGAGATTTTTTACGTTAGACTTTTTTCTTTTTCCCACTCACCTGTAGGAACATTCCCATCCAATCTTCAAATGAAATCAATGAGCTAGTGTGAAGGGGATGACCAATTAATCCTTCTACTAGAAATACTAAATATCTTTCCAATGGAGATACTAGTTTAGCATTCTCCCAAGTGTTGACCATAAGAAGAAACTCATTATGCATGTCACCAAGGATAAAAATTCCCTTTATCTGGTATACATCCCATAAATTGATCCCTACTTAATTGTGGGACATGTGAAAGGTGTTAGTGACTGAGCAGCTCAGGAATCATTTTTCGTGGTGAATATATGGTAAATTGGGAGACCCGTACTAATTGACACAAACTAATAGCATCTAACAGACTAGATAACTCTTGGAAATTTTGGTCCACCCAGAAGGCCCAAGCCCACTCATCAGAAAAGCACCCTCCAGATCGAAGATACCATTTGGAGCTCCACCCTCTATTGGGATTGAATCATGAAAATTTAACAATATTCAGGTAATATCAAATGACTGATTTGAAATATGTAGTGTGGTGCCATTGAGTACTATGAATCCACATAGACCATTCAGAAAAAATATGTTGTCCTGGCTCAAGGCATGCATGATCTCCCCCATGGAAAGAATATTCATCTAATCATAATCTTGATACGTCTCAAGGTGAATGGTCAAGCTGCTCCAGTCAACCTTTTTCAAGGGAAGTTCATCTTGAATTCCAAAGTTGTAAAGTAGTAACTGTACAAATAGTAGATAGTCCATGAGCTCTAGTGAAAGGAGGTCTCTAAGAATACCCTCTTGAGTAATGATGTAGAAATGAAGGTTGTCTTTAGTATTCTAAACCATGGCTTCATTCCTCCTGTTCACTTCTACTGAGATAAGTGGAATATCCATCACCTTTCTACATCAAAAGACCATTTAAATGGTTAGTTCAATGAAATATTTGGAAAAAAGACCAAAAATTGAAAGTTACTACATGAAGTCCTCATAGAAAGGCTTCACATACTGAACACTGAAAACAGTTCGCAGAATGCATTCCACGCGAGCCAACGGTTCACATAACGCTCTGTAAGATGATGGTCCATGAAGTGATGTCAAGTGATCCAAATGGTTTGTGGACTAGGAAAGACGCATACTGAGCCTCACTATGCAGTCATCTGAAGTGAAGACTTAAAAGTTTCAGTACGAAAATTAAAGTTTAGTTTGTGGATTTGAAAGTTTAGTGTGAGGACGAAAGAAAACCATGAAGATTTTTCAATTCGTGAAAGGAAAATAATTGTTTGCGATCAAAGGAGTCTATGAATGATCTAGTATATAGAAGAAAGAAAAGTTGGGAGCACTTTGTGGATGTAAGAACCTGGTTCTTCTTTTGAGGTACAATTTCTTTTATTCTTTTTTCCTTTGAGTTGTTTTTGATAAAACAAGGAAAAACTAGATAAGTATTGCAATTATACTATCACATAGGCTAATTCAGGGTTACACTCCATGAAATTCCAAGTACTCGCTGTGTATTTTGGACATGTATAATGGGAATACATGGCGTGTGGGCATGTCGGTAAGGAAAAGAGGAAAATCCAACTACATGTCATGTACTTCTTAGTACACATTGTGTAGTCATGTCTACAGACCCAAGAAAGTATTTCGGCGGGAATCAGCTGCCAAATTAATTGTAAAATGATATACACACCATATATATGGACTTACGCACCGTGTATTTGTGTTTTTAACTTAAAAATGGGAAGTAGCCTCTCCATTCTACAAAACGGATAGAGGGCCCACCGAGTTGTAGAACAAACACCACCAAAACTTCAACCTTCACCCAAATCTTCGTTCGGACTCCAATTTGATCATTGTCAGTTGTGTTTGAACCATATCTATAAGCTCTTAATTAAATTTTATCCATTATTCCTAATTTTTGTTCTAGAATAATTTATTTAGGTTTGAGTAAATATTCTTGTTTCTTAGATCTATGTCATTCTAGCTCGAATTGGAGCTTGAGGCTAGATGAGGAGAGTCGTACTACAACGAGGAAGGTGGTCTCATGCCTCTCACTAATTTTTGAGATGTTTATATGTGTAGTTATGTCATGCGTCTATGTTTAGGGTGTCACCTTGAAAGTAAATTGATCATTGTTATTACCTAACATTGTTATGGTAATTAATTCAATGAATTTAAAATCATGTTTGGATTTTTTGTTTGATTAAGGGGCACACTAAAGGTGCATTTCCTTGGATGAATATTGTTAAGCTATTTTGGATGATGATTTATATGGGTATTCTATCATTCACTTATCATGGTGATTTAAAATGAACCTAGTTATTAAATTGAATTGCAATTGTGATAGAATTTTAAGTGTTTTGATTATGGATTAGGGATTGTGTTTTCCCCTTTCCCTTGTTTTGGTTTTTCTTGTTCAAGTAGGATGAAATGTTTTATTTAATTTTAATTATTAAATGGTAAATATATTTGGGTGACACATGGGTTTAGCTTAGAACTCCATGGATGGAATCGAGAGGCTTTTGATTTATATGTCACTAGTGATACTTGGGCTCCCTAGTAGGATCGCCAAGAATGGACTAGATTGACTTGATCTTATACAACACCTTGAGTGATACATGGGTTCAGCATAGAAAGCCATGGATGGACTCGATGGACATTGTTTTATATATTGTTAGTGAAACTTGGGATCCCTAGTAGGACCACCAAGTATGTACTAAGGTGACATGAACTTATACCAACGTCTAGAGTGATACTCTAGGATCACATGTAGGACCACTAAGGACATACTCACAAGATGTTGGTAAAATTTCACCTGGAGTGTTATCAAGAATATAATTAGGTTATAATTATTTTATTTAATGGAATAAATCATGACATGTCTGCCAAGATAAAGCACAATCTTGGATCCAGTCATCACTTACTTGTTAGAAGTACGGCTAAGACTTCTGTTGTTCTTACTTTGTTGCATGGATTTTCAGGCTTAGGCCGAATTCGAGACTTGAACACTTTAGGTAAATTAATTTATAATGAACATAATTAACTCTATAAATGAATACCTATACTTGTAGGATTTTTTACTTCTAAGTACCTACTAGTTTGTTGCATTTCATTAATATGCACAAATGCTGCATATACTAACTGATAGATTGGAAAAGACCTTTAGGTAGTTTCCGACTGGGATTTATTTCTCACACCATGTTTGGGTCATGTGTTTTGTTCCAAATAGTCTATATTTCTGTAGGTGCCGATAGGGGAAAGGTACCTTATAAATGTACTTGATTGCTGCTTATGAGCGTGAGAGCAAGGGACCAAGACAAGGATTGTGATGTTGTAGTGTTTCATTTTTTATTGTTATACCTTAGTATTGTATTGTACATGGTTTCAATGTATCTTGATTTTTTTGTTTTTCTAGAACATGTAACATTATACATAATTCTGATATGTTATGCCTTCTAGTTATCTTTAACTTGTAGTCTTTCGTTGTTTACTTCATTTCCATGTTGTTTACTGGTTCCGCTATTGTTATTATTTATTCCACTGTGTTAACTCTGACAATGAAGGAATAGTTTCCCCACTATCACACCCTAGGCCCTCGCTTCTAGTTGGTAGCCTCTTCCATTTGGGGAAATGCACTTGAGGCTATGTAGCTAACCAAGTACGGGTCACCAGTCAAATGGATTCCGGACCCGGGACGTTACAAGGTGGTATCAGATGGTTTCCTCTCTAGTTTGATTTACTTTTTGGTGATGATATAAAGGATATCGAATTTGGTAATTAGTTGTACTTGGGAGTAGCTAACTGATGTATAGGAAAAATCCAAATTTCCTTGAATTATATTGTGTTTTTGTATTTTGATCTATTACAGTTGATTTGATTTCACTGTTGGGTGACCCATTAATTTATTCTATTAATATTAATGCAATTTTAGGTTCTATTTCAGTTGTAACCTAATGAGATTAAGGTGCTCCATCTCATGCATCATATAGCCACTTATTAGAATCACCTGCCATACATTGTGCCATGCCATCTAGTATGGATTAGATATTGCATGTTGTTGTGATAGATGTCATGCTATATATGCATGTTGTTGTGATAGTACCTTGATAGATATGCCTATTGTTGGGATAGGTGTATTGGTACATGATATGGTTCGAATTTAATGGATTCCAAACATTGATCTCTAAGGTGTATGGGCCCTCTTGGATCGGAATTTGGTGGGTCATGATTCTGAATTTTTTATATAATTGTGTTATGTTATGCTCTTATTGGGTGACAAACATTGATTCGTGGGGAGTATGGTCCCTCACGGATTGGAATTTGGCATCCCACTGGTTAGTTATTCTGAAGAACATGGGTTTTCTGGAAAACCAAGAGGTTTTGCCCAGAAAAACTTTGTATACACAGCATTTATTTTAGCCTAACATGTTGTGGGTTCTTCCTGTTTGGGGAATAAGGTGTTCCAAGTTTTAATATTTACACGTCGTGTATCACATGTACACGTTGTGTAGTGACTGACAGTGTAATATTCCATGTGAGAGTTGACACGAGATGTTTAGTTTTGACCAAACCACCCAGTGTACTCTCTATACATGCCGTGTAGGCTACCCAGGAAGAACTCGTGTAGGCCTAGCCATGTGGGAGTACAAGGTTGGGAGGACGGGAATGTGTAAATTTTGTGTTCAAGTGGAAAAATTCATGTACCTAGGGTTGATACATAACCAGGTTGGTGGTAGCACACAACCATGGGATTGCATAAGGGTACACACCATGTATTCTTTTTACATGTTGTTTAGTCTCTTTTTTCCAAACTTTGAGGGTCTTCTCCTATTTTGTTTTGGAACTCCTGAATGGAAAACATGTATGATGAGCTTAAACTAAGGTCTATTCTTGAACTTATATAGTCATGTCACCGAGATGACCAAGAGTTGAATGCTAGGAGAGCGGAAATGGTCATACTCCAGAAAAGGTAGTCCATAGGCTACTGATGGATCCTCCAGTTGTGCCAGTTATGGAACCAACTGTTATACCGGACGTAGGTGCAGATGCACAGTTCTGTGAAGGATTTTTGAGGTTCATGCAAACCTTTCAGGGAGCACCATAGGCAGCCACATCTAGGGAATAGCTGACACGTATATTCCAGCATCAGCATCCACCTACTCTTTCTGGCGATGGCAGACCATTGGATGTAGAATCATGGCTAGAATCAGTACTGACTATCTTCAAACATCTAGATACACCTCTCGAGAGGAGGGTCAATCTCATGACATATATGCTGCATGATTCTTCCAAGAGATGGTGGGATATTGTCACTTAGGTTGGGAGTCATCAGGATATGACATGGGAAGACTTTCAGGTAGCCTTCTATGATTATTATTTTATCGAGATGCTGAGGGCCGAATAAGCGTGAGAGTTCATGCACCTGGAGCCGGGCACAATGTCAGTTAGGGACTATTTGGCCCATTTTACTGAGCTTTAGCATTTTTCACCTATTCTAATGGGTGATGATGTATCAAAATCTAGACGATTAAAGGATGGTCTCTAGTTTGAAATCCGATCACAGGTGAATTTCTTCAAGTTTCCTTTGGTCTCTACTATCATGAATCCGGCACTGATCACCAAGCGTAATCAGCGGGAAGCTAGTGGTGCGAGCTAGGACGGTATGGCGCCGATTTTTGGTACTATCTCAACCAGAAATAAGAAGCATCTTCTAGAGTTCTCTTGTAGTGATATTAGTATTCATAACCTTTATTTTGGTAAACAGGTGATTTTCTACCAGTGTGGTAGGTTGGGGAATACGAGGCCCCAGTACCTAAAGGACCCATTTGAGTGCCAATATTGCATCAGGATGGGTCATCTACATCACTTCTACATGATGTTTCCACCATTGGCTAGTGAGAGAGGTTCTATATAGACTCCATGTACCGGAGTAGGGTCAATAGCTTCTCACCAGTCTGGAAACTAAAATATGTTAGGGAATTTAGGCCAAGGCAGTGGTCATGGTCATGGTAGCCAGATCCTAGGATCTCAGTGGCAGTAGGGTGAGTTAGATTAGGGTAGCCAAGTGGTGTCTTAGGACCGTGATGAAAGCCAGACTTATGCAGTTCAATAGACCCAATAAGAGTATGATCTCATACCTTATAATGTTAGATGTATTATCATAGTCACCTCAGTTTTATCTTCTTCACTTTTTGATACTGGTTCTACACCTATTTTTATATCTTTGGCCATTGTGGAAATCCTTGGGCTTTGTGTTTATACTTCTTCTAATGTTATGACACTAGACACTATGTTAGGGATTAGAATGATATGTGTGCATCAGTGCAAGGAGTGCCCCCTTGAGATTGGTTGGTGTCACTTTCTATGGGATCTCTATTTCTTAGTGATTACGGGATTTGATGTCATTCTCAGAATGGACTGGTTGGTTTATTTTTGATTCTTTTTTGATTACTATCATTGAAGGGTGAGTTTCACATCACCATAGGGTGGAGAGTTTATACATTAGGGTGAATGGGATGTTCAGGTGATCTGAGTTGTACCCAAACATCATGGGTTGGGTAGGATGATAGTCTAGATTTCAAGTTTATATCTAGGTGATTAGAGAACATGTATAGATGATTTTCCTTCAGTGGTTGATTATTTTAGGGAATTTTTCTCGAATGAATTATCATGATTACCTTCGGTTAGAGTGGTGGAGTTCACTATCAAGTTAGTGCCAGGAGCCGCACTAGTATCCATTCCTCCCTAGAAGATGGTTATGATGGAGTTGTAAGAGATCAATAGGTAGTTGGAAGATCTAGAAGCTAAGGATTTTATCTGAACTAATACTTCTCTTTTTGTTTCACCGGTCCTTTTCACATAAAAAATATACTTTACCCTTAGGTTATGCATGGACTATTGAAAATAGAACTAGTCAACAGTTAAAAAAAATCCTTTTCTACAAATTGATGACATGTTTGATCAAATTCGAGGAGCTCGAGTGTTCTTGAAGATTGACCTAAGGTCAGGATATCACCAGGTACGTTTTAGATCAGTATACATACCTCGTACAGCCTTTTGTAGAAGGTATGGCCTCTCGGAGTACTTAGTTACACCGTTTGGTCTCACGAATGTACCAGTAGTTTTCATGGCACTAATGAACCAGTGTTCCATCTTTAACTAGATTCTTTTGTGGTGGTTTTTGTAGAAGATATCTTGGTGTATTCTCACAATCGACACAACCATTCCAAACATCTTGAGATCATTTTTAATTCACTGAAAGATAATCAGTTATATGCTAAGCTCGCTAAATGCCACTTCTATATGGATCAGATTCACTTCATGGTTCATGTAATCTTAGAGACTGGAGTATCAGTAGACCCATATAAGGTGAGAACAGTAGTTACCTAGGATTATTCCAAGAATGTTTTTGAGGTGCATAGTTTCTTGGGGCTAGTTTTTTACTACATGAACTTTATACAGGACTTCTCACGCTTAGCAACGCCAATGATGGGATTGACTAAGAAAGGTTTAAAGTTTTAGTGGTCATATTCTTGTGATGTAGCCCTTCAAGAGTTTAAGGGATGTTCTACTTCAACTCCAATACTAATATTTCCAAAACTGGGCAATAGTTACACTTTGTACTATGATACATCAGGTATTGGGTTGGGAGTAGTGCTTATGCAGGGGGATCGAGTTGTTGTGTATGAGTCTTGGCAGTTGAAACCACATGAGAGGAATTACCTGACGCATGATCTCAAGTTATCTATAGTTGTTCATGCTTTATGTTGTTGGATACATTATTTATTGGGAGATCATTTTGTGGTGTACATGGACCAAAAAAGTCTCAAATATATATTTACGCAGCATGATCTGAATTTGAGGCAGTGAATGTGGATGGAGTAACTTCAGTACTTTTACTTTGAGCTTGCCTATACGCCTAGTAAGGGAAATGAAGTAGTTGATGGACTGAGTAGGAGGACTCAGATATAGGTAGTGCGATAGGCCAGTAGTGAGTGGCATCTTATGGAGTAGTTCTCTGAGATACATTTGGAGGTGCACGATAGATAGGGGAAAACTTTTCTTTCCTCCTTAGCTATTACCTCTAACCTTATGAACATAGATAGGATGATGCAGCTATTAGATTCAAAAGTCATAGTTCTACGAGAAAGTTTGGTAGGTGAGGACCTTCCTTCTGGTTGGATGGTAGGTGAAGATGAAGTTCTATGTATCCATAGATGTGTGTGGGTTCCAGGGGATATACATGAGGAGCTAATGTGGTAGTTTCATGATTCATCTTGGGCACCACATCCCTAGGTTACCAAGATTGACCGTTTCTTGCGAAGTCAGTACTGGTGGTTGGGAATAAAGAGAGAGGTGGATGTTTTTGTTACTAGGTATCCACCTGTCAACAGGTGAAGGCGAAACATCAGTGACCAGCAAGGCTTTTATAGTAGTTACCTATCCTGCAGTGGAAATGGGATGATGTTGCGATATATTTCATGATGTGTTTGATAATGTCACCTTGAGGTAATTATGTTGTTTTGGTTTTAGTGCAAAGTCTTATGAAGTTTCCTCACTTATTTCCGATCAAGGAGACCTTTGATTTTGATGAGATCAAAAAGCTATATATCTGAGAGATGGTAAAACTTCATGGCTCCCTCATTCTATTGTTTCATATAGGTATTCCTGCTTTAAATATTGTTTTTGGAAGAGTTTTTAGAGGATTCTGGGTACACAGGTGCTTTTGAGCACAACATACCCCTCGCAGACTAATGTCCTATCAGATCTTACGATACAGGTGCTAGAGGACATGTTGCGTGCATGTGTCCTAGACTTTGGAATATCTTGGGAGAATCATATAGCCCTGGTTGATTTTGCCTATTATAATAGATTCCAAGATTCTATTTAGATGGTGAAATATGAGGCTCTGTACAGTAGGGAATTTAGATCACTCCTGTGTTTCCTGGAGGTAGGATATGTAGATATGTTGGGACCTCATCTTGTCTAAGAGACAACTAAGAAGGTTCAGTTGATTCGGAAGTGGATCGATACTATACAGTCTCATCAAAAATCATACACAGATTGTCGTAGATGACCTTTGAAGTTTGAGGCTAGAATGTCGCATCGAGTTTGAGACACAAGAGTATTAGGAGACAGGGTAAACTTTCACCAAGATATGTTAGACTGTTTGAGATTCTGAAGAAAGTCAGATTGGTTGCCTATCGGTTATAGTTACCTCAGAGGTACTGATCCATCCATGATGTTTTCCATGTATCTAAGCTACTCCACTATCACTCTGACCCATCTCACATTTTTCATCCTGAGGAGGTTAAGCTTTAGGTTGATGCATCCATTGAGGAGAATCCATTTCGTATAGTTGACAGGAGGATAAAGGTTCTCTGAGGCCAGTCAGTTCCTCTCATATGGGTGTTATGGTAGCATGGTCAAGTACAAGATGAGACTTGGAAGAGGGAGGCTGATGTACATGAACAATGGAAAGATTTATTCTTAGATATTCCTTCACCACCCTTGGATGGAAAATTTAGGGATGAATTGCTTTAAGGGGGAAGTTTGTAAAAACCCGGTTCATCTTTTGAGGTACAGTTTCTTTTATTCTTTTTCGTTTGTGTTTTTTTTGAGAAAGCAAGGGAAAATGGATAAGTATTGGAATTATACTATCACATGGGCTGATTCAGGGTTACACTTCATGTAATTCCATGTACACTCCATGTAGTTTGGCCATGTATGATGGGAATACATGGCGTGTGGGAATGTCGGCAAGGAAAATAGGAAAATCCAACTACACATTGTGTACTTCTTGGTAAACTCCATCTAGTCAAGTCGAAAAACCCTAGAAAGTAATTTGGTAGGATTCAGACATAAAATTAATTTTAAAATGATATACACTCTTTGTATATGGACTTATATGCTGCGTATTTGTGTTTTTCGTTTAAAATGGGTAGTAGGCTCTCCATTCTGCAGAATGGATAGAGTCCTGACTAGGTTGAAGAACAAACACTACCATAAAACCAACCTTCTCCCAAATCTGTGTCCAGACTCTAATTTGATAATCGTTGTTTTAATTTAAACCATATCAGAAAGATATCAATTACTATTGATCTACTCATCATAATTCATATTCTATAATAAGTTGTTTAATGTTTATTAAATATTCTTGTTTCTTAAATCAATGTTGTTCTAACTCAAATTGGAGCTCGATGCTAGATGAGGAGAGTCGTACTATGACGAGGAAGGTGGTCTTGTTCCCCTCGTTAATTTGTAATATATTTATATGTGTCGTTGTGCCACGCACCTATGTTTAGGGTGTTTCCATGAAAATAAATTGATCCTCATTATTACCTAACATTGTTATGGTAATTAATTCAATGAATTTAAATATTGTTTGGATTTTTTGTTTGATTAATTTCCACCCCTTAGGTTCATTCCCTCAGATGAACATTGTTTAGCCGTTTTGGATGAGGATGTTTATGGAAATACCTTAATTTTCTTCTTACAGTTATTTAAAATGAACCTAGTTATTAAATGGAATTTCAATTGTGATAGAATTGTAAGTTTTTTTATTATGTCTTAGGGATTGTGTTTTCCCCTTTCCCATGTTTTGGTTTTTCTTGTTCAAGCAGGTTGAAATGTTTTATTTAATTTTAATGATTAAATGGTAAATAGATTTAGGTGACACATGGGTTCATATTAGAACACCATGGACAGACACAAGAGGATTTTGATTGATATATCACTAGTGATACCCGGGATCCCTAGTAGGATCGTTGAGAACGGACTATATTGACATGATCTTATACTACACCATGGGTGATACATGGGTTCAACATATAAATCCATCGAAGGAATTGAGAGACATTGTTTTATATGTAATTAATGACACTTGGGCTCCCTTGTAACACCTCCAAGTATGGACTAAAATAACATGAACTTATACCAATGTCTAGAGTGAAACTCAGGGCTCCCATGTAGGACTCCTGAGGAAGGAATTGTAGGATGTTGGAAGAATTTCACCTGGAGTGATACTTTAATTCCATCTTAGGAATATCAAAAACAGACACAAGTTATAATTAAATTGTTGAATGGAATAAATTTTGACACATTTTCCAATCTAAACCACAAGCTTGGATTCAGTGTTCACTTACTTGTTAGAAGGACTGCTGAGATTTCTTTTGTTCTTACTTTGATGCGGAGAATGTTGGGCTTAGACTGAATTTTGAGACTTGAACACTTCAGGTAAATGGATTTCTAATGAACATAATGAACTCTATAAATGAATACCAGTACTTGTAGAATTGTTTACTTCTGAGTACCTACTAGTTTGTTTCATTTCATTACTATACACAATTATTTCATATACTCAATGATAGATTGACACAAACCTAAGGTGGTTCCCTACTACAATTTATTTCTCACACCCTATTTGGGAAATGTTTTTGGGACCAAAAAAACTATATTGTTTCAGGTTTTGATAGGGTAAAGGCTCCTTATAAAAGTAATTAATTGTTTCTTAGGAGCATGAGAGCATGGGACCAAGCCAAGGCCTTTGATGCTGTTGTGTTCCATTTTTTATTGTTATACCTTAGTATTGTACTGTACTTGATTGTAGTGTATCTTGTTTTTCTGTTTTCCTATAACACGTAACATGATACATTATTCTGATATGTTATGCCTTCTGGTTATCTTTACCTTGTAGTCTTCCATTGTTTACTTCAGTTTCAGGTTATTTACAACTTCTTCTATTGTTATTATTTATTCTTATGTCTTACACTCTGACAATAAGGGTTTAGTTTACCCATTATCACACCCTAGGCCCTCGCTGCTAGTCGGCAGCCTCTGGCATTTGGGGAAATGCACTTGAGGCCATGTGGCCAACCGGGTACGAGGCACCAGTCGAGTGGCTTTCGAACCTAGGACATTACAGTGAATAATTTTTCATCAAGAAGTCCGTTAAATTAAAAATTACTCGAGCCCCCTATATATAGGTGTGGTCCCCCCAATGGGTCCACCTTTCTACCGCAAACCATTTCAGTTCAGGACCACTTTCTACTTTGGAATATCCTCTTCTTCATCCTGATAAGAACTCATTCCAATGGGGGAATCTGTAGGGTCCAGAAAACACTTCAAAGGGAAGGAAAATACTCCCACAAATTTTATGAAGGAATAATATACAGGTTCGATTGAAATTTTGAGAAGAAGACTGAAGAAATCACATTTTTAAAAGGGCCAAAGCAGTATATGTATTGATTTTCCGGAATGGTACATAGATGGTATTACCTATGAACTGAATGGTTCACAGACATCCTGAGAAATATTGACCCACGATGCATTTTCCAATAAACTAGGCATTTCTCAAAATAAATGAAGAATGGTTTCGGTCCCTTGTGAACCAAATCATTGGCAGAATGGATGGGGGAAATTCAACCCACGAACCACGGCCCCACAAACTGTGTCATTGGAAAAAACACGGTGGAGTGGTACAGCCACTGGCACCATCCCCACAAACTCAATTTGTGGAAAAGGCAAGGCCGGCAGAATCCCACGAATTGTGTCATTTTCGGGATCAAAGTGGTAATTTCCATCGTCGTGAACCACAACCCCACAAATCTCTATTGACCAAGTCATCTGTAGTCCGGGTAGTTTCTTCATGGGCTCACGAAAAATGGTTTCATGTGACCCATAGATACATCCTCTTTGACACTCTATAAAAGTTTCCCTAGGTGAGCCGATAGGGGGATCGTATTCTTTATCAAATTCTTGGTAGAGCTTAGATCTTATAGACGGAAGACTTCAAAGAAAAATAATCAATAAAGAACTAAACTATGAATGGTTTCTAGTAGGTATAAACCCACCGCATACCATGAAAGGAAGGGAACATAATAATAACAATGAATTTGATATAAACCTAATTGGTGAATTGTAAACCATATGCCCTTCACAGATGAAATTCTTATGAACCATGGGATCAATGTCCCTTATTCAATCTGGTGTACCGCATAGTACATCACTATGTGGATGAAACCCTTCCCTGCGTAGCGTTCCTCCACACATATGGACTCCAACATCGCATACCACCGTGGTATACAGACGAAACCTCAGGTCGCGTACCACTACTGTATGTAGCCCATACTTAGGTCTGTGTACCGCATAAATACAAGGATATACCCTCATCTATCATAGAAATACACCATGCATAGGGTACCCCACCCCACATGAAAAAATGGTACGTGGAGAAGGGTACCCTCGGGCTTTCCACCTTTGGGTACCGATCATGCCTTTTTGTTTCCATCCCATCCTCTAAATCTCCCCCTCAAACTACTCTAAATGCATCTAGCCAAATCCTCCTCCAAATCCACTGGACCTGTATGAAGAGACTATCCAGCACATCAACACACCTTTCTGAGTCTCTATACCCATGGTAAGTAGAGACATGTGGGTAATCCCCGCAACGATATGGGCCCCCAGATTAAAAAGATAAGGGATAAGGGTCACCCATTCATAAAATCCCCATATAATAGTATAGGTATAGAGTAATATGGAAATAATAACATGGTATGAAAACTTGAAATACATACCATATAAAAGAGAACTTGAATGGAAAATAGAAGTTAAAAATTCTCTAACCTTGTAGAGTAACTCCAAAGATTTGAAGGTTGGGGCCTTAGGGGATTGAGGACAACTAGGGAGGTAAAAATACCAAAGATTCGAGTATTTTGAGTTTGGAATGAGAGAAAACTAAGGACTGAGTGGGTATTTATAGTAAATGAGATGGAGTTTTTTTATTAATTTAAAAGCACACCTCATTAGTTGTTTTTATAAAACCATGGGCTTTCCCATGATATTTCCCCATGGTATTAGCTACTTGGGACACCTCATATCTTATTTTACTATACACAAGTCGACCAGCATTTTATTTTAATTATTACATCATTATGATATCATTAAACACATGAAAAACTCAAAACTGTAATTTTACTATTCACAGAAAATTCAAGTATTTTAGAAAATTCTCAAAAATATACCCTAAACATTTTTCAACATGTAGAATTCAAAAATGAACTCCATTTTTTAAAAATAAGTTTCTAAATATTATTAATTTAATTTTTAAATAAAATCATAGTTAATTCGAAAAATAACAATTTTAAAGGTATAGTTAATTTTATATCACATTGAAAAATTAATTAAGATCTCATTATCTTATTACCTTATGAAAATAAAATAATATTACTATTTACTATTCATAATGATAATTTTACTATTCATGTTACTATTCATAAGGGTGTGTTACTATTCAAAAAAATAAGTTAGTTCTATCAGACTCCAAATGACTTACTAATCACAACTCTAGATGATCGTTTTCTAAAATTCAAAACATAGAAGATGAAAAGTCATGTTTAACAACTATATTATAAAATGTGTTGTTTTTTAGGAACTTAATATTTCATGTGTTCAATATTTATTTTCAAAACATTGGGGTGTTACAACAAATACCAAGACGTTTTTGTCTCATGAGACTTTCTGATGTATCAATGGGAAATATCATGCCCCTCCCATCACTAAATTAATCTAATGCATTCATAAAATGAATGAAATGAATAATAACACAATAAATAATCACCAGAAACAATCATATTGAAAAATTAACATATGAAATGTTAATATTTTTCCCATTCAATAAATATAATAACACAATAACAATTCATCCATAGACACAAGGTGGATGGTATCATTAAATTATATCCATAGTGAAGTATAATAATCCTTAAAGGATGTTTACATATATTAAAATACCATTAAAAGAACATTCGAACCTTTCTTTGAAAACATGAGAAAAATATCCTTTTTATGACATTTTAAATAAAAAATCCCATAATTTTTAGAAAATTAATTTATTTGAAAATAATCATGTAAACTTTTAAAAGGATCCTTGAATCAATGAATAGTTATGACAACAGTAAAATCAGTTCATTTAGTGAATGTTAAAATAAATAGTTCTTTTTCATTTTGGTAAAAAGTACAAAAGTAACTTCTTCAAAAAAAAGATAAAATAATTCATTTTAAACATTTTTAAATAAATAAAAATATAGTTGAAAATTATTTCCAACAATAACTGGAGCATAGTAAAAACATTCTTGAAAACATTATATAGAACATTCATATGGAGAATAAAGATTCATGGCCAAAATTAGAAGGTTGATTTTCCTTAAAAACAACTTATGAATCATTTTAAGTACTAAAGATATGTAAATTAAAGGGAGAAAATTAAAATCCATATATAACTAGAGTAGAATAAAATAGATGGATTTTATAATATAAATATCATATAATTCCTATAAAATAAATTTAAACATAAACAATCTTGAATAAAAATGATATTATTGAATAAACCCTTACCATGGATTTCTTATTAGTCATAACTCTTCCAAACTCCTCTATCATAAAATTATTTTAAATATCAACATACTTAATAATATTTTTCCAGTTTATTAATTTATCATGATACCACTAATTTCATTTATTACCATGTCTTATATAATTACTAAATACGTTAAGTTCACATCATATGTTTTGTGAAGTTCATTGCATAATCACAAAACAACTTCAGTATGTTGTCTATGGTAAAAGGGTCCACTTAACCATAATCCCAATAATATTAATAATTATATAATTATCAAGTTTATAAATTTAATTCAATTTTATACCCAGCCAGGGAAGGAATTCATGAAAAATTATGCACGTTGTTTCAAGGAGAAGGTGGTTCATACATGCACATGAATGACATTTTTAGTTTTTTTAATAGATTAAAATGAAATGTAATAAATTAAGGCTTCCATTTAAACATCGTAACAATATTATAAATATATAATTTATTTATTAAATCCATTCTTATTAACATCCATTTAAATCATAAATAAAAAATGAAAAGCATCACTTCATGTAGGTGGTAGTCCACACATACGCAGAAGCAACATTGTCATTTTACAATGGATGGAAAAGAAGATGAAAAAGGTTTATAACATAAAAATAAAATTTAATTATATTTTATATATTTATGTTATTATATTATCATGGTTATGATAGTTTTTAATGGGGTATAATAAGAAATAAGCATGAACAAACTCGGTTATGAGTTATACCTCTTCTTTAGAAAACCTCATTTATATTACCCCTTAAGCCCTATTAGGTTGGTATTTTGGTGAGACTGGGAACTCTAGGATGTGTAAAGGATGTTTTAATATATATTTAGGTAGTTCATGGTCGACGTAGGTGGATAAATATGTGTAAATAAATAATAATAGTATGTTTCCTTTTATAAGTGAGGGGAGTGGTACACTTGTAAATAAACTAAACTTTAAATTAATATAAATGTCTTACTCACGTGAATGTGGAATAAAATTAATATAATTTAAATATAAGATGATAATTATTCTAAATACATACATACAATCAAATATAAATAATTTTTATGATACTCCAAACCTTATATCTTAGTTTTAACCACCTCATTAACTCTTTTAACCATTACCGTGGTAATAAATTTTTACCAAAGTTGTTATTCATTATGACCAAAAATGAAATCGAAATAATTAAAAAAATACAAACCTCATAATTAAAAATATGAAATAAATATTTTAATATTATATTTATATAAGTGGTAAAAGTTAATTTTAAAACAAGTACGTGTATCATGATGAAAAGTAGTTTTTAGAGAAAAAAATCATTTTAAGCATAAATACGATTTTACAAAAAAAATCATGTAATATGTTGATTATCATGGAATTAATTGAATTATTTTAAATAATAATGTAATATTTTTAATTTAAAATCAAACCCAAATGAAAAATAATCTTTTCAATACTTGATCAGAAGAAAAGAACCAAAATAGTTTTTATTTTTAAAAAAGCATTACTTAGATTCCCAAAATGTCAATCTTAGATTACTATTTTAAATATTATATTTTTCTATTCATTATATTACTTCTTAAATATATATTTTTTATTGAAAACAAATCACAAACTTTCAAGTTAATCTTTTTTCTTGACAATTTCATAAAAGTTGTAGTATTTGAAAAATCGGTATTTTTTACTATTCGCCTAAAAATCAACCAATTTTGAAAAATCACAAAAATTCATCCTAATTAAAACTAAATATAATTATTATAAAAATAATTTCAATTTTATGAAATTAAAATACTAAATTCTATAAATTAAACATTAAAATTATATCATGAATAAAATCTCTTTTTGAAATAAAAAGAATGTGTGTTGAAATAGTTACAGTTTAACTATTGTAGAAGATTTCAGGAAATTAAATTATATGTCCCCCCACCAAATATAATTTTATCCTTGAAATTATGATAAATTTTTGTTCTTACAAAAATGTGGGAAATATTTCTTCATATCTTCTTCAGGCTCCCAAGTTACCACCTGTAGTTTTTTTTCTCATCAGAACCATCACCAAATGAGTTGTTTAATTCAGAAACACTTTCTCTCTAGTGTCAATAATTTAGAAAAAAACTTCATTGTAATATAAGTTATGTTTGAATTATATTAAATAAAAAGTGATTATATATTTTGGATCCAATATATATTTTATTAATAATGAAACATAGAATACATTTTGTTTATTGGAGAGGTTGGGTGTTATAACTAATCGGTAAGCTACAACTCCAATTCTATCTAAATTTCTGTAAAAGTCATAATATAACTAGAGCCTAAATTACCATTTAAATTTAATATTATAACTTCTTTACATGAATACACATTTATGAAAACATGAACACCCACTTGAAATTCTATATCCTTCCTTTGGTTATTGGCGTAGCTTTTTGCCTACTTTGAGTTGCCTTGATATGATTTTAAATAGCCCAAACTTTCATAGTTGTATACTCAAAATTTTTTGGGCCTATTATCTTCCCTTCCCCAAATTCTTCCTAAAATTTTGGAATATGACATCTCTTCTCATACAATTCTTCATGAAGTTCCATATGGATTCTTCAATGGAATCTATTATTGTATAAATATTCTATTAGAGGTAGATACTAATCCCATGTACCTTGAAAGTAAAGTGATAAAGATCTCAAAATATATTAAAATATCTAAAAACTTCTTTTAGATAGTACATTAGTTTAAGGATGATATGTGGTTCTCAAATGTATCTCAGTATTAATATCATTTTCAAGAATGCTCCATAATTTTGATGTGAACTGAGGGTTATGACCAGATATAATTGAGCAAGGCACATGATAAAGTCTCATAACCCCATTAACATAGATCCGAGTAAGGTGATCAAGGGGTATATCTTCACTTACTACCAGGAAATGTTTTTACTTGGTAGGGTGATCAACAATAACCCATATTGCATCATTTTTCCTAGGAGTCTTCAAAATTATGGTGACAAATTCCATTATAAAATTGTCTGAATTCCATATAGGTATAGGAATAGGTTTCATGACTCCTTTATGAAATTTTATTTTATACTTTACCTATTAGAACACCAATAATATGGAAATATATTCTATAACATCCTTCTTCATACCATCCCACTAGAAATATTCTCTTAAATCAGTGTACATCTTTGTGCTACCTGGGTGTATAGAGAAATTTAATCTATGTGATTCATCTAATATCTTCCTTTTCAGATCTAGTATGTATAGAACACATAAACTCCTCTCAAAGTTCAACAATCCATATGTATAGATGAATTTTATAAATTTCCCACCATTCACTACTTCAAACTTCTTTTGTAAGTCTGTATCATCTATTTGAGATATCTTTATCTTTTTTAAAAAAATATGGTTTAATAATTTCTTAGAAAATGAATTATTTTTCCCCTTTCAAAATAATTAACAAGTCCAAATTTACTAAATCCCTGAATATAGGGTCTTTATTATTTTTCATCATAAATATAACTCCATGTTATTTCCTACTCAATGCATCATCCCCCTTATTCTCCTTCACATGGTGGTATCCTATCAAGAAATAATATTCCTTGAGTATTTATAACCATCTTCTTCACCTTATGTTGAGTTGTTTTTGAGATTATATATTTTAAACTTTTATAGTCTGTATATATGTCACATCATTAGATATAGATATAGTTTCTCCATATATTTAAGGAAAATATTACTGATACCAACTAAATATCATTAGTTAGATAATTTTATTCATGGATCTTCAATTACCTTGATTCATAAGAAAACAATCTATCATTATGCATAAGGAAATAATCCAGACCATTCTTCGGTGAATCAGAATATATTAAAAACTCTTCCTTTACCTTTATTAAATTAAATAATGGTGCATTAACCAATCACATCTTTACCTATTAAAAACATTCTTCAAATTCACTTGACCATATGAATTTAACCACTTTACATGTCAACTTGGATAATGGGTTGGACAATCATGAAAAAAATTGAAAAATTCACTGACTGTAACCTCTTAAAATAATGAAACTAAATATCTCAGTTATATTCTTAATTATAGGTCATTATTTTACTACCTTTGTCTTTAAAGGATAAAAATACATTCTATTCATGGAGATATTATGTCCAAGAAAAGAAACTTCCTGGATCCAAAATTCTCACTTATTAATTTTTTGTATAATTCCTTTTCTATGAGTGTCTCAAGAATTATTCACAAATGATTCTCATTCTATTCATATATTTTAGAGTATATAAAGATATCATTAGTCAATACCACCATGAATTTATCAAGATAATTTTTTAATAATCTATTCATTAGATCCATTAACACATAAGGTTCATTAGTTAATCCAAATGGAATTACAATAAACTCACAATGTCCATACCTCATAACAAATATCTACTTTGGAATATCATCCTTTTTCACCCTTAATTTATGATAACCATATTGAACATAGATCTTTATAAAATATTTATCTCCATAAATTTGATCGAATAATTCATCAATGCTTGTAAAGTGGTAATTATTCTTTATATTAATGGAATTAATCACCCTATAATCGATGCATAACCTCATAGCCCCATCCTTATTTTTCACAAATAGGGCAGGGGCTCCCTAAGGTGAATCACTAAGGTTTATAAATCACTCATCATAAAACTCAGGTAGTTTTTTCTAAAAATCCAATAATTCCATCGATTCCATTATATATAGATTCTAAAATATTGGTTTTAAACCAAGGATGGGTTCAATAGAAAACTCAAATTCATGCTCAGGTGGGTGTCTTGGTAAGTCTTCTAGAATTACATCAATGTATTTTCAATAGAAACATCCTCTATACTCATCATTTATTTCCCATATAAGGATATCATTTTATCATCCTCTTCTCCTATAATTTCATTAATGTAGGAAACTAGATGTAGATACATAAAAGATTCATATAATGAAGCTTCTTCCTTAAAAACAAGGGATCGTTTCCCCTTTATAAATAGATATCTATTTTTTATTAGTAATAAATATTATTTTATACTTTTAAATCCAATCCATATGGGGGATCATGTCAAATTCAACCATAGGTATGAAAATAAAGCCTACAACTAGGGAATATTTATCTATATGAATATAGACTTTTCAATATATTCTTAATAAAATAAGATTCCAATTATGTTTTTTATTGATAACCCTTTACTTAGAGTGGTAGGGTATGATTAAATGATTTTATAAAACATGTGAGATATAAAATATTGTGTAGTTTCAAAATCAATAAAAGCATTAGCTAACTTTGAGTCTATGATCAAACTACTTTTTATCGCTATTTTGGAACTTTAACCGTATCTATAGTGATTGAATAATATTGGACATTGAACCTTATAATTTTTTAGGTAAATTCCCTTGATATTTTGGGTATTTATTCAACTAGTATCTCATCTCCTTATAGTTGAATCATTGGACATTGGATACTTATTTATTTTCTTTATAATCATGATCATGGTAGAATTTATCTCCACACTTGAACTAAAATCACATTCCCTTAAATCATGTTCAATGGTTTTTCTTTATATAAATATTACATGTTATAAATTCCACCCTTCCCCCCATTTTTTTCTTGTGTTTACTTTTACAAAGTGCTCATCCACTAGATTATTTTTTTTATTTCCCTAAAAAACATAAGTCTTAGAAAATTATTTCTCTATATTTAAGGAACATGATATTATATCATCGTGTATAGAGAGGTTTTGAAATAAAAATAGACTTTGAAGGATAGGTTTTATCCCAAAAAATAAGTAGTCAATCTTACTTCTTGAATTATATACATCATTTGCATTATGAGTTTCCAACCTTGTAAAGTTATCTCCATATTCATCAACATTTTCTTCTTAATTTTTCTTTAGATTAGGAAATTGACTCTCCATATTATCTCATTTATCATTAGGAAATAATTTTTCAAATAATATCTCATTAAATTTATTACATTCCATACTCTTTATATCCTCCTCCTCTTTAGTCATTTCGAACAATAACCATCATTGACCAGCATCACACATTATATGATAAACTTCTATGATAACTTTATCTCTTTCACTAAATCTCTAAGTAGGAAATATCTTCTCTATATAACATATCCATTTCCTAGTAAAAAAAATTACAATTAGTGTCACTTAAATATGGATGCTTCTACCAGATGAAGCGGTAAAAAATCATTGCACCATGTTGGGGATCAATAAGTTTCTCCATTTGAGAAACATTATTAGTCATGATCTAAGTCAACTAACCCAATATAGTTATAAAATTATTATCTCTTAAACCATTGTAGAGACCCTAACCTCAGTATCACAACTGATTTATTACATTTTTATTAGATAAAAGGAATCTCATTCTGAAGGACTTGATAGTTTAGTAGTCTCAGTAAACTAGATACATACATGAATCACATTTACATTTGAAAACATACAAAACAAAAAGGTATTTTCTTTAAAATTTCATTATTCCCCCTTAGAATATCCCAGAATATGAATCATAAAATTATTCCTGGTATCCTAGGGAAAATAAAACATAAGAAAGTGTGCGCTAAAATGCTCAGTAAGGGTTAATTATAGAAAAATCTATCAGGAATCAATAAATAATAATGAATACAGAAAGGTAAACGATTGAAAACACCTTCCATTTAAATAACCTGAATGCATTAATATATAAGGCATAACCAATATAAAAAGGTAAATAACTGAAAAACGTGCCATTTAATCAATAAATTGGGCGTAATATAGAAGGAATAAATGTTGATCAAATAATTCCATATAAATAATCATATGATCATGAAACTTAACCATGGATATTTTAACAAATTAAATAATCACATGGAATATCAATAAATGAATTCATAATGATGGAATGCATGATTTTGTACATCTAAAACATATTGTTGATTATTATGACAAGACATCTAATACCACCAAGTCCTTTTCCAAAACATCTAATACAAATGGGTAAGGCCTCGAGAAAAACCATATCTAGTATGTCTCATGAGACCTATTTATGAATTTAGGGGCTATAATGGGCTTTTCTCATCACTTACAAAGTCGAATACATTCCTCATGTAAAATGATTGAAAAATAATGCACAAATGAAATTGAAATACATTCCCTAATCAATAAAAACAATCATAAACCATCCAGAGTAATATAGTGAGTGGCAATAAAATTGTACATCCTTTGTTGAACTAATCATAAACCAAACAAATAAATAATAAGTATGATATAAATGTCACGTATACCCATTATATCAAAATTAAAATTATGTTTTTATTTCATTAATAAAAATAAATTCCATAAAAATATCTTTAAAAATTTATTTAGGAAAATATCTTTTCCATTTTGAAAAATATTTTGAAAATCCTTTTCTTTGAAAATCACATTTAAAAACATTTTCTTTAAAAAGACACTCATAAACATGGAAAGGAAGACTCAAATAAATTATGGAAATGATGTTAGGTATTTCTATATATGTCATACAAGTAAAAAATAAATTTATTTTTTCACAGTAAAAAGTTTAGGAAAGTTCCTTGTTTAGAAAATGACAAGAATAATTATTTCACATTTTCAGTAAAAACCAAATGGGAATTGTTTTGAAAATGACATAAGATTACTTTGGATTTATTTTAAATAATAAACATGGGTGAAAATTAATTTAATAATACATTTATAAAATGTTAAAAATATTTTTGAAAATGTTTTTAGAAAACTTGGTTTTGGAAGAACACAAATTTCTAATCGAATAGGGAAATGACGTTGGACTTTATTTTAAATAGTTTCTAAATTAATTTGAGAAAAAAATAGTGAAAAAAATGATAATATTACTTGAAAATTTAGTGAATAAATAGAGGATAATAAAATTAAATGGTTTTATTATGAAATGTTCTGATAATTTCCTTCAACTAAAATTAAAGAGTAAACAATCTTGATTAGAATGAGACTATCAAATAAACCTTTATAATGATCATAAATTTAATGTGAGAATTAATCAATGAATCTAATATGGGTTTAAAATATAAATACACATAAAAAAGTTTAAATACAACATAAGTTCATCAAAATTCATTATACACATAATCTTCTAATGAAATAATGGATTAATTAGAAGTTTAACCCAATGAACATAAATATAGTTAGGATATCCCTTACCACTTGGTAGCTTTTAATTCAAATCCAGTTAGATGAAACAATTAAAATTAAAACTTAATATACCACAAATAATAAATTATTCGTGATATTATATTTAAAATGGGTATTATATACACCATATGAAGGAAATTAGACGCAAAATATTACAATATGCCTCAATAAAATGAAATTGAGACGATATCCCTTACATCACACTTCCTTCTGGTCTAACATCATTTAACCTCATATATAGTGGTTTTAAAAATGTTATTAACTTATTATGGAACTATATTAATATTTATAATATCATATTTCATCTTTTTATAACATCTTATAAATCATTAGTTAATGGTCTTTCATTATTTTCATTGTTTTGGGTGTTAATTGCCTTATTTTATCATGCGTGTTTTGTCGGGAAAGATCCATTTATTTTGAATATTATATAGTTATATCATATAAATAATAATCATGATATAATTATAATATTTTTACATCAATTTTACTTTTAAAACCAATCATGAATGACGGTTATGAAAAATGAAGTACATTACGATCATGGAGACAGTAGGTCGTACGTACACATGAGTAACATTTCCATTTTCCAATGATCATTATGTAAAGAAGGTAATTAACGTTTAAAATTTATATAATGATAATAATAAAATATATACCATATTATATACTTATATATATAATCTATGTGTTTTGGTGATGAAAACAGAGTCACAACGCTTTGTGAATGTGGTACTCCACACGTACACAAATGATGTTATCATTTTTACATGAGTGAAAAAGAAAGAAACAAAATTATATATATATATATATATAATCTTAAAAAAATGATAAATATGTAATTAATATCATAATAATTTCATGTACAGCACATATAATAATTAACTTTATTTTTATCACCTTCCCTATGAAGTGTTAGTGAAAGAAGAATTGCATTGCTTCTCGATGTGGTAGTTCGTCGTACGCACAAGTGACATTATTGTATCCCCTATAGAATGGAAGGTATATATATATATATATAATTACTCTATAGGTACTAATATGTTATAAATATCATATATATACTTTATACCCATCATTATACCCAACCTTGAGAGGTGGAAATGGAAAAACGAACGACATCGATTCATGAGGCGGTAGTCTGTCGTACACACGAATGACAATTTTATAACCCATTTGATGGAATTTGAGATGGTTTTTGGTCATACACATTTTATAAAAACATAAAATTATATCAAATATAAAATTTTTTATTATATCATAACAATTTAATAAAAAATTAAGGAGGTGTAGAAAGAAGTAAAATAAAGACGCTTGTTGAAGAGAATTACCTCTTCTTCGGGTATTCCCCTTGGGTTTCACTAAATCCTTCTTAGATTGGATTTATTCAGAAAATAAGGATTATATTATTAGTTTAGGGAATTTTTTAAGTGATATTTTTTGTTATTTTTCAAACCAAAGTGGTTTTAATGTGTGAAGAAGAGAGGAGATCAAGTACCCTTTTATAGTTGAGGAGGAGTGTCATACATGTAAATACTCAAAAGTATTCATTATTTTGATTTCTACCTTACCTCATGCACCTCAAAAATAGATCAATAATTTATTTTAGGGTTTATTTTGTCGAGAAACACCTCCAAAATACAAAAAAAATTATCATGTTATTCCTTAGTCTCTATATTTACTCTATTTTACCCTTTTTGTTTTTTCCAAGGTAACTTGTATCTTTTTATTTACCTATGTATTTTATACATTAAGTATAAAATTAAAATGATCTTTATTAGATAATTTATACCTATATATTATTAATATAAAATCTAATTTATTAAATAAAAATTCTATGTTTGTTTATAATTATTTTTATTATAAACGCATGTAATGTGCAAACCCTTGTTTTAACCTTAATTACAGTAATTAATTTTAACTGATTTCACAAATCAATAAAATGAAATATTAATTTTACCTTAATATATATATTAATTATTTTTACTCCAATTACTGAATTACTTTTTTAAAATTCACTTTCACAAGTTTCGGAATTTAATTTAAACTTCATCTCACAGACAAGATGAGAAAGCGGGTTTTTAAAGTGAAAATGTTTAAAAGTTCACAATGTTATAGTATCTAAATTAAAAATAACAATAAATCCAATTAAATGGTCTGGATTAATTTTTATACAATTTAACTTAATTTACTATAAAATCATTTCAAAATAGAATTTAACATTATAAATTATTTAAACAAAAATGCATTTTTTTAATTAAAATTCAGTATTTTTCACTATTCATCAAAAAATGAAACTTTTTAGAAAAATACAAAAAACATCACCCTAATATAATTTTGATATTATGATTTAAAATATTATGTTTATTTTTTTGAATAAATTTTCTAAACTGGGTAAAATTTTATTTTAAATTATGTAAGTAAAGCATCACTAAACCATATTTTTGAAATGATAATGTTCTAAAGAAATTATTTTTATTTTAAATAACCCAAATTTTATTAATAATAAATATATAAATAATAAATTTTTATCAAATATATATTTGAATATGTATTTATTCTTATTCATACCCTCCAATTTAATGGTTAGGTTATGACTATGATATAAAATAATAATTTTTTAATAATATATTATTGTTCGGTAAAACTCGGTATTGCATGTAACATAAACTATTGAATAAACTCTTTGTTGTGTGTGAATAAATCTAAACTCGGTGTTTTGTGTAATGAAAGACATTGAAAATTTAATTTATTTAAAAAAATATCATAATTTCTCAGAGTGTTATATTCCATTCTATGATTGATGTTGTGTGTCATATATGATATCAAATAAAATGTCCTTATTTTATAATTTTGGGGAGTTAATTTATCCCTGTATTAAATAAATTTTATCCTTGCAATTTAAACTTTATCTTGGAAATCAAGGGTGTCACGACCTACCTTCACCAAAATGAGGGAAGGGTCAGCAGGTTGCCACGCCCTTCCTTCTTTAAGTTGAAGAAGAGATAGTGAAACCTGAAACCTGCCTTCAATGGGCCCCAGAGTGGCAACTAGCACCAAGGGTATGGAAATCACACACGAATGGAAGGCATTACCCTTTTTTTTATAGGATCGGGAGATAAGATGATGAAACCCAACAACAACAAAACTAAAAGAAAAGTACAGCCAAAAAAAAGTAAACCATTCCCACATGCATGTTCAAAGTAAATGATACAAGCCACAAAAACCCCAAGGTAAAAAGATACCAAGAAAAAGGAAAATGGAAACAACAACTGTCCCAAGGGTCTGCACTAGTATGGTCCCGCGTGATGCCCGAAGTCCTCCTGGAAATCTGAAAGCAATTTTATATACGTATGGTGAGCATACAAGTATACTCAGTAAGGAAAAACCAAAGACTCTCATGCACAAGTGGGGAGGCATACTAATGCCCTATGAGAAAAGAGATAACCAAGAACCTAGAAAGGAAACTAACCACCGAAGCCTCACCAAGGCACACTCCCTAAATAACGCAAGCCAAGTAAAGTATAGTAATAGCATATCAATGTTTGGGTACCCCGTGCCACTTTCCCACTGATTATTGAAGACATCTTACACATCGGACCAATCTTTCCATTCTCACTGCAGTCCCACTGTCACACCCCGCCCGCACACACCTGGGCCACAACCTCACGCAGTCCCACTGCCAAACCCCGCCCCGCACACACCTGGGCCACAACTGTCATACGTAACCAGGCCTGCAAACACCTAGGACAGAACAACCACTGTCACGCCCGAATACACCTGGGCTAGAAGATCCACTACCACGCCCGAAGACACCTGGGAAACCACCTTCCCGCACACACCTGGGCCATAACCACCACAATACCCCGCCCGAAGGTTCTTGGGCTAATAATGGACTTCAGGCCATCACAGCCTGCCCGAGGGTACTTGGGCTATCCGGGAAAGGGAGTATATGGGAGCTAATAACCAGCCACTAATGGTAGTGTTGGTAAAAACACCCTCCCCCATGAAATGGGGGTGTTCGGAACTAAGTTCTCAACTTGGGTGGGGTGTGAATAAGAAACACAAAAACTAAAAGTATATGTATAGGTAACAAGAACTCACCCAAGTTTAGATTTTTCTTCAGCCTGCCTAAAGAACACAGAAGCACTAAAATCTAAGTCACAACTCACACCACACCAACCCATTTGTCCCAACCTTGTTTTTATGTTTAGTAATAATTTTTAAATAAGTTTCTGCACCTACTTGGGAAACTAGCAAGCATAAGCACAAGCCAAGGGAAGAGTACGGTCAAACATCAACTTAAACATTCACACCCGGTTCTCTTGTAGGGTCACAATAACAAAAGGGATAAGGGAGATCCCTCAAAGTACTAGAACCAAAGAAAACCCCAAGATACTGCCTACACCTTCTGCAACTAAAGGGTCCAGAGAGATCCCTCGAAGTAATGGAAGCAAAGGAAACCCCGAGACACTACCCTATCTCCCCAAATTCCAGAAGCAAACGGTTTCTCATCAACAGAGGATCCCACCCCAATTCATGATATAGAAAAAGTAACCACACGGCCTCAAATTCACAACCAGTGAAACCAAAACAACAGGGGATCCCATCCCCACCCACATCACCCATCAATCGGCCCGTGAAAGGAAATAACCAAACCATTACCATCAACACAAAGCAGGACCATGCCGGTATTTTCATATTTAAAATATTTAACACACTCCATTATTTCAATTCCATTGTATTTTAACCAGGCTTATCATAGAAAAAGGGTTGATCCTGGTGCTTTCAATTTATTTAGCTATATATACGTAATTAACCAATTTATTTTACATGACCTACACAAGAGGTAAGGGTTTATTAGTGCATAGAGAAAGACCACCAATGACCATGATTTTCAGTAGGAGTAAGCCCGCACAAATCATTAATCATTAATCATGAAAGATCATAAAAAAACAACATCATCGATAACACCCCTCCCCCCATTCTTCAGTGTTCGTTCATTATCTTCATTAACTTTGGGCTTCATCAATACCCTCACGAGGCAAAAGCATACCCACCCCAAATGATAAAAAGTAAGGAGATATGAAGGAGGAATCCCTACATGGTTGATCAATGATCAAAGTTTATATTTATGCCGCCAGGAACAGGGAATGTGCGATTTGCAGGGGTGGGGCCTTAGGAACTCAAGCACGAGCAGACAAATCAATGGGAGGGTGATCGAGAAAAGAAACCCAAGGAGTACCCTTTAGTTTATAAAGGCTGGGGACGGTTGAGATAAGAATTCGAAACCACATAAGGATCAGGGTCGTGGTTTGACCACGCGGCCCCATATGTCATTAAAAGGTCCCCGCCATTTGGGGCGGTTTAAACCGACACACACACCAGGTTACCTCATTAAACATTTAGTTAAATTCCATTCATGGGCATTAGTGGGAATTTAAACAAACTTAAAGGGGTCAAAATAGGGTTTAGAACTCAATTAGCGCAAAAAGGAGGCGCTACTAGAAAAACCCCGACAAGGTTGGGTGACACCGATCGGTCTCATCGATCAGTCGGTCTCATCGATCGGTCTCACCGATCGGTGGCGCTGATCGGTCGCGCCGATCGGTATCCCTGATCGGTCTCACCGATCGGTGGCGCCGATCGGTCTCACGCTGAGACTCTACCCTTAGGATCTGGATTTTGGCAAAGGAAAGGACCCTGAGGGTCTGGTTCATCACATCAGATACCTCTCAAACTATTATCGCCCTCGAGAATCAAAACAACTTAGAATTAAAGAGAGGGTTCGAACAGCCACCTCGAAAGATACCGCTCATGAGTGAACCCCATTGTCATCTAGAAACACTAACACATGAGTCAGTAAGTCCCTTATTACATGTCAGGATATTATCCACTTTGGGCAGCACTGACTCGCCCGCACGGGATTATTCGCATCCACATTAATGCATCCTGATTAGCAGTCAGGTTTTTCCATCATCACACATTTGGACACACACACACAGGGACATAGAACAGATCATTTCATAGATAAGCAAAATAAGTATTCTACATATATTTGATCATCATGTAAAACATCTCAACAAGGTCAGAACAAAACAACAAGGGAGTCAAAACAGCTATGGGTACTGGGCGCGCATCTGTGCTTCCCTCTCCCACGTACTCTCCTCGAGCCCACCATGTCTCCATAAAACACGAACCAAGGGAATGGTTCACCCATGAAGCACCTTCTCCTCACGATCCTCGATCATCACTGGTCTCTCCACAATGTTCACATCATCCTCGATGCCCAGCTCTCCCCAGCAAAGGATGCGTGAATCGTCGTGCAGATACCGACAGAGCTGGGACACATGGAAGACATCATGTATCTTCAGTAGCGGCGGTGGTAATGCTAGCTGATAAGCCACTTCGCTGACCCGCCGCAACACTTCAAAGGGTTCGATGAACCTGGGAGAAAGCTTACTCCCCTTGTCGAACCACCGTTGTCCACGCCGAGGGGAGACCTTCAAGAACACGTGGTCTCCAACCTCAAACTTCAAGGTCCTTCTCTTGTTATCAGCATACGACTTCTGCCAGTCCTGGGAATCCTTCATCCTTTCCCATATGAGCTGGACCTTCTCTGTCGTGCTCTGCACCACCTTCGGGCAAAGGATGCCTGCCTCTCCTACTTCGTTCCAACACACAGGTGAGCGGCATGGTCTCCCATAAAAGGATTCAAACGGGTCCATACCAATGGTATAGTGATAGCTATTGTTGTAGGCGAACTCTACCAGAGTTAAGTGTCGCACCCATGATCCACCTAAGTCCAGAACGCATGCCCGCAGCATATCCTCCATGGTCTGGATGGTGTGCTCTGTCTACCCATCTGTCTGGGGATGGAAAGCAGTGCTAAGACATAGCTGGGTGCCAAAAGCATGATGCAATCCTCTCCAGACTCATGAGGTAAACTATGCATCCCTATCCGAGACTATGGACCTCGGAACTCCATGCAACTGCACAACCTCATCCATGTACCATCGTGACAAAGCATCCACTGCACTTGACTCCTTAATCGCCAGAAACTGAGCCGATTTTGTCAACCAGTCCACTAACACCCAGAAGGCATCGTATCCCCCTTGAACCTTGGGTAGTCCTGTGACGAAATCCATCGAGATATACTCCCATTTCCACTTGGGGACATCCAGAGACTGCAGCAGGCCACCTGGAACACGGTGTTCAGCCTTCACCTGCTGACACACTAGGCACTTGTCCACAAACTCTACCACTGCTCACTTTACTCCGGGCCACTAGAACTGTCTCTTCAGACCCTAGTACATCTTGGAAACTCCTGGGTGTACCGCTAGGGGTGAGTTGTGGAACTCACTAAGAACCTCACTGCGCATCGCCTCTGGAACAAACAGATTTCCTTGGAAAAACATCTGGTTTTGACCATCCTTCATCCATCCTTCCAGAGCATTGATCTGGTCAACTCGGTCACGCATCACTTCGCACTCTAGGTCTCCCCACTGATACTCCTCCACTTGCTAAAATAGATACGACTGCTCTATCATCTGATACAGGAAACCTCTACCTCCATCCATCCTCGCATCTAGGTGAAAGGCAGCCAACTCCTCCATCGCCTTACAGGCATCTGGAGACTCTCGGACTGCATCCTTCTACGACCTCATGCTCAAGGCATCATCCACTACATTCCCCTTCCCTGAAGTGTAGGAAATCTCAAAATTGTAATCCTAGAGGAACTCCACCCACCTTTGTTGCCACAAGTTTAGGTCCCGATGGGAGATGATATACCTCGAGATTTTGTGATCTGTGAAGACCACAAAGCGTTATCCGATGAGGTAATGTCGCCTTAACTTTAGCGTAAAAACGACCGCTGCAGGCTCCATGTCATGGGTGGCATAATTACGCTCATGAGGGTGTAACTGGCTAGACCCATAAGAGATCACTCCTTGTTGCTGCATCAACACACATCTAAGTCTTTTCCCTAAAGCATCACAGAACACCTCATATGTCACCCCTTCTTATGGTAATCTCAGCATTGGGGCACTAACCAACTTCTCCTTCAGATAGCTGAAGGTTTCCTCTCAATGCTCACTCCACACGAAAACCTGGTTCTTCTTGGTCAAGGGTATCAAAGGGGTTGTAACTCAGGATAAGTTGGGTAAGAACCTCTGATAGTAACCTGCCAGCCCGAGGAAACTATGAAATTCTACCACATTCTTGGGTGATTCCCAAGAAACAACTGCTTCAACCTTTGATGGGTCTACCGCTACCCCCTGCTCGGACACTATGTGCCCAAGTAAGTGCACTTCTCATGTCCAGAACTTGAATTTAGACAACTTAACATAGAGCTGGTGCTGTCGGAGGACCTCCAAAACCGTCCTCAGGTGCGCCGCGTGATCCTCCTCTGATCTTGAATAGATCTGGATATCGTCGATGAACACAACTATGAACCGATCCAGGTACTCCTGGAAGATGGACTCCATAAGTCCCATGAACACAGCCGGGGTGTTTGTAACACCGAAAGGCATGACTACAAACTCGAAGTGTCCATATCTGCACATGAAGGCCGTCTTCGAGATGTCGCCCTCCTTCACCCTCAACTGGTGATATCCAGAAAATAGGTCGATCTTTGAGAACCATCCTGCCCCTTTCAGCTGGTCGACAAGATCGTCTATCCTCAGAAGAGGGTAGCGATTCTTAATTGTCACCTGATTCAACCTCCTGTAGTCTATTCATAGCCTGAGACCACCATCTGCCTTCTTTGCGAACAAAACTGGAGCACCCCATGGTGATGCACTCGGTCAAACATAACCCCTCTTCATCAGATCGTAAATCTGAATCCGCAACTCCCATAGCTCCGAAGGTTCCATCCGGTAAGGAGCCATTGAAATTGGGCGAGCACCAGGCTGCAAGTCTATCCCAAACTCGATATCACGTCGTGGGGGTAGAGTCGTCACCTCTTCAGGGAAGACGTCTATAAACTCACTGACGATTCTTGGCACCTCCACCACCACAGAATCTACTGACTCTACTGACAGCTCGGCTAACAAGGAGAGGAGGGGTTCCTCTCGCCTACTTCCCTTCTGACAGCTCTACTCGCTGGTGAAAGTAACACGTCGGTCGCCCAAGTCTGAGAACACAATCCTTCCTCAGAAGCAGTTGATGACGGAACACACAGAGAACAGTCATTCGATGCCTAGGATGACATCGTATGGTTGTATCTGTAGCAGTAGTAGATCCCTAACCGACTGATGTGGCCCTATCATCAGTCTGTATCCTCAAAAAAACATATAACAAGTCGGTCTGACCTCCGACTGGCATGATCAACACCAAGGGAACTAGAAGTCTCTCGGAATCTAGGCCCAAAGCACAGGCTAGACTAGGTGCAACGAAGGAGTGAAAATCTCTGGTATCGAACAAGGCATGAGCAAGGGTGCTAAATAAACTAATCGTACCTCGAACAACCTCCGGTCCCGCTGGGAGTGATGCCTGTGCGGTATACAACTACCCACGCCCAGCTCCTCTACCCCTCGGCTATTGGACACCTCCCTGACCACGCCTTGGTCGAGGTCCCTGAGGAGCACCCTGAGGCCGGACTCCTCCTGCAACGCCTGCCCCCGGAGGAGCGGGAGCTCACTGCCCCTGCTGCTGCTACTGGAAGGGCCTAGCTGGAAGCTGCTACTATGGAGGGAGATGGGCATGTCTGCCACCGCCGTACTTTACCCGGTCCGGGCACTGATTCTGGAGATGTCCATGGCTCCCACATATGAAACACCTCGGTCTTGGGCCTGAAAGGAAAGGGCGAGGACCGGGGGACCGGAACTGGAACTGTTGTGGTCTGCTCCCTACTGTTCGGAACCTGGAGGGTCCCAACGCTGGACGCCTGGTGCTGACGGCCTTCCCCTTGGATGACCCCAGCTGGATCCCCTCTCATGTCACACCTCCTAGAGCATGCATCCTCCCCACTACTTCGGCCTTCTTCTGGACCTCCAAGTACATCGGCAGGGTGAAGGGGGTAACAGCATACTGAAGGGAGGGTTGGAGCGCCTCCAATAAATGTATTTCCTGAGACTCTTCATTTGGAAAGAGGTCCGAAGAAAAACATAGGAGGTCCTTGAACTTGATTCCCAGCTCCCTTACTGACATACTCCCCTGCTGGAGGGAGAGTAGCTCTTGCCACTTCTCCGCCTTCATCGTAGAAGAGAGGAATTCCGCCCGGAACACCTTCTCAAAATCATCCCATGCCACCTCAGCCTCTCTCCTCTCTCCCAGGTAAAGCGTCCACCACTAGCGCGCCACTACCCACATCTGGCTGATGGCTAGAGGAACCCAGTATTTAGTCAGATCCTGAATCAGGCCGAAGGCTATCACCAGCTCCTCTAGCCAGCTCTCCGTCTTCATGTCAGAGGTGTTTCCCTCATACTTCTCGAGGGTCTATCGCTGGAAGGCCCGAAGTGTCTTCTGCCACTAGTTTTCTTACTCCTCTCAATCAACTCTTTTTCGATCAGCCAAGGTAGAATTTGGGGCCTCGATCACCCACACCACACGTGGTCGCCTCTCAGGTGCCATAGCTGCAAGGTAAAAAAGGAATGCTTAATCCCAAGTAGTGCAGAATATTGTTCTTAAAATTTCTTAAACTTCTTATTGATTTCAATTCCTAAAACACACATGAAACAAGAGAACACAAGTCATTATGATGCATTTACCTTTACTAGGGTCTCTACCATACAATTAGTGTGGCCTCACTTGGTTGTTCGGTAGGTCCAGAGTCCTTGCATCGGATCACGGGGGGACCTAAAATACTGTGTCCTAGCCAGTCTTCCCAGGCCTAATTCATGCACCAAGGTCACCCAACACTTTTTCCCTACCACCCCATGTAGTCCTTACTGTTCCTAACTCCAGACTCCATCCTATCTCTCAACCATCATCTCTGATACCATTCTGTCACGACCCACCTTCACCAAAAGGAGGGAAGGGTCAGCAGATTGGCACACCCTTCCTTCTTTAAGTTGAAGAAGAGATAGTGACAACCAAAACCTGCCTTCAATAGGCCCCAGAGTGGCTACTAGCACCAAGGGTATGGAAATCACACATGAATGTAAGGCATTACCCTTTTTGTTTTATAGGATCAGGAGATAAGATGATCAAACCCAACAACACCAAAACTAAAAGAAAAGTAAACCCAAAAAAGTAAACCATTCCCACATGCATGTTCAAAATAAATGATACAAGCCACAAAAACCCCAAGGTAAAAGATACCAAGAAAAAGGAAAACGGCAATAGAAACTGTCCCAAGGGTCTGCGCTAGTATGGTCCCGCGCGATGCCCGAAGTCCTCCTGGAACCCTGAAAGCAGTTTTATATACGTAGGGTGAGCATACAAGTATACTTAGTAGGGAAAAATAAAAGAATCTCGTGCATAAGTGGGGAGGCATACTAATGCCCTGTGATAAAAGAGATAACCAAGCACCTTGCAAGGAAACTAACCACCCAAGCCTCACCAAGGCACACTCCCCAAATAACACAATCCAATTAAAGTATATTAATAGAACATCGATGTTTGGGTACCCCGAGCCACTTTCCCAGTGGTTATTGAAGACATCCTATGCATCGGACCAATCCCTCCATTCTCACTGCAGTCCCACTGCCACACCCCACCCACACACACCCGGTCCACAACCTCACGCAGTCCCACTGCCAAACCTTGCCCGCACACACCTGGGCCACAACTATTATATGTAACCATTCCTGAAAACACCTAGGCCATAAAAACCATCATCACGCCCGAAGACACTTGGGATAGAAGATCTACTGCCATGCCCAAAGACACCTGGGCCTCATCCCGAAGACACTTGGGAAACCACCTACCCATACACACTTGGGCCATAACCACCACACTACCCCACCTGAAGGTTCTTGGGCTAATAATGGACTTCCAGACATCACAGCCTGCCCGAGGGTACTTGGGATATCTGGGAAAGGGAGCAGAAAGGAGCTAATAACCAGCCACTAATGGTAGTGTTGGGTAAAACACTCTCCCCCATGAAATGGGGGTGTTCGGCACTAAGTGATCAACTTGGGTGGGGTGAGAATAACAAACACAAAAACTACAAGTATATGTATAGGTAACAAGCACTCACCCAAGTTTAGGTTTTTCTTCAGCCTTCCTAAAGAACACAAAAGCACTCAAATCTAAGTCACAACTCACACCACACCAACCCATTTGTCCCAACCTTGTTTTCATGTTCAATAATAATGTTTAAATAAGTTTCTGCACCTACTTGGGAAACTATCAAGCATAAACACAAGACAAGGGAAGAGTACGAGCAAACATCAACGTAAACATTCACACCTGGTTCTCTTGTAGGTTTACAACAACAAAAGGGATAAGGGAGATCCCTCAAAGTACTGGAACCAAAGAAAACCCCAAGATACTGCCTACACCTTCTGCAACTAAAGGGGCCAAAGAGATCCCTCGAAGTAATGGAAGAAAAGGAAACCCCGAGACACTGCCCCATCTCTCCAAATTCCAGAAGCAAACGGTTTCTCATCAATAGAGGATCCCACCCCAATTATTGATATAAACAAAGTAACCACATGGCCTCAAATTCACAACTGGTGAAACCATAACAACAAGGGATCCCACCCCCACCCACATCACCCAGAAATCGGCCCGTGAAAGGAAATAACTGAACCACTACCACCAACACAAATCAGGACCATGCCAGTATTTTCAGATTTAAAAGATTTAACACACTCCATGATTTCAATTCTATTGTATTTTAACCGGGGTTATCATAGAAAAAGGGTTGATCCTGGTGCTTTCAATTTATTAATCCGCATATACATAATTAACCAATTTCTTTTACACGACCAACACAAGAGGTAAGGGTTTATTAGTGCATAGAGAAAGACCACCAACGGCCATGATTTTCAGTAGGAGTAAGGCCGCACAAATCAGAAGTCATTAATTATGAAAGAGCATAAAACAAACCTGCATAATCGATCACACCCCTCTCCCCATTCTTCAAAGTTTGTTCATTATCTTCATTAACTTTGGGCTTCATCAATCCCCTCACAAGGCAAAATCATACCCACCCCGCATGATACACAGTAAGGAGGGACGAAGGAGGAATCCCTACCTGGTTGATCAATGATCGAAGTTTATCTTTACGCCGCCAGGAACAGGGAATGTGCGATTTGCAGGGGTGGGGCCTCAGGAACTCAAGAACGAGCAGATGAATTGATGGGAGGGTGATCGAGAAAAGAAACCCAAGGAGTACCCTTTAGTTTATAAAGTCTGGGGACGGTTGAGATAATAATGTGAAACCGCGTAAGGAGTGGGGTCATGGGTTGACCATGCGGCCCCATATGTCATTAAAAGGTCCCCACCCTTTGGGGCAGTTTAAACCGACGCACACACTAGGGTGCCTCATTAAACATTTAGTTAAATGCCATTTATGGGAATTACTGGGCATTTAAACAAACTTAAAGGGGTCAAAATAGGGTATAAAACTCAATTAGTGCAAAAAGGAGGCGCTACTCGAAAAACCCCGACAAGGCTGGGTGACACCGATCGGTCTCACCGATCGGTGCCGCTGATCAGTCGCGCTGATCGGTCTCCCCAATCGGTCTCGTCGATTGGTGGCGCCAATCGGTGGCACCGATCAGTCTCACCGATCGGTCGCACCGATCGGTCTCACGCCGAGACGCTACCCTTAGGATCCAGATTTTGGAAAAGGAAAGGACCCTGAGGGTTTGGGTCATCACAAAGGTTTTTACATTTAGAAATATGATTTTTGAAAAAAAAAACATTGTAAAATGGTTAATAAAACTTCCTATTAATATGAGAGAAATGGAAGTATCATGGTCAAATTTACTAACACATAACTATATTTCTAAGTTGAATAACATTATTAGAAAGTAAATATATAGACATAGAAGAAAATCATAAATAATTATAGTGAGTGATAGAGTTCATTGGTCATAAAAAGTGAATGATAAATGGAAAGTTAATGCGCTTAAATACATAAATATATGGAGATTTAAAAGGTCATAGGTTAAATATAAATAAAGGTATTATGATAACATTTTTATTTTAATATCATTTCCCATTTGAGGAATTCTTTTACTATCTATGAATGAAAGTAAATGTAATTACTGGATATGTTTCTATTTCATAAGAAAAATTTTATCCTTTATAATGCTTCATCAAATTTCCAATTCATTTCTTACTCCAAAAAATGAATATCCAAAAATGAATTTTTTATGCTTGAAGTACTAAAATTCACTTTAAATGGATTGTAAGGTCCATAAAATAGTGACAAGTATTTCTTTCTATCTTTAAATATTTTTTATAACTAATATGGTTATCACAATTTATTAAATATGCTTAAATATTCATATGATTAAGTAATACATTAATCTCTAACCCTCCTCCAAAGTTAAATTAGAACATTTCATAAATGGTTAACCTTATAACCCTTCTAAAAGATCAGGATCCAAACCTTTAGAAAGAAGGTCACTGAATTTCAAAAATGGCGTACAATTAATCAACCCAAAGGTATTCAGTACTATCCAATTTATTTTATCCATATCAATTATCTCTTTATCCAAACAACATTATCTCAACATCTGGAACATATTAAGGGTTATCTTTACCTCAATCATGTCTTTTCCAGGAATTTCATCTTCTCAGTGAATCAATTTTATTGGTTATTGTAACATTCAATATATTCTCTCAAATCCTTTAATAAATTGTAAAAAATTAAAATCCTTAGAGGTTTCATGATTCTTATAATGATAATTTCATTAATAAAATACTTTTAAAACATTTTTGTTGGATCCAAATACATAAGAATGGTAATAACTCCACTTTTTCTATAGTCAGATAATAATACGGACATTGACCCCTTAGTTAATTTTGAGGTATTTTCCCTTGAATCTTGGGTAATTCATTTTCATAGTGCCCCATATTATAAAAGATGATGAAATACCATGAAAACTTTATCCCTTTCACTAATTCCTAGAGTGAGGAATATATTCTCTAAGGAAATTTTCTATTACTTAGATAAAAATGGATTTGTAGTCCCATTGAATGCTGGAGGTTTCTGATGCATCAAGTGGTCTAACATTGTTACATTTTATGGTGGATTAGTAGGTTTCTATATATGGAAGATAATATTACTCATAACTTGTGTCAGATTCCCCATATGGTTATAATTTGATCAATTTCAGTTGTATCTCCAAATCCAGATTTATTATCTTAACCACGAGGGAAATCCTTATATGGAGTATGTTCATTGATACACTTATCATTCCTTCTATTATGAACCATTTATAAACAATGGTATACACTATATTAGATTATATCATTATGAAACATAATTTATAATACCAAAACTAGTGGAAAAAATTAAAATATATAATCTTATAATATTAAACATAGTTTCTTTGGGAATATCTTTATTTTCATCTCCTTAATAATGGTTTGTAAATAAAATGTGATTTATCCTAATCATATCCATTAAGATTATCCAACCAGGTGTGCAGTAAGACCCATTTTCGTGCATCAGGTGATGATTGGGTCAAGACCAATGTGCCCTTTTTAGAGTTATTACCCCTAGGTACATTTGTTCTAGAACCATGTCCACTTGTAGTTTCTAGACAACAATTTATTTCTATGAAAAACTACATAATCTCTACCTTACCCAAACATTAGGTTGTTCTTCTATACTTATCCTCAAATTCTATCATAGATTTATTTTCCATATCTATGTATTCTTAAATCTAGTTCTCAGGGTTTCTACTAATCATCCTTTGATACCAATAGTAGATACCCTGACCCCAATAGCTCGGATCTGGTGTTTTCGTTTTTATATTGTCATAAGATTAAGGAATCACATCCCAAAGGACCTAATATTTTAGCAGTTTGTATAAATTAGATATATACTTGAATCACATTAAAATTTAAAAAAATAGAAAGCAAAAAATGTATTTTCTTGAGAAGTATATTATTCCCCTTATCATATCCTGGCATATGAATCATAAAATACTTCTAGGTATCCTGGGGAAAATAAATCCTAAGAAATGGGTGAGCTAAAATTCTTAGTAAGGGTTAAATAAAACCTAATATATCATTAATAAATAAATAATAATAAATATGGAAAGGTAAATGACTGAACACACATTCCATTTAAATAACCTATTTTCATGAATAGATAAGGAATAACCCATATGGAAAGATAAATGACTAAAACACATTTCATTTAATCAATAACTTGAGCATAATATTGAAATAATAAATAATGATCAAATAATTCCATATAAACAATTACATGACACTACAAAAAAGTGACCTTTACCAATAGAAAATTACTGACAGATAATATATATTGGTAAAAATGACTAATTCCAACAAATATTAAATTCTATTGATATTAACTATAGGTACCAACAATTACTTTTACCAACAAATATATCTGTTTATATTAGTAGTTCATTACCAATAAAACTTTTACCAACATTTAAATCTGTTGTCTTATCATATTAATACCAACAATTGATTTACTAATAAATGAATATTTTGTTATTAGTTATTGTTACCAATAAATATTTTACCATTAAAAAAATTCGTTACCAATAAATTATTCAAAAATATCAAATATTTTACCAAAAAATGAATATGTATATATATATTACCCATTAAAAGCATATCATTTTAATAATAAAAATATATAATCAATTAAAATATTCAAAATTTAGTAATATTTATTTGTAATATATATAAATAGATACTTACATACATAATTCTTCTAAAATATAATTTTTTATATAAATTCTTACTTTTTTTCATTATATTATATGTGTGTGTAAATAAATATATATGCAAAAAAATTAAAAAAAAAACTCTTATGTGTCCCAAAACAACGCCGCACAACCCCCCCCCCCCCCAACTGTCATTCCCCGTGACCCCCTCCCCCAACCCCAACTCTACCTATCTATTCGTCGTGGCCGGAATTCCTTATGTTTGTCATTCCTCATGGACAACATTCCTCACAAACCTCCTCCTATGAACCCCTTCACTTTTCCTGGTCGGTCTTCCTCATGGTCGATGTTCCTCGCGGCTAGAATTCCTCACGGACCTCCTCGTAGGAACCCCTTCACACCATTGAAATAATCGGAAGTTCCTGGATGACGTCATCCTCAGATATCATCACACGAACCACCTTTCTATTCCTTATCGGTATCCACACGTGAAATACCCATATCAACATCAATTGTTCACTGGTTCTCTCTTTCATCTCACTTCTCTACTTTGGTTCCCCAATTACCCTCTAATAGCATTTTCAGTATCTAATTTTATTTTGTTTCTTCATGTTTATAAGTTTATTTTGTGTTCCTATTAGGAATACATTCTATATTGATCTGGTATTTTGGACCTTTCCATGTTTCTTTCCTCCATTTTGGTACTATGTTCTGGGAATAGTTTCTTGGTTTTATTTATTTTAATGCTTCGATTTTGCATAGTTGTGGTTTAAGTGTTCATTGTATAGCCTCATGCAGATTTACAATCATTTTCTTAATTCCCAGTGATGAAATGTTTTGGGTGGTTTATAATTCATAGTTAAAAGATATCTTAAATACTTATAAAAGCATTACATGGCATCTGAGGGACCATGGTTTAGTCAGCATAGTACCTGTATATGGAAATATTGATTTAGTAATGCCTATTTTGTTTGAATTTCACATTAAATGTCTATACCTCATATATTAAATGATTGTTTGGTTTAATAGTAGGGTGAAAAGTAATAGTTGTTTGTAATTTCATGTTATTTTGTATAAATATGATTGAAATGAGGCTTATCACAGCAAAGTCATAATTTTATTGGGAATAAAAATACAGGTCAACATATATGAATATTATCTTACTTATAGGGATACTTATTGTAACTCCCTGACCCCAGTTACCCAGAGTCGGTGCATTATTTTAATACATTGGCATGATTACAAGGAATCATGTCCCGGAGGACTGATTAGTTTAGGAGTCTTGGAAAATAGATTACATACATGAATGTTACATTACACTTCATAACATACAAAACAACATAAATAATCCTTCACGAATGTCATTATTCCCTTGGCTTAACCCTGCATATCAATCACAATACACTTCTTCAAATCTTGGGAAAAATAAAACATAGAAAGGGGTGATCTCAAACGCTCAGTAAGGGTAAGCAATATAGCGAAAACTTTCATAAATAAGCATAAATATTTAAGGCAATGTATAACTAAAACAAAAGCCTTTTAAACTTGAACTTCAGCATAATATGGAAAAAATAAAATGAAATAATTCCATTTACTTATTTACATGGATATTCTACTAGTCGAATAATCACATGGAATATCACTAAACACTTTCATAATGATGGAATGCATAATGCCAGACTATCATAACCACATAGTCAAGGCCTTGTGCCAAGACTACAAATAAGATTTTGTCAAGCACTTATGCCAAGACACTAGTTTGTCTCATGAGACCTACTGATGCATCGAGGAGCTATAGTGTGCTCCACCTGTCACTTACTAAGTCCAATTCATTCCTCATATGAAAAGGTTTAAACATAACATAAACATTCGTATTAAAACTGGCATACGAAATGTCGATACTTTACCCATAAACCATGAATGGTATAAAAATAACACATCCATAGTCAAACATATCACAAAACCTTCAACACAATATGGAATATTTGTATCATAATAAATCAACTTCAAACAAGTTTCAAATCCATTAAAGTATTTTTTAAAAGAAGAAAATGATTTGTAAAACTCTTTGAGAAAAATATATCTTTTTGATGAAAACATTTCAAATTCACACAATTTAGAAAGGAAGACATTTAAATACATTTTTTAATCAAAGTTTCCCATACCACTTCAAAACTTTTGAAAGTAATTAAAATTTTAAAACATTCATGTCCATTTAAATAAATCCTTAAAACCATTTTGAAAACATGGACATTAATGAGAATGGTTTAGAAGAATAAATATTTAAAACATTTAAAATGATGTTTTATTAAAAATTCACTTAATAGAATCCCTTTGAAAACTATTTTATGAAACATGGACATGGATAATAAATATGTCCCATTAGATACTTACATAAAAATAACCTCGGATAATAAATAGATTGTGAAATTAACCCTTACCAATTTGGTAACTTACGAAACATACACCCCATGAAAGAGGTATCATACAATGAATATGTAAATACACATAAATTAAAGTACATAAATAATACAATTATGGTCATTAAATACACCACACAAAAGGTAATAGTGGCAATATGGTATGAATCTCATGGGAATAAATAGTGATATTAAAACCCCTTACCTTGCACTTTCCTTTAGTCGAGGGTACATTTAACCTTCTGTATGAATATCGTAGTATGTTATTAAGGTATACTAGAACTATATTAATATTTATGATATCATACATGATTAATTTATTACTTTATACTACCCATTTAATAATAATTTACATGTTAAATTAACATTTCAGGTAATAATCGCTTTCTTTATCGTACGTGTTTTAACATGTTACTCTTGATTGTATCACTTAGATCAAGATTTAATTAATTCCAGAATATAAAACATGAATTATATATCATGTATATTTCTAATATAAATATGTATAATTGACATATATATGAAATAAAAAACACCATTTATGGAGACGGTAGTCCGTACGTACGCGTAAACATTGTTTCCGTTTTCATATCATATTGAACAGAACTAAGTGAATAAGATATATGTAAGTACATATATATATATATATATATCCAGTAGCATTATTATGTCATATATTACATACTTATTATTAATATATATTTTTATAATTGTCGATGAATGGTGGACGTGGAAATGAATCTCATCGCGTTGTGGAGACAGTAATCCATACGTACGCACGAGCGACAATATCATTTCCTTAAAGGTGTGAAATTGGATGGTATATTAATTTTACAGATACATTAGAATTTTATTTTCATTATTTATATACATATTACTCATCATTATATCCATCCAAATAACATAGTTTTGAATAACAAATTACACCACGGCGTAGAGACGGTAAGCAGTACGCACGCACGCATGGTGACATTATCATTCATAAGATAGATAGGATAATGAATATAGTTGTTCCATATTTATAATAACATCACATTATATATAAGATACTTAATTTGTTATTTTATAATTTAAACAACAAAGAAAGAGTAGGTGGAAGAATATGAGAACTTGAAAGAGGGTGGTGAAATCATTACCTCTTCTTCAGGTTCTTCCTTTTGATTTGATCAAAATGGATCCTTAAGTAGGATTTCTGACCAAAGGAGGGCCTCTAGGATGAAGTGAGGGAATTTGAGAGGATATTTGGGTAGGTTCTGGCCGAGACAAATGGCTTAGAATGTGTGAAATAGAGTGAAGGGGGAGTGCCCTTTTATAAGAGGGGTGAGGGGGTACCTTAGTAAAAACTTAAAATATTATTTTATAATAAATTCATTTTAGGTTTATAATGGATCCAAAATGAATTATTTAAAGTATAAGGTGGGTATGGGTCTAAAAACTCTCAACCAATAGGTTTTATACAGGTTTATGTCACCATATTAACCTTAACTTTTAGATTTAACTCTTAGTTAAATAGTTTAACTACTACCGTGTCTTCTTGTATTCTTACTCAATATGGTTAATAAACATACTCTAAACATCCAAGAGAACTTAAATTGGCTCATTAATGACATATATAATATTATTTAAGCCCTTTTACCTAACCCTACATTTTTAAGAATATTATATCAACCAATAATATAGTATTTGTTTTAAATATTCATTTATGTCAATTTTGACACTATTTGGTATTTTGTTTTTTTGAAAGTCATCACAACTTCATTACTTCAAACAAGATACGTTGAATCAGTCCTAACATATCATAGTCACCTAGAAAATTCATGGATGTCATAAAAACATTGAAATTACATTTATTTTAATATTTTTAAAACCATTTATTTGATTCTTTCATTAATAAGGTAATTACTGCATCATCATTGTGTCAAAAATAAATTTAATTATTTAATGTCTAAAAATTATAAATAAAATACCATGATGTAGGAATTATTTTTATCTTTGTAATTAATATTTATAGTAGAATTTATCTTATGTATAACCCTATATTAAAAATGTTTTAGTTAATAAACTTTGAATTTAACACTTTTAACTCTTCTTTAAATTAAATAATAATAAATGTCCAAATCTAATCCAAGTGAACCAAATAGGTTCATATTTTATTCCTAAGGTTGTTTTTGGTCAAATTATACTTATCCAATAGAATTAGGACATGTGTTAGGGTAATAATAATATCATTTTTACCCTTAATTACCCTATTTACTTTTAACCGTGGTAAATAAAAGTAAAAAGATATTATTCACCAAAAATTATTTTTATCTTATTGAACCACATTTTACTCCTTGATATTAATTGTGTCTCTCGGATTTTCGAAATTCCACTCACAGAAGCGGTAAAATTAAGTTTAATGTGAATTTGCAAATTCTCCTAGGAGATGGGTAAAAGACGGTGAAAAGTTCAATAAAAATTTTATATATCAAAAATTATTATAAACTGACTCCAATGAATTCAATTGAACTTATATAGGTATTTTGTAACTATTTTTACCTAAAATAAATTTAAATAAAATAGTTAATTAATTAAATAAAAAGTCAGTTTTAACCAATAACTCAGTGTTTTTCACTATTCATCAAAAATTGAAAGTTTTCAGAAAAATACCAAAAAATCACCCTAAGATAATTTTTATATTAAAAATCCAAAAATGATTTCTATTTTATCAAATTCAAAACATAGAAGTTTCATTAATTAATTTAAAATTAATTCTCGTTGTCAAAACAAATAGTGTGTTTTTAATAAACAATAACTATCAAAAGATTGACACTTGTTTATGTATAATTTCAATGTGAAATTAATTCCAATGACCAACAATTTATTAAAGGGTAAAAATATAATCTAATTATACTTCCAAAACATTAAAATGTATAATTCAACACTATAAATTATTTTGATTAAATAGTTGTTTTCAGTTAAAATGTAGTATTTTTCACTATTCACCCAAATATGAATGTTATCAGAAAGACACCAAAAATTTATTGAAAATAAATTCTTATGTCTTGATTCTAAATAAGAAGTTTATTTTTTCAAATTGAATATATAAAAGTTTCAAATATTAGATTTAAAAAGGGTTCTCTATTAAAAGGCGGTAAAATTGCATTATTTGAAAAATAATTCTTTTATCTAAAAAAAATGAATTTGTTCATACATTATGTCTAAGAAACTCATAATATGGATTATAAAATTATAAGGATTATATAATGTTCAAAATTCAGTTAATACTATTCATAACCGCTTTTTAACGGCTAGTTTGGTAAGTTGTGATGCGCTTGAACTCAGTGTTGCATGTAGTGCAAGTTAATGCCTTACATTGAAGAAATAATGTACTATGAAATATTGGGGTGTTACATTCTCCCATCCTTCAATAAATTGCATCCTTGCAATTTGAAATTGTTCTTCGAAAATAATAGGTTGAAAATAAAAAATTCATTTATGGGAAAACCCAGATCAGAAATTGGGTTAATAAAATTTAGTCTTAATAAGAGGAAAACGGGGAATGAAAAAATCACCACCAAATTAGTGTTTCGGATAGGAGAACATTTGTGGAAATTATAGACACATAATTGGAGGGAAAATGTAAATATTTATAAATAGTGATTGAGGTCATCAATCATAAACAATTGTAGAATTTTGGGCCTCAAAGCCACCAATCTATGATGATTTAAAATACCATCGTAAGGTATTAGGATAACACGTTTTTGGTTTTAAGGTGCCTTACCTAAAGTTTAAGAAATTATTTCTTCATAGAATAAGAGAAGAATATATATATATATATATATATATATATATATATATACTTGACAAGTAGAGTTTCATCCTTTAACTAATTCCTACCACAAACTCATCTTTCACTCCAAATGATTTCAAAAAAAATTCTATTTACCTAAATCGTATAAGGTTCCAAAAAATGAATTTATAATTCATTTTTCAGACTATTTAAAAAAACTAAATTATAAAAACCAGTACATCACGTAGTCCAGTCATAGGTGATGCACCTTTGTCGCTCTTCAGTTGTGGGTTCAAGTCTCACGGCTTTGTCCGACGCGACGGGTTGCCGCCCGACCTCTGGGTTTTCCTTTTTATGGCAATCCAAAAATAACCTTAACAATAGTATCCAATTTCAAACTTAATCCATTCCAACCTTTAGAATTATCCAAAATAATTATATCCAAACTCTCAATCCAAAATTTATAAGGAAGTTAAACATAATGAGGATCCTTTTTTCCAGGTAATAACATGTGAACGCCTTTATCATGTATTCTTTTACAACATCGCAACATATTGATTTACCAAAATCATCCATCTCTTATTCCAAAAACACTACCTCATTATCAGGACCATATTAAGGATTACCTTTCCTTCAACCATGTATTTTCCAAAAAGTGTAGCTTACTATTAAGACACTTTTCTTAGAACCATATACTCTCAAATCCTCAATAAAATAGTACTTTAGTACAATCCTTATTTATCTCTGTAATTCATGTAACCAATATGCTTTTGATACAACACTCAAATGAAATAATTCTATAATAAAAACATAAGAACGCTAGTATTTCTTCTTCATCTCAGGTAGTATCATAAAATGATTATTATCCAATAACATCATTTGCAGTATACTCTTATGAATGGGATATTGATTCGCGTAGTGTCTCAACGCCTTGCAGATGAAGCATTTTACAATTGAAAACTTTTTCTTACCCTTGTAATCATATACTTGGTGTCCTTTTTCTCCACACTTATAATAACTCCCATTCCCTTCAAGAATTCACCAAGGTGATTCATTCCACATTTATCACATATTGGAAAATCATTTATTCCTCTTATCCATCTTTCTTTCTACCATCCTTTTCTTCTCTTGCTTCCCTTCAAAGCCATAGGATTCAGAGAATTCTTTAATGATCTTATGATACTATTTATTCATGTGATGATAATATGTGAGAGACTACTTCCTTTCTAAATTTTGGCTTAATACCATGAATGATATGACCCTTTTTACTCTTTGGATCATACGTATTACTGGAGTTCACATTCCTTCTACTGGGTGCCATTTCTATACAATGGCATGCACTAGGTCAGTTTATGAATTGAAATACATAAATCCAAACTTGTAAAACACTTAACATAAATTGAATAGTTTATGGATATAATCTATAATCACAAAAATGTTTTCTTTGAGGAAGTATACACTCATAAACCCTTGAAAATGGTTTGTAAATAAAATGAGAATTATCCTAAGAATATCCCATGGGAGTGTCTTAACCAAGAGTTCATCAAGGCTCGTTTTTGTGCACCAGTTCCCGTTCGAGTCAAGATCGAAGAATTGTTTTCGGGTTTTACCCCTAGGTACATCTGTGCTAGAGCCGCCTCTACCTGCTCATATCCAGACAGGGATGTATTGCTCGGAAAACTCACAAAATCTATACAATACCAAAATTCTAGGAAGTTTTTTTATACTAATCCTCAAAGTCTATCGTAGGGATATATTCTCTAATAAGAGTTTATCTAAATCTATCTTCCAAGGTTTGTACTAAACTTCCTCTGATACCAACTGTATCGCCCCAACCCGAGTTACCCAGAGTCGGTGCATTATTTTAATACATTGGCATGATTACAAGGAATCAAGTCCCGAAGGACCGATCAGTTTAGCAGTCTTGAAAAATAGATTACATACATGAATGTTACATTACACTTCATAACATACAAAACAACATAAATAATCCTTCACGAACGTCATTATTCCCTTGGCTTAACCCTGTATATCAATCACAATACACTTCTTCAAATCCTGGGAAAAATAAAACATAGAAAGGGGTGATCTCAAATGCTCAGTAAGGGTAAGAAATACAGTGGAAAATTTCATAAATAAGCATAAACATTTAAGGAAATGTATAACTAAAACAAAAGCCTTTTAAAATTGAACTTCAGCATAATATGACAAAAATAAAATGAAATAATTCCATTAACTTATTCACATGGATATTCTACTAGTCTAATAATCACATGAAATATCACTAACCACTTTCATAATGATGGAATGCATAATGCTAGACTATCATAACCATATAGTCAAGGCCTTGTGCCAAGACTACAAATAAGATTTTGTCAAGGCCTTGTGCCAAGACACTAGTTTGTCTCATGAGACCTACCGATGCATCAAGGAGCTATAGCGGGCTCCACCCGTCACTTACTAAGTCCAATGCATTCCTCATATGAAAAGGTTTAAACATAACATAAAGATTCGTATTAAAACTGGCATATGAAATGTTGATACTTTACCCATAAACCATGAATGGTATAAAAATAACACATCCACAATCAAACATATCACAAAACCATCAACACAATATGGAAGATTTGTATCATAATAAATCAACTTCAAACAAGTTTCAAATCCATTAAAGGATTTTGACATAGATGAAAATGATTTGTAAAACTCTTTGAGAGAAATATCCCTTTTTGATGAAAACATTTAAAAGTCACACAATTTAGAAAGGAAGACATTTAAATACATTTTTGAATCAAAGTTTCCCATACAACTTTGAAACTTTTGAAATTAATTAACATTTTAAAACATTCATGTCCATTTAAATAAATCCTTAAAACCATTTTGAAAACATGGACATTAATGATAATGGTTTAGAAGAATAAATCTTTAAAACATTTAAAACGATGTTTTAGTAAAAAGTCCCATAATAGAATCCCTTTGAAAAATATTTTATGAAACATGGACATGGATAATAAATATATCCCAGTTGATACTTACATAAAAACAACCTCGGATAATAAAGATATTGTGAAATTAACCCTTACGAATTAGGTAACATATGAAACATACACCCCATGAAAGCGGTATCATACAATGAATATGTAAATACACATAAATTAAAGTGTATTAAACAAAGAATACAATTATGGGCAGTAAATACACCACTCAAAAGGTAATAGTGGCAATATGGTACGAATCTCACGGGAATAAGGAGTGATATGAAAACCCCTTACCTTGCACTTTCCTATAGTCGAGGGTACATTTTACCTCCTGTATGAAGATCATAGTATGTTATTAAGGTATACCAGAACTATATTAATATTTATGATATCATACATGATTCATTTATTTCTTTATACTACCCATTTAATAATAATTTACATGTTAAATTAACATTTCGGGTAATAATCGCTTTCTTTATCGTACGTGTTTTAACTTGTTACTCTAGATTGTGTCACTTAGATAAAGATTTAAGTACTTCCAGAATATAAAACATGATTTATATATCATATATATTTATAATATAAATATGTATAATAGACATATATATGAAATAAAAAACACCATTTATGGAGACGGTAGTCCGTACGTACGCATAAACGCTATTTCCGTTTTCATATCATATTGAACGGAACTAAGTGAATAAGATATATATAAGTAAATATATATATATATATATATATATATCCAGTAGAATTATTATTTCATATATTATATACTTATTAGTAATATATATTTTTATAATTGTCGATAAATGGTGAATGTGGAAATGAATCTCATCGCGTTGTGGAGACGGTAATCCGTACATACGCACGAGCGACAAAATCATTTCCTTAAAGTTGTGGAATTCGATGGTATATTAATTTTACAGAGACATTATCATGTTATTTTCATTATTTATATACATATTACTCATCATTATATCCATCCAAATAACATAGTGTTGAATAACAAATTACACGACGATGTGGAGAAGGTAATCCATACGTACGCACGTATGGTGACATTATCATTCATAAGATAGATAGGATAATTAATATAGTTGTGCCATATTTATAATAACATCACAGTATATAGAAGATACTTGAGTTATTATTTTATAATTTAAACAACAAAGAAAGAGTAAGTGGAAGAATACGAGAACTTGAAAGAGGGTGGTGAAATCATTACCTCTTCTTTGGGTTCTTCCTTTTGATTTGATCAAAAGGGATCCTTAAGTAGGATTTCTGACAAAAAAAAGGCCTCTAGGATGAATTGAGGAAAGTTTATAGGATATTTTTTTAGGTTTTGGCCGAGCCAAATGGCTTACAAGGTGTGAAATATAGTGAAGGGGGGTGCCCTTTTATAAGAGGGGTGAGGGGTACCTTAGGAAAAACATAAAATATTATTTTATAATAAATTAATTTTCGGTTTCTAATGGATCCAAAATAAATTATTTAAAGTATAAGGTAGGGATGGTTCTAAAACCTCTCAAAAAATAGGTTTTAGACAGGTTTAGGTCACCATATTAACCTTATCTTTTAGATTTAACTCTTAATTAAATAGTTTAACTTTTACCGTATCTTCTTGTATTCTTACTCTATATGGTTAATAAACTTACTCTAAACATCCAAGAGAACCTCAAGTGGATCATTAATGACATATATAATATTATTTAATCCCTTTTCATGAACCTTACATTTTTAGTAATATTATATCAACCAATAATATAGTATTTGTTTTAAATATTAATTTATGTCAATTTTGACACTATTTAGTATTTTTTTTTCAATGTCATCACAACTTGATTACTTTGAACAAGATACATTTAATAATACCTAACATGTCATAGTCACCTAGAAAATTATTGGATGTCATAAAAACGTTTGAAATTATATTTATTTTAATGTTTTTAATACCATTTATTTGATTCTTTCATTAATAAGATAATTACTGCATCATCATTGTGTTATAAATAAATTTAATTATTTAATTTCTAAAAATTATTAATAAAATACCATGATTTAGGAAATATTTTTATCTTTATAATGAATATTTATAGTCGAATTTATCTTATGTATAACTGTATATTAAAAATGGTTTAGTTAATAAACTTTGAATTTAACACTTTTAACTCTTCTTTAAATTAAATAATAATAAATGTCCTAATATAATCCAAGTGGATCAAAGAGGTTCATATTTTATTCCTAAGGTTTTTTTTGGTCTAATTATACTTAACCAATAGAATTAGGACATGTTTTAGGGTAATAATAATATCATTTTTACCCTTAATTACCCTATTTACTTTTAACCGTGGTAAATAAAAGTAAAAAGTTACTATTCATCAAAAATTATGTTTATCTTATTGAACCCAATTTTACTCCTTGATATTAACCCTATTTCTAGTATTTTCTAAATTCCACTCACAGAAGCGGTAAAATTAATTTTTATGTGAATTTTCGAATTCTCCAAGGAGATGGGTAAGAGATGGTGAAAAGTTCAATAAAAATTATATATATCTAAAATTATTATAAAATGAATCCAATGAATTAAATTGAACATATATATGTATTATGTATCTATTTTTACCTAAAATAAATTTAAATAAAATAAATAATTAATTAATTAAAAAGTCGGTTTTAACCAATAACTCAGTGTTTTTCACTATTCATCAAAAATTGAAAGTTTTCAGAAAAATACCAAAAATTCACCCTAAGATAATTTTGATATTATTAATCCAAAAATGATTTATATTTTAAAAAATTAAAAACATATAATTTTTATTAATTAATTTAAAATTTATTCTCATTGTCAAAACAAATAGCGTGTTTTTAAGAAATAATAACTATCAAAATATTGACACTTGTTTGTGAATAATTTCAATGTGAAGTTAATTCCAATGACCAAAATTCGATTAAAGGGTAAAAATATAATCTAATTATACTTCCAAAACATTAAAATTTATAATTCAACACTATAAATTATTTTGATTAAAATTTTGTTTTCATTTAAAATATATTATTTTTCACTATTCACCCAAATATTAAAGTTATCAGAAAAACACCAAAAATTTATTGAAACTAAATTATTATGTCCTGATTCTAAAGAAGAAGTTTATTTTGTCAAATTAAATATATATAAAAGTTTCAAATATTGCCTTTAAAAAGGGTTCGCCATTAAATGGCGGTAAAATTGCATTATTTGAAAAATAATTCATTTATCTGAAAAAAATGAATTTGTTCTTACATTATGTCTAAGAAACTCATAATATGGATTCTAAAATTATAAGGATTATATAATGTTCAAAATTCAGTTAATACTATTCATATCCGCTTTTGAACGGCTAGTTTGGTAAGTCGTGATGCGCTTGAACTCAGTGTTGCGTGTAGTGGAAGTTATTGCATTACATTGAAGAAATAATGTACTATGAAATATTGGGGTGTTATTATTACAATTTCAACATTTAATTTACCCTTTATGCTTATTCTTTTACTGATAAAATTATTTTTTTCACTCATTAAAATTTCTTGATATAAAGAACTGTATTTCTTATTGTAGATTCGTATCAGCCCATATTCAGTGTTCTATATTTTTTTAAGAGATAAAATTACTTCTTCATTCCATTTTCATTTAAAATCACAAAAAATAATGTTCTTTTCTCTATTGGTTGATTTATAACTCAAGAATATACCATCATTTTTAAGATGTGGTTCAACTGTGCAATTTTATGTGTAATTCCCTGTGTATTATAAAATTTAATTTTAATTAACAAGAAAGTTTTTCATGTGCGTTTTTATATAATTTAACTATGGTCATGAATTAACAGGTGCTGATGAGAGAAAAATGGATGTAGGGATGCTGACTAAAATTGGTGGGTTACTTCAGGCTCCCACCCAATGCTTTGGGCATCCACTAAACTCTTGCGGGTGAAATAACATTTGTAACCTCTATGTCTCTAATTAAAAGGGTAATAGAAGCCACTTAAATCTTAAATGCATATTAGTATTTCCCCGGGACCTTATTGGGTTTTTTATTTCAAACCCAACACTTACCTTATTAAGAGGGAGTTTTTTCTTTCAGATCCCTCATCTCATATTTTATTCTTCATTCTTCTTTTACTTATACCATATGAATGTTATACTCTTCTCTTTTTTACTCCCTCAATGATTTAACCTCCCAAGACTCTATTTAGTGTCAGAATCAAATGATATTAAGTGAATTTATCAATCCATCATTAATCAAATTATAACAAACAATAGACTAAATAGAAATTTACCTATGATAAGTAATCATGTAGAGGCTTCATGTTGGTGGTAGACAATAATCTTCGGTAGAGCCCAGGTTGATCATATCACTGAGTGGGGGAGGGGGTGAATTAGTGGTATATTTGAAAAAATATTCTTTTAATATCTAGCCTTTATAGCTAGTTAAAACCACCTCACCTGATTGTAGTGGAATATAAATAGAATAGAAACAAAAGCATTTACAAGGTTCCAGGTAAAATCCTACTCCATGTCATGATTGTTCAGTCTCCCTAATCATTGATTATACGCTACAGGTGTAGGTGGTTACACCTGGGACCGTCCTAGTCCAATCTATTTATATTCCCACTGTGCTCTGACTATTGAGTTCCTTAGGAGATACAGTAGCTTCGCACTGCCTCACTGCAATGTTATGACCCAAAATAAGGAATGATCACCCACTTCTACTGGTTCCTCCTATGATAGATTTTGTATATATCCCTCTGCATATAGACTAGATCAATTGGTATACCCTTGTATAGTATCATCATGATTTGTGAAAGCCGATGAAAAATCCTCCAGTTTTGAAACTCCCTTTATATCTTCAGCAATATAGCTCTTCCTTACGAAACTGAATACTCAGGCATACATGTTTTATTCTCTAGTTAAAGAACACATGGATTTAGTATGTTCTTATGTTCTATTTGATAATATGTTGTACCAAGTTATCATTTCTCAATCATCGATGTTGTATATTTCTATAACAAGCCAATACTTAAACAAAAAACCAAAGAAGGTATCCATCCAGACTATAGGGGTTAAAAAAACACAGTGAAACAAAATATAAACCCTAGAAATCAAACAAAACAAATCTCACACAATAATTCATAGTCTGGTAGCAAGACCCATCATTTCTAGGAACAAATAAGGATAAACAAACAAGCTCCTGGACAATACAAAGAGAAGATAAAGACACTTAAAAAAGAAGAATAAACAAAATTACTGGTAACGATGGAGGAAAAGAGTATTGTTCATTTGCAGGAAGCCTTGTGAGATGGCCAGGCCTTGTGGAACTTGTGTCTCTTCCCTCTAAGTCCACTGGATTCCTTCCATACTGATGTCAATAGATTCATATCCTTGTGCTAATGGATGGATTGCAGATCCAGTTTATTCATGGATTGTTTCTGATTGTATTGTGGGATATATCCACAAGGATTATCTCATAGTACTTGTAAGTATAATCCTCCTTAACCTAGCAAGAGTTGAGAACCCTGAGACCTCCCAACTTCCAACTAGCCCGTTCCTCAGCCATAGATATGTTGCAGCACTGAAATTTCTTTTGGTAGTTTCCCTAGTTCATGGGTTTTTCATATACATTACTCTTTGGGATAGTCCTCTTATGCCTGACACTCCTAACATGAACATGATATAAATTTATAAACATAAAGATGCAATATAGGAAGAAATTTATATTGTGTTCGTGTAAGGAATAAATTCTATAAATTACTAACATGTACAAGATGAAATTTATATCATGTTCATGTTAGTAATAAATTTTATAAGTCTATACTATATGCCTCAACTAGTATGGATACATTCTATAAAGCCCTAAAATTACAGTATACATAAAACATCAACAGATTAAAACAACATCAAATTAACCTAAACTTGTATAGTTTTCAGATGCAATATAATAAGACCATTGAGTAATGCACTACATGAATTACATTTATAATTACAAATCATGTCCCTGTTGAAGATACATTATTCTTTTTACCTACACCAGTATATTATGGAACATAATGTTACTAACAATTTCACTTCAAAATAGTCTATTATTGATCTATTAAATATTATACCATCACAATTATATCTAATTTCCATGTTGTATAACATAATGTTATAAAGGTAAGGGATTTAGTAATAAATGCAGTCACCCTCATAATCTATAGGATCCAAAAATCAAGATGTTCACATAACTCACAAATATCTACCTACATTCTATGCTTCTTAAGGTTTGGTTTCTTATTTTGTTTGAACATTTATTACTTTGTTTTTACCATCTCCTGCAAAATCGTTAGTGTGGTTTTTGTTCACCAGGAATCCCAATCTAGCATTAGTAGAGAAAATACAATGGGTGTTATTCTCACACAACCACTCCCTTGTGGTTTCTTTCATTCATGTTTTATTGAAATATCAAACCCCATATTGGTTATTTGTTCTCAAGTGATCAAAGAGAAGCAGATCAACATCCAAGGTTCATGGTATAACTGAACAAATTTTCTATCAATGTTACATATGTTCTTCACTAGGCCCTTCAAGATGATACTAATTATAATACTCATTACAAGTGTTTTAATTCAAAATGCATGTGGTATTTCAAAATTGATAATTTTTTTCCATTTCCTTTCCTTTCCAAAAAAATAAATTTTTTTACAACATGTGTTTTTTTGGCTTGTAGGGTTGTGATAAAATATGGAACAATAATAGACCTATGATTATGAGACATAGTTATTTTATTTTATTATTATTTTTTGTATTTTTTCATTCTTTTTAGTCAATTTTTTCACCTCTTAAGTATGTAATACTTTCTACATTTTCGAACTGATGTTTTTTCTATTTGTAGTGAAATATGCATCACTTGGGTATTCATTTTTGTTGGCATTTTTCATTGTAATTTCCTACACTTGTTAAGTATTTCATACTTTTTAAATTTTCAAACCCATTTTTTAATGTTTTTTGTAGTGCCAGGTCTATCGCGTGGGAATTATTTTGTTGAGCATGAGAATTAAATATTGATGTGACGTGGTTAGAAGGTAATGATATATTATTTAATTGACTTTAACATATTATGTTTTCCTATGCATTATGATTTCTAGATAGGCTTGAATAAGTGCCTCAATGAAAGATATTTTTTATGTTAATTTATATAGACATCCAACACCATGTTGTATTTTTTGTCATTGACTGAATGTTTGTTTAACATTTTACGGTTGTTGAAATTTTAGGGCACAGTAAAGGGTATGATGAAAAATTTAACAAGTCTACTATATGGATAATTTAAAAATATAATTATAGTTTTATTTTTATACGCACCATGTGTAATGTATGGGTAATGACACTATTTGTATTTGATTTGATTTCTTTTGAAGTTATTATTCAGAAGAAAGTTCCTAAAGAAGATTTAATAGGTATTTTTATAATTATTTTTAATTTCTTCACTTTATATGTGCTTATTTTCATATTGTTATTGATCAAGAGATTGTTGAGATAGTCTTTCTCAATGTATTTTCTTTTGGACCATTGATTGGATGCTTACAGAAACTTACGGCACTCATGTGTTCTATATTGATAGTTGAAGATTCTTAGAGATGCATGGCATATGATTTTTTGAACTGAAAGGTCATTGAAAATTGTTTTTTCATACGTTGTTCCCAATATCAGAGTGATGTTATGATTCATTAAACGCTGTCAATGATTTACAGAGAATCCTTTTTAAGTTTCTTTTGTTAATTATGGAATCTTTGGAGTGAAAAGTTTCTACACCTTGATTATAAGATCTTTTATTCCATGCATTTTAGTGTGTTTTCTAAACCTAGGTTCTCCTCCTGATGTGTGTTGGATTTTTGTTGTTTCATATTAGCATGTGGTGTTCTTTTTGGGTAGTTCTATCACTTTTGATTCTTTCTATCCATCTTGACTAAGATGGAAAATTCATGGAGTCGACGATATCTTTGTTGATCTAGATGCATCTCAGTGCCATTAGTTTTTTCAAATAAACTGATATGTTAAACAAGTAGGTGGAGTTTTGTGCATGGTTAGCTAAAGTGAAACAGGTAAATCTTGAAATCCTACCCAACTGGAGAAAAGCAGATGCTCAATCAGTTTATGGAGTATCAAAACACAACTACTTTTACTACTATAGCGGTAACAATTTTGGGAAGGTTTGATGCAATGTGAGATTTAGTATGTATTTTTTTATAATCTAAATATGTATCTCCCTCAATTACCAGACGATGTAATCTCATTACACCTCGTTCATGTGTTGTAACATTTTGTTACTTTAATAAATTTCTTTTGGGATGAATTTGGTGACCAATTCATGTCACAGTTTTTTAAATAAAATTATGGAGAATAGTGATTTTTGTGTTTTAATCTTAGTTGTTATGAGCTTCCACATGTTTGGTTTATTTTTCATTGAACATGCACTTGATCTACCTAATTTACTATTTGAGTACCACATTGCAGAACTTCTATCCTCTTATCAAATCCTTGATATTTCAACAGAGATGATTAAAAATGATCACAATGCAAATCAATTTTTTATACTTTCATTTATATCTATTTTGGTTTCAATTCACGTAGAATGAGTTATGGGGGGTTGCAGAATGATTTCCAAAGGGTTTTCAAACTACAGTAGTGGTGGGTGGGCAGTGAATTGGGATGAATTTCTATTGAGCTCACGATGTGAGGAAGTAACCATATGGGGATGACCATTGAAATTAGTAGGATTTCTTGTAACCATTCACCATTTGATCTGGTAGAGTTGTAGAGTGGCCTAGTGGGGAGTTCATTTGTTTATCAGGAAAGGTGAATAATTCATGGATGTAGCGAAAGTGGAGGTCTGCTGTGGTGAAATTGGATCCAAACACATGGATTCTGGAGTACAAGCGTATCTAGTTGTTGGAGGGCCCGAGCTTGTTCTCAATGGTCACTGAGTATCTGAAGTTATTTGGGTCAAGGCTGGTCAAGCTGGTCGCCAAGGCAAGGCAATTGTTGTGGAAAACCAACACCCCCTGTGAGAATTCCTGTAGTTTAAGTGGTGCACCAAACTATAATTTTTGTTCTCTAACCTGATCATTTTGTATCTCCTATTACTCAAGGTGTTGTAGAACTTGGATTAGTTCCATTTTCAAAATCATATCATATCAAGTTTTCTGGAATGATGACATGCTCTGATGTTTCTTTTGGTTGTTTTTTATGTAGATATTAGAGCTGAAGGGTGTGGTATAACACCTACTTGAGGTTTCTCATTGGTGATGGAGCTGGCTCACCAGTCCTGGGGCATGGATGGGTTTTTGGTGTTGGTGCTGGAGCTAGCTCGTTGGTACTGGGGCATGAAGGGTCTTGGACATGGATGGGTGGTACTTGGGGGGTGTAGGGTGGGGGGTGGATCCTAATGTTGGATGTATTATGTGTTTTTTTTATTTCACTTTGTATTAAATTTCATTATTAATATAATTAATTTTTTTTATAAGTTTGAACAATCATGTAAATTGTCTTTAGATTCATAGTTAAAATAGTATAATTATATATGATAAATTAATAAATATAATATGAAATTTTACTAGCAGTAAAAATTTATAATTTTTATTCAAATGTAACTTATTAATAGATATTATATATTGGTAATATTATTACCAACAGAAAAAAATTTCATAAGAATCTGTTGGTAAACACTTTAACCAACATATATATTATCTGTTGGTATTATTATGATTGTAACAGAACTCTTTTATCTATCGCAAAAACATTTAGCAATAGAGTTTTTACCGATAGTTTAGTGACAAGTACATATGTGTTCGTAAAACATTTTACCAATAGAAAATGTACTTTTACCAACAGATATGTCCCTATTAGAAAAAGTTAAATATTTTTTAGTGTGAGTATGAAACTTAACCATGGATATTCTAACTAATCGAATAATCACATAGAATATCAATAACTGAATTCATAATGATGAAATTCATAATACTGGACATAAAAAACATATTGTCGAGGCTTATTCGAAGATATATAATACCAATAAGTCTTATTAAAATACATATAATACAAATGGGTTAGGATTTGTCTAAAACCATATCTAATTTGTCTCATAAGACCTTCTGATGCATCAAGGGGATCTTACGGGGCCCGATCCTCAATTACAAAGTATAATTCATTCCTTAATGAATGGTTTGGAACATAATGCACATAAACATTAATATTTAAACTATCATACAAAATTTAAATCATTTCCCTAATCAATAAACATAATCAGAAACCATCCATAGTAATATGGTGAATGGTAATAAAATTGTATATCTTTAGTCAAACTGATCATAAACCATACAAAGAAAGAATAAGTATGATATCAATATAACATATCCCCAAATGATCATATGTGAAATGAAGGTTTTATTTCATTAATGAATATAAATACTATAAAAATATATTCAAAAACATTCTTGATGAAAATATCCTTTTCATTTTGAAAAAAAAAATTGAAAATACTTTTCTTTGAAAATCACTTTCAAAATCATTTTCATTAAAAATATCCCCATAAAATTATAAAGGAAGATTCAAAGATATGATGTTCATGATGGTGGGTAATTTCGTACATGTCTTACAAGATATAAATAACATTCCTTTTTCATGATAAAAATTTTATGAAATTTCCTTGTTTTGAAAATGACAAGAATATTCCTTTCACATTTTCAATAAAATCCAAACATGTATTATTTTTTAAAAAAAAATAATATTCATTTGAAAAAAAATTGTAAAGTGTAAATATGGGTGATATTTCTTTAATAAATCATTTTGAAATGGTTGATAACATTTTTTAAAATATTTTAGAAGACATGGTTTTGGAAGAAATTAGATTTTTGCTCGAAGAGAAAAATGAAGTTATATTTTCTTATAAATATTTTCTCAATTAATTAAAGTACCAAAGAGTGGAAAATGGTACTATTACTTGAAAATATAACTAATAACCGAAGGATAACAAAAGTAAATGGGTTTATTAGTAAATGGTCAAATAATTTCTTTCAACTAAAATTTAAGAGTAAATAATCTCTATTATAATGTGATTGTGAAATAAACCTATACAATGATCATAATGTTGAAGTGATAATTAATCAATGAATTTATTATGTGTTTCAAATATAAATCCACAAAAAAAATAAGTGGAAATACAACATATGGTAAACAAAATTGATTATACACATAATCTTAGAAATATATAATCAATGAATTTGAAGTTTATCCCAATGAAGATAAATTGAGTTAATAAATCCCTTACCACTTGGTAACTTTTAATTCAGATCTAATTAGATGAAATAATTCAAATTAAAACTTAAAATACCATGAATAATGAATTATTCATGATATAAAAAGTCAAAGGGGCGGTATATACACCATATAAAAGAAATGATATAGTAACTCTGGCCTTGTACACATATCATTACATGATTTTAAACATAATTAAACTTCAAATTACAATCCAAGGATCATAAAGTCTAATTTCTTGTAAGACTAGGTACATAAAACTAAAAACATGGGACAAAGAAAAGCATTTATTTATTTAATCTTCATAAAGAGCTCCTAACTTTCATTATTCTCATATATATTCATAAGATAACCTGGGGATAACATAAATAAATAGATTATCTGAAAATACCAGTAAAGGAATAAACATAAGAATAAATATTTATCACATGGTTTATAAGGCATGATGTAATTATATAAAATGACATGGAACATGACTGAACATATGGAATCATAACATATAGAAAATGGGATAATATAAACATATAATTATAGTAATGTGGCAGCAACATAACACATGACTTTAGCATGATTCATGGATCATTGCACATATATGAGCATGAGTCAAGGATAACCACCAAGACCGTTACACATGGAGCATGAGTATAGGCTAACTGCAAAGACCGTTGCACATAATGTATTATGAGACTAAACATTACCCAATGAATTAGAGTTTTATCTGGGTGTAATCATCATAACATGTTCATGAATATGTGTGCTACATTAAGAATCATACATAAGTAATCAAGCATCAATATAAGGTTTACCCATGGTAAGAATTGGGTATCATAATCTTATCGAAAGGAATAACATAAGGGAATATCACAATGGTTTCCATGAAATAAAGGATTTAAATAAAAAATTAACATTCATAATTGAAAGTAGTAATAGATCATGATAATAGATTTCAAACTAAATTGACAACATGTAAAAAGAGTATTTAAAAAACTTTAGAATTAAAACATTTTAGTGTGGTTTAAAAAAAATTAAAGAGGTTTAAAATAGAAAATGGCATAATATCTTATATAAAACTATAATTTAACCAATGAGGTTTTATAAATAAAAATAGTGATTTTATAAAAATATTGGTGGCTCAAAACATATTATAGATTTCACTTTAAAATGGGTAAGAATTCGGGAAGTTTTTTTTAATCAGGCTTGCTTATCGGGACGAATCGAGTAGGGAACCTTTAAAAAACATGTATATACCCAAAAATAAATACTTAAATATATTGATACATGAGTTTGGAACATATAAATATCATTTATAAGATTCACATAAAATTAAAAGATGATTTCATTTGGTTAAAAAGAGAGTGAGAGTCACCCGAAAGGATAATAGAGGTCCGGGTAAAATCTCTTACCTTAAGTTTAAAGGTGTACTTCACTTGATATTAATGTCCTGGATAATAAATTTAGATTAATTAATTAATAATTATAGAACCTATTTTACATTAATTTTATTTATTATCATTTTATTAAGTTTTTTTTATGTTCTTTTTTATGAGTTATAGTTTTCAATTTCATCATTCGTGAGTGTTCATTTTCTTAGTTTTCATGATTGGCTCATTTGAATAAGAGTATGAAAGTTCATGTAAAATGGAAATGGTTTTCCAGATGTGTAATTATATTATATTAATGAACTTATAGAAGATAAAAATTTTATACTATTCATTTGATTAAATGGTATGAGGATAAATAATTAGATAAAATTTTAATGATAATCGCTTGGATTAATTTGGCAGTTTTTCAATCACAACGAACTCATTTTGTTTTATAAATTAATATCATGTTTAGAAAATGATTACAAAAAATTAAATAAGTTATGATAAATACATTATAATTTTTTTCAACCATAAAAATGATTTCATGACCAATCTTTAAGAAGATAATAGAAATTGGAAAGATGTCGTCCTTGAATGTGACAAATTAACACATCTCATATGGTGTTTTCATTTTTAGTATAAAAGGAGGGGAATGAGATATGATGATGAATTATTCCATTAGAATGACAAAATTATAGTATATTTAAGTTAATGGATTTATCATACCATTTGGATGTGGGGATTTGAGGATAGAAAAAGAAAAGAAATGTCTTGAAAAGAAATTAAAAGAACAAAAAGAGGAATTTACCTCTTGAATTTATCCTCCACGAGAGCCTCCTTAGGGAAGATGTCTTGGTGTTTTGATGAGACCAAGAGCTCTTAGACATTATAGAGGGCCTTGGGAAGATACCTAAGTAGGATTTGAAAAGTTACAAGGATTGAGATGTGTAAGGAGAAGAGGTGGTGAGGGGTGGTTTTTATAGTGAAGGAGAGGGGAGTTTTCTCAATGTTCAATTCATTTGTTTATTATTTTTCTCAAGATAAGAAATAGTGATGATTCTTGAGAATTGAAATAGTAAAAATATCATTTCATTTCTAACCAATTTTTCTTACATTATCCAAGACTCAATGAATAATGTATTTAACTTATAATGTATATATACTATAAATTACTGAATTTTACTATTCACAAAAAATCAAGTATTTCAGAAAAATTGAAAAAATTCACCCTTAACATTTTTTGATTTGTAGAATAAAAAAATGAACTCTATTTTATGAAAATAATTTTCTAAATATGATAAATTTAATTTTTAACTAAAATCATAATTTATTTGAAAAATAAAAAGTTTAAAATTAAAACTGATTTTCTAACAATTTGAAAAATTAATGAAGGTATTATATAATTATCTTATAATCATAATAAATCAAAGTATTATTTTATAAATATATTTTATGAAAATAAATTTTATTTTAATTTATTCAATTAATCATCAAATTGTAATTAAATATACATGACTTACCAAAATATCAACACTTAATTAATAATTTTTTAAAATATTTATTTAGTTATAATATGATATAATTATATTATATTGTCACTTATAATATGGATAAATTCTTTTTACAATTTCATTGATGAGGTTACTATTGAATTGTCTAACTTACTATTCATAAGGTTCATGTTACTATTCTAAATTTCAAGTTACTATTTCTTTGGTATATGTTCCTTAACTTATGAAATAGATATTATTTCATTAATTCTTCATTTATAAAGTTTGTATTATGATATATTTGTAATATTATATGATTATACTATAATACATAATTATAAGAAATAAATTCCATTGATAAAACATTGGGTTGTTACATTCTTCCCCCTTATGAAATTTCATCCTCAAATTTTCATTTTACATTCTATGATGAAAAAATGTGTGGGTAATTCTCCTTCATAGCTTCCTCTGGTTCCCATGTTGCCTCTTTGTACTTATGGTTCTGCCACAGTACTTTAACCAGGTGAGCAATATTGTTTCATAGAACTTTATCTCTACAACCCAAGATCTTCACTAACTACTACTCATAAGAAAGATCATTCTTAAAATTTACCGCCTCTGAAGATAGTACATGTGAAGGATTTGGTATTTACTTCCTTAAGATGGATACATGGAATACATTGTGTACTTTAGACACGGTATGTGGAAGTGCTAGTCAATAGGCCATAGCTCTGACACGATCAAGGTTCTCAAAGGGGCTGATATACCTAGGACTTACCTTTCCTTTCTTCCCAAATCTCATAACCTTCTTCCATATAGATATTATTAGGCATATCATGTCTCCAAATTTGAACTAAAGGTCTCGTCAATAGTTGTATGTATAGATCTTTTGTTGACTTTGGGATTCCTTAATGTGTTGCTAAATGGTTGTTTTCTTCTACACTATTTCTTTGACCATTTCAGGTCCTAATAGCTTAATCTCACTAACTTCATCTTAACACACTGGTGTTTTTTACCTTTTCCCATTAAGGGCTCCATATGGTGCCATTTGGATGCTGGAGTGGAAACTGTTGTAGTAAGAAAATTTGACAAGTGCAATATGTTTTTATCATCCTATTTTCCATAGAACACGCTCTCAATAATTCTTCTAGTATCTAAATCATTCACTCATATTGGCCATAATTTTGAGGATGATGTGACATATTAAAGTTTATCTCAGTTCTTAGAGCCTGTTGGATACTTTTCCAAAACTTCGAGGTAAATCTCAATTCTCAATCAGATATAATCGATAGTGTCACTCCATGAAACCTTAACACTTCTATGATATATATATATGTGTAATTTTATATAATGATAAGTCTTCTCAAATTGTAATAAAGTGAGTTGTCTTTGTAAGACAATCCATAATGAGGCATATAGAATTATTTCTTCTAGATGTCCTTATAATTTATATGATAAATTACATGGTAATTTTCTCCCACTTCCATGTTGGTATGGGTAGTGGTTGAATCATCCCCTTATACTTTTTCCTCTCAGTCTTCACTTGCTGACATACCAAGCACTTGGGTGTATATTAAGCTATATCCTTCTTTATATTGTCCCACCATTAGTTCTCTTGGAGATCTCAATACATGTTCGTGCTCCCTGGGTGAAGAGAGAAGGTTGAGCTATGTGTATCCTTCAGAAGCTCATTCTTTATCTCTGGATTAGATTTTATACATAATCATGACCCAAATCTTATAACTCCTTCCTTATCAATCTTAAACTCAGTGGATTTCCTATTTCTAAGAGCTTCCACTCTTTTCTAAATTTCCACACCATTTCTTTAAGAATACTTTATTTTATCTATAAGGGATGATTGAGAAATAATTTAAGAAAGGATTGATGATTTTCCTCCCTTAATGATACCCATGTCCATCATCTGCAGTTCTAAGAAGATTGGATCCTTCTCAATTATCATCATTGATAAAGATGTAGGATCATTTATACTTAGATCACATGCCACCTTATTTGCCTTTCCAGGATGGTAGTGTATTGAGCATTCATAATCCTTTGTGATCTCTTACCATGTTTTCTAGTGAATATTAAGCTCCTTTTGTGTGAATATATATTTGAGACTCTTTTGATCATTATATATATTACACTTCTCCCCATAGAGATAATTTCTCTATATTTTCATTGCAAAGATCGCATCTAACAGCTCTAGATCATGCGTGGGATAGTTTTTCACATGAATTTCCAACTGCCTTGAGGTGTAGGATATCACTTTATCATTTATCATTAGTACATAGGATAATAATTTCTTTGAAGAATCACTGAACACCACAAAGAGTTCTCCTATTGTTGGGAGTGTGAGTATTGGTGTTGTGATAAGCCTCTTTTTGTGCTCCTTAAAGCTTTCCTCATATTCTTGATTCTATGAAAACTCCACTCCCTTTTGTGTTAACTTGGTCATTAGTTTTCAAAATCATGATAAGTTCTTCACAAATAGTCAGTAATACTAAACTGGTCCAAGGAAACTACAGATCTCCCTTATAGATGTTGGTATGGGATACTCTTCAATTGCCTTTATCTTAGAAGGGTCCACAAATATCCTTTTGTTGGTGATAACATTCCCCAAGAATGATACTTACTCCATCCAAAAAATCACATTCACAATACTTTGAATAAATTTTATACCTTTGCAAAGTCTTTAGAGTAGTTTTCAAATGATCCTCATGTTCCTCCTTTCTCTTAGAGTATATCAAAATATCATCGATAAAGTCTACCAAAAAAATTTCAAGGTAATCTCTAAAGACTTTATTCATTAAATCCATGAAACTTTATGGAGAATTAGTGAGTCTAAAGGTAATAACTATAGACTCATAGTGTCCATACCTCATTCGAAAGGTAGTATTGAGAATATCTTCCTTCCTCACCTTTAATTGGTGATATCCCGATCAGAGGTCCACCTTTGAGAAATAATTGGCCTCACATAGTTGATAAAACAAGTCATCTATCCATGAAAAGGGATACTTGTTCTTAATCATGATTTTATAGATCTCATGATAATCAATACAGAGGTTCAATGATCCATCCTTCTTCTGAACAATTATGACTGGTGCACCCCATGGTGAAGCACTTGGTCGTATAAAACCCTTCACCATATTCTATTGTAACTACTTTTTCAGCTCTTCCAACTATATGGTGGCCATTCTATAATGTGTATTTGATATAGGTATAGATCCAGGAATAATCTCAATTGAGAACTCAACTTATCGATCATGAGGAAGACTAGGTAATTTTTTAGGGAATACAATAATTTAGTCTCTTACAATGGTCATGTCTTCATGCATGATTCTCTCCCTTGTCTCAATCATTTGAGCTATATATACATTCTTATAAGGAAATAATATCCACACTTGAGATAATGATTAAAAATTAGATTCATCTTCATCCTTAAAATTTTAATGTATAGGAAGATGCTTCATGATGTGAAGGGTGATATCCCTTTTTTAATAGTTGATGTTGGCTTTGTATAAAGATATCCAATTCATGCCCAAGATAGAGTTGAACTTCACTAAATAAAGTATGATGAGATGTTTTGGTAGGTTCAGTCCATAAACATTAACTTGGGAGGAGTTATATACATTAGATGCAATAATTTCCCCATTTACTGTTCTCACAGATAACCCAACCTCCAAATTTTGATGTGTTGTTTTAATAGTTCTACTAAACTTGAAAGATATGAAAGAATGCGTAGAAATGGAATCAAAAATTACATTCTCTATTCTTGAATGAATAACTAGTGTACCTATTACCACATCGTTTTCTGGCTCCACCTCAATAGTAGTGATATCATAATACCTTCCTTGGTACCTTGGAGGTTTTAGTTGATTTCCTCTGACAACCCTTGTCTTAGGAAAATTGTTTGCATAATTCTCATGTTCCATACATTTGTAACACTACACTATAGGCAGAGTATTGATCTAAACCTTCCTTTCTTCTTCCACATTAGTGGGATTATTCATATACCTTTGGCATTTCTTATCCAAATGTATCACTATACCATATTTTAATCAATTCTTGGTTCCCTTTATACAGTTCCAATGATTCTTCTTCCCATAGTTTTTACATGTGGGATGTATGGTCTTTTTTCCACCATGGGATTTATTTGCTTAATCACCCATAATAAACTCCATTTTTCACATTTTTTACAAATCCCATAAAACCACTGAGATTCACCAATCTTCATTTCAACCATGAGGGCACAATGTACACTCTCCTCATAACTTTAAAATTCTATAATAAAAAAATATTTTCGTAGACTCATCTTTAGTTATCTAAAGAATAAATCCAACTTTCTTTCAGTGTTCATGACAAAGCTTGTGGTTTATATTGCAAGCCTTGTAAAGTTTTCTTTATACACCCTCATAGACTCATCTTATATCTACTTGAGTATAAGGAAGTGTTTTTTCATATTAATTTGGAGGGTATGGGGAAAATATTTATTAAAAACCATTTTCTTGAATTCATACCAATCCATGGAATCAATTTACTCCTTGGACTTTGTGTTTTTTATCAGTTTCCCCCACTGATCAGCTTCCCCATCAAAATGATATACTACAAGTACAACTTTCTATTCTTCTGAGCACTATAGGATAGAAAATATCTTTTCAATGGATTTAATCCATTATTCTGTAAGGAGAGGATCAGAAGATCCAATAAACATCAGATGCCTTTGACACATGAAGGATTAAATTGAAACTTTATCTTTACAAGGATAATTAGGGTGTTCCACACAATTCATGTTATTATTCATAACTGGAGTCAGTTGAGCGAGTAATACCGTAATGTTCCAATCACCCATTCTTATAATATTTGGCATATCATTAGGGAAATCATCACATTTCCAATCACATTGATTTTTTGAATGTGTTCTTCAATTTCCCACCAATAACTAAGAAAAATAAAGTTCAATTAGGGTCCCTGAATACATAGCTAAATGGCATATAAAAATTAAACAATAAATATAAAAGGATAAAATTGTAAAAGAAAATTATATCATAACTTATGATTCCCTAGGTTTCAATCTAGGTTATCCTTGATCTGTTTCCTAACATATATTGTTATTGGCCTTTTCCCCATTAATAATGGTTCATAATGATCTTAGTAATTTACTAAATCATATCCATTGGGAGTGTAAAACCAGGTGCGTAATAAGCTCGTTGTCATGTACCAGGTTACCCTGAGTCATGCCTGAAAGACCTAGTAAGAGTTGTTACTCCTAGATATATCTATTACAGAACCACATCCACTTGTAGTATTGAGACATGGATTTATTTTCATGATAAACTAATTACTCTATACTAACCAATATTTGGGGATGTTTTCTTATACATAGTCAAATCTATAATCTTATTACTAAAGTCATTTATTCATAATCTCCAAAAATAACTAGACCCTACCTCTGATGCTAACTATAGAAACCCTATCCCTCTACACATATCATTACATGATTTTAATCATAATTAAACTTCAAATTACAAGCCAGGGATCGTAATGTCTAGTGTCTTTGAATACTACGTACATAAAAAATGAAAACGTTGGAAAAAGAAAATAAATATTTAATATTCATAAAGAGCTCATAACTTCTATTGTGCTCATACATCTTCATATGATAACCTAAGGATAACATGAACAAATGGATGAGATTAAAATCCCAATAAGGGAATAAAGATAAGAATAAATCATAAGCCCATGGGTTAGAAGGCATGATGTAATGATATAAAACGGCCTAGAACATGATAAAAAATCTAGAATCATAACATATAAAACATGGGATCTTATAAAAATGGAATAATATTAATGTTATTGAAACATAACAAATGACTTTACCAGGATTTAGGTATCATTTCACATAGAGTATAACAAGTTAATGATATCCTCCAAGATTGTTTCACATGGAGCACGATTCAATGCTAACTGTCAAGACCGTTGCACATAACGTCTCATGAGACTAAACATTATCCAATGAATTTGAGAGATATCTTGTATCACACATCATAACATGTTAATGAATATGTGTTCCACATTAATAATCATATATAAGGAATCAAGCATCAATATAATGGTTACCCATGGTAAGAATTGGGAATCATAATCTTGTCAAAAGGAATAACATAAGGGAATATCAAAATGGGGTCTATAAAAGAAATGATTTAAATATTACATGGACATTCATAAGGGAAAATAGTCATATATCATAATAATATGTGTCAAATTGAAGTGGCAACCTATAAAAAGAGTATTGAAAAATCATTATAATTAAAACATCTTAGTACGGTTTAAGGAAAATATTAAATAGATTTTAAAATAGAAAATGGAATAATATATTATATAAAACCATAAGTTAACCAAGAATATTTTCATAATAAAAATAGTTATTTTATAAAAATAATGGTAGTTAAAATCATATTATAGAGTTCACTTTAAAAAGGTTAAGAATTTGCGAAGTTCTCTTAAATTGGGCTTGCTTAACGGGAATAATTGAGAAGGGAACCTTTTAAAAACATGTATATCCCCAAAAATAAGGAGGTACAGATCTTTATACATTATTTTAGAACATATAAACATAATTTATAAAATTAACATAAAGGTAAAATATAATTTCATTTGGGTAGAGAGAGAGAGAGTAAGCCGATGGAATAATGGAGGTTTTGGTAGTATCCCTTACCTTAAGTCTAGAGTTATCTTTCACATGATCTTAATGTCCTAGATAATCAAATTAGATTAATATATTAATAATTATAGAAACTATTATATATTAATTTTATTTATTATCATTTTATTAAGTTCTTTTATGCACTTTTTTATGAGTTATAGTGTTCAATTTCATCATTCGTGAGTTCTCGTTTTCTTAGTTTTCATGATTGGTTCGCTTGAATAAGAGTATGGAAGTTCATGTAAAATGGGAATGGTTTTATTGAAGAGTAATTATATTATATTAATTAACTTCCATAATATAAAATTTTTATACTATTAATTTGATTAAATGGGGTTAGGATGAATCATTAGATAAAATTTTAATGATAATCACTTGGATTAATTTGGTGATTTTTCAATCACAACGAACTCATTTTGTTTTATCAATTTATATAATGTATACAAAATGATTCCATAACATTAGATAATTTATAATACATATATTATAATCTATTTAGACCATAAAAATGGTTTCATTACAATCCTTTAATATGATAATAGAAATTGAAAACCTATCATCCTTGAACGGGATAAATTAACACATCTCAAACGGGGTTTTAATTTTTAGTATAAAAGGAGGCGGAAGGAGAGATGATGATGACTTATTACATTATCATGAAAATATTATAGCATATTTAAAGTACTGGAGTTATAATATCATTTATATGTGGGGATTTGAGGATAGAAAAAGAAAAGAAATATCTTGAAAAGAAAGTTAAAGAAACAAAAAGACGAATTTACCTCTTGAATTTATCCTCCTTGGGAGCCTATTTATGGAAGATATTTTGGTCTTTTGATGATACTAAGAGATCATAGACGTTAGTTAGGGGATAGGGAAGTGAATTGAGCATAATTTTTACAAGTCACAAGTCTTTATAGGTGTGAAGATAAGAGGTGGTGAGAGTGGTTTTTATAGTGGATGAGAGGGGAGTTTTCCCAATATTCAATTAATTAGTTTATTATTTTGCTAAAGATAAGAAATAGTGATGATTATTAAGACTAAAAATAGTAAATAGATCATTTTAGTTTTAACCAATTGTTATTACATCATCAATTACTTAATTAATATCATATTTAACTTATAATGTATATATGTTGTAAATTACCGTATTTTACTATTCACCAAAAATTCAAGTATTTCAGAAAAATCCCAAAAAATTCACCCTAACCATTTTTAAATGTTTAGAATAAAAAAATTAAATATTTTTTATTAAATTAATTTTCTAAATATGAGAAATTTAATTTTTAATTAAAATCAAAATTTACTTGAAAAATACAAATTTTAAAATTAAAACAGATTTTCTAGCACTTTAAAAAATTAATTAAGGACTCATGAAATTATATTATAATTATAAGAAATAAAATTATTATTTTATGAATAAATTTTATGAAAATAAATTTTCTTTTAATTTAATAAAATAATCATAAAATTTTAATTAAATATATATCACTAACAAAAATACCAACACTTAATTAATAATTTTTTAAAATATTTATTTACTAATACTATGATATAATTATATCATGTTATCATTTATAAGATGGATAAATTTTATTAATAAGTTCATTGATGAGGTTACTATTCAATTGTCTTGTTTACTATTCATAAGGTTTGCATTACTATTCCAAATGTCGAGTTACTATTTCTTTTGTATATGTTTATTAACTTCTAGAAATACCTTTTATTTCATTGGTTATTTATTCATAAAGTTTGTATTGTGATATATATGTAATATTATGTGATTATACTATAATAAATAATTATAATAGCAGAATTCCATTGATAAAAAATCAGGTCGTTACAAATTAGGTGCATAACATTACAATATGCCTCAATGAAATCAAAATTTAAACGAAGTCCCTTGCCTCATCCCTCCTTTTGGATGATCATGATTTAACCTTCTATATAGTGGTTTTAAACATGTTATATACTTATTCTAGAATTATATTAATATTTATAATATCATATATAATCCTTTTATTATATCTTTTCGCCAGTTCGTTAATTATCTTTCATTATTTTCATTGTTTCGGGTGTTAATTTCCATGTTTTCTCATGTGTGATTCATAATGAAATATCTAGTTCTTACAAATATTATATAGTTATATCATATCCAGAATAATAATACTAACATAATTATCATATTTTTATATCAATTTTACTTTTAAAACCAATCATTAATGATGGTTATGAAAAATTAATTATGTTACGATCATGTAGATAGTAGGTTATACGTACGCATGAATAACATTTCCATTTTTCCATGATCATTATGGAAAAAGGGAAGTAATATTTGACCTTAAAATAATGATCATAATATCATATATTTATTTTTATTCTTATTTATATCATCCATGTGTTGTAGTGATGAAAAGAGAGTCACATCGCTTTGTGAATTCGATAGTCCACACATACACAAACGATGTTATCATCTTTATGTGAGTGAAAAGGAAAAAAAATAAAATGATATATATATATATATTATCTTTATATAATGATAAATATTTCAACAATGTAATAATTATTTCATTAATATCACATATAATCATTAAATTTAACTATATCACCTTCCATATGAATCATTATCTAAAGACGAATCACATTGCTTCGCGAGGTGGTAATCCACCGTACAAACGAGTGATGCTATCGTATCTCCTAAGGAATGGAAGGTAATAATAATATATATATATATATATGATATAATTAATACATAGGTTTAAATATATTTTAAATATACTTTATATCCATCATCATACCCAAACCTTGAGAGGTGGAAATGGAAAAATGAATGACATTGGTTCATGAGGTGGTAGTCCTTTATACAGACGAATGATGATTTTGTAACCCTTTTGATGTAAGTTGATATGGTTTTTTACATGAACATATTATAAGAAACTAAAAGTTAATTTAAGATACTTAAGTTATTATATAATAATTGTTTAATAAAAATTTAATGAGGTGGATAAAGGAGTAAAATAAAGACGCGCATTGAAGAACATTACCTCTTCTTCAGGCATTTTCCTTGGGTTTTCTTTAAATCCTTCATAGGTCATCTTTCTACCCAAAATAAGGATTCTAGGATGAGGGGAGGAAATTTTTGAAGTTATTTTCCTTGTTATTAGTCAAAAAAAATGTGGTTTTAAGTTTTGAATAATAGAGGATATTGAGTGCCCTTTATAGTTGAAGAGTAGTGGCATTCATGTAAATACTCAAAAGTATTCATTATTGGGAGGTCTCCCTTACCTCATGTGCCTAAAAAATTGATCAATAATGTAGGGGAGAGTTTATTTGGTCAAAAAAAACCTCCAAAATAAAAAAATAAATATATTTTTATTATATTATTCTTTAGTATTTAAGTTTACTCAATTTTGCAATTTTTGTTTTTACTAGGGTAACTTGTATCTTTTTATTTACCTAGTTAATTAATCCTTTAAGACTAAAATTAAAATAATATTTATTATATAATTTAGAAATAATTATTATTAATATGAAATAAAATTTATTAAATAAAAATTTTATGTGTGTAAAATTATTTTTAATACAAACGCATGTAATGTGCAAAACCCAGTTTTAACCTTAATCGTGGTAATTAATTTTAACTGTTTTCAAAAATAATTACTGTAAAAATTTAAGATTAACTTATTAGATAATATAAAATTTTATTATTCCAAATATGGAATCTATTTTTTCAAATTCATATAACATAATTGGCAGAGTTCAATATAAAATTATTCTCATGGACGGGATGAGAAAGTGGGTTTTTAAAGTGAAAATGTTTAAAAGTTTACATGTTTTATATCTTAAATTCAATATAAAAATGATTTAAATTAATTAGATTAATTTATATAAATTTTAATTAATTTCACTTTAAAACCAATTTAAAATATAATTTAACATTATTAATTATCTAAACAAAAATCATTTTTCAATTAAAATTTAGTATTTTTCACTATTCATCATAAAATGAAGCATTTTAGAAAAAATCCCAGAAATTTAGCCTAAAATAATTTTGATATTCTACTTTCAAAAATAATTTTTATTTTTTAAAATAAATTTTCTAAAAGGGGTAAAATTTTATTTTAAATTATGTGTGAAAATCACTACTAAACTATATTTCATAAAAAATACTATTTTTTTTTAAAATATTTCTTTTTCTTTTAAATGATACTCATTTTATAACTAATAAATAGATAACTAATAAATTTTTTTAAATTATATATTATCATAATTTATTTAATCCTTTTCATACCCTCCAATTTAATGGTTAGGTTGTAACTATTATATTAAATAATAATACTTTAATAATATATTGTTGTTGCGTAAAACTCTATCTTGTGTGCAATGAAAGCTATCAAAGAAACTCATTGTTTCATGTAACGCAATCTAAACACAATGTTGTGTGTAATTAAATCTATTAAACATATTTAATTTATTTAAAATTAAATATATCATCATGTCTTGCGGTGTTATATTCTCTTTTATGCTTGGTGTTGTGTTTCATACACACTATCAAATATAATGTCCTTATTTTAAAATTTTGGGTTATGACAACCATCCTCATTGACTTCATTAACTTGATCATGATGTAAATCCCTACATAGATTTTAGGTGTTCATAAATTTTACATTACTTCCTATAGGTTTTATTTCTAAATAATTTCATATATTAGATTAGCACATAAAATTATGAATATTAAATCATAAAATATGATTACTATATAAGTAAAAAAATTCCAGAAGATTTTCTTGAATATCTTATGGGCTTATCATAATGTTCACATTATGTTATAATATGTTCTTATAGATATAGTTATCATGGTTTCTACTAAAATTTATTTGATACCGACTAAAACAACCCCAACTCCAGTAACCCAAATTTGGTGGTTACTTTACTACATCAGAACAAGATACAAGTTATTACATCCCAGGGGATTGAATAGTTTAATTGTATTGAGAGACTAGATACATACATGATTTCACATTATAATTAAAAACATGAAACAAAAATTTAAATTATAGTGATAAATTTATTATTTCTTCTATTATATCTCTGAAATCATTCAACGTTAACTTCTTCAAACCTTGGGGAAAGGAAAACATATTAAAAGGTGATTTTAGATTCTCAGTAAGAGAAAGTGTACAGTATAACGTTTCATAAGATAAATAAAACTTAAATAATATGCTAGAGAAAAACAATAATAAATATGTAATATAAATAATATATTGAAATTAAAATATATCCCTAGATGAAAAAACAATCTAAATATTCAGATGGATAAAAATAACTAATTTGATAATGATAAAATGCATAATGTTGGACGTCATAATTTTATCTTAATGGCCTTGTGTCAAGACATAATATGTAAATAGTTAATTCATATAGAAAATTCCAAAACTATTTTGTCTCGGTAGGACTACCTATACATAGGGGTTTTATAATAGGAAATTCTCATCACTTAATAAGAACAATTCATTAACCATATGAAAGAAATGAATAATAATACAATACATCATCAATATAATCATTCGTATTGAAAAAATAGCATACAAACTTTCAATATTTTCCCCAATGAATAAACATGATAACATGATCATAATACATCCATACAAATAAGGTGGATTAAATCATTATATAATATACCCAGTGAAGTATAATAATCCTTAAAGTATTATGACATAGGTGAAAATATGTTTAAAAAAACATTTGAACATTTCTATGAAAATATGAGAAAAATAACCTTTTTATAAAATTTTAAATAAAAATTTCCATAATATTGAGAAAATTTCTATATTTGAAAATAAAAATGGAAACTTTTAAATTAATATTTAACTCAAATAATAGTTATAATGATAGGAAAATACTTCCATTCAGTAAACATTAAAATGAAGATTCCTTTCACACTTTTGGTAAAATGTCAAAATACCTTATTCAAAAAATGAAAAGAATATTACTTTTAATCCTTTCAAAAAAAAGTCAAATATAGTTAAAAATTATATTAATAAATCATTGTAGTGTATTAAAACCATTATTGAAGACATTATAGATAACATGGATATGGAGGAGAAAAATTCCTAACCAAAAGGAGAAGTAAGGTCGGTTTTACTTAAAAACATGTTCAGAGTTATTTTAAGTTCCAAATAGGGTAAAATGAATAGAAAACATGTAAACAAAATATATAAGTATATTATAATAAAATATATGGATTTTAAAATAGAAATAGCATATAATTCCCCTAATGTAAATTTAAATATTGACAATTCTGAATAAAAATGAGATTATAGAATAAACCCTTACCTTGGATTTTCGCTTGGTCAGACACATTCCAACCTAAAGTATAATAAACTTATATTAGTTATATAGTTTCTTAAGAACTTTTTCAGGTTTATTACTTTATCATAATCCATTTTATTTCATTTATTACCATGTCGTATTTATTTATTAAATCAGTTAAGTTCATGACATATGTTTTGAGGATATTAATTTCATAATCACAAAACAACTTCGATAGGTCGAAAATGGTCAAAAATTCCATTCCCACATATTATAAATAATATTAATCATGAAATAATTATTATTTTTATAATTTAAATACAATTCTATAACCAACCATGAAATGTGGTCATGAAAAATAAAGCACATTGTTTCATAGAGATGGTATCCCATACATACACATGAATGAAATTCTCATCTTTTTAATAGATGAAAATGAAATTAAATATATGAAGTTTTACTTTTAAAAATAATAATAATATTATAAATATAATATTTATTCATTAAATCCATGTAACACCCTGAGATTTTAAAAGAAAAATATTGTTTTTGAAAATGTTAAAGACACACTAGACAAAGCATAGAAGTATATATAACATCCTAAGACTTTATGATATAATTATTTTTATGTTATGTATTAAATCAAATTTTTTTACATTAATCTAATATATTTTCTATACATATGATAAGAACAAATCTAATTTTACGTATAAAAATATGTATTTTTCTAAAGGCAGTTTTCAAACTTTTAAAGGCACACCTATCTTAAAATTAAATTTCGACCATTTAAATTTTATTTGTCAAAATAAAATTAATTTATAATTTTATAATTTTAAAATTATAATAGGATTAATTTTTGGTAATTTTCTGATAAGTTTCATTTTTTGATGAATAGTGAAAAATACTACATTTTAGTTGAAAATTTTCATTTTGTTTAAATAATTATTAATGTTAAATTATATTTAAAATTGGATTTAAAGTCACAATAGATCAGTTATACATTTATTAATCCAATTTATGACATTTTAATCATTTTTAAATTTAATTTAGATATAAAAACTTAATGAGCTTTTGAACATTTTTACTCTAAAAACCTTATTTCTCGCCACATCTATGGGATTAGGTTTAAATTTATTTTTTATAGTTATATGAATTAAATTTGTAAAAATGGATATAATTAGTTTTAATAAGTTTAATATTTATATTATAATAATATAAACTTAATTTTTTACCATGATAATTAGTGAAAGTAGTTAAATTTATTATAGTGATTAAGGTAAAAATGAGTTTACTTAGTGGTTAAACTTTAATCTTAGTATAAAAATGACCTAGAGACTTGTAAAATACCTAATTCTAGACATATATAGAACATTTTAACCTTATTATCTAATTTTATTACTTTTGGAGACATTATTACAATAAATAGAGCTATATAATAAGTTAAGTAAAGAAAAAGACAAAAAAAGGAACTTTCCTGGCCTTTAATATCTTTAAAGTTATGGGATAGGGAAAACTATCTACGATCCATTATAAATATTATTTCGAAATATGTATTATATTTTTTTCATCGTAAAAATTTATCTATAATTTTTATAGATTAATTAGTTACCTAAAATTCTTAATAAATTACAACACAGTAATTATTTAGTTAATAATTAACAAAAATAAATTATACTAACAATATTTAAAGTGAAGTAAATTGATTTAATTATTTCTATTAAATTAATTGTTAGATAAATATATCATGTTACATAGGTGTGAACTTAATATATTCAAATTCCATCATTGTCTTGATATTTAAAATATAAATTAAGTAAATAATGTAAAAATTTACATTAATGTTATTTTATAATAAAAGATATTTTATTAAAGGATTTAAAATTAATAAAAATAAAATATTATGCCAATTTATTTTTAATTACTAATAAATATAAAATATATTCCATTAATGAACCAATTTTTCTTTTATAATTAACATATTAACCCATAATTAGTAAAAACTTTTCTAGCATAGTTAGGGTTAAAGCAATGTTTTTGTGCTTTACGTAAACTTCTATTAAATTAATTTACAACACATGTGAAATTTTTGTCTTAAAGAGTATATTTAATATTTTATAATTATTGGGTCTAAATTTTAAAATAATTTTTACTTTAATTTAGTCTTAATTTATAAATTATGTAGGTTAGAAAACAAGTTACCTAAATGGAAAACCAAAATGAAAAAAAATAAGGAAACTTAAACACTAAGGAAAGAAATGAGAAAAATGATTTTATTTTTGTGTGTTTTTAGTGTTTCTAGAAATAATTATATTTTATCCCATTATTTTTCATTTGTGTAAGAACATGATGTAAGGGAGACCACCCAATAGTGTTTACCTTATTATATTTAAAAGAATACAACTCCTCCTCCCTATAAAATGGCACTCACCCCCTCACTTATTCACACCTCTCAATCCATTTGTCACATCCAAAACCTGACTAAATAATATCCTAGAATACCTACCCTAATCTTTTAATACTCACTTTTGGAATAAATCTACCCAAGGAATGATTTTGGTATAAACCAAAAGGAGTTACCCGAAGAAGAGGCAGTGTTCTTCAATGAGAACCTTAGTTTTATTACATACTCCACATATTCAATTATTCGTATATATTTTTTATATAATAAACTAATTATCCTCAATATACTGAATTTTTTTTATATTAATGGTATGAACTACACCTACAAACAATTCCACCAAATGGGATACGCAATCACCATTCGTATGTGTGGCAGACCGCCACCTCGCGAACCGATGTCATTTGTTCTTCCATTACCACCTTTCAAGGTTTGGAATAATGATGTATTTTAGTTTATAAATGATATATATGATATTTATAATTTATTTATGATTTTTTAATTATTATTTAACACATACCTTCATACTTTCTATTTGGTGGGAATATAATAACATCGTTTAGGGACGTGTGGACTACCGCCCCCTCAAAGCGACATGATTCATTCGCACATTACATGGAATATATTAATGATGGTTTTAATAAAAATATGTGATTTATATGGAATTAATATGATAATAGAATTATAATATACATATATATCATTTACATTCCATTATTTTAATATGATAAGGAATTTAATATATCAATCATGTGTACGTATGACCTGTCGTCTCCATGAGAAGTGCATTTCATTTCCTATATCCAAATTTATGTGTTACTATAAATACATATATACTGAATATATATGATATTTAAATCATTATTTAAATTCTTGATATTTTTAAATCATGATATTAGTAATAGGAACTAAAAATGACAACTCAAAACATACTCAAAAAAAGGCAATAACACCTAAAAGAGTAAAAATAATGAAAGATTATTAACAAACATGTAATGTGATGTTATAAAAGTGTTATATATGATATAATAAATATTAATATGGTTCTTTTATAAGTTAATAATATTATAAAAACCATTATATATGAATTTAAATAGAGTTCAACCAAAGGGGGGTGTAAGGTAAGGAATTTTGTCTTGATTTACATTACATTAAGAGTTGTTTGTCACTACGCACCAATTAACTTTTTTTATGTGGTGTATATGCTTAAAATTTTTCATTTAATATCATGATTCATCTATAATTAATGATATCTTAAGTTTCTCTTTTAATTAATACATCCAAGGGGTTTTAACATATGAATTACCAAGTGGTAAAAGTTATCATTGTAATCTCACTTTCTTGTGTGATTGTAAAATTTATCCTGAAACAATTAGTATATTATAACCATTTTTCATCATAAATGAAATTTATCCTAAATATAAATGTCATCTATCATGGATATTATTATTTCTTAAATTGTATAAAAATTTTACATAAGTTGTATAATATTAAAGTAATTTCATTAACTAGGTAATTATTGATAAATTTGTATCCTTTGCTCAATATGGATATTTGATAAGGAACATTGTTTATGAGTTAAGTCAATTATTTGATATATGATGAATTATTTTTAAATGAACTACATGGGTTGGTGACCGGTTAATGCAAGCCCCTTGATGCATAAAAAGTCCCTTGAGATGAATCAGTTGGCCAAATCAGATGGGTTTTTAACCAATGTGTTTTAAACTGTCTTGAGGATATATATTGATAAAAAAGTATCATGTTCTAGGGTACTTGAAATCAAATAATTAAGAATTTATATTATTAATAATTCAGCTATTATTATAATCCAAGATATTTTGTCTTTTACATTATTTATAAATTTATTTTCATTCTCAATTCGTTGATTTAATGGCATGTGTGTTTAGTTATTACCTTTCCATATTGATTATTGATTATTAATTCATGATAAAATCATCTATACTTAACCTTTACTGAGAATTTGAGATCACCCTTATTTTTTTTATTTTCATAGGTTTTGAAGAAGAAATATTTTAATAATAAATTAATGATGTTTTTTATATTATTTAATTATGTATAATGTTTTATTTTATATTTCCCAATGTAATATGGGTATCATATATGTAATTAGGTTTTCTAAAATTTCTAAACGGATCAGTCCTTTAGTATTTGATTCCATGTAATCATTCCAATGTAATAAAGTAAGGATCTGGCTATGGGATTTTGGGGTTGGGGTATTACAGTTTGTATCAAAGGGAGGTTTAGTATAAAACATGGAAACTAGATTTATAAGAACATATATTAGAGAACATAACCCAATGATAGTATTTGAAGATAATTATTTAATAACATCACAAAGGAATAATTTTTATGATTATGAGGTTAGATATGCATAAATTTTCCAATTTATTATTAATTATTCCACTAGTTTTGGTATTATTCCTTATTATTCATAATGATATGATAAATTAAAGTGTATTTCATCATTTAGAAATGGTGTATAATAGAAGGAAAGTGAGCCTCATCAATTCACATTATCTAAAGAGCTAAAAGGATCATAACTTTTATGGTATTGATACAATATTTCAAATAGAACACATATCCAAAACATTTCATCATATGAAGACATATTATCATGTAATATTGAGAAATATAAATATTTATCTAAGTATTATGGATTCTGATGGAAGCATGTGAAAAAAGAGGACAACTGGGGAAAGGATGAAAAAAATGGAAGAAGGGAAATAAGTATTTTCCCACATGTGAAAATTGTGGAAGGAATCACCCTAGTAAATGATTGAAAGTATTGTGAGTTTTTTATAAGTGTAAAGAAAGGGGTCACCATTAAAAATAATGAAAAGTTAAAAAAATAATTATATTCAGTCTTTCGACTGTGGTGAAATGGGGAAATACACAAATAAATTCCACAAGTGTCATGGGAATATACCTCTGAAGAAGAAAATGGATCATGTTTAAGCTTATTCTATTACCACATATGAAGAGTAATGATTAATTTTATTATGGTTGGATTCAATAATTATGTCATTTTATTATTTTATCAATGATTTAATGATTATAATAATTATGGAATGTGTGAGGATTGTAATGCAATACTTTTTCATTAAGAATTTTAAAGTATATGTTGAATGGTACTGATATCCAAAAAAATGATGTAATTAAAAGTTTAACTTCTTGGAAAACATATGTTTTGGGGAAAGATAACCCTTAATGTGTTCCCAATACTGAAATAAGAAGATTGTTGATTTGGATAAAGTAAATTCGACAGTATCGACTACCTTGGAACTGATTAATAGTTTGTTGAAAAAGTTGTTTATGACATCATTTATGGAGATTAAAACATTTTTTTATTTAAGTAATATATCCAATAATCCAATTTTTACTTAAGTAATAAGGAATCAATCAAGTTTTCGATAAGTTTTTATGGTAATTCAAGTTATTTCCAAACTTCAAGAGAATACAAGATGAATGTATTCACATGTTTGGTATGTAACGATTAAGATTCAGTTAAAGTTATTTGATTAGTTAATTTTTAAAATTAAGTTACCATATTTCTAATTTTTGGGATCATAATATTTCAGTAAATTTAACAATTTATGAAATGGTTTAAGTTGATCTTTGGATGAGGTTTTAGAGATTAATGTATTACTTCACCATATGATACAATATGTTCTTAGAGAAGAAGTATAAATAGTTTAAAGTCACAACCAAATGATAAGATTGTTCTTATGAAATATAAATTTATCAAGTAATTATATTTCCTAATATTCTTAGAGAGTGAAATAATTCCTCAACTCTAGGAAAAATATACTTGAAACAAAAAATCTCTCCTTTTATCATTATCTTTTATGATTTCAATGACCTTTTTTTACACCTATTTGTTTTATGGCCTTGTGGTTGTTAAACTTTTATAGATCACCCAATTTATTATGATAAATTTTCTCTATTACCCTCCATCATAACTTGATAATAACATTTTTATTCCATGTCCATGTTTTCATAAATATTCTCCTATTTAAAATCCTAGTTTTGTGGTTAACTTTACATATCCCTTTCCATATTATTAAGATGATAATTTTATTAAATATTTTATGATGTTCTATTTTCAAAACAATTATTATCAAATATCAAACCTTCGATTTCTAGGAAAAAATTTATTTAAGGTGGGTAGAATGTAACACCCTAGGATTTTAAAAGAAAAATATTATATTTGATTACATATAAGACACACAAAACCAATCTTAGAAGTGTATTTAATATCCTGATACATTATGATGTATTTATTTTTTGTATTATATATTCACTAAAAAAATCACATTCAGACAATATATTTTATAGACATATGATAAGAACAAATCCAGTTTTATGCATAAAAATCTATATTTTTCTAAAGGTGGTTTTTCCGCCTCTTAATGGTAAACCTATTTTAAAACTAAATTTTGAACCTTTCATAATTATAATTTGTAAAAATAAGCTTCACTTTTTAATTTTTAATTTCAAAATTATCTTGGGTTTATTTTTTGTATTTTTATGAGAAGTTTCATTTTTTACGGATAATGAAAAATACTACATTTTAGTTGAAAACTGTCTTTTTGTTTAAATAATTATTAACATAAAATTATAATATAAATTGGTTTTAATGTCACAATATATCAATAATAAATATTTTAATCCAATTTAGGTAATTTGGTGGATTTTTATATTTAATTTATATATAAAAACTTAGTGAAATTTTGAACATTTTCACTTTAAAACCCTTCTTTCTCGCCATGTCTACGGGATGAGCTTAAAATTTAATTTTTCCACTTTTGTAAATTTAATTAAGAAAAATGTATATAAATATTTGGAATTAGTATAATATTTACATTATAATAAAATAAAATTAATTTTTTACCATGATAATTAGTGAATGCAGTTAAATTAATTATATTGATTAATGTAAATATGTGTTTACTTAGTGGTTAAACATTAATCATAGTGCTAAAATGATCTAGATACTTTTCACATACCAATATTATAGATGTATTTAGACCCTTTTAACATTATTCTATAATTTTATATCTTTTGGAGACACTATTCCATAATATTTACCTATATAATAAGTTAAGTGAAGAAAAAGATAAAAAAAGGAACCTTTCTTTCTTATAATATCTATAAAGTTTTTGGATAGGGATAAAAACTTCCTCAGTTCAGTTATAAATATTATTTTTAAATATAAATTATCTTTTATCATAAAACTAATTTATCTATAATTTTTAGATATTAATTAGTTACTTAAAATTCTTAAGAAACGCCAACGCATTAATTATTTAGTTGATAATTAACTAAAATAAATAAAACTAAAAATATTAAAAGTGAATTAAATTGATTGAATTATTTTCATAAATTAAATTTTTAGATGAATATGTAATTTTACATAGGTTAAATCTTAATATATTCAAATTTCATCATTGTCTTGATATTTTTAAATTTAAATTAAATAAATAATTTCAAAATAGAAATTGGTGCTATTTTAAAATAAATGATATTTTATTAAATAACTAAAAATTAGTAAAAATATATATTATGCCAATTTATTTTTAATTGTTACTAAATATCAAATATGGTCCATTAATGAACCAATTTATCATTTATAATTAACATATTGACCCCTAAATAGTAAAAACTTTGCTAGCACGGTTTGGGTTAAAGTGGTGTTTTTTGACGTTACGTACGCTTCTATTGAATTAATTTAAAACACATTTGGTATTTTTATCATATAAATTAGTTTTAATATTTTATAATAATTATTTATAAATTTTATTATAATTCTCAACTTAATTTATTCTTAAGGGATGAATTACATAGGTTAGAAAACTAGTTACCTAAATGAAAAACTAAAATGAAAAAAATAAGGAAACTTATACTAAGAAAAAAATGATAAAAATGATTTTATTTTTGTGTGATGTGAGTTTTTATTGAATTAATTACCATTTATTCCATTATTTTTCTATTTTTGAAGCATTCTAGGTAAGGGATACCTCCCAATAGGGTTTACCTTTTTATATTTACAAGATTGTCACTCCTCTTCCACTATAAAAGGGCACTCAACCCCCTTACTTATTCACACCTATAAATACATTTGGTTCATACAAACCCTACATGAATAACCTCCCAATATCTCTAACCACGTCTTAGAAGACTCACTTTGGTAATAAATCTTACTAAGTAATGATTTAGGTATAAACCAAAAGGAGTTACCCGAAGAAGAGGTGATGTTCTTCAATGAGCACTTTAGTTTTATTTATTTATCCACCTCTTAAATTATTCTTGTTTAGTGTTTATATAATAACATTAGTATCCAAAATATACAGATACTTTATTATCTTAAGTTTATTACCTACACCTACACACACTTCCATCAAATGGGATGTGCAATCTTCATTCACGTGTACAGCGAACTACCGCTTCGCGAACCAATGTCGTTCGTTCTTCCATTAGCACCCTTCAAAGTTTTGAATAATGATTAATTTTAGTTTATACATGATATATATGGTATTTATAATTTATTTATTCTTATATAATTATTATATAACAAATACCATCATGATTTCTATTTTATGGGAGTATGATAGCATCGTTTGTGGACGTGTGGACTACTGACTCCTCAAAGCGATGTGATTCATTCACACGTTACATGGAATGTATTAAAGAAAGGTTAAATAAAAATATGTTATTTATATGACATTAATATGATACTATAATTATAATATACATATATATATTTTACTTTTAATTCTCTTAATATAAAAAGAAAATGAAAATAGCATTCATGCGTACGTACGACCTACCATCTCTAGGAACAGTGTATTTCATTTCCTATCTCCAGATTTTATGGATTACTATAAATAAATATATACCAAATATATATGATATTTAAATCATGATTTAAATTATTTAGATTATGAAATCATGATTTAAATAATAGTAACAAAAAAACAAGTCAAAACATACTAAAAAAACAGGGTAATTAACACATGAAATAGTAAAAATAATGAAAGATTAATAACAAACGGGTAATAAGATGTTAGAAAAGGATTATATATGATACAATAAGTATTAATATGGTTCTTTTATAAGTTAATAGAATTATTAGAACCATTATATATTATTTTAAATAGGGTTGAATAAAAATGGAGGATAATTTAAGTATTTTCATCTCAATTTATATTCCATAGAGACTTATTTGTAATTATACACCAATTCACTTTTATGTGGTGTATATACTACCCATTTTTTATTTAATAAAATTATTCAGTCATAATTAATGGTATTTTAAGTTTCAACTTGAATTATTCCATCCAAGGTGTTATGACTTGAAAATTACCAAGTGGTAAAAGTTATCTTTACAATCTCACCTTCTTTTGTGATTGTTAACTTTCTCTTGAAATAATAATTCTATTGTAATAATTTTTCATTTGAAATTAAATTCATCCTAAATATCCAAATAATATATCATGTATATGATTATTTCCTAAACCTTATACCATTCTAATAGACCAAATGAATATATTATTTAACGATTACCTTAGAAATTTTTTTATGGTCTTTATAGATGATATTCTCATATAAAAATTTTAGTGTGATTCTAAAGACTTTGATAAAGGATAAGTTATAAAAAATTATAGTAAATGTATGTTTTTATATATAAAAAACATTATTATGGAACTTTATAACATTCAAGGGTATATCTATATATCCTTCAAAGACAATGTGATTGAGGAATGACCAAGAACAACATATGTATTGGAGATCCGTAGTTTTTTCAGATTAGCAAGGTAATATTAATGATTTGTGAATAAATTATCTCAATTATCAAATACACTAACCAATATAACTTATAATGGATTAAAGTTTTTATGTACTGATAAATGTGAATATATATTCATAGAGTTGATATGAGTATAATTATTACACCTACTCTAACACTACCCACCTATTGGGTGGGATTTGTGATCTATAGTGATATTTTAAAGAAGGGATTAGGTTGTGTCTTCATGTAAAATTACAAATTTATAGCATATGAATCAATATAGTTTAATATTTATCAGAAAAACTATCTAACACGTGATCTATAGTTAACAATTGCATGGCCTTCATAGGAATATAGGTGTTATGAAGCTCACATAACACTTATTATTCTATGAGGAATTTTTGAATTTATTGATTTTATTTATCCAAACTTCATGAAATCTTACCAACTCTTATTTATTGTAGAAACTTAATCCTACAAAAGTAATTAAAACTATCTATCGGAGGTGTATCACTATGATCAAGAGTGTTTAAGTGTATGTGTGGCATCATACACATATAAAGAATCATTTCCTATTGAAACTCATTGATTCAAGATTTTAGGAATATATTATATTAGATAGGTGGTTAATATATAGATTTGGGTTGTTGAATGATGTCCATATTCTCACACCATGTCATGATAATAAGACACTCTCTTCGATAAATAGTTATCATCATGAACCTCAATAAAATATTTTAGTGAAGATAATATATACTAGGGATGATTTTTGTAATGGCTTCATTCTAGGATATTTTTTGTTTTCATTGGAAGGGTATTTGAGATTTAAATACTGGTGTCAAGTGAACAAACCCATTGGCCAAAGTGGAATTTTTCAAATGAATGAAACTTTAGTGTCCCATTAATATATCTTATCAAAATTGATTGATTTGTTAGACAATATTGATCGGAATCTATTGTAGCTGTTTTTTTATTTCTCTTTAATTGTAACTTAAAGGAGAGACTCTATATTTTGTATGCTCTTCATTTTTATTTTTTTATCACTGAATGAAAACTCTTTTGTTATTAATTTTTATTCATTCTTTGAATTTTATTTTAGCTCAATTATCACTTCATAATAATCTATGAAAATGTAGGAAGCAATAATATCAAGATAATTTGAAACCACTTGAACAATGAACTAAAAGAGGAAAAAAGTCAACCAAGGTTCTCAAAATGATTGATCCAAAATTATTCCAAACTATTAATCACTCATAGATGGTTATAGGTATAACTATCATCATTTTAACACTATATTTAGTCTATTTTGATGAATGGTTTCCTCCTAGGTGTGGCTCACAGATAGTTATAGGCATAAGTACCATCATTGTAACACTAGATTTGTTCTATTTGGATTAATGATTTACTCTTAGGTGTGGATCATGGATGAGTATAGTAATAACTATCATCACTATAACACTAGATTTGGTCCACTTGGATGAATTATTTGACTCAATGTAATAAAGATCCTGAAGGGGGATATTTGTAATGTGGATTCTAATGTTCAAAAGGATTTGAGCACCTTGAATTTATGTCTTCACACATTTAACATGGATCCTTATGACTAATAATATGAGGATGAGAGAACAATTGAATTCTCTAAATTTTAACTAGTCCAAAAGGTTCCTAGTGATCACAACTTTACTTCTACTAGAGACATATTACAGATGTCACAGTCTTTGAGACTTTTATTTTATCACCTTAACTTTTTCCTAAGCATCATATTGAGTAGGCTTTCTAGGAAAAGACTTGGATTTTTCTTTGATCTCATTTTATTGGTTTTAAACCTAATAAGATTTTTTCCTCTTATCAGTTTTAAATGATCAATTTTATCTAGAACACTTGAGGTGAATTTCCAGTGAGTGGATATTCAACTTTTTCCAAAGTTTCCCTCTATGGGTTTTCAACCTGGAGAGTTATGTGTATCATTACTTATGTAGTTTTACATCATGAAAGTTAGAATGGTTTGGATGTTGTTTAAGGTCTATCATATGTGACCAAAATTCACCAATTGTATGTTCATGGTGTATGGACCACGTATTTCAAAAATTTAAGGATTTATAGCTTTGATTGAAATATTTCAGGATAGTTCCCCTGGTAGGGAAAAGGAAAAATTAAACATGAATATAAATCCCAATGATAAATTAGAATATACCAAAAATTGGTCCTTTAACTTATAGTAATGAAGCTCGGACCATTATGTCAAATAGTTTAAATTCATAGGACGTGAACTAATTACAATTTTGAGGGTGTGATGTAAGGTTCTAACCTCAAAAAACTAGTTTGATACACAAGTGCATAATATCATGTGTATCAACTATACTTGAATAATTGGATTATGAAGTATCTAATCATAACCTAAGGGTTTTAATCAAGAGTGATGAGATGAGACACATATGCAAGGGATGGCATTAGACTATATTCAAAAATATAGGTTCCAATATAGTGGTGTTAGTTCATATGGGGGTTAGAGGATTCTATTATTCTCGAAGAATATTCCTCAAGTTGATAGGCCATATTAGGGGAACTTATATGGAGCTATATCAGAAGCATAGTATGTATAGTCAAGTAGAAGTTTCCTTTAAATTAAATTGTGATCATTACAGATAGCTGAGGAAAAAAATTGAAGATTCAAACACTTGTAAAATTAAGTAGGTTTATGGAAGGAAGGAATATTCTAGAAGGGTTCTAAAACCCAAATGGTTATGCCACTGTGTACAAACCACATAGTCTAAGTGATGGGATATGATGTGTCACTAATCTTAATTTTTTCTAATATAGTGGGTATATAGTGCATAGATAATATTTTTATAGGGCCACATGGTAGGCCCTAAAATATTTGTGGCTGTTAAATATGCGATCTAATATTTCCTAATATCTAAAAATGGGAGGATTAACAAGAGGAGACTTGAATTTTTATTAGGATTATTTTTATAGGTTTATATCCTAAAAAATAGATTGATGTATTTTCACCTAATGTTTATGGTCTTACATTTTGGACCACTGAGAAGATATAATTTAAGGTCATACAGCTTTGACCAATTAATGATGAGTTTTGGGTCATACAACTTTGGCCGTATGTGAAGTGGGAAAACCTATATGTAAAGAGTGAGGTAAATACTTGATGTTAATAAAGATCCCAATTATATAATAGGCTATCTCATAGTGGATATTCACATATCTCAAGTTCATATTTCCTAGACCAAAAGGGCGGTGATACAATCCATTTAGTGCAAAATCGAAAAGTTTACTTGATGTGAATGGAGGGATCTATGCTACTATGGATGTTTTAAAGGATGTATTCACATAGTTTATAGTCATGATGTGTAGACCTGATGAGTGATAATAACAAAACAAATAGTTCCAAAAGGCTAAGAATATCCTGACACTTTTTTATAGGGAGTGATGGCACTTTAAATAACTATTTATGGTTCTTGGATTAGGAATAGTGATGTAGAGAAAGCATGAAATGTATAACCACAAACCATATTAAAAATATGGGTTTAGCTATGATTCTATGAAAGTGTATGTAAATTGGTGGAATCTCCTCTTCAGAATGAAGATACCTCTGTTTTACAGGTCATATTGGGGTGTATATACAAAGCTATATTGGGGGTATAATAAGCATATTCAAACAGAAGTGCCTTTTGGAAATGAATTTCATTATTATTGATGGAAAAGGAAAGGTTTGTGATAATACAATATTCTTATAGAATTAATTTTGGTTTATTAAAATGTTATAAATATTGGTGGATGCATTTTGGGTTTTAATTTTCCATGAATAGGTTTCTATGATTCCCTTAAAAAGGGTTGAAATTAATGAGGAATTATGGTTGGGTCCTTAATATATAGTATGAATGTGTATCCTAAGAGAGTAGGATAAATCCATTTATAGCCCTTATATTATATAGAAGGCTCCCAATGTTAGTATATAATACTGGGAAAGGGGAATTTTATTCTGATGTTTTTTTGGGGTACTACATTTCATGAGGTGCCTTTATATGTATCTAAATATCTTATAAGGATACTAGTCTATATATAGGTAGCTTCTATAAATATTTTATAAAGTAATACATAGTGGACCACATGTTGCATATTTTAAATTCATGTGATAAGAAATCAAATTCCATAATCAAAAAATGGGGGTATCTTATCATAGTATAGGTGTATAAATATATTAATAATGTTAGGATAAGGGAATTTTTATGTTCTCCATCTTCTTGTTATGGGTTCATGAATGAATCTTCATTTGAAACTCCTACATGTTGGAGAGGATGGAATTTTGGTTGATAAAATTTTTAGTTGGTCCCTATATATAGGATCTAAGCATCACTACATATCCTTTCAAAATAGGAATAATTCCAAACAAAGTTCTTGGATAGAATTTATACTATACAGATCTAACACATATGTAGGGGAAGGTAATTTCTAAGCATAGGTTCATAAGTGGGGGAACCTATGCCAAATACTCTCATGCATATTCATCTCATTTGTAGGAAAGGTTGTTTTCAAGTTTTTGGTTTTTCATATATTGTATTCACATGTTAACTAAAAAGAACCCATATCAGTGTTGGGAAAAAAGGGAGAGACCTGCCATCAATGAAGAGTGATCTTGTTAGGAATTAAGATGATGTGGGAGAATTCTTAGTCTCTATAACTAGACCCATTTTTGGAATTTTGAGCACCACTGCATATCTCGTGAGGACAAGAATAAATCCACATATAATTCTTGTATTGTAATTCCCTATGTTAATCAGGAACATACATAAGGGTGAGGAAATTTATCATTGATGAAATTTGTAGCTGGGCCTGTGGTAAGGGATCTTAGAATAACTATGAAACATATCGAAATATTAATAAAGAAACATATATTTCTTTTGAAAAAATATACTTACATTGATCTAGATTATATAAAATTACATGGTCATTAATATCTTTTTGGAATATATAGATTGTGCACCAAGGATTCCTATATATATTTGGATCTTATAATGGAAAATTAGGCCATGTAAAAGGAGCCTCTCTAAGTAATTTAAGGTCTTATAGGGTAGACTATTTGCCTCCTGTATTTGTACATGGTTATTCTAATTATTTTAAATGGTTTGATCATAAAATACCTCTAAGATCATATGATTCCTGATCAGTCTTAGAAACAAGATGATATTGGAGAATAACTCACACAGTGTTAGGGAACATGATGTTTATTTTCAACACGCATCATAATATTTGGAATCCTTTATATGGATGGTGTTATATACTTTAATTTCATTTTAATATGATTTTTACTATAAAGTTCAATGTATTACAACAAATATGGTAACTATGTAGTTTAAAGTCATGCGGTGAATATATTTTTGGGCAGTTTTATGTCATGTGGCTACAATAAAGACCATATAGTTTAACATCATGCAGTGAGGATGATATGATTTGTATTTTAAAGTGACTTGTATCATTTATTTTAACATATTTTGGTAGGGATGGTGGTGACATGGAGTTCAAGGTTCTATGAAAAGGACATATTCAGTGGATGTACAATTTAAAATCTTGTATCTAGAAAATTTTTCATGAAGTATATCATTGCACGATAATGATGATCATGACATACTGTTTAAGTTCATATGATAAGGATCTCTTGGATGGTTTTGTAGTTTAAAATCATGTATCTAAGATATGTTTCATGTTTTTTATCTTCTTATGATAGGGAAAATTATTCCATGTAGTTTAAGTTCATATAACAAAGACTTATTTGGTGGTTTTATAGTTTAACATCATGTATCTAGGCCATCTATCATGAAGTTTGTCATTGTGTGATAGGGATGATCATTCAATGTATTTTAAGTTCATATTACAAGGAACTCTATAGAACAACATAAAAATTATGTGGAGTATTTCTTGAGAAACCTTTCATTGGTAGACTGTGTAATTCATTCTTCATCCATGGTGTCCAAGTAGTAATCTACATTAGAGTAGATCTTATGTATGATGTAAGGTCCCTCTAATTTTGTTTTGAGATTTAAAGTCTTATTCCCTAGTATCATTAGAGTTCTGAGAACCAATACCAACTATACTTGAAATAATGGACAAAATTGAAATTTCTTATTGAAATCTCGTGAAACTCTGTTTTGATGAACTTTCAGTTTGTGAAAAGTGCACAATATCTTCCCATTGAGTCATTCTAAATCATACAGTAACTTTTGAGACTGTTCATATTCATAGAGTCAGTTTTATATGGAAGTGAAAAGTGAGGGAATTTAGTACACAATGGGAAGGAATAAATATGTCCTATATAAATGAAAACATAGGGTCCCTTGCATGGAAGTATGGGTCATGGTACCATAGGCCCACAAATCATGTAGAATTTTTCCGGTCCAAGATTTATTGTCTTTGTCCCCCATCTTATGAATTATATTATATATAGTCATTTTTAAAGCCTCAATATATCTTTTTTCCACTACATGATTGCAGGATGGATGATTAAACTGAATGACATATTTCTGATACATTATTTTCAACTCATAAGAGCATCAATTAGTGCCATTATCTTTTAATACCATATAAGGGGAAAAATCTAGTAAATATGTTCCTATTCATAAAAATAATGATATATTTTGTCCCAAACACCTTGAGGTATATAGCCTCAACCCACTTAAAAAACAAATCAGTGGAAATATGTATGTAATTAAACTTCCGTATTATAGGTAGGGATATAGCCTCCAGACATATATTCCCCATATGGAAAATGGCCAAGAATATTTTACAGTATACATAAATTTTGGGGGTAATGGAAGAAATTAGAATGTATTGGCTAAGAATAATATTTCTTGGTGAATTCTATCAATGTGAAGTCATTAATGGACAAAAATATCTGAGCCTCCTGATCTAATAATATATATTAGTTCCTAATTGAAGAGAACCATAGTCACCAACATGGAATTCTTACATAATGGTGAGATTATCTCCTCCTTCAATGCATCGGAGGAGGACTTCATCAAAGCATAATTTATATAGGGTTTTTTGAGCATTTGGATCTTCATAAAGAGTAAAGCTGACTTCCAATGTTGGTTATGTTATTTCTTTTCTTGGTTAGAAAAAATAATGTCACTTTGGAGGTAGTTGAACATGGGTGAAATCCATATAATAACAGTATTTGTTGGTGAGGATGTAGACTCTCCTTATTTGGAGGTGATTTTAATCTCATCGGCCTCTTCCCTATCATTTCTGGTAAATGGGGATACTACTCTATGGTTTACAATGATTATAACTATATTTTCTCGATCTGTATCTACTATGGTAGTGGCTATATTGGCCAACAGATCCGCTCGGGCATTTTTTGAACATGGAACATTATGGTAATTCTACCATAAACCCTCACAAATAATCAAATAGTGTAATTAATTCTTATTTATTAATGAAATATTCACCATTAATCTTCTTGATCACTAACTCTAAATCACCCTTTATATTTAGGTAGACAACTAGTATCTTTAGTACTAATTCTAAACTATAAATAATATACCAATACTCTACTTCATTATTGGTGAAACCTTATGATAACAGGAAATAATAGGGCAATACTACCTTATCTAGGGAGATGAGGATAATGCCAAAACTGACCTTGTTGAGTTTTTTTTTCTCCATTATTTTTCTTATTGGTATTCTAGAGGCATTTTTGATTCCTTCCAAATAAACATTGTAAAATCTACAAGGGAATAAATACCTGAAGTATGGGTACTATTTTCTTCACAAATAAAAGGAAGAGAAGGTTTCCAAAACACATGGATCAAGTAACCTTCAAAAGGAAGTGAAATTTCATGAAATTTGGAAGGTCATGTAAATGGTTCATGAATAGTTCATGATCTACTTGAGATCACATGGATCCCCATTGATAACCCCCGTGTTCTTTCCAAGGTTTCCAAGACACAAGATGATCATGTAGAGGCTTCCAGACAAGTTATGATGAGTCATGGAACTTGTCCACTAGTGTATTCCTAAAAAAAATCCAAATACCTTTTAAAATAAAGGATGAAAATATGAAAAAGGATAATACCTTATGTGGTCATTTATCTTCTTAATACGCACTCATACAGACCACAAGACTTCACAGATTCCCTGGAGAAATGTATAACTTTCCATGAAATAACCCGATGGCATGTCACGTTCATCATGTGAAGGGTCTTAGACATGTCCATTCGATTGTGTGATTCCCATTTAGCTCTATAGACAAGAAGTATTTTCCATGAGAATTCCAGTGCATCACCACAATACCCATTATTGGTGATGCGATGCATTTCAGGAAATGAGAGTGATTTTATTTGACAACACTCATACAACTTCACAAGATCCCCATCCCCTGTAAAATAAATTAGGAAACAAAAAGGGTAAATATGGAATCTTATCATAAAGAGGAGATATTCTAATCATCATGATAAAGGGTTTTTTCACCCTGTGGAATCACCATTGGTCCCATAGAGGCCCCCTAGACATGTTAGCTTGATCCCACATAAGCCAACTTAACAAGCTACCTTTATTTCATGGAAGACCCCATACAAGTCATCTTCAATCACATAGAATACTTTCCACATGCATCCTAATCTTGAGAAGACCCTTATACATGCCATCCTGACCTTATGGAATATTTTTGAAATGTCCACATGGTTAGTAAAAATCTCTTTGATCATCCTAGGTATCATAAAAATGGAAAAAGAGGAACATGCTCATAGTCGTTGTCCTCAGGAAACACTATAGTTGACCCACAGCAAGATCATGTGAAGTTTGTGACACCAAATTCCTCCACCAACTACAACCCAAATTTGTGAGCTACGTGTTTCACATGGAGGTTAATAAATGGGGTTTCAATGCTTTTAAATACATACCCCTCAACACAAAAAAAATCACCAACTGATCCATCGCACATAGGAGCAAAATAGCAGACTTCTCAGAGTGGCTAGTCGTGAGATCAAAAATATCTTACACCAGGTAAAATCTAGAAAATGACTTAAATTATTTCACATCATTCATAGGAATTTCTCATGGTCACTCTATAGATCTTGTGAAGGAATTATTACATGTCAGTTAGATTAGGAAAACGAGATCATGCATGTCGGTTGTGTCATGCGAAACCTAAAATAAGATAACACTAGACAAACCTAAGGAAAATATGAAATAAAGGCTGAAATAAAAGACTATAGAAATTTAGGAGGCTTATGAGAATATATATTCACTAATCCTCATGAGATTCACATGACCATCCTAGATCATGCGATGTCACCATGAAATCTCACCCAAATCATGTGTTGCTCCCTTGACATGTTATTTTAGATCATGCAGTTTCCCTTGTAAGTCCCAAGGGAGTGATCAAAATATGACAAATCTGATTCCCACCATAACCAAGATACATATGATTCCCCCATAAGGCTTGATCTTGATACATAGTGCTTAATTTCCCTCATATATATCCTTTATGCATGACATTGAAACTTCATGGGTTCAATGAACTACATGGGTTTTGATTCTTGTTATAAACAAGATACATAGGATGCCTCATAACAACTCAATCTCATCCTTAAAATTTTAATCACCTCCATGGATGACAGTAAACTCCGAAGTTCTTGGTTATATGGATTCAAAATATAAAAAATCTACCCATTAATGTGAAATGTATGAATAACCTTGGAAACATGCAGATGGACTCAATAATAGACCTCCTTTTCACATGTAAGGATTCAATACTTGATCATTATTTAGGGTAAATGGTCATGTATCAGGATTAGGAAGAGGTTCACAAACATATCTTAAACATATAAGATACTCCCTGAGTAGGAAACAATCCCCCCCCCCTAAAAGTTTGTGATAAGATCGACCACCTATCCTCTCGACCAATGTGAGTTCCTAAGTGTCATTGGGTATAAAACCCCAATTAACCACCTTCTTTTAAAATCATTTCTATACCCAGTTATAGATGTGGGGACCATTGGGAGCTTCTGTGAAAGATAAACATGAATTTTGAACCTGACGTGAATGATTATACTGACATCAAACCCCCCAAAATCAAATTGTCAAACCATTTTGTCTCAACCAAGCATGTGAAATTTTTCAGATTAAACAAAAATGGTGAAACCGACATGAATCTATCAAATAATAAAGATGATCAGTAGGCCTTGCATCAATCCATTTCATTTTTTTCCTCTTACACAAAAAAAATTGCACACTTGATGTGAAATCCTATTTAACTAAAGTTCTCATAAAATAAGTCCATTATCACTATGAAAATTCCAAGTGAGAAGAATGGCCAGAGTATGGATAAGAAAGGAAAATTTTTTACCTGTGCATATCTGATTGAGTACATATCATGCATGCAATGATACACTAATCATTGATCTTGTTCCTAATTTTCTTCATGACTGTAGATACTATTCTCTTAAACAACACCCTGACCCGAGATCATCTCTTCATAAAATGAATGTTCTAGAAAATCAGTTATGACTACAACCCTTGCAAGTCATAGAACAACCTCACCCATCCAACATCTTCATTTATGGGTGTAAAATGAAATACTTCAAGAATACCATCAATATGGTATAATCCTAACCCTTGAGGTCATGCAAAAGGGTCTCAAAATTCTGAAACTGATGAGTCTACATTTTCTAATGAAATATATGGAGAAATTAGTAGCGCTTATTTCCATAGCGAATTACTTCAGAATATTTTCCCTAGAGTGAGACAATAATCACCTTTAGTTTCTGATGAAGGTGGAAAAATGGGTCAACTATGGATCCCTTCCGGTTTATAATCCACTAAGGTGGGATCCTTTAAACTATTATCACCAACACCAAACCACTAGTTCCCCTTAGTCACATGCAGAGGGCACCACCTGACACATTTCCACCTCTAAAGCTCATGGAAAATCAACAAATAAGACACGTTGGGTGAAGAAATATTTGGATAATTAGGAGAGGGATCATATACCCTCTTCCACCGATGAATCCCACCATCATACTTAGATGGTAGCTAGTGAGAAGTCTCATATCCCTACTCACTCAGAACAAGTCTATGTGTAACTCCCTAACCCTAGTTACTTAGAGTCGGTGCATTATTACATAACATTGGCATGATACAAGGAATCTTGTCCTGAAAGACTGATCATTTTTGTATCCTTGGAAGTACTAGATACATACATAAGTTTTACATTACATTATAAATTGAAAAAACCAACATAGTGTCTCTATAGAACACACTCATATCCCTTATCCTATCCCTATAGGTCATTCATAATATACATATTCACATCCTGAGAAAAATAAAACATAAGAAAGGGGTGAGCTTGGATGCTCAGTAAGGATAACAACCATGGAAACTTTCATGAATAAGCATAAAAATTTAAGGAAATGTATAAGACTAAAACACAAGCCTTTTAAACTTAAACTGCATCATAATATGGAAAAGATAAATAAAATAATGTCATTTACTTATTTACATGGATATTCTACTAGTATAATAATCACATTTAATATCAATAGATAATTTCATTATGATTGAATTCATAATGTCAGACATCATAACCACATAGTCAAGGCCTCATGGAAAGAATATAAAGAAGATTTTGTCAATGCCTTATGCCAAGACACTATTTTGTCTCATGAGACCTACCAATGCATCGAGGAGCTATAGCGGGCTCCACCCATCACTTACTAAGTCCAATTCATTCCTCATATGAAAAGTTTGAAACATAACATAAACATTCGTATTAAAACTAGCATACGAAATGTTAATACTTTAACCATAAACCATGAATTGTATAAAAATAAGACATCCAAATTCAAACATATCACAAAACCTTCAATACAATATGAGAGATTGTATCATAAAAAATCAACTTCAAACAAGTGTAAAATCCATTAAAGGATGATGACATAGATGAAATCAAAACCATTTGAGAGAAATATTTATTTCTATTTTGAAATAATTTAAAAGTCACATAATTATAAAATAAAACATTTATTTTGGAAATATTCTTATAATATTTTAATGAATTATTATAAGGTGTTACAATGGTAGAAAACAACTGCACCATCCGTATAAGTTAAAAAAACATTCTTACCTTTATTTTTTGAAAAGGTCATAAAGTACCTTGTTTGGAAAATGATGGAAATATTCCTTTAAAAAAATTATAAAAGTTCAAACAAGGGTATAAATTATTTCAACACATATTCTAGAAATAGTAAAAATGTTTTTAAATACATTTTTAAGAAACATGGATTAGGATGATAAATAATTCCCAATAGATACTTACGTACAAACAAACTCAGATAATAAAGAGATTGTAAAATTAACCCTTACCTTGTACTTTTCCTTAGTTGATGGTATGTTAACCTCATATATAATAGTTAAATAATTGTTATTAAATTATAAAAGAACTACATACATAAATATGATATCATATATGATCTTCTATTATTTCTTTGTTAATAATATTTCAGTAGTATCATTATTTTGGGTGTTAAATGATTTGTTTTCCTTTATATGTTTTGTTACGTAAGTCATGATTGTTATGTATAGTATGTATTTTATTCATATAAATAATTATATTAAGTTCTTAAATGTTATTTTTAATCATAAAATGAAAATTATTCTTGAATAGTTACGATGGGGAATGAATCTCATCGCGTTCATGGAGACGGTAATCTGTATGTACAAATGGGCGACAATATCATTCTATTGATGGTGAAATAATATGTAATTGGATGGTATTTTACATATACAGAATAATTAACATGTTATATTTATTATTTACATCAATTATACTCATTATTATACCCATCCAAATAATGAGGTGTTGAATAACAAACTACACCACGACGTGGAGACGGTAAGCCGTATATACGCACGTATGGTGACTTTTTCATTCATTGGATGGATAGAATAATGAATATGGTTGAACCATATTTATAATAACATAAAATTATGTATAAGTTACTGGAGTTATTATTTTTTTATGGGAACAACAAAGAAAGAGGTAGTGGAAAAAGAAAAGAACTTTGAAAGAGGTGATGAAATTATAACCTCTTCTTCGGGTGCTTCCTTTTGATTTGATCAAAAGGTCTTATTAGGTTGGATTTATGATAAAATTAAGGCCTATAGTTTAATTAAGGGTATTTGGGAGGATATTTGAGCAGGTTTTAGCTGAGACAAATGGATTTGGAGGTATGATTTTGAGAGAAGGGGGAGTACCCTTTTATAAGAGAGGTGAGGGTCACTTTAGGAAAAGCTTGAAATATTATTTTATTATAAAATCATTTTCGGTTTATAATGGATCCAAATGGATTTATTTCTATGATAAGGTGTATATGGGTAGAAATATTCTCAACCAATAGGTTTTATAAAAGTTTAGGTCACTATATTAACCTTATATTTTAGATTTAACTCTTAGTTAAATAGTTTAACATTTACCATGTCTCCTTGTATTTTTATATAATATGGTTAACAAACTTACTATAAAATACCAATAGAACCACAAGTGGTTCATTAATGACATATATATAATTATATAAGTCATTTTTCCCAACCTTAAATTTTTATGAATATTATATCATCTAATAATATAGTATTTGTTTTAAAAACTCATTTATGTCAATTTTGAACTATTTAGCATTTTGTTTTTTGTGAAAGTCAACAAAACTTGATTACTTGGAAAAATACATTAAATAATCTCTAAAATTTAGTATTAACCTTTAAAATTATTTTAATTAAACAAAAGTCTCAATTTAAATTTATTTGGATATTTATAATTTCAATTATTTTAATCTTTCATTAATAAAGTAATTACTGCATCATCATTGTGTCAAAAATAAATTTAATTATTAAATTTCTAAAAATTATAAATAAAATAACATGGTGTAGAAAATAATTTTATCTTTATAATTAATAATTATAGTAGAATTTATATTATGTATAACCTTATATTAAAACTATTTTAGTTATTAAAATTTGAATTTAACACTTTTAACTCTTCTTTAAGTAAAATAATAATAAATGTACTAATCTAATCCAAGTGGAGAAAAAAGGGTAATATTTTATTCCTAAGATTTATTTTTGTCTAAATACACTTATCCAATAGAATTAGGACATGTGTTAGGGTAATTTCAATATCATTTTTACCTTTAATTACCCTATTTAGTTTTAATCGTGGTAAATAACATTCAAAAGTTACTATTCACCAAAAATTATTTTCATCCTATTGAACCTAATTTTACTTACTGATTTCAACTATTTCTCTCCAACTTTTGAAATTCAATTCACAGAAGCATTAAAATTATGTTTTATGCAAATTTGCAAATGTGCCTAGAAGGTGGGTAAAAGACATTAAATAGTTCAGTAAAATTTTATATATGTAATCTTATTATAAAATGACTCCAATTAAATAAATTTAACTAATATAGGTATTATGTATCTATTTTTACTTTAAAATAAATTTAAGTAAAAATAATAATTATTTAAATAAAAGTTGGTTTTAAACAATAACAGAGTGTTTTTCACTAATATTAAAAATTGAAAGTTTTCAGAAAAATACCAAAACTTCACCCAAAGATAATTTTGACATTATGAATCCAAAAATTATGTCTATTTTACCAAATTAAAAACATATAAGTTTAAATAATTAATTTATAATTAATTCCCATTGACAAAACCAAAAAGCGGGTTTTTGAGAAGTAAAAACTATCAAAATATTGATATGTGTTTATGTCCAATTTAAATGTAAAATTACTTCCAATGATCAACATTGGATTAAATGATAAAAATATAATCTAATTATACTTCAAAACCATTCAAATGTATAATTTAACAATATAAATTATTTTGATTAAAATATTTGTTTTCAATTAAAATTTAGTATTTTTTACTATTCATCAAAATATGAAAGTTATCAAAAAAACACAAAAAATTTATCCAAAATAATTTGTTATGTCCCTCTTCTAAAGAAGAAGTTTATTTTGTCATGTTGAATATATAAAAGTGTAAAATATAGTATTTAAAAAGGGTTCTCCATTAAAAGGTGGTAAAATTTTATTTTTTGAAAAATACTTCTTTTTTCTGAAAAATTGAATTTTTTCTTATATTATGTCTAAGAAACACATAATATGGATGTTAAACTTATATGGAGTATATAAAATTCAAAATTCAATTAATACTATTCATAACCAATTTTTGAACGGCTAGTTTGGTAAGTCGTTGTGCGCTCTAAGTCAGTGTTGCGTGTGGTGCAAACTATTGAATTACTTTAAAGAGATGGCGTACTATGAAATCCTAGGGTGTTACATTCTCCGCTAATTTAATAAATTTTATCCTTTCAATTTGAAGTTGTTCTTCTAAAATAAAAGGTTGAAAATAGAAAATACCTTTGTGGAAAACCCACATCGAAAATAGGGTTACTAAAATTTAGTCTTAATAAGAGAAAAAGGGAAATGAAAAAGTCAACCCCAAATTAGGGTTTCAAATAGGAGAACATTTCTAGAAATTATGGACATAAAATTGGAGGAAAATGTAAATATTTATAGGGAGTCATTGAGGTCATCAATCACAAAAAAGTGAACAATAAATGGAAAATTGAGGGCCTCAAAGCCATAAATCTATGATGATTTAAAATATCATCAGTTCAACAAAACATAAGGTATTGGGATAACACATTTTTTTTAAGTTCCCTTCCCTAATGTTTAATAATTTATTTCTTCTTAGAATAGAAAAATACTTGACAAGTAGAGTTCCATCCTTTAACTAATTTGTACCACAAACTCATCTTCACTCCAAAAGATAATAAAACTCAAAAATATTCTATTTAATCTAATCATATAGGGTTTAAGAAAAATGAATTTATAATTCGTCTATAAAATCATTTAAAAAATTACATTATACAAACCAGGACATCATATACGCCAGTGGTAGGTGATGCACCCTTATTTCCCTTCATTTGTGGGTTCAAGTCTCGTGGCCTTGCCGGACGCGACGGGTTTTTGTCCGACCTCTAGGTTTTCCTTTTTATAACAATACAAAAATAATATTACGAAATTTTTTAACCTTAGAAAATATTATTCAATGTCCAAATTAATCAATTCCAACCTTTAGACTTATTCAAAATGCTTCTGTCCAAACTCATAGTCCAAAATTTATAAAGAAGGTCAACATAACATAATGAAGATCTCTTTTATCCACATAATAACATTTGAGTACCTACATCATGTATGGTAACACCCTTAATTACCATAAAACCTTATTGATTACATTCATTCTCTTTTATTCCTTATAGAATACTAGATATATTCTTTATATCCAAAAAATTTGAATACTCCAAAAATGATGGAATAAACAAACCCTTAATCAGTTCCAAGGTAGTCAAGAATATCCAATATAATTTATCCAAATAAACCATCTCTTATTCCAAAATCACTACCTCAATATCAGGATCATATTAAGGTTTATCTTTCCCTTAACCATGTATTTTCCAAAAATTTAACTTATTGTTGAGTCAATTTTCTTAGTACCATATAATCTCAAATCCTCAATGAAATAGTACTACAATTAAATCCTTATTTATTTGCATAATTAATATAATCAGAACATTGTTGATACAACACTCAAATGACAAAATTCATTAATAAAAATATAAGAAAACTAATTAGACAACTTCATTTGTGGTAGTATCATAACTTGATTATTATCCAATAGCATCATTTGGAGTATACTCTGATGATTGGGACATTGATTTGCATAGTGTCCCAACTCCTAATAGATGAAGCATTGTATATTTGAAACCTTTTTATTACCCTTGAAATCATGTACTTGGTGTCCTTTTTCTCCACACTTATAACAAACTCCCATTCCCTTCAAGAATTTTCCAAAGTTATAATTTCCATAGTTATCACATATGGTAAAATCCTGCTTTCCCTTCTTACCTTTATCTATATACTTCTCTACCATCATTTTCTTCTCCGCCTTCCCTTCAAATCCATAGGACTCAGAGAATTATTTACTTATCTTATTAACACATGATACTATTTCTTCATATGATGAGAATACATGGAAGACTATTTCCATTCTAAATGTTGGCATTAGACCATGAAAGATATGATCCTTCTTACTCTTTGGATCATGAATATTTTTGGAGTTCTCATTCCTTCTATGAGGCACCATTTCTAAACAATGGCATACACTAGTTTAGTTTATGAATCGCAATGCATAATTCCAAACTTTTAAAATACCAAACATAAATTGAAAAGTTTATGCATATAAAACATAATCATAAAAATGTTTTCCTTGAGGAAGTATTTACTCATAAATCCTTCATAATGGTTCGTAAAGAAAATTTGAATTATCCTAAGCATATCCCCTGGGATTTTCAATACCAAGAGTGCAGGAAGGGTCGTTGTCATGTACCAAGATACCCTGGGTCAAGCTTGAAACTCCTTATTGGATTTTTTCACTCCTAGGTACATTTGTGCCAGATCCACCTCTACCTGTTTGTATCTAGATAGGGATGTATTTTCTTGTAAACCCCTCATAATATTTACAATACCAAAATTTTTGGATGTTCTTCTATATTAATCCTCAAAGTATATCTTAGGGTAATGTTCCCTAATTAGAGTTTATCTAAATTTAGTTTCCAAGGTTTTTACTAAACTTTCTATGATACCAAATCTAACACCCCGACCCCAGTTACCCAGATTCGGTGCATTATCACATAATATTGGCATGATACAAGGAATCATTTCCCAAAATACAGATCAGTTTAGTAGCCTTGGAAGTAATATATACATACATAAGTTTTACATTACATTATGAATTGAAAAAAAAAACATTGTGTCTCCATATAACACTCTCATATCCCTTATCATGTCCCTACAAGTCAGTCATAATATACCTCTTCACATCCTAGGAAAAATAAAACATAAGAAAGGGGTGAGCGTAGATGCTCAGTAAGGATAACAATATAGCAGAAACTATCATAAATAAGCATAAAATTTTAAGGTAATGTATAAGACTGAAACACAAGTCTTTTAGACTTAAACTTCAGCATATTATTGAAAAGATAAATCAAATAATTCCATTTACATATTCATATGGATATTCTACTAGTTTAATAATCACAAGTAATATCAATAGCTAATTTCATAATTATGGAATGCATAATGTCGGACATCATAACCACATATTCAAGGCCTCTTTCCAAGATTACAAATAATATTTTGTAAATTCCTTGTTTCAAGACACTATTTTGTCTCATGAGACCCACTAATGCATCGAGGAGCTATAGCAGGCTCCACCCATCACTTACTAATTCTAATGCATTCCTCATATGAAAATGTTGAAACATAACATAAACATTCGTATTAAAACATGAATAAGAAAAGTTAATACTTTAACCATAAACCATGAATGGTATAAAAATAAAACATTCACAATCAAACATATCACAAAACCTTCAATACAATATGTAATATTGTCTCATAATAAATCAACTTCAAATAAGTTTAAAATCCATCAAAGGATGTTGACATAGATGAAATCAAAACCATTTGAGAGAAATATTTCTTTCTATTTTGAAATAATTTAAAAGTCACATAATTATAAAATAAAACATTTATTTTGAAAATATTATTATAATCTTGTAAGGAATGCTTCAAAGGTGTTATAACGGCAGAAAACAGTTTCACCCACCGTATAAGTTAAAAAACATTCTTACCTTAATTTTTCAAAAAGGTCATAAAGTACCTTGTTTGGGAATTGACGAAAAGATTCCTTTCAAAAAAAATTATAAAAAGTCAAAAAAGGGTATAAATTAATTCAACACATATTATAGTAAATAGTAAAAAAATTAAATGAATTTTTAAGAAACATGGATGATGATGATAAAGAATTCCCAGTAGACACTTACGTACAAAAAACCTCGGATAAAAAAGAGATTGTAAAATTAACCCTTACCTTGTACTTTTCCTCAGTTGAGGGTACATTAAAATCATGTATAATAGTTAAATAATTTTTATTAAATTATAAAATAACCACATACATAAATATCATATCATATATGATCTTAAAATATTGCTTTGTTAATAATATTTTAGTAGTATCATTATTTTGGGCGTTAAATGATTCATTTTCCTTTATATTTTTTGTTACGTAAGACATGTTTCTTATGGATAGTATGTATTTTATTCATTTACAGAATTATATTAAGTTCTTAAACCTTATTTTTAATCATAAAATTAAAATTATTCTTGAATAGTTATGATGGGGAATAAATCTCATCGTGTTCGTGGAGATGGTAATCTGTACGTACGATTGGGCGACAATATCAATCTATTGATGGTGAAATCGTATATAATTGGATGGTATATTAAATATATAGAATCATTAACATGTAATATTTATTATTTACATCAATTATAATCATTATTATACCCATCCAAATAATGAAGTTTTTAATAACAAACTACACCACGGCATGGAGACTGTAAGTCGTACGTACGCACGTATAGTGACTTTGTCATTCATAGGATGGATAGAATAATGAATATGGTTATAACATATCTATAATAACATAAAATTATGTATAATTTACTGGTGTTATTATTTTTTTATGGGAAGAACAAATAAATATGGAGTGAAAAAAGGAAAGAACTTTAAAAGAGGAGATGAAATTATTACCTCTTCTTCGGGTGCTTCCTTTTGATTTATCAAAAGGTATCCTTAGGTTGGATTTATGATAAAATTAATGCTTATAAGTTGAATTTATGGTAGTTGGGAGGATATTTTAGAAGGGTTTGGATGAGTCAAATTGCTTTTGAGGTGTGATTTTGAGAGAAGGGTAAGTACCCTTTTATAAGAGAGGTGCGTGTCACTTTAGGAAAAGCTTGAAATATTATTTTATTACAAAATAATTTTCAGTTTATAATAGCTCCAAATGGATTTATTTCTAGGATAAGGTGGGGATGGGTCTAAATATTCTCAACCAATATATTTTAAACAAGTTTATGTCACCATATTAACCTTGTCTTTTAGATTTAACTATTTGTTAAATAGTTTAACATTTACCATGCCTCCTTGTATTTTTATATTATATGCTTAATAAACTTAATATAAACTGACAATATAACCACCAGTGTTTCATTAATGACATATCTATCATTATATAAGTCTTTTTACTGAAACTTATATTTTTAGGAATATTATATCATTTAATAATATAGTGTTTTTTTAAACTCATTTATGTCAATTTTGACACTATTTAGCATTTGGTTTTTTTTAAAGTCAAAAATACTTTATTAATTAGAATAAAATACATTAAATCAACCCTAAAATGTCATATTAACCAAGAAAATTATTTTAATGAATCAAAAGTCTAAATTTACATTTATTTGGAAATTTATAATATCAATTATTTTAATCTTTCATTAATAAGGTAATTACGACATCATCATTGTGTCATAAATAAATTTAATTATTTAATATCTAAAAATTATAAATAAAATACCATGATGTAGGAAATATTTTTATATTTCTAATTAATATTTATATTCTAATTTATATTATGTATAACTCTATATTAAAACTGTTTTAGTTATTAAAATTTGAATTAAACACTTTTAACTCCTCATTAAATAAAATAATAATAAATGTATTAATCTAATCCAAGTGGATCAAAAATGATAATATTTTATTCCTAAGGTTTCTTTTGGTCTAAATACACTTATAAAATAGAATTAAGACATTTTTTAGAGTAATTTCAATGTTATTTTTACCTTTAATTACCCAATTTACAGTTAACCGTGGTAAATAAAATTCAAAATCTATTGTTCACCAAAAATTATTTTCATCCTATTGAACCACATTTTACTTACTAATTTCAACTGTTTCTCTCGGAGTTTTGAAATTAAAACCATAGAAGTGGTAAAATTACATTTTATTCAAATTTGTAAATGTGCCTAGAAGGTGGGTAAAAGGCGTTAAATAGTTCAATAAAATTTTATATATCTAATATTATTATAAAATGACTATAATGAATTAAATTAAACTAATATGTTTATTATGTATCTATTTTTACTTTAAAATAAATTTAAATAAAAATAATTATTATTTAAATAAAAGTCGGTTTTAAACAATAACGCAGTGTTTTTCACTATTCATAAAAAATTAAATGTTTTCTGATTAATACCAAAAATTCACCCTAAGATAATTTTGGTATTATGACTCCAAAAATGATGTCTATTTTAATAAATTAAAAACATATAAGTTTCATAAATTAATTTAAAATTAATTTCCATTGTCAAAACCATAAAGCGGGTTTTCAAGAAGTAAAAACTATCAAAATATTGATATGTGTTTTTGTCCAATTGAAATATAAAATTAATTCCAATGAAAAACATTGGATTAAATTATAAAAATATAATCTAATTATACTTAAAAACCATTCAAATCTAAAATTTTAAACTATAAATTATTTTGACGAAAAAAGTTGTTTTCAATTAAAATATCGTATTTTTCATTATTCATTAAAATATGAAAGTTATCAAAAAAACACCAAAAGTTTATCCAAAATAAATTTTTATGTCCTTCTTCTAAATAAGAAGTTTATTTTTTCAAATTGAATATATAAAAGTGTCAAAATATTGGATTTAAAAAGGGTTCACCATTAAAAGGCCGTAAAATTACATTTTTTGAAAAATACTTCTTTTATCTGAAAAATTGAATTTGTTCTTATATTATGTCTAAGAAAAACATAATATGGATGTTAAACTTATATGGAGTATATAAAATTCAAAAATCAGTTAATACTATTCATAACCGCTTTTTGAACGGCTAGTTTGATAAGTCATGGGGCGCTCGAACTCAGTCTTGTCGGTGGTGCAAACTATTGAATTACTTTACAGAGATAACGTACTATGAAATCCTGGGGTGTGAAATTCTCCCATACTTGCTTGCAATTTGAAATTGTTCTTCTAAAATAAAAGTTTGAAAATAAAAAATACATTTGTGGAAAACCCACATCGGAAATAGGGTTACTGAAATTTAGTCTTAATAATAGGTAAAGGTAAGTGAAAAAGTCACCACCAAATTAAGGTTTTGAATATAAGAAAATTGGTGGAAATTATAGACATATAATTAGAGGAAAAATGTAAATATTTATAGGGAGTTATTGAGGTCATCAATCACAAATAAGTAAAAAATAAATGGAAAATTGAGGGCCTCACAACCATAAATCTATGATGCTTTAAAATATCATCAATTCAACAAAACATAAGGTATTAGGATAACACATTTTTGGTTTTAATTTCCATTCAATAATGTTTAAGAATTTATTTATTCTTAGAATAATAAACAAAATAATTTACAAGTAGAGTTACATCCTTTAACTAATTTCTACCACAAACTCATCTTTCACTCCAAAAGATAATAGAACTCAAAAATATTCTATTTATCCTAATCGTATAGGGTTTAAAAAATGAATTTATAATTCAACTATCATATAATTTAAAAAAATTACATTATAAAAACTAGGACATCACGTATGTCAGTGGTAGGTAATGCACCCTTATCGCCCTTCTGTTGCAGGTTCAAGTATTGTGGACTTGCCGGACATGACGGGTTATCACCCAACATTCAGGTTGTCATTTCTATAACAATCCCAAAAAAATATTAAGAAATGTTTTAACCTTAGAAAATAAAATACGATATCCAAATTAATCCATTGCTACCTTTATACATATCCAAAATACTTCAGTCCAAACTCACAGTGCAAAATTTATAAGGAAGGACAATATAACATAATGAAGATCTCTTTTTGCCACATAATAATATGTGAGTACCTTAATCATGTATGTTAACACCCTTAATTACCATAAAAACTTATTTATTATATTCATGCTCTCTTATTCCTTATAGAATACTAGATATATTCCTTATATCCAAAAATTTTGAATACACCAATAATGATGGAATAAAAAAACCATTAATCATTTCCAAGGTAGTCAAGAATATCCAATATAATTTATCCAAACCAACCATCTCTTATTCCAAAATCACTACCTCAGTATCATAACCATATTAAGGTTTATCTTTCCTTCAACCATGTATTTTCCAAAAATTTTAACTTGATATTGAGTTACTTTTCTTAGTACCATATAATCTCAAATCCTCAATGAAATAATATTGTAGTACAATCCTTATTTATTTCCATAATTAATATAACGAGTATATCATTGATACAACATTCAAATGACATAATTTATTAATAAAAATATAAGAACACTAATTATTCCTCTTCATCTATGGTAGTATCATAACTTGATAATTATCTAATAGCATCATTTGGGGTATACTATGATGATTGGGACATTGATTCACATAGTGTCCCAATACCTTCCAGATGAATCATTGTACATTTGAAAACTTTTTATTACCCTTGAAATCACTTACTTGGTGTCCTTTTTCTCTCCACTTATAACAAACTCACATTTCCTTCAAAAATTTACCAAGGTGATTCTTTCCACAGTTATCAGATATGGGAAAATCCTCCTTTCCCTTATCCCCTTTATCCATCTTCCTCTCTACCATTATTTTCTTCTATGGCTTCCCTTCAAAGCAATAGGACTCAGATAATTCTTTACTTATCTTATTAACACATGATATTATTTCTTTATGTGATGAGAATACGTAGGAGACTATTTACCTTTTAAATTTTTGCTTAATACCATGAAAGATATTATCCTTCTTACTCTTTAGATCATGTGTATTACTGGAGTTCTTATTCCTTCTACTGAGAACCACTTCTAAACAATGGAATAGACTAGGTTAGTTTATGAATTACAATGCGTAATTCCAAACATGTAAAATACCTAACATAAATTGAAAATTTTATCCATATAATCCATAATCATAAAAATCTTTTCTTAGACGAAGTATTTACTCATAAATCCTTAATAATGGTTTGTGAAGAAAATTTGAATTATCTTAAGCATATCCCCTAGGTGTGCCAATACCAAGAGTGTAGAAAGGCCCGTTGTCGTGTACCAGGATACCCAGGGTCAAGACCAAAAATCCGTGTCCGTTTTTTCACTCCTAGGTACATTTGTGCCAGAGCCACCTCTACCTGTCTGTATCCAAATTGGGATATATTTTCTTGGAAAACCCACATAATATTTACACTACCAAAATTTTTGGATGTTCTTATATAATAATACTCAAAGTCTATCTTAGGGTAATGTTATCTAATCAGAGTTTATCTAAATCTAGTTTCCAAGGTTTGTACTAAACTTCCTCTTATACCAACTGTAACGCCTCGACCCCAGTTACCCAGAGTTGTTACATTATTACATAACATTGGCATGATACAAGGAATCATGTCTTGAAAGACCGATCATTTTAGTATCCATGGAAGTACTAGATACATACATAAGTTTTACATTACATTATGAATTGAAAAAAAACATTGTGTCTCCCTATAACACACCCATATCCCTTAGCATATTTCTTCAGGTCAGTCATAATATACTTCGTCACATCCTGGGAAAAATAAAATATATGAAAGGGGTGAGATCTGATGCTTATTAAGGATAAAAATATAAGAGAAAGATTCATAAATAAGCATAAACATTTAAGGAAATGTATAAGACTAAAACACAAGACTTTTAAACTTAAACTTCAGCATAATATAGAAAAGATAAATCAAATAATTTCATTTACTTATTTACATGGATATTCTACTAGTTTAATAATCACAAGTAATATCAATATCTAATTTCATAATGATTTAATGCATAATGTTGGACATCATAACCACATAGTCAAGGCCTCGCCCCAAGACTAAAAATAAGATTTTTTCAAAGCCTTGTTCCAAGAAACTAGTTTGTCTCATGAGACCTATCGATGCATCGAGTAGCTATAGCGGGCTCCACCCATAACTTACTAAGTCCAATGCATTCCTCATATGAAAAGATTGAAACATAACATAAACATTTGTATTAAAACTAGCCTATGAAATGTTAATACTTTAAACATAAACCATGAATGGTATAAAAATAACACATCTACAGTCAAAAAAATCACAAAACCATCAATACAATATGGAAGATTTTATCATAATAAATTAACTTTAAACAAGTGTTAAATCCATCAAAGGATGTTGACATAGATGAAATCAAAACCATCTGAGAGAAATATTTATTTCTATTTTGAAATCATTTTAAAGTCACGTAATTATAAAATAAAACATTTATTTTGAAAATATTCTTATAAGATTGTAAGGAATTCTTCGAAGGTTTTATAACTATGGAAAACTGTCGCACCAGTTGTATAAGTTAAAAAAACATTCTTACCTTAATATCTTGAAAAGGTCATAAAGTAACTTATTTGGAAAACAATGGAAAGATTCCTTTCAAAACATTTTATAAAAATTCAAACAAGGGTGTAAATGACTTCAACCCATATTCTAGGAAATATTAAAAAAAATTGAAATACATTTTTAAGAAACACAGATGGGTATGATAAATAATTCCCAGTAGATACTTACGTTCAAAAAACCTCGGATAATAAAGATATTTTCAAATTAACCCTTACATTGTACTTTTCTTTGTTGACGGTATGTTAACCTCCTGTATAATAATTAAATAATTTGTATTAAATTATAAAAGAACCACATACATAAATATGATATCATATATGATCTTATAATATTGCTTTGCTAATAATATTTCAGTAGTATCATTGTTTCGGGTGTTAACTGAATTGTTTTCCTTTATATGTTTTGTTTCATAAGACAAGTTTTTATTAATAGTATGTATTTTATTCTTATATAGAATGATATTAAGTTCTTAAACATTATTTTTAATCATAAAAAAATTATTCTTGAATAGTTACGATGGGGGATGAATCTCATCGTGTTCGAGGAGACAGTAATTGGATGGTATATTACATATACAGAATCATTAAAATGTTATATTTATTATTTACATCAATAATACTCATTATTATACCCATACAAATAATGAATTGTTCAATAACAAACTACACCACTATGTGGAGACGGTAAGTCGTACTTACACACGTATGGTAACTTTGTCATTAATAGGATAGATATAATAATGAATATGGTTGTACCATATTAATAATAACATTACAGTATGTATAAGGTACTAAATCTATTATTTTGGTATGGTAACAACAAAGAAATAGGGTGTGGAAAAAGAAAAGAACTTTGAAAGAGGTGATGAAATTATTACCTCTTCTTTGGGTGCTTCCTTTTGATTTGATAAAAAAGGGATCCTTAGGTTGGCTTTCTAATCTAAGTAAGACCTATAGGTTGAGTTTAGGGTAGTTGGGATGATATTTGATCAGGGGTTGGCTGACCCAAATGGCTTTGGGGGTGTGATTTTGAGAGAAGGGGAAGTACCCTTTTATAAGAGAGGTAAGGTTCACTTTAGGAAAAGCTTGAAATATTATTTTATTATAAAATAATTTTAGGTTTATAGTGGCTAAAAATGAAATTATTTTGATTCTAAGGTTGGTATGGGTCTAAATATTTCCAAAAAATTGGTTTTATACAATTTTAGGTCACTGTATTAACCTTATCTTTTTTATTTAACTCTTAGTTAAATAGTTTAACATTTACCATGTCTCCTTGTATTTTTATATAATATAGTTAATAAACTTACTATAAATTGTCAATAGAACCAAAAGTGGTTCATTAATGACATATTCATCATTATATAAGTCTTTTTTCCAAACCTTATATTTTTAGGAATATTATATCATTTAATAATATCGTTTTTGTTTTAGAAACTCGTTTATATCAATTTTGACACTATTTAGCATTTGGTTTTTTTGTGAAAGTTAACAAAACTTGATTACTTTGAACAAAATACATTAAATAAACTCTAAAATGTCATATTAACCTATAAAATTATTGGAATACATGAAAAATTTCAATTTACATTTATTTGGATATTTATAATATCAATTATTTTAATATTTCATTAATAAGGTAATTACTACATCATTATTGTGTCCTAAATAAATTTAATTATTTAATGTCTAAAAATTATATATAAAATACCATGATATAGGAAATATTTTTATCTTTCTAATTAATATTTATAGTCTAATTTATCTTATGTATAACCTTGTATTAAAACTGTTTTAGTTATTAAAATTTGAATTTAACACTTTTAACTCTTCTTTAAATAAAATAATAATAAATGTCCTAATCTAATCCATGTGGATCAAAAAGGATCATATTTTATTCCTAAGGTTGATTTTGGTCTAAATACAGTTATACAATAGAATTAGGACATGTGTTAGGGTAATTTCAATATCATTTTTACATTTAATTACCCTATTTACTTTTAAACATGGTAAATAAAATTAAAAAGTTAATATTCACCAAAAATTATTTTCATCCTATTAAACCACATTTTACTTACTGATTTAAACTTTGTCTCTAGTATTTTTTAAATTCAATTTAAATAAGTGGTAAAATTACGTTTTAGGCAAATTTTCAAATGTGCATAGAAGGTGGGTAAAAGGCGTTAAATAGTTCAATAAAATTTTATATATATCTAATATTATTATAAAATGACTCCAATAAATTACATTAAACTAATATGGGTATTAAGTATCTATTTTTACTTTAAAATAAATTTAAATAAAAATAATAATTGTTTAAATAAAAGTCAGTTTTAAACAATAACTCGTTGTTTTTCACTATTTATCAAAAATTGAATGTTTTTAGAAAAATACCAAAAATTCACCCTAAGAAAATTTTGATATTAAAAATCCCAAAATGATGTCTATTTTACCAAATTAAAAAAATAAAAGTTTCATTAATTAATTTAAAATTAATTCTCGTTGTAAAAACCAGAAAACAGGTTTTTGAGAAGTAAAAACTATCAAAAGATTGATATGTGTTTTTGTCCAATTTAAATGTAAAATTACTTCTAATGACCAAAATTGGATTAAATGATAAAAATATAATCTAATTATACTTCAAAACCATTCAAAAATATTTTTTAACACTCTAAATTATTTTTATTAAAAAATTTGTTTTCAATTAAAATTTAGTATTTTTCACTACTCATCAAAATATGAAAGTTATCAGAAAAACACCGAAAAATTATCCAAAATTTTTTATGTGATTCTTGTAAATAAGAAGTTTATTTTATAAAATGGAATATATAAAAGTTTCAAATATTATATTTAAAAAGGGTTCTCCCTTAAAAGCCGGTAAAATTTCATTTTTTGAAAAATACTTCATTTATCTAAAAAATTGAATTTGTTCTTATACTATGCCTAAGAAACGCATAAAATGGATGGTAAAATTATATGGAGTATATAAAATTAAAAATGAGGTTAATACTACTCATAACCTCTTTTTGAAAGTCTATTTTGGTAATTCTTGGTGCTCTCGAACTCGGTGTTGCGTGTGGCGCATGATATTGAATTACTTTAAAGAGATAATGTACTATGAAATCCTGGGGTGTTACACTATGGGAATATTCCTTCACCAAGACTAGGGGAGGCACATATCCCTACCCTTTTTCATGAATACCATCATAATATTCCAATGGAATAAGGAATATAGAATTGGTATCATATCCTCACTTAAATTGAAGATATATGTCAGTATATAGTCGAAACAAAAAAAATTACAAAATTAAATTCCAATGAAAACTTTTCTAAAATTCCACTACATCTTAGTAATAGTTGAAGAAATCTGCTAGCATATTCCAGCATTGGTATAGATACAGGGATATGTTCATATCCATATACCTATATATTGGGCTACACAATACTCTGATTAGCATGAACAAGTGGTTATTTTGGATAAAGCACACATTCTTGCTCCCATACAAAAGTATTATCGGAATATTTTGGTAATGGATGAGGCACCAGATTAGGCTCATATTCCCATTCCAACTGGGGTTCACCAAGAGAGAGCCGAAAATTCCTTGAGAGAGGTGCACATTCCTGTCAAAAAAGATCGGGGGAATACACCAAAGGCTCAAGACCGGGCTCATATCATCGTTCTGACTGAGGATCACTAAGTGAGAGTGGAACATGACTCAGTATAGGCACATATTCCAATCAAAAATCATTAGTAGCATATTCTAAAGGCTTATTATTAGGCTCATAATTCCATTCTAACTGAGGCCCACCATGTGAGAGTGGTACATTCCTCGGGGTAGGCTCATATTCCTATCAGTGAATCTACCTGGCATATTACAGTAGATCTCAGAAGCCAACCTCATATCCCTAATTCCTTCAACGAATGACTACACTAGCATCCTTAATAGGCTATACAGGAGGAGGCTCATATCCCTTGTCCCATTTTTTAGGTTTGTTGGTATATTCCAGTGGGGAATGCATATTTGAACCAGGCACATATCCCCACTTCATCTAAGATTAATCACCATATTCTGGAAACCACCCATAGGTAGGCTCATAATCTTGCCAATAATAAAGAAGATAATTGGAATACTTTAGTAGTTTCTCAGTAATGGGATCATACTCCCACAGTTCTATATGGATATCAACATATTTTTCTAGCCGTCATATAGCAGGTTCATATCCCTATACACTCTCAAAATGAAGGTCGGCATATTCTTTCTACGATGAAGAACGAGGATCATATCCCTAATCTAAATAATGTTAGTGTCCTTGAGGTTTTATAAGACACATTCTCAACACCCCAAGGGTCTTCTGAATATTCAACCAAAGTAGAAATAAATCATTATTGTGATATTCCTCCTTGTGGTAGTGTAGAGATGGATCACAGAGACTCTACTCTTAACACATATTGTGGTAAACCTCCCTATAATGATATCAGCCAGAGACAAGGAAATCCTCTCATTTCCCAAGAACCTATGTATAGAGAGATTATAGAAACTCAAATTTCTTCATATAGATATGAGCTCAAAATATTGGGGTAAACCATATATAGTTTCCCATCAACTACCAGTAACACTCCACTCTAGACAGTAAGCAAACTAGAAAACCACTTTATGTGGTATAACCAGATGGAGGCATGTAATTCTAATGAATGTGAAGCTAAAATTGACATATTGATACATTTAGCCAAAAAAAATCCCCCCCTATGTTCTGGCCTCTTTCCACCTATAACTATGAGATCCCAATAAATCTAGAGAAGGAGTGCATGCCTTACCTACATCAGAATATGTGGAAAAATCATCGGTTATTGAAGGATAGACACCTCCCTTATCTAGGATATGAGTTTCACCATCAGACCATCAAGATAATCTATTATTAGATAGACCTAGATTATATCTCCACAACACAAGATCCAAAATTATAAAAGCAAAACCCAAATCTACAACACACTTTCTACCATTGCATCACAACTCTTCAGCAACTGGTAACTGAAACCCCATCATATATCTATATCTGAGGATGTGGTAAGTATGGATCATTTAACTTCATTATGTCTCCCAAACAGCCCCCCCCCCCCCTCCCTACATGACATCCTGTAAGGTCATAGCCTCCAGTTAAATCGGGTGACTTGGTAATACGTGAGACAGTTGGTCACTATAATGGAATTCTCCCACTTTAATAATGCCAAGACATCACAAACGGAGGGAGAGTGTTTCTAGTAGATATTTGAACTAGGCCCCTTGAAGTGATAAGAATTCAGTTTATACATAGAAGTTTAAGTTAAGGTCAAATTGACAATGTACCATAGAAAATGACTCCCTTTATAGGCTTCCATTGCACCTAGCTCATACACAAACACATTTGTGCCAAATAAAATAAGTCATAATAGCAGTTGTTATAGCATTCATCCAGGAGTAAACCCTTCCCACCAGGTCAGGAGAATATCTACCACTGCCTCCACCCCTTAGATATTCAATCCCTGAGAGGATTTAGGACATATCAACAGTAGCTAAAAATCAACCCCAACCCACTGGGATGGGGGGATTTATATCTTAATCGCCATCACCAAGTTTATCACCCCCATAAATGGTCTGGGATAAATCAGAGAAATTTCCAAATCAAACCCATCCTACAGGTATGGGGGGAATTTATATCTCAATTCCCATCCCTGGATCCATCAAATCCTCAACTTGAATCATCATATCCTCAACAAAAGGATCAAAAAATGCCAATGGTGTCTCTGAATAGTCTGTATCCCATAGGGATGGTGTAATTTTCATCATCATCATCACTATAGAGAGAATCAGTCTTCTCTATGTTGGGAGGTAAATATCAATGGTCGGACTCCCGTATGTTCCTCTCCCAATAAGGCAAACCTCTACTATTCAGGGCTTATTCGGTGGGCATGACCATAAATTCCCTCAAGGTCACTACTCACAGGCCAATATGAGAGGAATGCACGATGAAGGCAATCAAACCCCACAGGGGTCATAATCCAAAATGGACCAACACAGACAATATTTTGAGAAATAACCCTAATATAGGAAGTACAAAATCATCCTATTGCATTTACAGTAATTGGATAACTACAATTTCCTAATACACCTCTATGAATTTTTTCACAGTAACACAATAGATAATGTGGATCAAAATGCGAATGTAGAGGAATGAGATATGGAAAATATACCCTGATAAGAGGGTGATATAGATGAACCAATTGAGTTTACATATACATAGAACCAGAGGAGAATAAAAAACTTGGAACCTCTAAATATTGAGTTTCCACCTCTATAATGGAACACTACCAAAGATAAAGGTAAAGGCATGGATTCATCCCAATCACCTCCCAGAAGAGATAAAATTCCTTCCAAGAATGAGAAGTTCGAACAATATGAGAATGAGATACAAAATTTCAGATAACTCAATGAGGATCTACATAAGGGAAACATTCCCTTTGGTTATTTTCTTTAGGTAAAGATGAATATTCTTCCTCCTGTACGTCATGAAATAGATTATCTGCCTACAAGAGTAGCATCTAAGCATCAAACTGTCTCTAGATCCGAGATTCTAATCTACATAAATGAGAAAGTCAAAGACAATTGAAACTTCCCTCCATTATGGAGATATCCTCTCCCTCGCTAGGGTGATCATTCATTATTATCATGGATTGAGAATTAGTAGGAAATAAAAATGGGTCAACCTCATCATGCCCCACATTCTCCCAACTAATGGGAGGTGGCTCAGATAGTAGTACCTTTGAAATTTATCAATTACTTTGAGTTCATGGCTACTCGAATAAAATCCATGGAAGGGAAATGTACACTTGTGAAGCTTGATAAAAATTCATATCCTGAATGGGTGGATAATACCTTTCCCCCACAAAATTTCAATAATCCAACCATCTCTACCTTTGATGGCATAGGATACCCCAAACAACATCTCAGACGCTTCATGTCCTGAGGTGGTCCAATGATGGGCCCTCTAAGATTAGTAGGATGTGACCAAGTTTATTTTTTTGTATAGACTCAAATAGGGATGACCTTTGTTTGGTACAACAGGATTCTAGTAGGATATATTGTAATATGGGAAGACCTCTGTTTTCAATTCCTTTACCATTTCATCTCTACATTATAGAAAATTACAATTTTCGACCTAAAAAACTACAAGCAATGCAAAAATGAGAGACTTTCTAAATTAATATCTATATGGAAAGGTTTAAACTATTAACTCATCAACCATCTCTTTCAGAAGAAATTTCTAGAACTGTATACTTAAAATATCTGGGATGAGCTACAGGAACCTCTAATCTTGATGAAATATTGAGGTAGATTCTATGATTTTATAGAAACTGCACAATGTCTAGAAGATTCCATTTAGTAGGCCTGGTCTAAATCTATGTTCATGCCCTCAATATAGGGGAAAGGTCACAGTAAGGTAGAGATTGTAGTTGTTACTCTCCAACCAGTATTAGTTCCAATCCAAGCACCCATGTAGGTCCAAAACTACCCATCATATCCTTTTGAGTAACAGCAACAACAAAATCTCCCTTGAACAGAAACAAAAAAAGAAATCTGGGTTTCCAAGATTTGAGTAACATCTGAAAAAATTATACTTGTTTTGGAAGAAACAAGTCCTCATTTATTTCCTTGCAACCATGTAAGAAAACCTACTTAAGAAACCACATCCCCAAAAACCCAATTAGGTCAACCTCACTAATCATCTTGACTACATCCCTTTCCATAGAAGGATAAGTCACAACATCTAGGATCATTTCATCTTCAAATATATCCTCAAAATCATGATTGGTTTTGGATATGTAATGTTGGAAAATTTCTCAAGACAAGTAACTTGTGTAATAATTTCCTAGTCAGAGGAAGAAGATGATTGGAAAAATGTTTTAGACAAGCATGGGTAGTAGTTTGATAACTGGATGATTTGAAATATAGTTGTCCAAGATCGTATCACCCTAAGAGAAAAACTGTGTAGACCCATAAAGAAACCATTTCCTAGGGAGGTGACATCAAATATTCTTCCTAGAGGTGAACATTACTATCATACATAGGAAGAGATAGAAGATGTAGAGTCATTTTTAGCTCTGATGTAATCTCTGGCATTTATAGATTTCTTCCATGAAACATCTGAATAATGGAAACCTCTCCACAAAATGGAAACCTCATCAGATTAAGAGCACATATTTGGTTCTATTAATGTATAGAACTTGTATTACCCCTTATATGATGAGGAATATTCCTCTATGTATGTGTTCCCCGTACCTGACTGCAGGACTGAAGCCCGCATGCGCAGGATCCAAGGATATAAGGGATAGTGCAGGTGTGGTTGGACCCAATATCTCGATCATGTGCCCACAGAGAACACATATGAAACTGAGATCCATGGGAAAGAACTATAACAATCCAAATAGAGACATTGAGATATCCCATAACCCTATAGTGTCCATTCATTCCTAGTAGTCTTGCAAAACTGACAAGAAGGAGTGTGATTATCTAATAATCCCAAAAACAGGGAAGGCTAATGAGACCTACGCCACTGGAATAATATTCCCCCTAAACCTATATATAAGAACCAAGATTTTATACCTCAAATTCACCTTATCATGAACCACATAATAAGGAGAAATCCCACCATATGATTCACTTACCTCTCGCCCAAAAGTATGACATTATGAAATAGTTTTCAGTTGTCCTAACCAAGCTCTCAATCATGGATGCACTCCATATTTCAAAAGAACCTAGAGAGTAACTTGTTAAATCCCTCCATATCTCATAGAATTTCAAGACAGAAGTTTCTACAGCCAAGGTTTATCAAGTGGATACCATTCCATTAAAATTTTATGTCTTCATCTCGTTTGCAGAGCTAGATCAGGAAGAGGTCATCTAAGGATGCATCAGATCCCTATATATTTCGAGTATACTCGATAATTTAAACATTTGAAGGGATCTGATTGAAAATGGTTATGGGATCAACCACATAGAAATTTAGACCCTCCTACATTTGGGATATATATAGGGAGATTTATCAACCACAAATATGGTCATTCAAGGGTTTCATAAGAGTGAGTGAAGACCTCTCAAGAAGATAAAGATAAAATCTTAGTTTGGAGATCTAACATCTAACACTGAATTCATGTTTATCTACCAAGAAACTACATAAAATGTATTAATCAGAAGTACTTTTCTTCATATTCACATGGTAGTACCTTCAACATTTCATCAATGATTGAAATAATCAATAAATAGATAGGTTAGTATAATACATGGTGACAGTTCTCCCTTTGAGTCTTATGAAGCCACATATGTAGAAGCAAGCATCTATAAAAGGGAAGTTAAATAACCAATGGTGGAGGAAAATATAAATGTTACAACCCCCAATGGAATGGGGACCACTATTTCAAATCCCTATAGCATTCTTAACAGTGATTTTGTGTTACCCATAAATCTAGTTGTGGTAATAGACTCAATTCCAAACATCCAATATCCTTCCGTCCCTAGAGATAGTTTAAATAAATTATAATTAGAAATCACTCTATAATGACTATGGAATTAGAAGATGAAAATGTCTCTTCCCATGGCCCCTCTCATCCTAACAAATACAAAGATTCCCTTGGGTTATCTATCATTCCTGAAAATACCTCCATATATTCAGAGGTGGAAAAATAAGAGGATAAACTCAAAAACACCCCTCCCACATTTGAGGATGGTCTCTTCACCACCATTGATGTCTCATGCTATGAATGTAGAGGTGGAAGTTGAAAAATTGATCAAATCTAATTTTTTCTAGGATGTGAAATATCCAAGATGGCTCACCAATATAATTATTATCAAGAAAAATAATGGGTGGATTAGGGTTTGCATCAGTTTCAGAGACCTTAATCGACACTGCCCAAAGGAAGACTTCCCATTTCCAATCAAAAAAAGCGTGATCGATACAATTTTTGGTTTTCAATCCCTTTCCTTCATGGATAGGTACTCAAGGTACAATAAGATAAATATGGCCCTTGAAGATGAGGAGTCCACTACCTTCAGAGCACCCTAGAGAATCTTTTTCTATCAGTTCATTCCCTTTGGGTTAATAAACATTGGCAACACTTATCAACAAGTCATGTATCATATCTATAATCCCTTCTTGGGATGAATAGATGAATTTTATGTCAATGACTTGGTGTTTAAATATTGAAGGTGGTGTGATCGCTTCATAGATCTTCAAAGAGTCTTTAATAAGTTCCGTAAATATAGTCTAAAGATAAATCCACTAAAATTCACTTTCAGGATAACATCGGATAAGTTACTTGATTTTTGGTATGTGACTGTGGAATCGAGGTTGGCCCTGAAAAGACTAGTACAATTATGGAAATTCCACCCCTTTAAATCTCAAAGAATTAAGGGAACTCCAAGGGCACCTCACATACATTCAAAATTTCATATCCAACTTATCCAAAAAAAATCTCTCACCTTCACCAAACTAATGAAGAAGGGAATCTCTTATCGATGGGATAAGGACTGCCAAGAAGTATTCAAGAGTATCAAGTAGTACTTGTTGCACCCACCAGTCCTATTGTTGTTAGTGGAAGGAAAACCACTAATCTTATATATAGACACCATTGAACAATTACTTGGCACCATCCTCACACAAAATAATGATACAAGAAATGAGAACATTCTCTACTACCTCGGCTGAATGATTCTAGGAATTGAGACATGATATTATGATGTCGATAAGAACTGCCTCACACTAATATTTATAGTGAAAAATTTAAGGCATTTCTTGAAGCACCATGAATTATACATAGTATCTCGTATTGATCTACTTAAGTACATCCTTGGTTATCCTATGTTTACTAGGCATTTTTCTTGATGGGTGGTTACTCTAAAAAATTACGACATACAGTTTGTGTCACAAAAGTAAATGAAAGAGATGGCCCTGGATAATTTCTTCATAGCACATCCACCCCCCTAAAAAGTATATTATTTGACACTGTTCTTCCAGATAAGGATTTTATTTATTCCCATGATACTCCTCGTACATTGGAGATGTATTTTGATAAAGCCTCCCGAATCCCTATCTACAAGTGACTTTAAAACAAAAAACTTAATCAGGTTGGCTTAGGGATTGTATTTGTTTCTATGAACAAAGAAATTTTCCCCTACTCTTTCTCACTATCCGATGGTTGTACTGATTATGAGGCAGAATAGTAATCCCTCATCGATGTCTTGGAACTATCCCTACAACATCAAATATCCTACCATAACATCAAATTGGATTCAGATCTAGTGATAAAGCTAATAAATGGTGAATATTACATAAAAATAATAATTAGACCATATCACTGGATATGTAAGAGGGATAATAGAGGATTTTCCTTTTGAACCCACATTACATCATGTTTCTAGATCACAAAATTCTCGTGTCGATGCACTAGATAATCCAGTTGTAGTTTTTGCTGACCTTGATCAGGGGGAAGCGATCTTCTACATCATGTACCAAAGGATGGTCCCATCGATCATATTCTATGAAATAGAAGAAATAAATCATTCCAATACCACCATAGATTATAATGAATTGATATCCACCCCTAGATGGATGTAACCCATAATTTACTATCCATAAAATGGGACTCTCTTCATATACCAAGCTAGAAGGGAATAGATTCAATGTCGATCAGTGAATTTTACTATACAGGGTGGTCCAAATGAGAAAATATCCCTCTATAAGTGAGGCTTTGAAAAAATACTCCTTGGATTCATAGCATAAAAATATTCCCTATATCATGGAAGAACTCCATATAGGCTCATGTGGTGATCGTAATTCTGGGACCAGGTTCACCCACCAAATTAGGTTTCTAGGTTACTAATCCAAAACCATGATACAGAACTATATATAATTGACTAAGAAATTTCATGCATGCCAAATTCATGAAAACTTTACCCATAAACCCTAGAATTACTACATATAGATAAATATTCTTTTCTATTTACCATATGGGGAATGGATGTTATCGAGCCATATCCTCCACCCACAGCTAAGCAGTTTAAGTATATCCTTACTACTACCAACTTCTTTTCCAAATGGGTTGAGTCAATACCCTTCAAGGAAGTTGGGATGAAGAATAAAATCAACTTCATGAATTCCAATATCATCACCAGGTTTGGTGTCCCTCATAGAATATTGATGAACAATGATACCAATTTATATTCTATAGAGTTGAATAAATTATAGCAAGAGTAAAACATTGAGTCCAATTATTTATCATGCTATCATGTAATGGAAAATGGATAAATAGAGTCCTTCAATAAGATTCTTTCGAATATACTCCAGAATATTGGGAATAATGTTAAGGATTCCAAGACAGACGAGCTCATCCATGTTTTATGGGCCTAACGTACCACCACATGCACTCCTACACAAGAAAATATATATTCATTGGTGTGTGAAATTGATTTAGTGTTAACCATAGAAGTCCAGTTTCCCTTAATTTGAATAGATGTATGTGGATAACTCTCAGATGATGATAAATCACAAAACCAACTAGAAAAATTAGATTGGATTGATGATAAATGTTATGTACATTACACAACCTTGAATTCCATCAAAATTGGATTGCATTAGACTTTAATAAAAAGGATTTCATCTATTATTTCCATTGAGGAAAACTGGTATTTTCTCTCAAAACCCCAATCATACCAGGAAAAAGGCCTCCTAAGCTGGAACCCAAAGGTTTAGGACCTTACATCATACATAAGTTCTATCACAACATAAATTACCCATTGGACACAATGAAAGGGAAATGTTTAACACCACCCCCACCCACCAATGTGAGGTTTCTTAAGAAATACTTTTTGATGGAACCATTCTCTACAGGATCTATCCCCTCAATCTCATATATAGAAAAGGTTTCCTTATGAAACCCTTCATTGTAGGGTTGGAAGTACACATGATCACTATTCTTATTTTTCTCTCCTAGATCTCCCCCTCTCACTTCAGTTCCCTTTCATGATGAAGATGTATTCCTTATGAATACTTTTGGGTCCTAACATAGGTTGTTTTCCATTGAAACCATTGGCTTCTCAACTTAATCTGACCTCACATCCCTCTATTCCTATCCAATTCAGTTATGGATTATTACTTTCAAAGAGATTTTGGGATTATGGTTTGGTGGTCGATGGTTTTCAAGGTTCCTCTGATTCAGCTTACTTTGGTTATATTGGCTTTTGGTTTTCTACGTCATCGATGATGTCTTTGTGTGGAGCCCTCAACTGCTCTATCCCTTTCTCTGACCTCACATTCCTCTGCTTATCTCTAATTCAGATCTATATTAGTGGTAACAATGAGGTTTTGGGATGTATGGGTATGTGACCATTATTCTTGGAATGAGCCCATTGATGACAATGATGTTCTGATTTGGAATCATCTTCATCAATGGAGATTCTACTGGTTTTTCAGGTTTGTTTATTATTTCTTCCTATAAACTTTTAATAATGGTTTTTGGTTTCTTATTTGGTTTTCTTCCTCCTTTCTGATGGTTGATTTCAATGGTGTTGTTTGGTTATGGTGGCATTACTCGGTCTTGTACACAATTTTGTCTTATTGATGGTGTAATCATTTGATGCGGTGATATTGATTTGTATTAGGGGTTTGGTTGTTTTTTGTTTTCTACGGGATGATGAATACATTTTAAAGATGTTTTAAAGTGTCTATGATGGATTTTGATGGGTTCTAGTGACTAGTGGTTTTTGGATGGTGACCCCAATGGTGGTGTTAGGATGGTGATGATGATAGTGGGTTTTGTGATGATGGTTTTAGGTGATGCAACTTCGGTTAACACGGGTGTATCATGATATTCTTAAGTTGTGTGTTTTATAAAGATTTGTAAAAAAAAATAATTTTGAATTGGCCATCCTTTTTTTGTTATCCTATTGGTTTCCTATCAACCATAAAGAGGCTCTTATAAAACCAAATAAATATTGAATTTTCATAATAAATACATTTCATAGCAGCCATCAGGCGTTATTTTTATCCTAGTCACTTGAAGTTAAACTACAAAAAAATTTATTGGTTTCGTCACATTAAACTACAAAAACCTATCCTGGTCACATCATGTTTAACTACACAAACTCATCCTGACCACATGAATTTGAACTTTACAAAACACATCCTTACCTTATAACGTTACAAAACACTTCCTGACCACATGATGTTAAATTTTATGGAATACATCTTGATAACATGACATTAAATTTCATGGGAAGAATCATATCATCAAATATTAACAGTACATGATCTAGGTCTGTGCAAAAGAGAAATGAATTTCCCCCTATCTGTGTGTTTGAATCAGATACACATAGGTAATTCTCATCCAATAACTATGCATGTCTTGATTCTTGCCATCACAAGATATGTAGTGATGCCCAGAACCCAATATTGTGCCTATCCAAAATGTATTCATCCCGGTAACAAGACATCATACTACAAGATAATGCTCAATAATTCTTTTCCACATCAAGTGATACCCATCCTTACCTACAGATGTTAAACTACAAAGTTGATATCCTCAGCGCATGACACTAAACTACACTATTTTATAGAACTACATGTGGGTTGATTCTTATCATCACAGGATACATAGTGACACCCAAACCTCCATTATTGGGCCAAGCTACAATATTCCTCTTCTTTCACATAATGTCACATTCTTCCTTACCTAATAACATTAAACTGCATGACTGATGTCTTCACCACATGATACTAAACTTCATAGTTTTTCAAAACTACATACATCATGATTCTTATTCCAATGAGATATATAGGGACACATAGATATTATATATTATCCCATCCATTACATGATATAAAATTCGCATTTCCTTTCCTCTAATTACCTATGTGTAGTGACAGGAACCTTCGACATTACCTATTTCTCACACCAAGTGTAGCTCATGTGATCTTAGGAATTTTGTCAAGGGATTCCCTACATGGCCAAGCCATATCAGTTCATTCCATGGTCAATATTATCCCAGATGAAAGGCCTTAAAAGGAACACCATGAGTCATCATTTCATGATTGATGTCTCTTCCATGATATAAAATTGTGTACTACTATAAACCGCACCCAATAGGACCAATACAATTGGTGTTGGACTCCCACAACACCTCCATTCATAAACTACATGTGCCTTGATTCCTTACCTTATAAGATACATAGTGATGCCCGTACCTCTATTCTTGGGTTGAGTCAGAATATTACATTTTCATGTTGGGAAGCCTACATATTTTATGCATGACATTAAACTACATGGTTTCTCAATAACTACATGTGGATTGATTCCTACAATCATATGATATGTAGTGACACCCAGATCTCTAATCCAAGGTCTAGTTATAACAATTAGTGGGAATAATGCCCAACTCTGCATATAGATCAAACCTATGTTGAGATTTTCCAATTCAAGAACTATGTGCTTCTTGATTCGTGACATCACAGGATATGTAATGACACTAGGATCTCTGACTCTTAGACCTATCTGTGAAAAAATTCCCCCCCCCCCATCCCTGTGTATGGGTTAGACCTGTATAGGTAATTTCTATACAAGAACTATATACGGATTTATTTCTACCATCTCAAGATATGTAGAGACAACTGGGTATTCAATCCTGGGTTCATCCACAATATATAAAATGATAAAAATTCACCCCAAACTACATATGGGTCAGATATATGTCATGAATTTCCTAGCCGTATGTAGATTTTTTTTCTGGTTTGGGTTATGTTTGTTTCAAGTTGTGGTGGAGTCCATTGGCATTCTACGACGGTGTCGGACTGATGTTGGTGGTGTTTTATTAGTTTGGCTCTCTGAGGGTTGTCTGGTTTTACAGTGGCCACACTGAACTCAGGTGGTTGGACATCTCTGATGATAGGAGGGTGTAGACGATGGTGTGGTGATAGGATGGGACGACGATGGTGTGGTGATAGTATGGGACAATGATGGTGGTGTCCAAATGGTGATGATGCGGGTGTAGACTCGTGATGGTGCTGAATTGGTGACGTGATTACAGCAGGGTTTTTTATTTTTGAATTTTGTAATTTCATATCTATGTTTGGATACAGCTCACTATGTTCTGGTTACCGCTCTCCTCTAAAATCTACTTTTTGAAAATTAAAAATATAATTTTCAGTCAAACATTAGTCCAAAAATAAACCAATAAGAATGCCAAATATTACAGTAGGATAATAAATAAAAAGTAAGATAAAAATAATGGAAAATTTTGGATCTACTCAATCCACTAGAAAGATCATACTCATGAAAAAAGATTTAGAAATAAAATATAGTGTTAATAATATTGCATTAATTTTAAATATTTAAATATATAACCTTGAGAGAAATTATAATTTCATAAAGAATGAATTAAATAAGTAGTATTTATAGAAATTAAGGAACTTATATACCCATTATAAATCTAATTGTTCGAATAGTAATATGATTGTTAGTAATAGTAATATGGTTGTTAGAATAGTAACATATCTTATAAAAGTATTAAATAAAATTTAGGTATCTTATAAATAAAAAATGATTTATTTATATCATGGTATAAGTAAATAAATGTTTTAAAAATGATAAATTATATCTTGTTATTTTTGTAAACTATAAATGTTTATTTATAATATTATAATTAATATAATTATTTAAAAGAAAATTTATTTTCATAAAATAAATTCATAAATTAATATTATGTTTTATTATAATTATAATACAATTTTATACAACCTTAATTAATTTTTCAAAGGGCTAAAAAAATCGATTATAATATTAAAATCGGTATTTTTATAATAAAGGATGGTTTTATTTAAAAATTAAATTTATCATATCTAGAAAATTATTTTCATAAAATGGAATTCATTTTTAAAATACACACATTGAAAAATTTTTAGGGGGGATTTTTTGGATTTTTCTAAAATAGTTGATTTTTTTGTTAATTGTGAAATGTGGTAATTTAAGGTATTTAACATTATTATCCAAATACATGAATTTTTGAGTGATGTAGGATTTAAGAACCCTTTTTAACTTTAATAAACCATTTATTATATTTTATCATATGAATCAATACTATTTATAGTCTTGATCCAAAATAATAAACTAATGAATATAATAATAGAAAACACCTCTCTCACCCTATAAATACCACCCCTTATCCTCACAACTTCTAAGACTTGTATCTTGTCTATATTCTACCCAATTTCCTTTAAGATTATCTTAACCATGTTAAATAGCTTCTGGTATCAACAAAATACCAATTCCAAGTTCCTTAATGGGTTCATCAAGGAGGATATATTCAAGAGGTAACTTTCTCAAACTATCTCTTTCAATTTAATTTCTTATTATACCTTATCCTCTCCTAATTCATCCATAAAATCATAATAAATCTAGTATAATTCATATACTATAATTTTATATTTTTAATTTAATATCTTCTATCAAATTCTTTTCTCACGTCCTCTTATTCAAAGAAACAAAAATGTTGTCCAAATTATAGCGGTTAATAGTCTCCCTAGATAATGAGTTTTTATTTTCCATTACCACCATCAAGGCTGGTCATAAAACCATTATTATGGTTAGATAATATTTTAATATGTATATTATAACTTATTTAATTTTCTATAACTAATATATAAACATAATATCTAATAAAACTAAACTAGTTTGTGATGGTCATAGAAACCACCAAAAATAAATGAAAATTATCGTTAACGTTTTATTAAATGAATCATCCTCATACCAAAAAAATTATATATGGGACCATTTAAAATTATATAATTTCATTAATAATATATAATTTCACTTATAGAAAATTTTTCCCATTTGAAAAGAACTTCCACAATTTTTCACAAGCGAACTGACCATGAAACTATGAAACGAACACTCGCAGAACAATGCAATTGGACTTTATTACTCATTGAAATAGTTATAAATGAAAATAATAAAATGATAATAAATAAAATTAATATATAATTGGTTATGAGTTATGTAATTAATTAATATAATTTTATTATATAGTACTTTAAGTGGAGATGCAGAACGCATTCAGACATAAGGTAAGGGATCTTTCTGAACCTCCATATTTCCTTTAAGTTACATTCTCTCTTTGTCCGCCACAATTTATCAATTAATTATTATTATATAATTATTCTATATTATTTATATATTTCTCACATATATATTCAATATATATTTTATCCTTATTTTATGGTGATATACATGAATTAAAGGTTCTGTTCTTAATTCCTTTTGAAAAGTCGATTAAAGGGAACTTCACTATTTTCTTTGTATCTTTTAAAGTAACACTCAATTAAATGTTTTAAAAATTATATGATTTTAAAACATACCTTATTTAAAAAATCGTTTTAGTTCACTTATGATTTTATTTAAATTATTATTCTCTTACCCCTTTTAAAGACTCTTTACCTATTCTCTTAAAACCTCGCTTAATCAACACATTTCCAAGGTTACTTAACAACTATTTTCACATGTTTTCACTTTATTTTTACATAATTTATCACAATATATTATTATTTTTCATTATTAATATCCAAGTATTATTTAAATCCCTTCTTTCAGGGATACCATTGTTATACGCCCTTTGGTTATGCCTTACAACATGATTATGATACCTATTTTTGTTTATGGGTAACTATTATGTTTATTCCTTGTGTTTGATTGTTTATATAGAACACATATGTATGAAAATTTTAATATGGGTGTTCTAAGATATTTCTCAAATTAATTGGGTAATTTTTAGTCTGATGAGATGTCATGTATGGTATTAGCGAGTAAACCTAATCCATTATGGGGCTTTGTCCACCATGTGATTTAGTCTTATCAGTTATCTTTGACCTATGTTTATTTTATGTTATATGTTTTTGAAATATTCCAATATTTCAATGATCATATGATTCCATGTTCTATATGTTATTATTTTATATTTTTATTCATTATCCATGCCTTTTATGTTATCATGTTATTCCTTTTAACTCATGTTCTATGCTTTATTCCCATGTTTATTCCCTTACTGGGATTTTTAGCTCATGCCTTTTTGTCTATGTATTTTCCAAGTTATTATATATAGTTACAGAAGCTCAAAGAAAGTTAGTATCTCATTATGAAGATTAATAAAATGATTTTTTATTTTATTATCATTTTTCTAATTATATACTTATTCATCCAAATACACTAGAATTTTTTATCCTTGGATTGTATTTCATGGATAATTATTCCTAAAATAATGTAATAATATGGGTAAAAGGAATGGGTCGCTATAGTCGGTATCATAAACCATTCTATTTTTTGGGATTTGGACTAGAAAACTTTAGTAAGAACCTTAGGGATAATTCTATCACATGAATAACCTCTGTTGAAACTTAAAGAATCAGAATTTATGACATACTTTTCATTTATAAGTTATTCCCTACAAGTTTATAGATTCCAATTTATATTCTCATTATATAAGTATTAAATCACCCTAATTGTATTTTTTCTCTTTGTTTAGTTAATGTAGAGAAATAGTATAACCCATTCTAACAACCAATTTGATAGGAAATGTGATGATTTCCCTAATGAAATTCCAAATCAGATGGAAACAGGAGCTCATAATTTCATGAGGGTACTAGATCAATTGGATCCAGTTATAAATAATAACTTGAGTCATGTTGAATTACCTACTTCTCCTAAGAAAGAGAATGTTTTGGTTGAATCCTTTATGTGAAAAAAACCTATTATATTTAGTTGATCTTCTGATCCCCTCATCATATAAAAATTTATTAACTTCATTAAGAAGATATTCTCTATTCTACACTACTAAAAATAAGGTAAAGCCATACTATAAGTCTATCATTTTGATGAGGAAGCTGATCAGTGGTGGAAAATAATAAAAAACACAAAGTATAAGAAATAAATTGATTCCATGGATTTATAAGGATTTAAAAAAATATTTTTCAAAAAATATTTTCCCTGAACTCTCCATATTAAGAAGGATAGGGTGTTTCTCGGACAGAAGAAAAAGTAAAATGAATCTATCAGGGTATATGAGGAAAACTTTACAAGGCTTGCATGATATGCCTCCATATTTTTTATGAACACTAAAATTAAGGTGGATTGCTTCTTTAGTATATTAAATCTAAGTCTAAAAAATACTTGGTGATTTGAAACTTTGAAAACTATGAGGAGATTATCTGATGTGACCTAAAAGTTGATATAGATATTGATGACTCTCATTGGTCTCATGGTATTGAAGATAAAAAGTGTAAAATGGATTTTAATATGGGAGGATCTACAGATAAATCCCATGAGGTAAATAAAACCCAACATCTCATATGTAAAAAGTGTGGGAAGAATCATCTCGGTGACTATCCAAAGGGAACCAGGAGACAATTCAAATGTGGAAGATAGGGGCATCAGGCTAATTTTTGTCGAAATAATTTGAGGAATCCCACTAATGTGGAAGAATATTATAATTTTCATATCAAAAATCATCCTATAGTGTAGTGTTTCAACTACATGGAACATGGGAATTATGCGAGCAAATGCCCTAATCCAAGGGTTATCAGAGAGAATCAACAACAACAACCTCCACGGTGGAAAGCAAGGACATATGTTATCACTACTACTGAGGTGGATTCCAAGAATGATGTGGTGGCATGTATACTGGTTATTCATTCAAGAATAGTAAACATAATATTTGATTCTAGTTTACACATTCTTTCATATCTTGTAAGATTAGTAGAACTATTCAAACAACCCCTGAAAACATTAAGTTTGAGTTATCAGTGAGAATAGATAATGGGTAAATTATTGAATCTAAATTATATAACTCCTCCCTAGTTAATGTTTGTGGACTAAACCTCTAAGAAAATTTTGTCTTACTTCCTTTAATATATTTTGATTCTATATTTGTCATAGATTTTCTATCTTTATACAAATACAACATCAACTATTGGGAAAGGGAGATCACTCTTCACATACTGATGAATCCTTCAATTGTTTACAAGGGTATAGAGGATGATGAATCTCTTTTAGAATAATCATCTCAATTGTGAATATTATTTCCTTATTAGAAATCATATTTATCTCAAGTGATTGAGACAAAGTATAGGATCATGCTCGAAGACATGTCCATTGTGATGGAATACACTGATGTGTTCCCTAAATAATTTCTTGGTCTTCCGCATGACTGATAGGTTGAGTTATCAATTTATCTTATAACTGGATCTCTTCCCATATCGAATAATCCTTATAGGATGGCCACCATGGGGTGCACATGTTATCTTCTTCAAGAAGAAGTATGGATCAAAGTGCCTCTACATTGATTATCATAAGCTCAAAAAAATCATGATAAAGAACAAGTATCCCATTCCATGTATAGATGACTCGTTAGATCAACTATGTGGGGCCAAGTATTTCTATAAGTTAGACCTTTGGTTGGGATATCACCAATTAAAGGTGAGGAAGGGAGATATTCTCAAGACTACCTTTAGAATGAGGTTTGGACACTATAAGTTCATAGTGATTCCCTTTGGACACACTAATGATCCAACAATTTTTATATACTTAATGAATAGAGTATTTAGATATTACCTTAAAAAATATGTGGTAGTCTTTATAGATGATATTTTGATATACAATAAGGGAAAATAGAAACATGAGGAGAATTTGAATAATATGATAAATACTTTTCGAAGGGAGAAAGTATATGAAAAGTATAGTAATTGTGAGTGGTAGATGGAGGAAGTTTCATTCTTAAGGATTGTTATCACCAGAAAATGGATATAAGTAGACCCTTCTAAAACAATAGAAATCAAGGAATAGCCCAAGACAAAATATGTATTATATATCTATAGTTTTCTTGGTCTATATGGGTACTATTGATGATTTGTGAAGAAATTCTCTTGATTTTAAAACCCACTAACCAATATGACTCAAAAGAAGTAAATTTTTTCTGGACTGGTGAATGTGAAGATTTCTACAAAGAGTTGAAAAGGAGGATTATCACTACACAAAAACCTACATTACTGACAAGTGGGTAACTCTTTGTGGTATATAGTGATGCTTTAACGAAGGTATTAGGTTGTGTACTAATGTAAAATGAAAAATTAATAGCCTACAACTCAAGGAAACTGAAATATCATTGGAAAAACCATCCCATGCATGATCTGGAGTTGTCGGCTATGATCTTTGCATTGAATGTTTGGTGGTATTATCTCTATGGGGAGAAGTATGAGTATTGATCCAAAAATACAAAAATATATATTCACACATAAAAAACTTAATATTCACCAATGAAGATGGTTAGAGCTCATCAGGTATTGTCGATACTCAATCCACTATCATCCTAGTAAAGCAATTAAAGTGGAAGATTCTCTATGAAGAAAAGATCATATAAATTTATCAATGATGATAATTTATCAGGATACAATCTTCTTATACTTGAAAAGGATGGGAATGGGAATCATAAAGGAAGGTACATCATCATTACTTTCAAAAATGACTTCTTAACGATCCCTTTTAGAAAATATAAAGGATGTTAAAATAGATGATTTTGAAATTTAGAAAAAGGTAGAAGGTATAAGAAAGAGGAAATCCTCAGAGTTCAAAATTTATGAGGAAGGAGTTTTAATATTTGGGTCATCACTATATGTACCATCCAATACAGAGATAAAGAAATATATTTTGAATGATGTGCATAGCTCATACTTCTCTATTCACCTAGGGATCACAAATCTATATCAAGATCTCGAAGAGAACTATTGGTGGGACAATATTAAGAAGAAGATCGCTGAAGATACATCAAAGTGTCTAGTATTTCATAATGTTAAGTATAAGAGGAAAAAGTCTAATGGGATGATGTAACCATTACCCATACCTTCATATAAATGGTAAACCATCATCATAGAATTTATCACTATACTTATAAAGAAATCAAAATAAAATAATTCTATATAGTTCATTATGGATCATATTAAAAATACTTCCCATTTTATTGCGATCTGAAGGGACTTCTCACTTGACCAACTTGCATGAATATACATTAGATAAGTGGTAAGGGCACACAGATTTCCATTATTGGTTATATTTGATCATGATATGATATTTACCTCTATGTTTTAGGATATTCTCTAATATACTATAAATAATGAGTTGAACTTCAGTATGATTTATCACACCCAAAATAATGGCCAATCTGAGCATACAATTAAGACACTGTAAGACATGTTGAGAGCATGCTCAATGGATTTCAAAGGATGATGGATCAACATCTTCCACTGGTCAAGTTATCTTACAAAAATAGTTTCAAAAAAAGAATCCAAATGGATTTATATAAAGATCTGTATGGGAAAATATGTAGAACACCTATATACTGGGATGAAATTGCTGAACATAAGCTACTAGGACCTGAAATGGTCAAGGAAATGGAAGAAAAGATGAAGACCATCCAGTGGTATATCTGGGTTTCCCAAAGTGGAAAAAATATTTTTGTAGATAATCATCATCAGGACATAGAGTTTTAGGTTTTTGACAAGGTATTCCTTCATATATCTCTAAGGAAGAGGGTCCAGATATTTGGGAAGAAATGAAAGCTAAGTCTCATGTACATCATCCCATTTGAGATTCTTGATCGCGTTAGAGCTATGGCCTATCAACTAGAACTTCCATAAACCATTTCTCAAGTACATGTTGTATTCCACATATACCTATTGAGGAAGTATATACCAGATCTCTTTCATTTAAAAAATTCATAGGTGGTACATATGGAAAATAATCTCTCTTATGAGGAACTTCTGGTGAAGATCTTGGACCGTAGAGATAAATTTATATGCAACAAGACTACTCACATGGTCAAATTACTATAGAGGAACCACAAATATAAAGAGGTTACATGGGAACTAAAGGAAGTGATGAAGGATAAATACCCTCACCTGTTTTCACCTTAGTATGTAAAATGAAATTTTGAAGTTGAAATTTCATTAGGGGGGAAGAATGTAGTGACACTAAATTTTATTAACAGAATTTCCCTTCTTATATCATAAAACACACACATCGCACAGATAAACTAATAAAAAATTATTCTCATAAATTAATAATGATACATTAGTTTTTAAATAAACAAATAATAATTACAAATATTATACCAGGATAATAAATATAAAATAAGATAACAAGAAAGGGAAAATTTGAATCTGCTCAATCCACTAGAGTGACTGAACTCATGAACAAAGATATATAAATAAAACATAATGTTAATAATATAATATTCATTTTTATGATGAAAATATATAACCTTGTGAGAAAGTATAAGTGAATGAAGAATTAATTAAATAAATAGTATTTATAGAAACTAAGCAACCTATCAGATTGTTATAAATATGACTGTTGGAATAGTACTATGGCCATTAGGAATAGTAATATGGTCATTAGAATAGTAAATTCACCTATGAAAGTAAAAAATAAAATTTATGAATCTTATAAATAAATAAATGGTATATTTATATCATGGTGTAAGCAAATAAATGTTTTAATGATAATAAATTATGTGTTGGTATTTTTGTAAAACGTAAATGTTTATTAACAATTTTTTAATTAATATAATGATTTAAAATAAAATTTATATTCATAAAATATATTCATAAATTAATAATATGTAGTATTATAATTATAATATAATTTAATGTGACCTTAATTAATTTTTCAAATGGTCAAAAAAACGAGTAAAATATTAAAATCGGTATTTTTTTAATAATTGATTATTTTATTTTAAAAATTATATTTATCATATTTAGAAAATAATTATCATAAAATATATTCCATATTTTAAATATACATGTCTAAAAATATTTTGGGAGATTTTTTTTGGTTTTTTCTCCAATAGTTGAATTTTTGTGAATAGTGAAATACGGTAATTTACAGTTTTTAACATTACAAGCCAAATAAATGATTTTTTGAGTCATGGATGATGTAATAACCCATTGTTTCAAACTATAATAAATCATTAACTATATTTATTCATAATAATCAACATTATTTATAGTCTTGAGACAAAATAATAAACAAATGAATATAATTATCAAAAACACCGATCTCCTCCCCTATGAATACCACCCCTTATCCTCTAACATTCTAAGCCTTGTATATTGTAAATATTCTACCCAATTACCTTACCAATTATTTTTTCCATTTCAAAGAGATTCTTATATCAACAAAATACAAATTCCATGTTCCTTAATGGGTCCTTCAAAGAGTTGATATTGAAGAGGTAACTTTCTCAAACCATCTCTTTTAATTTCATTTCTTCTTCTACCTCACCTAAATCATCCATAAAATAATAATAAATTCAGTATAATTTATATACTATAATTTTATATATATAATTTAATATCTTCTATCAACCTCTTTTTTAATCTCCTCTTATTCAAAGAAATGAGATCGTTCTCTAAATTACAATAATTTATCATCTTTGTGGAAAATGAGTTTTAATTTTCCATTACCACCTTCAAGGATGGTAATAAAACCATTATTATGGTTAAATAATATTTTAATATGTATATTATAACTTATTTAATGTTTTTTAACTAATATATAAATATAATGTTCAATAAAATGAAACTAGTTTGTGATGGTCAAAAAAACTGCTAAAAATAAATAGAACAATTATCATTAACATTTTATCAAATGGATCATCCTCATACAAGAAAAGAAAATTATATATAGAAAATTTTAAAAATTTTATGTTCATTAATAATATATAATTTCACTTTTGTATAATTACTCCCATTTTAAGAGAACTTTTATTATTTTTCACAAGTGAACCGATTATGGAACCATGAAACGAACATTCCTGAAATGACAAAATTGATCTTTATAACTCATTGTAATGGTCATAAATAAACTTAATAAAACTATAATAAATAAAATAAATATAAAATAGGTTTTATATTAATTAATTATAGAATGTATTTTGATTATCTAGGATATTAAGTGCAAGTGAAAAATACATTCGAACATAAGGTAATGGATCTTTCTGAACCTTCATATTTCCTTTAAGTCGTGTTCTCTCTCTATCTGCCTCAATTTATCACTTAATTATTATTATATAATTATTATATATTCTTTATATATGTTTAAACCATATATATCATGTATATTTAGTCCTTATTTTATGGGGATATAAATGTATTAAAGGTTATATTCTTAATTCCTTTCGAAAAGTCAATTAAAGGGAACTTCTCTATTTTATTTGTCTATTTTAAAGTACCACTCATTGAAATATTTTATAGCTTATATGATTTATAAAAACACTCCTTATTTGGAAAAAAAATTATTTCACTTCAAATTTTATTTAAATTATTATTCTCTTTCCCCTTTTTAAGACACTTTACCTCTTCTCTTAAAACCTCTCTTAAGCGGCACATTTCAAAGGTTACTTAACCACTCTTTTTACATGTTTTAACTTTATTTTTATATAATTTATCATGATATATGGTTAATTTTACTTTATGAATTTCCAGGTATGATTTAAATCTCTTCCTTCTTGGATACCATTGTTATACACCCTTTGGTTATGCCTTAGGACGTGATTATGATACTCATTTCTTTCCATGGATAACCCTTATGTTTATTTATTATGTTTTATTCTTTATATGGAACACATATGCATGAAAATGTTATGATGTGTGCACCCAAATATCTCTCCAATTAATTGGATAGTGTTTAGTCTCATGAGACGTCATGTATTGGATTAGGTTGTAAACCTAATCCATTATGGGGCATTTCCACCATGTGATATAGTCTTAGAAGTTTTCTTTAACTCGTGTTTATGACATGTTATATTTTTCTTTCACATTCCAATATTTCCATGAAAATATGATCCCATGTTCTATATGTTATTCTTCCATATGTTTATTCATGAGCCATTCCTTTTATGTTGTTATGTTATGCCTTCTAACTCATGGTATATGCTTTATTCCCATGTTTATTCCCTTACTGGGATTTTTATATCATCCCATTTTTTATATGTATTCCCCTGATTATCATATACAGTTTTATGATCTCAAAAGAAGTTAGTATATCATTATGAAGATTGATAAAATCTTGTCTTATTCTAGTTTCATGTTTTCTAATTCTGTATCTAGTCTTCCAAATGCACTAGAATTTTTTATCCTTGGTCTGTATTTCATGGATAATTATGATCAAAATAATGTAATAATATGTGTAAAAGAATGGGTTTCAATAATACAAGATCATTTTTCATATTAATGTGTTGTATCTACATACATCTTTCTTGATCGTGTGATAAATCTATGAAATAAGGGTGTTGACATATGGTTATCCACCAATAAGCATGTGCACTGATAAAATATACTCCCTAAATCTAAATTCCCCTATCTAGTGTAATGTTTCTCTAAGGATACCTCGCACAATTTTCAAAATGGTTCCTACATCCTTACTACATGATGGTAAACTGTAAGGAAAGTAAAACATCTTAACTATATGATGTTAAACTATAAGGAAAACTTCCTTGTCGCATGACATTAAAAATGCATGATGAGAACATCCCCACTACATAACGTTAAAATTTTAAAGTCATCACTCATCGCCATTCCTTATAAAAGGACCATAAGAGACTGGCCCAATTAAAGCAAAGTACAGGGTGATTTTGTCATCTTTTAGTCCCCTCAACCCATAAATCACACTTTATCTTGAAAACCTTCAGGTTTACACAAACCTTTCATGTACCTTGGAAAAAAAATAGATCTCTCTGTTTGACCATGTTATCAATTCATAAGGTCTTAGACCTACTAACTATAGACATATTGGCCTTATAGGATGGTATATATGGTACTTATGAGCCAGACATCACTGTGGTGGGACTCAGCACCTTAGGGTGTTCTGGGCCATCCCTGGTATGATTATTTGATATCATTACTCATGACCTAATAACTTCAATCCATGATTTAAAACACTTTCATTCCCTGGTCAAAAGTATTTTGGATTACTCTGGACCGTGGGTATCCTAATTAGGTTATTGTGTAACGCTCCCATCATAATAGGTCCATGTGTTTCATGACCTTAAACTACCTGCACTTTTCTCAAAGTTGTAAAACCTTAAAATTTATCTTTTTATGGTCCAAATAACAAGACCTTAAATTAATAGTAAAAGAGACACAAAACATTTTAGGTTGAAAACCCACAAAGGGAGGCCTAATTAAAATTCACATCTTCGCTCGAAGAACTCTTAATCTCTAGATTTAAGGCAAAAATTAGGGCATAAATGAATGAGGAATAAATCTCATAAGGATCACTTTGTACCCCTAGTAAAATTAAATCTATGTTTGTTGTAACCCATAGTCTAGGAAGAAGTTAAATTAATGATTTTTTGCATCTCCTTGTTGTGATAACATGTTCACTAGGTAGTGAAATATATTTTTGGGTGTTTGAACCTTTATTGAATATTAAATTTTCAAAAAATCTCAATCATGAGCTGAACACCTCAACTTGCCACAAACCTTTTATGGCCCTTGGAAAAGGATACCTAGATTCAAGAGACCCTTTTTTGACTATGCATGTATGCATAAGGCTCCTGCATCACTACTACAAAAAATTACCTTTAATAGCCCAATAATAGGCCTTTATTAGTGCCAAAAAGTACTAATGACTTGAGCATGGTTAAAGGCTTGAAGTTTTTATCAGTGTTAAAAAAGCACTATTAAAGGTCCCCTTTAATATCGCTAAAAATAGCGCTCTAAAATGAGTCCTTTAACAGTACTTTTTTATCACTATTAAAGTCTACCTTTAATATCACTAAAAAAATATTTTAAAGGGGGCCTTTAACAGTGCTAAAAAATCCCTGATAAAGGCCCCGCTGGTAAAAGGGTATAAAATTTAAAAAAAATCCACACACCACCAGTCCCCCCCCCCCCCATTATCAGTGCTTCCCCCACCCTACCCATTATCAGTGCTTCCCCAACCCCTTTATAAGTGATTTAGTTAATCCAACCATGCACCCTTCCTCCAGTGAGTTTCAAACCTAAGACCTCCAGCTTATATACCAACTTCTTTTCCTCTCCCCTATACTTTTTTGGTTTACATTTTATGATATATCAATATATTTATATATATTTCATTAATTTTTTTATCTATATATATATATATGTGTGTGATTATATATTAATAAATATATTTTATATTTAAATATATTTAATAATTTATTTATAAAATTAAATTTTTATGTGTGAATATATAAAAAATAGGTATATATTGTTATATATTTGATTATAAATAACAGTACACTATGAAAAATAATAAAATTTCAAATCCATAATATCAATATAAATTTAATTCTTGGGAATAAATTCATTCCCTATAAAAAGGGTAAAAAAACACCTTAAACAAGGCTGAATATCCATCAATGTTAAAAAATTTGGTTACCCCGACTAAAAACTCAGTTTTGGAGGCCTTTTGGCCTCAGAAAATGTGAAAGAGGGTTTATTGTTAACTAATTGGGCGTATAGATCATTTCAAGATTTAATTTTATATGAGGTATCGCCCAAATGGATAGCCGAATAAAAATTTATGGTTTTTTGAATTTTGAGTTAAGGATTCAAAATATTTTGGATCTTTTGTTAATTTATTGATTTTTTTATCTTCCAATTTATATTAAATGACTATTACTCGATAATAATTTGAGAATTATTGATTGAAAATATTTTTTAAATTATTTTATAATCCATTTTCACTAAATATATTTATATTAAGTGTAAATTCCTATTTACCTTATATAAAACATATTTAAAAAATATATATTATATTGATATCAATATAAATAAATTTAGATATTAATAAATTATTTTCAATGAAATGTTTTTTTTGGAAATATACCTATTATCAGTGCTACTAAAAAACAATGATAAAGGGGGTATTTATCATCACTTCTAAAAAAGCACTGATAACCCCCCCCCCCCCCCATCAGTGCTTTTTTAGAAGCACTGATAAAAGACATAATTTATCATCACTTTTTTAAAATCACTAATAAAGGGTGGGCCTTTATCAGCACTTGTAAAAAATGCTAATAAATGTCCCCCTTTAACAACACTTTTTTAGCATTGACAAAGAGGGTATTTAGCATCATTTTAGCTAATGTTGTTAAATCCTTAGCACTGGATAAACCCAGTTTTTATAGTAGTTCATATGCACCTATAGTCATCAACCAAATGTGTTATTGTCTTGCAAAAAGGTATTTCTGATCCTTATGAGCCATGACATCACTGTGGTGGAATGAATCACCTTAGTGTGTTTTTGTTCACCCCAACATGATTTTCCCATACCATCCTCATGACCTGAGCACTTTAGAACTTGATTTTCAATTCTTCTAACCATATTATTCAAGTGGATCTAACATTATCAATGATATGTCACCATGTTTTGCACACATTCTCAAAGCAGGAATGTGATGCTCCATTTCTGAACCTTTTTATGGCCCACACCTTGCGACTCAAAACCAAAAAATTTAGAGCTCGAGCTTCCCAACTAAAAGTTAAACTATCCTAGGAAGACAAAACCCTTCCTAGATAGTTCTTTCCTCCATATCCAACTTCATTATCTAGACATTTTAGTCTTCAAAAATCTTTTATGACCCTTGGAAAAGTGTGGGGACACCTCTATTTGACCATGCTACTAATACATAAGGGATCTGACCTACTAACTAGAGGCATCCCCTCCTTACAGTAAGGGAACATTGATCCTTGTGATCCATTGTAACACCATGGGAAAACCCGGAACCTTAGGGTGTTATGGTTCATTCCTGGCATGTCTTCCCTATCTCGTATTTATTGAATCAAACTTTTGGTCTATGACTTACTCAACCCATATTCCAATTATTCATGTGGAGTCAAATTCCCTATATTTTCTTCATTCACCCATATTATCCCTAAGATCTTTTATGACCCTTGGAAAAGAGTGGGGACACCTCTGTTTTACCATATTAGTGATGCATAAGAGCTTTGACCTACCAAACAGAGGTGTATCCTCCTTGGAGGAAAGGAAATCTAATCCTCATGAGCCCTGAAAACATCACAATGGAACTTGACACCCCAAGATGCTTTGGATCATCCCTGTAATGGTTTCCTTGTATTCTATATTCACTTATCAAGTCCTGGGAGAAAGACATTAAATTTCATATTATTTGATGTCCTTACTACAAGACATTAAATTGCATTGTGGATTTCCTTACTGCATGATGTTAAACTACATATAATATGTCCATACCACATTATGTTAAACTTTGTGGAAGATTTCCTTACCTAATGATATTAAACAACATGGAATATGTCCTTACTACATGATGTTAAACTACATGGAGAATATTACCTTGTGAACGGTATATTTCCAATAGCATAAGTTTCGAGTTAAAATACCCTAAACTATATAAATAGAAGGTATGAGCTAAAATAATCTAAACTACACCAATAGAAGGACAGAAGTAGAATACCCTATGTCGTAGTTTAGCAATGATTTAGTTTTCAAGAATTAAAAATACACAAAAATTGACAGGTCAAAAACCCATAAGAGGGTGGTCTGAGCAAAATCCAAGTCCATGTTCGCTAAGCCTTCCCCTATATGGAGCTTAGGAAAAAATTAAGGAAATATTATATAAAGAGATACAAATATTATTGGGAACACTATATAGCCTTAGAAAAAATCAAGTTATGCTCAATAAGTCCACTAACTTCAACCAAAGTATAGAACTCTCCCTCTATAACATATATTTTACCCAAATTGTTATTTTTTAAATCAGGTAATATCAAGATAACTAGAGAAGATACATCAATGAGGAATCTCATGTTGGTGGTCATTCATGAGAATTTTTCAAGAAAATTCAATTATGATTTAAACATTCAAATCCAAGAATTTAGATTTACATGATATTATACAAAGGATGGTTATTGTTGATTATTCATGAAACATCAAATAAATGAAATGTCATGCACATCATGAATGAAAGAAAATTGTACAACAACATATAAAGTTAGGAAGATCTACTCATTGATAACATGGAAAATGAGGGATATCCACATTTCAGTGTCTCTCTAAGGATTCAATCAAAACAAAAAAACATTGAAAATCAGACAATTATAAGGTTTGATCAGTTGAGTTGTCTAAATCAGCAGGAGTGTGATTAGAAGCATCGATTGAGATCTGAAGTGTCAGTCACCCCACTTATTATACTTCTTCCCAATGGAAAAAATTCTATATCAGATTAGATAAATCCTTAACTCATTTCTATGTAGTTTTTAATGAGTATGATGACACTAAAAGGTTCGACTTTGAGAAAGCTATGATCTCCTCATGTATCGCTATTTGTGCATTGAGGACATCCATTTGGGTGTGCAGTGCACATATGATCTAATGGATATATTCCAAATCCTCTTAATCTTCCCTCATTAGTTCATCTAGGGGATTCCCATCATCAAAATCATGCAAGACCTTCTTTCTACTAACCAACTCTTTCCATGTTATGATGATTTGTTGCATGATTTCATATAATGGATGGAAGTAAAATCCTCCCTCCCTAAATCATGAAAGAGTCAATGAAGACTTTTTTCTTGGTCATGAAATATATCCAGGGGAGTCTCGGTGATCAAGGTTTAAATCTTATTCAAGATTATCATATGTCATGTTTGATCCTATGCAACTTCTGGAGTGAGTATGCCAGAAGGGGGAATAATTGACAGAGATGATAAAGAAGCAAGGGAGAAATCCCCATATACCCTTCACTCAAAATATGAATCATTTTTTTTCTCATGTTAAAGGACTATATTATTTGAAAAATTATTCCCCACTAATGGTATTATCATCTCTAGGATGGGGATGCTTCCTCAAAGACTCGCCTGAATATTGAATGATCTCCAATGTGGCTACTGAAAAAGGGGTCAGTAAGGAACATAGTGCATCCACTTGATATACCAGTCTATTCAGCACACCACCTAGGTAGGCTTCCACCCAATCCTATTCATAATCATAAGATAAAAAGACATGGGCACCAACAAGTTGGATTATAATCTCGATGTTGGTATCCTCACATGCCAATATAATCCAAAACTAGAGGATAATCTTGGGTTTTCATTCTCCTCACACACCAACCAATGGGAGATAAAAAACCCTTTAGATGTAGTCAAATTGGATAGTGAAATGGTAATGGTTATATGACTCAAAAATAACCAAGTCATCCAACCTTTCCATGAGAACCCCATCCTGAAGGGATATCTTGTATGACCATTCATCAAGAGAGTCATCACCATTATCAAAAATTGACCTAATTGGTGTAGGATAACGCATGAATGAAAATGAAATAATCAGATCAGATCATCATTCCATCAACCTCATTATGACATAAAAATATTTCCTTGACCCCTTAAAATTTCAGAATCCAAGAGAGGAATGAGGCATATGAGGGATCTTGGTAGTTTTTAGTATATGTAGCAGTAGAAATGATCCCCTATCCAGTTGAATAAAAACTGGAAAGGACCACCAATTCTATAATGGATGTGTCCCTGATAAATATGGCCCAAAATATGTTAAATGTGTGAAATATTTGGTACAACTAGATTAAGAGGTTATACCTCTTCTAATAGAGCTTCAATCACTAGCATGCTAACTCAGATTCCCGAGCACATGTCCCCATCTAGAAAAATCCAATCGTTCAAGAACATGGACATGAAACCCACCAGCCTAAGGCTCAAGGATATCTATGACATCACCTGATATCCCCATGTGATTTATTCTCTCACTTCCAGGATTTTCCAATATGAGTCGTCACTTTCATGTACCTTTCAAGATCTGAACCAGTCAGGGCGTATAACAGTTTTTCAAGCTCAGTTTTTGCAAAGAAAAATTTTAATACAATCTTTAAAATAGATAAGTGAGTTCATATTAAGTACCTTACTAAACTTTTATTTCCAAATTTTGATCATGTCCCTTTCTAGAATTGGAGTCTATGGGGGTCATCCAAGATGTCTGTTGTAGGAAATAACTCATCATACATATCCCAATGGGGGATTTCTTGCCCATTCGATAGATATCCCAGAGGATGATTCATGTCTTGTCGTGGGATAGATGCAATGAATTGGTATTAGGAAATCAATAGATAATCGGATCTCTAAGAATATTTTACGGATCAAAGATGATGAATTGATAAACCCATACGGCCTTGTAAATATGGATAGCATACAGCTGGTTGGAAAATTCGGAAAAAATCTGTCTAACCCAAAATGGCCACACACATTCATTTAAAAAAAATCACCAGGGCGCATGTCCCATTTAGAGCTCTATTAATCACCTGGATTATTGAAAAAAGAGACAAATATGCTCAAATATCTTTGAGAAATTGGATGGTGGGTGAAATCACAACCATCTAGACCTAGAGGGGAGTTCTCCAGCATATATGAAAACCCCTGGAACCAAGCTATGACCAATTGGATATCATAAAAAATAATAATTATGATATAATTAGGGGAAGTTTACATTTAGAAAGATGGAATATTGTATTTAGGATAGGGAATGATAACATCATCCAACAGCCCGAATTCATACAGGGGAAGCCGATGTGATAAAGGATAGATTTTAAGTTCATATAATAGAAGCCTCTTGAAAACCTTATAGTCAGAATACACATGATATAGGGGGTTAGTATTATGGTCCCCAACAATCATGTCCCTCTGTATAGTCATTGTAGAAGATGGATGGGATTTTGAAGCCATATGAACAAACTAAGTGGCATATGTCAGATAAATGAAAACAAAATAGTGTTAAAAGAAATCCATGATCCTAGAAGCATCATGTGAGTCACATAAACCATAAGGGGATTCAAGACTGCATGACCTAATACAGGTCTTACAAACTGTATGACCCATGGAGACCTCACAAACCTCTTGAACCTCAAGACATATCAAGACCACATTGAAGGAACCTGGCATGCAGTGGAAACCCCAAATGGGTGGGATTTTAAAAAAAAATCACTGATGTTTAACATGAAATTGTTGATGTTGGTGAATAGATACCTAGTTTATGATAAGGATCATGCATGAAGAGTTTTAAGAACAATGATAAAACCATAAAATACCCAATTTAGATCTGAAGCCATGCATGGAATATACTGTTCATTGGTGACTACTGCTCAAAGAATCTGAAGCTGAATTCTTCTAGATCATCCACACGTGCTTCAAGAAATCCACGGGATATATGGTCATCTAATTCTAGGTGATAACATAGAGATCTGATAATGCCTTCGACACTCTGATGATCACTGCATTGCTTCGCTTGTGATGCCTGAGAGAGAGCTCGATCTGAGCTCCTTGGATCCAGATTTTCTCTCTATAGATCATGGGAGAGTGGATAGGATAGAGAAATCCCATGAATATTAATTAGTGAATTCCAATCCTCCTCTATTTATAGTGTGTAATTAAAATACCAGGTATTGCCTATCCGGCCCCTAAATACTTAATGCACTATTAACGACATGTTATGATAACTAATTTGAGTCATAAATATTATTATCACTCTTGTAATATATTAAAATATTACATGATAATAAATGAGTTCATAACTTTACTCATCATTCCCATAAATATTAATTGAACCTTGAATATTTTAATATTCATTCAAATAATATTTTTCATGTATTTACATAAAACTTATAAAAACATTTAATAAATAAATTTGATGATCATTATTCTTAACTTGAATAATATGAATTTATTTGTTGCATTGAAGATCATATCTCCTTGTAAAAATCCCAGACACCAGTGGTGGGGCCCACCATGACCAAAAATCCTATTCAAATGAATAGGGAAGATTCTCGAATACACTATTGTGTGTGACCCTCTAGGACCTTATCTCGACAGTAGTGAATTGTATTCATAGACCAAGAGCGAGATCTAGTAACTCATCATGGCCCCTGAAGAGATAAGGATTGTCACAGCAGCAACAAGCAACCTACAAACACGTATTGTGTAATATAATATATTTGTCATTAATTTCTCATAAATCAGTATGCACATGTATGTCATCACCCTTTTCTTACTTTATTATTAGTTGATCCAATTGGATGGATTTACCCTCGACTTCCATGGTCATGGTCTTATGAAGGTGATGTCATCCTTATAAAAATTTACAGAGATATATTACTTCCATAACCTAGAAGAAACAAATCCTTTCTTGATCATTCAACCAATGTCATGCCATCAATGATGCACCCAACACAAACTACCTCACCACGATTTCAACATCATGCTTTTCATCTTGCATCAAATTACATGATCAATTGAACTACACTAGCAATGATCTCAAGTTAGGAGACCATTACACATGATCATAGATAAGAACATCCAATGAAACCCGAAACATATAGTGTTCATATTGGCAGGTCTATCCTCATGATCTCACTATTAGAGATCACCAAGTGCGAACTTTATGAGAAGAAGTCCCAATACTTATGAGCCCCGAGCACCTGATAGTCAAACATCTTCTGTGTCTGATCAGTAAGATGTATCTAGACCATAGAACATATATTTAAGATTAATTTCATAGTTTCTTGAGGTTCTCATTATAACCTGGGATCTGCTATACCCTTTCGATGCGACAATTAATCTTTGGACATTACCATTTCAATAGTGGACACAGAAAAGTCCACACTATAATGGTAAGATGACATCATGTATAGATAACTGTATACAGGATATGGTAATCAAAAGCATTGCATAGTTAGGTCTAGGGAACCCACTATTTCAACACTCCCACTTGCACTAGAGACAACTTTCTAACCATACTTGTTAGCTACTCACATGATAAATATCATGTTTCTGCTGATTAACAGCTTTTGCTACTAGGTCTGCCACGGTTCCACAGTGTGGCTATTCTGCTATAGTGACCTCATCTCCTTGAGTAAAACTTCTCAAGAGATGGTATTCCCGGGTATATCACTTTTTGTCCACTATCATAACTTTCAATCTTTTCTAGTAAGAATATCAAAATTGACATTATGATAATCTTTTCTTTACTAGGTGTCATTCCAAGAATTGGAAAAAATCATTTTGTTTAACTGCTTCCTAACTTCCTCAGAAGATGCAACATACTCGGTCTTTGTAGGTATGGATACCACTAGATTATATGAGATTGTCTCTCTCGTCACCTTAGCCTAACTACAATACTAGATCACATTGATCTATGGAAGACTAGTTTGTATCTCCAAAAACTAGTATCCTTTATTCTCCACTTACCAAGTACATATCATTTTGTACTTGTCAAAGTACAAATGGATAGTTCTAACTGCATTACTTGCAGTGCTCCTGGATATAACTGATATTTTCCTACTATAAAATATAACTTGGAAATATCAATTATTATACATATCATGGAACATGTGATTGATCTTTCACTAAAATGTATGAATTTAACTCATCATGTTTATCTCCTCCTATGTATCGAACACGTCAACCTAGAGAGATTATGCCTTGTAACATAGGCAACAATTCATCTCTTGAATTGTTCCAACTTGAATTTTTTCAACACTATGTCACTATATGTATGATTGAATACATCTAAGAAACCTTTAGATCCACCTCAGTAGATCTTGTTCCCTAGAACTTAGGCTGCTACTTTAAGTCAATGACTAGAGAAAAAATTTGATCCTGATCTTAACTAACTGTAAGATCAATGTCTGTTTTCCATATGTTGCCTAACATACTTTACTTGGAAAACCTTATAGCTCCCACTAACCTCAGGTAGACACATGGAAAACATTCATTCTAAATGAATAATCTATTATCATGTTTCTTACTTCAATCCTAAACTGTATTTCTATAACTTGCAACCAATATTAGCATTATGTGACGTGACCATCCCTTTCTGGTTGCATCATATAGACACCATCCATGATTAGTTTTCATGACATAAATGATTAATATAATGATCATAGAAATCAGCTATGGAAAATAAAATTCTAATGGATTTAGGAATACTGACTTGGTATAACCATTAGAGCCTTATTAGTACCACGTTTGTACAATCCATGTATCAACTCACTTGAATACTGACTTGGTATAACCATTAGAGCCTTATTAGTACCACGTTTGTACAATCCATGTATCAACTCACTTGAATACCCACCATAGTATTAAATTTATAAGACCCTTTGTAATTTGATACATAGAATCCATTATTCAATTGTTATTTGTCTTGTCAACCTTAGTTAATTCCCACAAACTACTTGTAGGAAATATTATTCTCAGTGAATAATTGATCACCGACCATGGTGAATACACAAACCATATCCATGATTTTATTCTTCTTACAGAGTATGTGCCTCTAGAACATACTTTGTTCCACATGCGCTAGTGGAACTAGTTCCTATGCCAACAGCTTGTGCATCTGAAGCATTGAATAATCTCAAGTCATTCTTTCTCCCACTATCTATAATAGAGAAGTGCACCCTTTTATAGAACCATGGAATATCACTTGACTACATCTTTTATATCTTAGGAATTTGTGTAACATCCTAATAAACTGTTAGGATGATTACAAAATATGCACAATGTGTTTGTTCCAGATGCAAGTTTTTTTATGTCCAAACTCTTTGCATCTAAACACGTGTCATTATGACATAATAGATTTATATAATATTATGACTTGTTTGACATCCATTTTTCATTATAGTTGGAATATGGTTGTGTGATATCATTGTTATTTGAAAAGCATTTCATGAAATATAATGGAATTTGTTCTAGGCTGTAACATTGATACTCCATACATCATGACTCTGATGTATAAAATGTGTGTTTAAGAATTACTCCACACTACATTTTTTTAATAAATGTTAACATGTACAACTTCATTATTAATCCTCCTTATTGACATCAATGTCATGATGTAGATAACATAATGTGCGTTTAGGAATTAGCCAACACTACATTATCATGATCGTTGATTGCATAGTCAAGATATACTTCAGCATGTTGGCTAGAATCAAATCATATCTTTTGACCATTCAATTACACCACTTTACCATTTCTTAATTACTTAAAAGATTCTTATGAAGTAAATATATACCTCTATCTTTTCCTTGAAACAGATTATACTCACTTGCTGAACTAATTTTGAAAGTTTTGTGACATACCTTTATTTCTAAATGTTCCTTTTTTCAAACTATAGACGTCAATAATACCAAAGGTGTTTAGTTGTGATGATCCTAAAAACCATACTGGGTATATTCTTTACATCCACTTTTAATTTTTCTTGAAAAATAAATATCTTTCCACAACTGGGTATATTCTTACATTTATATTCATCATTAATCACCTATGATTCATGTATTATTGAACTATTGATTGAGTATTAAATACCAAAAACAAAATTCATTTTGGAATCTGAAATAATGTCTCCTTGTGTCCAAGGACACATGAGATTAATGTTTTTGGTTATACTCAGTAATATTTATATACGAATATTTCACTTGGAAATTAAAGAATTCATGTACTTCTCACCACTGGCCTAGGTATCATCCTTTCACAGCCACTTAGAGAATCCACCTAACTTCTAGTAATGTTTTTATTCTTGCTTGGTTATCATATATCAATACACATATATGATAGGAATATATTATTAAATACCCAAGAAGTAAAACTGAAACATTACATTAATGAATATTTCTAAAGAAGTGGTAAATTGATTCTTAATTTCAGTTTATTGCTATTAGACATCCATAGTATTATTTCATAATTTCCAATGAAAATAACCTCTTGTTAATACCTCTTTTATTGAAGTACATTGTGAATATGCATTTGGAATTACTTACCATTGGCTTTTACACCTTGTCTTCCAATTTACTCACTATAAGAATTAAATATGAAACTTTCTTTAATATTCTTATTTACTTGGAGATCGTTACCTAAATTGGTAATAATGTGTTTACTCAATACTTGTTTGTTTTTGTAAATTAAAATGAAACTCGAGTAAAGTGGTGAAAATGATATTAGAATAGGATGTATTGAAAGATCACAACTTTCCTTTCAATTTATACATATCCAGTGTAACCATTACCTATTCATATCATTGCTTTGCTTTATCCTTGAAAACCTATCAGAGATGAGACTTCATTTTATATCATCCATGTCCCGGTGTAGCGACCGCAACTGACACCAGATGTTGATAAAAGAATAATGATATAACTATCATATACTTTGTATATTAGTCTCCTACAAAAAATTTCACCCTCGCTTCTTGAGGTGGTTTAATAGTGTTGGGGACGCTAGAACCTTGAGTTTCCTATATCATAATATTATACGCAAGCGCCCATATTATTCTTGGATACTCATGTCATTGTGGACATTTACTTTTTCAATTATAATATCACAGTTTTTTAAACTTGTAGTATAACTTTCCACTTTTCTAAACAAATAAATTTTAGCATATTAGTACCTTTTTATCTGGATTACTAGTTTAGACATTTTGATTGATTAATTAAATCATTAATTGTTTCCCACTGTTTTTATCAAATTCTATGAACCATTTGTGCTAGAATTAGAATACTTTGTCACTAGATTAATCTAGTGGCAAGGGTCCCAGAACCACACCTCATAGTCAACAAGCTATGGCTACGCCACTACTTGGAGGGTTCAAGGTAGGCTTTTGGCTGGCCAACCACATGAAATCTTGATTCCTTGATCCGTTGAGTGAAGTTCTAGCCTCTAAAATTAGAACTCGATTTACTCAATGTTTGCCTCTAAAATGATAGGAAATTAGCTATAGCTTTTCCTTACTTGAACATTAGTTAAGTTGACCCATCACTCGTATAAGGACTCACCAGTTGTAAGAGGCCCCCTCATTTATGGCATGACCGGCACCCCAAACACTTAGTTTTGTCCAAATTCGAATGATGGAAGGCGGTTATGACTTAATATATCTTTGAGGGTATTATTATTTTTACTGTGACGAAAGAAATCATCTTCTTTTTTTATAAGCACGTATTATATGATCTCACTCACAACTGTCCATGCAAGAAATAGAAAACATCATCACGTCACGTGTTCATTTTATCTTGCATACTTATTTATTATTATTCAATGTGATCGTGCATTAACTACACATTCACAAAAATAATAAACCATGCAAAACAAAATGATGACCTGATCATGAGCTGATATTATTGGTTGATCCATTGAGTGAATAACGGACCAACCTTGACCCTAGGGGTAATACCTAGAGTCGTGTCACCTATGAATCAAAATGCAGTGTATACCCATTCAATGCATGATATCTATTCTCTGGTGTGTTTCCATGACTCGTCGTGATGTGTGTCACTCGTCTCATCATTATACAATATTACTCGCATGCAGGCGAGGGGTTATCGGGGTATAAAATACAACTCTGAGAATGAGCACATAGACCCTTATACATATAACAACTTAGAGACGATACACAGTTCACTTTTATTAATTAAACTAATTATTACAATACCGTGAAATAATTAAATAAATAAATTAAAAAAGTAAACAAGCATCAGACATGCATTGGTCGGTCTCCAGCTCATGATCAGCATACGCATTAACTCGTGCATGTGAACAAAATGCAGAATTAAAAATTAAACTTGCATTAAAATAATATTCGAGGGCATTTGATTGAATTAAAAATTTTACACTACTTTTTAATTAAATATTTTTAATGTCATTCGGTCTCGATTAATTGATTTAATTTTAAAACTAACATTATATTAATTAATTAATTTAATTAATCACCAAATTAAATTAATTTACACCGCAATAATTATTTTATAATAAAAAAATAATATTTAATTAATGTAATTTTCAACTGAAATTAAATTGATTATTTTAATTAATATTTGATTAAATTAAAAATACTCGGGCCCCATAAACCCCTGTGCGGGTCCAGCGAAACCCAAGAAGCCCCAATCCGGTCAGTACCAACCCAAGCAGGGGTAAACGGTCAGGCAGGTCCGTCAATACCAGTTTCGGGTAGGTCAGACCCACCGAAGACCATTACCAATCAAAAAGAAAATCTGGCCTGGGCCAGTTGAATCGGCCTAGTTAGAGAAGCTAGCGATCGGGGAGTTTGGTCCTGGCGGTACAGGCCGGATGGGGTCCTGGACCGCAGCAGCCAAGCCGGAGGCGGCAGCTTCCAAGTTGAAGAGGTGTGGGCCATGTGGTCCAGTGCTGGCCTGGTGCACTACTGTGGAGGGATGAGATGGGGTCGATCTGGTGTGGTGCGGGTGAGCCAGAGTAGGCTGGTACGAGCAGGGATGGACCGGTGCAGGGCATCGGATTCTGGGACGAGGGAGGCATGTTCGTAGGATAGACCATGGCAGGGGGCAGCGTCTGGGAAGCAGGCGGTGCAGGGGTGCTGCACCGAGGCAGAGCAGGCGGTGCAGGGGTGCTGAATTTTAGTCTTATAAAAATATTATTATTATTATTATTATTATATTATAATCATAATATTATAATAATAAAGTTATTATTATAATATTATTATTATAATAATTAAGTTATTATTATAATAAAACTATTATTATTATAATAAAATAATTATTATAATAATTATTATTAAAACTTACCATAAAAACACCATTCTAGTGTTAACAATGTGTTTGGGATGATTAAACAAAGGTTCACCCATTTCAAACCTCGTATATCAACTTGTTCAAATCCGCTCAAAAACTTCAGATGATCGCAGAATGGTCATCCGATGTCAGATTAAAATGTGGTCTATAGCGTTGGGACCCTAACAAAACCCTCTCCAATATTTAGTGCAAATTTAATTTATACTTGACTTAAAATCAATATGTGTTTCACTCTAATACCACTTGAAGGAACTAGGCATGCAGCGGAAGCCCCAAATAGGTGAGATTTTAAAAAAAAATCACCGATGTTTGACATGAACTTGTCGACATCGGCAAATAGATACCAGGTTTAAGCCGAGGATCATGTGTGAAGAGTGTTAAACACAAATATAGACCCATAAAATACCTGGTTTATATACAAAGTCATGCACGATGTCTTCTCGTTGTTGGCGATCGTTGCTCGAAGAATCTGAAGTTCAATTCCTCTAGATCATCCACACGCGCTTTAAGAAATCTGCGGGAGCACCAATCATCAAATTCCAGGTGCTAACATGGAGATCTGATAACGCATTCGATGCTCCAACAATCACCGCATCACTTTGCTTGCGATGCCTGAGAGAGAGCTCAATCTGAGATCCTTGGATATAGAACTTCTCTCTAAATCATGGGATAAAGGAGATGATAGAGAAATCCCAGGAATAGTAATTGGTGAATGCCCCTCCTCTATTTATAGTGTATAATTAAAATACCTGGTATTCCCTCTCCAGCCCCCGAATACTTAACGCGCTATTAACGACATGTTATGTCTATTATTATGAGTTATAAATATTATTATCGCACTTGTAATATGTTAAAATACTATGTGATAGTAAATGAGTTCATAACTTGAATTTTCATTCCCATAAATATTAATTGAACCCTGAATAGTTTAATATTCGTTCAAATAATATTATTCATGTATTTACATAAAACTTGTAAATACATTTAATAAATAAATTTGATACTCATTATTCTTAACTTGAATAATATGAATTTATTTATTGCATTGGTGATCATATCTCCTTAGACAAATCCCAGACCCCGTTGGTGGGTCCCACCATATCCCAAACTCTTATTCACCTAAAAAGGGTAGATTCTCGAATATGCTATTATGTGTGACCCTCTAGGCCCTTATCTCGATAGCAGTGAATTGTATTCACATACCAAGAGCGAGATCTAGAAACCCATCATATCCCCTGAAGAGATAAGGATTTTCAGAGTAGCAACAACCAACCTACGAACGCATACTATGTAATATAATCTCTTTGTCATTAATATATCATAAAGCAGGATGCACACATGTTTCATCACCCTTTTCTTGCTTTATTATTAGTTGATCCAACTAGACAGATTTTCCATTGACTGTCATGGTCATGGTCTTACAAAGGTACTACCATACTTATCAACATGGCCTGAGATATATTACTTGCATAACCTAGAAGCGAAAAATCCTTTCTTAACCATTCAACTAATGTCATGCCATCAATGATGCACACAACACAAACTACCTCTCCATGATTTCAATATCATGATTTTCATCTTTCATCAAAGTATGTGATCAATTGACATACATTGGCAATGATCTCAAGTTAGGAGATCACTTACACATGAGCATTGATAGAAACATCCAATGACACTCGAAACATGCGGTGTTCCTATTGGCAGGTATATCCTCATGATCTCACTACTATAGATCACCAAGTGCGAACTTCATGAGAAGAAGTCTCGATGCTTATGATCCCCCAACACTTGATAGTCAAACATCTACTGTGTTCGATCAGTAAAATGTATCTAGACTATAGAGCATATATTTAAGATTAATGTCATAGTATCTTGAGGTTCTCGTTATAGCCTGGGATTTTCTATACCCTTTCGATACGATAATTAATCTTTGGACATTACAATTTCAATAGTATATGCAGAAAATTATATACTATAATAGTAAGATGACATCATGTATAGCTAACTGTATACATGATATGGTAATCAAAAGCATCCCATATTTGGGTCTAGGGCACCCACTATTTCAACACACATGACCAGTCATGAGACTCATGATCGTGGGACCCTGACATAGTCTCGTGATCTGCGTGATGGTCAAGCAATCATGTGACCATATCAGCGGGTCCTGAAAAAACTCCAATATGGACATGCTTCCAATGAATTTATTCAGGTATTAAGAAAATTATCGAGAGTTATTTTGTGGTTTTATTGAATAAATTCTAAGGCAAATCAGGTCTCATGATCAGATCTTGCGAAAGAGTTCCTGCAGTCAGATCACACGGAGAGTATTGTGAACAAGATCTTGTGATGAGGTATTTCTAAAGGAATCATGTGATGAGGAGGATTTAAATATCTCTAGAGAGTTGGAGTATCTGGTGGAATGGTCTCCCCTCCACTCCCCTATTTATAGGGAACTCTTCGGAATACCAATGGTCACCTGGAAGACCAAACGTCTCCCAAGACACCGATTTGTGGAATACGCAAGCACACATGCAGGAATTTACTTTTCTCAGAATCAACCCCTTGTCTCTATTGATATCACTCCTAAGTGGGGGGGGGGGGGTTGATGCCCTCTATATGAATATCATAAAATGTACAAGAGAATAAATACCCAAAGTATTTGTATTATTTTCTCCACAAAGAAAAGGAAGAGAAGGTGGCCAAAACACGTGGATCGTGTAAAATTCAAAAGGACACGAGATCACATGACCTTTAGAAGTTCATAAAAATAGGTCATGCATAGTGAATGATCATATTGAGATCACATTAATCCCCTTTGAAAAACTCCATATTCTTTCTAAGGCATCTAAGACACTTGCTGGTCATGCAGAATATTCCAGGAAGGTTCCCCTGAGTCATGTGTCTTGTCAACCGGAGGACACCTAAAAATCATCCAAAACCATTATAAAATAAAGGATTAAAATATAAAAAAATTGGAGACCTTATATGGCCTTTGATCTTATTGTTATGCACCTATACAGTCCACGAGACCTCGTGAAGTCCCTGGCGATATGTCCACCTTGTCGCGCAAGAGCCTGCCAGCATGTCACCTTCATCATGCGAAGGGTCTCGAACATTTACATTTGATTCTTCACCACCCTTTAGCTCCATAAACAAGCAGAAGGATTGTCTATGAAAATCATCACCCTTCACCTCAAGACTCATTATTGTTCACACAATGCATCGCAGGCAAGAAGAGTGATTGTCTTCGACAACACTCGCACAACTTCACGATATCCCCAACCCTTATAAAATAAATAAGTAAATAAAATGGGGAAAGATGGAAGATTCTTTAGAAGAGAATATATAATGATCGTCACGCAAAAGGTTTTCTACACCTTTTTTTATCACAATTTCTCTCTTGGAGGCCCCCTCAACATGTTTTCATGATCTCGTGGAAGCCCTCTGGACAAGATGCCTTTATCTCACAGAAGAATATAGTCTAGTCATCTTAAATCATGAAAAATCATTTCCATAGGCATCATGATCTCTCAAAGACCCTTATACATTTCTACATGACCTTATGGAATCTCCTTGACATTTCCACATGGTGAGGTGAAATCCCTTTGATCAGTCTGGGTATAATAAAAATAGAAAATGTGGAATATTATTGTGGTCACTATCATCAACTGGCGCCATGGATGACCCACAAAAAGATCATGCAAAGTGAATTACACTAACCCCCCCACTAAATACAACCCAAATCCAAGAGATACACACCGCACAATTTGGAATATAATTGGGGTGTAAAGTCCAATAAATCCCTCCCCCTCAAAAAAAATAATTGATAGATTCATCGCGCATGGGAGTAAAGGAGAAAACTTCTCAGAGTGTCCACTCATACGATTGAAAAGGTCTTCCACTACGTAAAATCTAGGGGATGACTTAAAGGATTGTGTATCATGAATAACCGCTTTTCATGATCACTGTATAGATCATGAAAAGGACTTTTGGAATTCCATAGAAATTATGCGAAGGAGATCCTGCATGTCATTTGGGTAATAAAAACTGGAAAAACCTGAGGCACATATGTATTAAAGGATAGAATAAAAGACTATAAAAATATGGGAGGCTTATGATAATACATTTTCACAAATCCTCATGTGTTTCACTTGGCCAACCTAGATCATATGATAACACCAATACATGTCACTGAAATCATGTGATGCTCCCTCAACATGCTATTTTGGATCATGAAATGTCCCTTGTACATGTCAAGAAAGTCGCGTGAAACCCTCTAGTCATGCCACCCAAGTCTTGTGAAGTCCTCTGGGTTTTCCAACCAAGTCTTTCGATGGCCTCCATACATGTTTCCCCAATTATGTGGTGACACCAAGACATATTAGATAAGTCTCGTGATGGCACCAGGAAATGTCAATCAGTTCTCATGATGTCACTGAGACATGTCAGTCTTGATCATGCAACTTCCTATGGACAAGTCAACCAGATCATGAGGAACCCTCTAGAAATTTAATCTTTGATATCACAATTTCCTCTAGATAATTCACCTTGATATCTCAATATCCTTTGAACAAGTCATCCATACCATGATACACTATTCAGAAATGTTGGCCTTGATCATGAAATACCCTTCAGAAATGTCATACAGGTTATGCGACATCCTTAGGACGAGTCAGATGAATCATGTGATTTTCTTCAAGTGTGTCCTATAAAAATCCAATACATGTAAATAAATCCTCATACATGCCCAAACATCCTCAGACAAGTCAGGAAGAAAATCAAGGAATATTGGGCAGGAAATTAGGCCGTGTCAATAAGATGTCCTGGGACATGATAAAATTATCCAGTGAATATATAAGGGAAGAATCATTATGTAAGCCCCGATCACATTGAACTAAGATTACTCTAATTCCTGCCATAACTAGGATATTTAGGATTTCTTATTAAGACCCTAGATTAAATAAGCAACCACATCAGTGTAAGTCTTTCCATGTCTCTGAAATTTCAACCATCAGGACCCAATCTCTCCCATGGGATGATCATTCTTCCACATCCACCAGCAGATTGAGAATGAAAATTGAATATGATTAAATTGATTCCTTATATATCCAAAATATGTATAATACCTTCCTAAGGCCCAATATTCCTATCGAAAATCCATGGGGACACCCCAGTGTATAAGTCTCGCATCCATATGTTGTGAGACTGGTCACTTGATATCCCTTATTTCTCACACCGAGCATGGATCACACTAGATTAGGTATTTTCAATGATAATATAATTTGCATCATGAATATTCACTATCCAAAGAAACATCATTGTGTAATCCTTGATCAATGGCATGATATGACTGCCCCCATACAAGGGAATCCACCTCAGGGTAAGTCCCAATGGAGTGATCGAACTATGATATGTTGGATTCTTGTCATAACCAGGATACGTAGGATTCCTCCCTAAGGCTCAATATCGATACCTAATGCCTAAAAACCCTCATATATTTCCTTATGTGTGACACTAAAACTGCATGGGTTCAAAAAAACTATGTGGGTTTTTATTCTTGTTATAAACACAATATGTAGGATGCCTCATAATAGCTCAATCATGCCCTCAAAATATTAATTACCTCATTGTATAATAGTAAAACTCTGGAGTGCCTGGTTATAGGGGTTTAAAATTTACACAACTATGAATTAATGGGAAATGGATGAAGAACCTTTGATATATATAGATGGACTCAGTAATAGAACTCCTTTTCACATGGAAGGATTCTACACTTGATCATTTTGTTAGGGTAACTGATCTCATATTGGGATTATGAAGATTTTATTGAACATATCTTAAATCTATAAGAGAGTCCCAGAGTAGGAAATAATCCCCCCCAAAGGGTGTGATGAGCCTAACCTCCCATCCTCTCAACCAATGTGAGTTCCTAATTTTCATTGGGTCTGAAACCCCAATTGACCACATACCTTTGGAAAGTCAGTCTGTACTCAGTTATGGATGTGGGGACCATTGGGAGTTTCTATGGAAAATAAACATGAATGGTGAAACTGATGAGAAATATTGCACATACATAAAAACCCCCACAATAAAATTGTCTGACCATTTTTTCCCAACCACGTGTGTGAACTTTTCTAGAAAAAAAATAGGCACCATCAAAGTACATTTCCCATGTCTGAGGATTGTATTGAATGGAAAGTGTCTCTTCAATAAGTAATTTAGTATCCATTAGTGTGCTTCCTGTGATGGGATTCATTGTGAGAAATTTTTCTAATGTTTTTCCTTTCATTTCCTTTTGCAGTATGAATTAGATATCAAACTATTGTAGAATAACTACCCACCATTCCCTTTATCTAGTTAACATTGAGTGATTGAGTATGTACTTTTGTGGGTCAATGTGAGATACCAAATAGTCATAATAATACCATATGTAGTGCCTCAATTTATAAATAAAAAATATTAGTTCAAGGAATCTATTTTCTATATCAGAATATCATGACTTGGTATCTATCATGGTTCTTCTGAGATAGTAGAGTATATTTTCTTTACCTATATCATTCTTTTATATGAGAAGAACCCCAAGGAACTGATTGAGTCCAGCCATATATAATATGAGTAGATTCTTATCTACTGGTGGAATCAACATTAGTGGGATTGAGAAGTATTACTTGAGATTGTTAAACACCTTCTAACAATCCTCATACCCCCATTAAGTGGATCCCTTCTTCATAATCGTTGGTGAAGGGTAGGCATATACATGCAAGGTTTGTTATAAAGAATATCATGTAAGTAAGTCACCCTTGAATCCCTCTTAGATCTTTGAGATTCTAAATAGGAGGATTATTAAGGATCACCTTAGTCTTCTCAAAGTATAATTCTATGCCATGATGGCATAACATGAAGCAAATAAGTTTTCCTGATGTCACCCCAAAAGCATATTTCAAGAGGTTTATTTTCAATCGATGTTTTTATTACTTGTTAAAAACTATTTCAATATTGAAAATATGATCATGATTATATTTTTATTTACCACTAATTAATCTATATAACATTCTACGATCTTCCCTAATAAGGGTTTAAAAATATGGAGCATAGCATGAAAATATGTGGAACTAACATTATTTAATCCAAATGGAATCACTCAATAGTTGTAAAATCCTTGGGGTTCCCTAAAAGTAGTGGACACTTAATCTTCATGAGCCATAAATATTTTTTTATATCCAAAATATTTTTCCATAAAGGAGAATTCTTGATAGATAGTAGTCACAATATTCAGAAGTTCTATAATTGGGAATAGAAAATCATCCTTTGGGAAATGCCAGTTAAGATCTCTGAAATCAATGAAGACCCTAATCTGTCCATTATTCTTCTTGAATAGAACAATATTGAAAATACATTTTGGATATTGTATCTTCCAAATAGAAGTTTACTTTGACAATTTTTTGGAATTATGATTCGCCCTTGGCAGCATGATTTAGATGTATTCTCTTAGTTGTCTTCTTTATACCATTATGACCCTTAGGTAGGCTTAGATGATGCGTTTCCACATAAAGATCATGTCAAGGAATTTATATATAATTCTAGGTGAATAAATTGTGATGTTACTTAAAAGGTATATATTCATCTATTATTCTTTTGGTGACATAGAAACACTAATTAAAGTTGGTTTTGGGTATTCCTTTATACATAAATTCACCAGTCTGAACTTATTAATGGTGGTAAAGACACCTTCCTCAAATATTGGAGGGGAATCTTTGATATCTTCTTTATCTTATTATCCTACTTCAATATCTATGGAATTGTATGATGAAGGAATTTTTTCAATACTGAAATAAAATTTAGGGGAATTTTATTCCACTATAAATGATGAGGAGATGACTTCAGGTCCAAAGAGTACTGATATATGAGAATTATAGATTAAGGAACTCTGGACTTTCTCTTTCCCTTTCCATTTTCCTTAACCTTGGTAGAAGTAGGCAATAAGGGGACATTGTTAGGAAAAAATATTTCATGATATCATTTTTATCTTCTATGAATATTGAGGAGGTGTATTCAAACTCCAAAAGTTCCAATTTTTGGTTATTATCATTGAATATATTCTATATATGATCTCTTTATTTTTTTTCTATTATTGAGGGTAAAAAAATGAAAAAACTTATATTTTGGAGTCATGTTATGGGAATTTATATTTCCCTCTGGTGAAGTGGGTATATTATTCTAACCCGGATGGTGATGCAGGGGTCTCCTCGAACTTTAAAGATAAAGTAGAAGTATTTTCCTCTAAGACAATATCTTTATTTCTGGGGGAATAACCTTCTTATGCATGGTTGGATTCATCACACATGACTAATATCATGAATACAGTAGAGAATTTTACAAGGAAACACATCCATATCCTACCTCAATATATGATACTAATCTAGTCAAATAACATTGGTTGTGTAGTCTAAATGTTGGTTAGACTAGATATTGTGTAGAAATTCTTAGGAGTGAGATTAATTTGCATAGGCATCATGTTTATATATCCCTCTATTGATGTCACCTACTCTATGAGGGTAGCTACTTGGACATTGTATGACATGAAGGTGATCAAATGCCCCATCCTATCAGATTGCAACCTGATGAATACCTAAATATAGAGTCATTTCCTCAATCCAATTAATGTGAAATATATAATCATCACTAATTTAATGAAATTGATTAATAGGGTCCATTTATAAACCATTTGTAACAGTTATTTGAGTGATATTATCAATAATGGGTTGTTTCAATTATCTCTGGTGGAATCCTATATTGATGTACCGAGACTCATAGGACTCAAAAGGAGCATTATCTTCATACAATATCCTTATTAATCCATCAATAAAGTATTTGAGACAGTGATTATATGGTGAGGAAACTGTCACATATCAATTAAAACAAGGTCTTCCAAACAAGAATTAAAACTTGTGTCTTATTGGACTGTCATAAATTTAGAGTCAAAGATGAGATCATTGAATTGAGCTCTAATCTTGGTTCATCCAAGAGGATTCAATTCACTATTTCCATACCCTTGGATTGAAAAAATAGATATAGATAAATAATATTTGTTATGTACCAACAGTCAGAGTGTTAGGACTAACATGAAATTGATCCTAGAGCCATTTTTAATCAAAACTCACTGGACATAGATGGTTTATAGTTTTCTAGATACATACAAGGGCATAATGTTCTCTTGTATAATAATTTCTTGATCTTTTTATATGAAGGAGGTGATTATATGATAGTTTGTAGAATTGATCTACATAAGATACACATCAACAGATGTGACATCAACTCCAAACACTTGAGGTCTTAAAAGGGGCTCTACAATTGCTTCCCAAATCTATTTAGATAAATGAAGGGAATCTAAGATTTGTAGATTTACTAGAAAAAAAAACTATATATTTTTAGATATCACGTTTCTAAGACACAGATTTATATTTATTTCCTTTAAGTTACTCATTGGATTGAGTCTTGGAATAAAGAGTTGCTTATGATGTACAAAATTTTTTATATTAAGAATTTAGGGACCTTTAATCACTTGTGAGTTGGATTGATCCTTCCTCACTTCTAACATTGACCGGGTGACTGCTTTTTTAATTATCCTTCCTATATAATTGGATTAGATCAAGCCTTGGATGAATCAAAGGGAAATCGGTGATCATATTGATCCTAATGAAGTGAATGTCATTGGATTTTGGTAGTATATATGGTTTCAATAGGGATATAGCCTAGATTTTCATATATGTGTCGACCAAATATTCCTAAGACCCATTTGAATCAATGAACTCTATCCTCCATTCTTTGATAATATAAGGTAAAATTATATTTGTATGAATATTTTTCTTATTAAAAGAAAGTATTGGTCAATTTAATCACATTGAAAAAGTTGTAAGTAGTCACTTTGTCCGATGGGGTTCTGTTTAGTGGGATGGTGCCCAATGGATCATTTGGAAGGGTAGTGACCATTCTCCTAATAATTAAGGCATGAAATCTAACATGTTTCATACCAAATTTGGATTTTAGAAGGCTAGTACTTGGGAGATTGTTGGTCCAAAGTATTTGGTTTCACCATTATAAAATAAATGAGGGACTTGAAAATCTGGTTTAGTTGAACCTTGATGATAGAATATACCTAGTTCACTATTTTCCTATTCATACAATCATCAATTTTTTTATTTCCCTTATTTGGTACTTCTTGTTATTCCACTTATTCTAATGGCGAGGTTTCAGAAAGTCAATCCACCTACATTGGTGATTTTCTCTACATAACTTGTTCTAAATATACTATATCCCAGATTATTTATTAAAAAAAATCACTCCTAGATGGTGTATTCAAAAATTCGGTGGTAGGGATAGTAATTTGGGTTGTCTTTGAAGCTAACCTGATTAGGATACCTAGTTTTCTGAAGCTTTAGAACTTTTTTCCTAGGGCTGTAATGAAATATCTAGGAACTTGGCCATTTCAAAAAGTGTAAAATTTATTCTTATTTTATTCATATGGAATGCACCACTTCTCTTTTATCCCTGCCTAGTGAAGGTATTATTGTTATTATTGTTATTCAGGAGGGGTAACCACACAATATTACACAAGTTTAGGTTTTGGATCTAGTTTTAGATATATATTATGTTTAATAGTTAATGTTTCTACTTTGTCAGTACTCTTTCCTAGAGTAGTTGGAACTAGCCAAGGATTGGTCTTGATTCACCAAATGTAATATTCCATCATATGCATGACTATAGAAATATCATAGAACCCACTTGGGTACTTTATCGAGATGATCATCATTTTTAACTCATTGTGAATATTTTCAATTTAGATTCCTAGAAACTCTTCTTGAGGTGGTTGTATATTTGGGGAATAGTTAAAAACTTTTCACCTAGTGATAAATTAAAAGGCTCTCTAATTTTCACATTGTTTATAGTTTTAAAGGTTTAATACTATCATCTTCCTCAATTTTGATCTAAATTGGTAGATTAAATTATAATAGAGTTCTTCCCATCATATGATTGACCCGACTGGTATATTACTATATAAAACAAATGTTGGTCTTTATAAGGTTTTCATGAAGCACCTAAGTTTTTTTTCCACTTATGTTATTAGGGTTCCCATCATGGAACAACACTGAGATAAAAAAATTCATCAAAAGTTTCTATGGGTCCCTAGTTCCATTGAAAACTAGAAATTTTGGTTTTCTAAAGTTGGGAGAAGGAATAATTGCGTCCACCCATTTAGTGTGTGGTTTAATTTCCCATTGCACTAGTGTGTTCCACCCATCCATGGGTTCTATTTGAGATACCAATGACTTAATAGTATTAAGTATCTCTGATGTAATATTTAGTTGGATAGAAATTTTATTAGTAGTTATGGGAGAGGCCTAGCATGGTAGTCCAGCTTGTGTTCATTGTTGATAACCGGTGTTTTTTGGACTAGGGTACCTCTCTTGACATGGTTATGGTGGCTAACCTAATGGAGTTAACTCCTAATATTTTTACACCATTATATCTAGATAAATTGGTTATATAGATCCCATATTTGGTAGATGATTTTCCTCTAATATTTATGGTATGGTAGGCTCTTCTTGTTGAGGGATATTTGTTTCAAGAGGAATGTGAGTATCTTCTTAGAGAGTATTCCCATATGAGAAATGGAACATAATTAACTCAACATTGAGTTTTATTAACTTCTTTAACTATGTATCATATCTATTTAATATCTCCTTGATAATAAGGGGTTTAACTTATTTGGGTAATGGGTGGGATATAGCCACACCTTTTCCCTTATCTTTTCTTGAAGTCTGCTGAAGAGGTGGTAGCCGAGAATTGAAGGTAGCTCCTAAATTTCTATCTTTCCTTTGGTTTCTAGTATGCACATATTCTTCAATGGTTTAGTTTAGATCATATTTTGAACAACAACATTCTCTTCTTGCTCTCTTATAGTGCCTTAATTATCCACATCATTTGCAGGTTCGGTGATGATGATGTTTACCAATGCATAATGTGGTATTGGTGTCATATTTTTGTCAAAGGGATAAGGGGACTCAATTACCTTGGAGTATTGGTCAAGCAATGTGTCAAAATTCCCATGAATGTCCATCATATTGAGAGGATGCCTTATTTTTAGACCTTATGAGGATTTACCTTCTCTTTCCATGACTCCTTGGGGATTACTTTGTGGACGGTAATTCAAAGAGAGTCTCTAGAAAATATTTTGTGTGTATATACATAAAGATAAAGAAAAATCATTAAATGGGAGAAATTGTGAAGTCTTTCCTTATAAAATTTCTTCTAGTTTGGAAAAGACCAACTTCCATGGGGGGGAGGAGGTTGTTCTAAAAATTCCCTCATCCCTACGGCCTGGGTATGATCTGGTTCTATTGCTGAAATATTTTGGACCCAATAGAGATTTTATGACCTCAGGGGTGGAAATGGTGGTAAAAATTATCCCAATCCTACGGGTTAGTATTCCTCTTAAATATTTTTGGTAGTGGTGACTATTTTTTACTTTCTAATCCTACAGGATTTTGTCCAAGCATGAGCTAGATGTAGTGTATGATATGAGCATGAGCTACCTTCAGTTGAAGGAAAATTTGTTGTTGAAGTTTTGGAATTTATCAAATGAGATTCATTTTCAACCTTTTCATAATCCTGATGTAGTAATATTTTAGTAGATCTCTCTCATCATGTTTTTTTTATATTTGGGCATAATAGAATCATTTTAAGTGTACCAAATATCATGTGTAGGGCCTAGACCTGAAATAATGACATTACATGACATCAAACTTAGTGGGATATATTGATTGTGGTTGGGGTGAAATATAAAACTCAATGTTTAACCCCATCCTCTGATATGCATTTTAGATGGAGCATCATCAATCAGTTGATATATATTCTTCAAAGCATCGAGAAATCTATACTAGATATTCTCACACCACTTTTATAACCTTAGGTTTCATTCTAATGAAATAGAATATAAATCAATATATAGGTGAAATAATTATATTTCTTTAACATGGTTTATATATTCCATGTAAAGGAAAAAATCACCTTCAAATGACAAATATTCATCCACAGGTTTATTTGAAGATGGGTACATTCCTCTATCCAAGTTTTCATAATGTTGTAGTGAGAGGTGGTTCTGATCTAGAACATAACAAGTATGTTTTATTTATCCAGTTTCCTCCTCATAACCAAGGTTTTATCTTCAACTTCTATGATATATTCCTCTACTTATTCCAACCAAAGTGAGTGTTTCCTAGATGCCTTATTTTAGAGAGAATGGTTGGCTAAAATATTCTATATTAGGGTAAAATATAAGTGATATTAGGGTGGTTTGGAGAGAGACCATTTTCCAAGATTTAATCTATTTAATAAAGGATATAACTCATTTTAAATAAATCAATTCATGTAGATAAACTCAATATCTTTAGTACATCATGATATGAGGTCTCTCTCGAAGTTTCTCCAGTCGGGGTAGGACCTTCCTGAAGAAGTAATATATCATTTTAGGGAGGATCTTTGTAGTGAATTTAATTACTGGGAGAACTAGAATTATGTCATAATTTCCTACTGTAGTAATTATTCCTATATAATATACCCTAGGTAGGACCTTTATGGTGGACAGTGGAAAGAGGTGCACCTTCTTTCCATTTTATCTTCTGTCCATGATGATGATTTTCATGGTGCTCATTATGAGAAATTTTCCTATGATCGATCATGATATCACCATGGGGAGTACCTTTGTGGTGAGTTCTCCAAAGAGGACCTACAGAGATTCTAGTGGAAATATTTTTGGGAGGACCTTTATAACTTTTTCTACCTCCCCAATCTGACAATGAGTTTGTAGGATCTTGGCCTCCATTCAAAAATGTTCAAGGGCCTCAAGAATCCCAACATCAATAAGAGCAATGATATGGGCCTACTCCAGAGAATTAGGCTTCCCCTAGAGAGGTTTATTTTTTGATACACTCTATTAAGTAGTTTAAGTATCATTTGGGTCATAAAAAAATTCATATATGGGAGAATACTTAGGTAACCCCCTTATTTCCGTTAGACTAGGTCAATGGGATTATTTAGAAAATGAAATATTATATTCATGCCTCTAAGTTTCCATCAATATTTTTTTTGACACTTTGTATATTGAAGGGGAGATAGGATATGCATCTTCTCTAAGGAGACTATCAAAATATGTCATCAAGTCTTAAAAAATTAGGCAGGAATATGTGTATGCCCTAAAGTGGCCATTGATATGGGGTTTTTATCTCTAGTTGGAATGGTAATTTGTGCCCAATACTATTGTTTATTCTTCATCAGGGTATACTGATGGTCCTCCTAAATCAGAATAGATATGTTTTTATGCACTTGAGTATCCCTTTTTATTTATTGAAGAGATTCTCTAGTAGCGATGTTGGGAGTGTTGCATGTGAATAGAAGCTTGTTGCACCTAGTGAGCTCTCTTGGATACTCAGGTCAAAATAACCAGAGTGGTAGTTTCCTAGATTAAATACTTAGTTGGTTGTTGAGGGGTAGGTATCATATGGTACTAATGGTGATTTTTTAAAGGATAAATTCTAGGTAGATTCAAAACTGAGGTGAATTTTTGGTTGACCTCTTGATTGGCCTCCCAATGATAAGGGTGGTATTTATTGTAATGATCATGGGAAAGACTCTCAAAGTGGTTTAGGGTGAAAACAGGATCCAAATTACCCTTCACAAACTATTTTTGTATAGATGGTCATTGAGGATTTATTTCAATAAGGTATTCACACAGAACCCCCATCATTGGAATGGTTTTGTTTAATTTTTACTCTCAGATCAATAAATTCATTACCTAGCACTGGAGGCACTGGATGGGTGGAAAAATCCTCTGATTTTATGGGGCCCCAACTTTTTTAATTATTGAGGCATATGTTTTTCATTTAAAGGATGTAATTTAGATTGAATGGAGTTCTAGTGATGAAATTATTGATAGAAAAAATGAACAAAAAGAACCTATAAATGAAGCATCATAAGAAATAAAACATGTTTAATTAATTACTGGCAGGTAACTCAATTATATTGTTTATTTAAAGTTTCACATCAGGCCCACCATTTTTTTCCATAGAATACTTGAAAAAATTCCCTATGAGTGGGATAACCCATTTTCTATTTGGTTAATAAAAGATTCAAATTGTGTTCACTATTTATATTTCCAACAATTTTTTAATAGTGGTTTATTCATGGAACTAGAAACACACAATGGCTGTCATATTTGTGACAAGCTATGAACCATCTTTCCAAAGGATGGAGGTCATTAGAGTTTCTCAAAAATGAATCTTATGAACTCAAATTTCTCAAGATTATGTAAGGTTGAGGTCATCGCACCCTATTGGGAGGAATTATTTCCTTCTTTGGGACTCTTATAGATTTAAGTCATGTTCATGAATCTTTTACAAATCCCAATATGGGGTCGGTCACCCTCACAAAAGTAGTCCATTATTAGCATGTACTAATGTTAATATCTATACATATTAGAGGTATCCCATCGATGTGAACATATATATGTATTTTAATTTCTCCATAAATGACACCATATATATTTATCACAAGTTATCTATATTTATCTTATCATTTCATAATGATAATGATTTATATCTCACTATGGTTTAAAGACACACAACTAGGTTCTCTATAGTTTATCTCTATCCAAGAAGGTGGTAGGTGTTTATGGTGTTGGGATAGGTCCTATTAAATAGAATCCATACATATCCTTATAAAATAAATCATAACTCATGTAGTTCAGTGTCAATTAATGGGACACATTGTGCCTTTTAAGGTCATGTGACAAGGGTCAATCAATACAATTTAATAGTGTGAGATAAGGAAATCGAATAAAAAGAGGTCTGGTAATGTTTTGCATGTGACTTATACATAAGCATCATTTATTTATTGAACTCATAGGGAATTTGTCTCGATGAAATTAGGTTGGTATCATAAGGAATATGGCCTTGTGAATATCGATCTCATTGGGAATATTGGCCAGCAAGAATAATGTGATAAGACCCATAGAGAATATATCCCTCTGAGTAGGGGAATAATTTTATCCAGAATATAGAATGATAAAGGGATGTTCCAGGTGTAATTTGACCTTGGTGGAAGTGGATAATATCTAAAAGGGAATATATACCAATGAGTAAGTATTTCTAGACTCACTGGAACATGACCTGGTGAGGACAGACATAGATGGTCTTGATGTTGGGTTTGGGCCTCATGAAGGCATTCGATGAACCCCATTTGAGAGAAATCAAATTCAATGTAGTTAAATATACTTATTTTGAGGTTGTGTGATGGGACCATTCCATGTGGTTTAACATAGTTTGGTAAGGATGTGTGTTATTCAATTTAAATTCATGCATCTCAGAATATAAGGTGATCCTTGAAATGCATCTCAATACTAATGTAAAGATCAACTAAACCCTCTAATCCCATGTGAGTTGTTCTTAGTGTGAGAAATAGGAGGTAGAATATCAGTTATATTTAATTTTATTGCATGATAAGGGATAGAATGGGTCTTATGAATTGGTTTTGATCCTAAATACATGACCTAGTAAATGAGTCAGGTGAAGGTATGCTTGGGGCTTACACCAAAGGAGGAGGCCTAAGAATGAAATTTATGTTGGTACCTACACATAAGGATGAGTCCCAAGGATGATATCCATATTGGTACTTACACCTAAAGAGGATTAACAAATAGAAAAATTAATTATTCTAATGGAATAATAAACTCAATACAATAATCTTGCATGATTCATGCTTGATATAAGAAACATTATATGATAGAGGACTGAGAAAATTACACAATTAGATTTGGATAGGAAATACACATGAAGAATAAGCCTAATGATGGAATATACTCCCTATCCACTGATAACTGAATGAGAGGATATGGAGGTCAGGATGGATATGAAATCTAATAAGAAATCCTAAGGTCTTACTCTATGAGGGATGCTCTTACTTGCATATTCCTTCCTCTTTCTAAACCCAGATAACATATAGAGGTATCATCCTTCAATAAAGAGTATGTTAAAACTCCATGGGAGATTCCCTTACTCCATGATGGATTCCATTATTCTCATATTTCTTCCTGTTTCTAAACCCAAGCAAGGGATGTAGGTACAATCCTTCAATAAAGACTAGTGGTTTACTCCATGAAGGATATCATTAATATTGTCTTCCTAATTGTTTCTAAACCCTGACAGAGGATGGTGGTAACATACTTAAATAAAACTATAGACTTAGTTCATGAGGGATTCTCATACTCTCATCTTCCTACTTATTTCTAAACCTAGTCTGGGGATAGAGTTAGAATCCTTCAATAAATACTAGCAGATTACACTATGAGGGATAAACTATTTGACCCAACTTGATGGGTAGAGAAGTAATCCAATATCGATCCAAGAGTGATCACTCTAGGATCCTCATGATTAGGAACCACATTATCAAGGGAGTCTAAGTTACCAATTACTCATAGGGTTCTACCCATCTGGGAGGATAGTTATCGAGCCTTTTTTTTATCAAGGGAATCCACAATCAAAGAGGTGTGTGTAGGTGTTCACGCCCTGATCATGTATATCTATTGGCCTTATAGGTGGTCTTAGGTTATCATTTCCAAGGTTTTGACCTTAATCAAAGTAAACCATATGGATCATTTAGATACTTCTTGAAGGGTATATATAGAATTCAAACATTTCATGGGATAAGATCATTAGGAGAGGAGTAATAAATACCCTAGGGTCACACCATTTCATATAGGAGATTTTATATTTAAATTAGGGAATGTGTGAAGGGTGTCCCTTATTTAAGTGGGTCCTTTATTGAGATCTTATGAGGTGATTCCTTTGAAAAGGTCTTGTGAGGGAACTCCTTTACGAGGGTCCCCTTTGCACATGGCTTCTTACATTTTATTATTTTTGGGTTCTTTATTATTTTTTGGTATCCCCAATTACTTGAGGTTGTTATATAGGGGTTAATCCAAGTCTCAAGTTTATATAATTAGAAATTATTTGAATTATTTTCACCTATCCTCTTTCTCTATCTATCCCCTTCTGTATTTATAGGTATTTCTTACTCAACCGCTCCCCTGAAATGGAAGTCCATGTGTTAGTTCATTAAGAATTGAGTATCCCCATATAATTTAATGCCTCATGAGTGGAATTTTTGTATAATTGTGTGTTATACTTAGTTTTTTGTGATAATATCAAAATCTCTACCTTCATACTCTAAGATAAAATGGTTTTTTGGAGAATTAAAGTTCACACATTTCTGTAAGAGACAATATCATGTGGGGGAATGGGTTCATGAATTGATCAAGTTTTTATGAGGTTACCATTCCTTTGATAAATTTAGGGAACCAAAATTCATATATGGGAGTCTATAAAAAGACACCTCTTAATCTTAAACAACAATTCCATGTAGGACAAGGCAATTTGTAGGGGAAACAATGTGCTATGCAGCCAACCTGACTTTTCCAAACTTTGGGGACCAAAAACTTGTATACGATAGGACATAAAGAGATGCCTTACAACCATAAATGACAATGTTATGTGGGATATGGTAGTTTATAAATTATTTTTTATTCTTTTAAAATGAGTTCCTCGCAAAGGATTTGGTGTTTCACATAGAATGGTATACATTATCTGCAATTATTATCATTGTGAAATTCAACATCACTTTTCATCTTACTAATCTATATTTTGGTTAATGAATAATTTTCTCAACCTTTCAACCTTGCAAGCCTCAACAAATGTACACCCATAGGAAGATTTATCTACCATTTTTGGATACAAGTATGTGTTATACCTCAAACTATTGCATCCTACACCCATGAGAGGCATCATAGTGTGGGTAAGAATTCACCCTATACCATAATCCATTATAGATCAGGACACACCTACACCAAATATAGTCCAATGAAGAGTGATGTAGATATAGAGTCCATCCATTTGTTAACTATTCATCATGGATGTTAGAGAAAACACCTCCAAAAACATTTGGTTGTCATTTTCCTGGCTGATTTGGGTGGGGTAGGGTATGAAATTTGAAAATATAAAATATATCAAGAAAAACCACACTAAAATAAATTACCTATCCTTAGACTCATCTTATTCTATCATATCACATGACACCCAAATTCCACTTATAAGGTAAATATATCAGATGAAAACACATGCATTAAAGTTTAATATTAATTTTTAATAGTTAATTAATTAATTAATATTAATTTTTTCCTATTTACAAAACTATTTATATAATATTCTAAAAAAACTACCTTTGATGCCATAATTTCTTTTTTATATATTCTAAAGCATGGTATTTTTGTTTATAATTACTATAAAACAACCCCATTAATTTATTAATTCACTTATCATCTAATGATTTATCAGGGTATTCTAGGACTTCAACCCAAGTTACCATAGAAAATATGTACTATAAATATATTGAGTCAAACCATGTCAGGTAGTTGAAACCAAATAGGTAGTATCCAACAAACTCTACATTTAAAAGAATTAATAAAGAATAAATATATTGATGAGTAATCCCTACTCTGAATTTGTCCCAACTTCCTTGTGTTATTCCCACTCTATTTCACGCATAGTATAATTTGTCTCTCCATCACCCACATCGGTCATCACTACTACTTCGTGATCTCATCATATTTCACATCAAAGGTTCCCATCCATATAAAATTCATCAAAAAAATATCAAGTCATGGAAAGGATCTAATCATCCAAGATGATATATGAATATTAAATTAATCATTCCACACAGGGTTCAGAGGCAACTCGGCCTAAGGCAACGAGGCATCGAGACATTCAAGCCTCCTGTTACAAAAAAATGGGATTGATTAGCCTCAAACATTTTATATTTAGATAAAAACCTATTTAGTTATCATCTTGAATTAAATGATTTATTATTTTTGGGTTTTATACACCAATTGACCTATATGTAGTATCCAATAGAAGCTAGAAATCAATATAAAAAAGCTCTAAGTATTATTTCTATAATGTTGTAATTAACTTCAAGATAAATATTAATTAATTTTTTTGTGCATATTTTATTTATCCAATTAATATAACTAGTTTTACATTGTTTATCTGTTTCAATAATTAATTATGAAAAATAATAACAACAAAGAAAATGCATCCAAATAGATAACATGTTATCTAATAAATAATAGTGGGTGGCATCAATAAACCTAAAGAACATGTAATCATAACCAAACCATTTATTTAATATCTGCATCATGAAATATTAATTATCTAAAACATGTGATAATAATAATTTCAATTATCTACTATCTATAATTACAAAATAATTCTTAATGTTCTACAACATGCTAATTTTTCCATATTATTAACACTACAACATGAGATTATTTTGTTTCTCTCTCATGAATAATTTTCAAAATAATAATTATTATCCAAGAGTATGTGATAATCTAAAAAAATCTAATAACATGTGATTTTCATATTATAAAACATTACTTAAACTAAAAATGAAAATATTTATATTCCTTTAAAACCAATATTCATTCTAAATCAAGTGATTTATTTTTTATCCATTCTATATATATTACAAGATTTATTCAATAGAAATTATTCATGAAATTAAAAATTATTATCTTGTCAAGGTTAATCACACCCATTTAATAATAGAGGAAAAAGTATGATTGATTTACACTTGTATAAAAATAAAGAAGAATAATTGAATCCCCTAACTTTAAAGAAGGCTTCACATGACCTTCTATTCAAGAATATGAGAGAGAATAGGATGTATGCAGTCTGAGAATCTTGAGAAGGCCTAAAATTATTTTGAGAAGTATTATAAGACTGAAATGGTGCGTATTGGATTGTAAAAACTTCATAGGTGGATAAAAATAAAATGGGGGAAATTTATTCTCTAGTTTTAGAAAAGAATAGAGCTTTCCCCAGATATTTCCAATTTTCTCATAAAACTTTTCATTTAACTCATATTTAATTTAGTTTCCATTTAATTAATTACCATTTATCATTTTAATCTTCCTAAATACAAGGAATTAAAATATCAAATTCAATATTCTTAATAGATGTAAAATCCTCCCATTTTTAATTTAATTTCCAATTAAAATATATTAAAGATTCAATTGGGAAGGAAAAATAAAATTTTGGAAAAATTGGTTACCTATACACAGGCAGGGCATGTTGAGACAAGGTAATATCAATGAACCATATACGAATAGTTACTAAATAAAATACTTGAAAAACTCTACTGAATCATATGAAAACCACCCTTACATGATGTCTGAACACACCTTCATTCAACAAATAGACTTTACCTTTATATGAGCTTATGAAACTCGCAAGAACCTTTATGAAATAGTGAACCCACCATTATGTGAGGAATAAATGACAAGATATGAGGTTTATAAATATATGAATATCCTCACATGAGACATAGAAAAATGAATAAGAATTTATATAGGTCATGAGAATTCAGACGTACCCTTACACAAGCTTAGGGAAAAATGATTAACATACACATAATGAAGGAACTACCCATACACAAGATTTACCTACACACAAGACAACACCTGCCTTCACCCAAGGTAGTATGTATGTGTAATGGTAAATATATTTAACCACATGTGAGGGGGGGTATTTACTTAATGGTTAATAAAATTTGAAAAAGAATAAATTTTCAATAAATAAACTTAAAATTTAATAAAGAAAAAGGATTGGGGTTCTCTCTTGATACCTATAAGATTCATAAAAACATAAAGAGGGGATTTAGAAATATAGGACCTTAAAAAATGAACCTTCAAAAATGAAATATACTTAATAAGGGTTCTAAAGAAAGAATTTAATAAAATTATTATTTTTTAGTCTTGAGGTAATGTGCACACACCAAAATATTTGGGACATGAGATAAGGGAAATTATGAACCTCCCTCATTTCCATTAGATTATGAATTATGTAAGGATATGACCCCAGATTCTTATAATTAGGGTTTTATTTTAATACATTGGCATGATTACAAGGAATAAAATCACTAAGGACTGAGTAGTTTAGTAGTTTTTTTAAATCCATATGCATACATAGCTTCAACATTAAAACCTGAAAATAAATACAACATATAAGTTTTATTGGGAACATCCACAACTCTAAGTTTATCCTTGCAGGTAAATCATAATAAACTTATTAATGTCCTAATAAAATGAAAAATAATAAATGGGTGATCTCAAATGCTCATTAAGGGTAAGCAATATAGTGTAAGATATCATAAACATGAACATTATGCATCGTGAATAACTAAAAAAAATGCCTTTAAAAATAAACTTGAACACATTATGGAAGGAATAAGAGCTGAATAAATACTTCCATAATAATACATAATCATGAGTATTCTACTAGTCGAATAACCACATGAACTGTCAATACTATTTTCATAATGAGGGAATTAATACTATAGGACATCTTAACTATACTATCAATGCCTCATGCCAAGACCATAAATAATCATTTTTTCAAGGCCTTATGCCAAGACCATAGTTTGTCTCGTGATACCTACTGATTCCTTGAGGGGATATACTGAGCCCCACCCAAAACTTACTATTTCTAATTCATTCCTCATATGAATGGGTATAAACATAAACAATATGTACATTCATATTGAAACTAATATATAAAATGTAAATAACATTCCCTGAACAATAAGAAAAAACATAAACCATTTAGAGTAAATTAGTGAATTGTTTTAAGATAGAACATACACAGTAAAAACATAGGGTATGCTATCATAAAACATTAACCCCATTTAAACATAATAATCAAAAAGAGTGTTGAAATGGGTGAAAATACTCTTTTAAAATCACTGAGTAATTCTTGTTATAAAAACCCTTTTACTTGGAAAAGAATAGCTCTTTTGGAAAAGTCTTCGTATAAAACCAGAACTGAAGTAAGATAGTATTTTCATAATAAAACAAGTTATTCTAGAAAGATAATGGTTTCTAAAAATAGATTATATAGTTTCCTTGAAAATAGGTAAGAATTTGAGAAATTCCCTTGAATCGGGCTTGTATTTTGGAAAGAATTTTGAAATTTCCTTTTAAAACGTGTAACTCCCCATAAAATAAAGAAGGATTATGGTTGGTAAACATATATGGTAAACTCACATAGAATTTATGATGAGTATATAGTAATAAAAAATAATTTCATTGAGGTAAGTATACAATAAAATTAACTCGAATGAAAATGAAGGTTTGGGTGGAAAACCCTTACAATTTTGTAATCAATTGAATTGTATGACCCCAAATTAATAATCATAAAATTATACATATAATATCATGAAAAAAAACATATTAATGACATGAAACATAAATGGGAAGTATGCATACACCATACACAAGTAATAGTAGTGAATACATAATATCTCACAAAAATGGAAGTGAGATGAAGAAACCCCTTACCTTATGTCCGAATGTGTTCTTAGATTGATATTAATGACATGAATAATAAAATTTAGCTTCATTAATTAATAATTATAAAAACTCATATACATTTAATTGATTTATTTCAACCTTATTAGGTTCATTCATGGCCTTTTTGATGGGTTTAAGAGGTTTAATTTTATTGTTTTGGAAGCATTTTTTCCTTGGTTTTCATGATCAGTTTACTTGTATTTATGAATGGAAGTTCCTTTTAAATGTGGTTAAACATAAAGAATTGTTAATATATATTATTAGTGATATTACAGAGATATAAATTATCTTATAATGATTTTTTATATACCATGAAGATGACTTATTAGATAAAGGTTAATGATAAACTCTTGGATTAACTTGTCAGTTTTGTTTATGATGAACTTGTTTTTTATTATTGTTTTATATTATGAATGTGTAAGGATTAAAGATCATAAAATAATATAAAATACATATATTATGTTATATTTCAACCATTAGAAAGGTTTCATGATCATTCTGGAAGATAGTAATGCATTTTGAAAACCCGTCTTTCTTGAACGTGATAATTAACACATCTCAGACGACGTTCTCATTTATAGTATAAAAGGATGGAAAATAAGTGATGATGATGGAATATTACATTATCATAACAAAATTACAGTACATATAAGGTACTTTAGTTTTCATGAATAATTGGATAATAGGCAGGGATAAGGTATAAGTGAGAAAGAATTTAAAACAGAAGAAGAAGAAATCTTACCTCTTGAATATTTCTCTTTTGAAACCACCTTAAGACTCTTATAAGTGGTATTTTTGTGAGAACAGAATCACAAGAATGTGTAAAGGGATTATGAGTACGGAATTTTTTATAGTTTGGCCGAACAAGAAGGCTTATGGTTCTGAAATTTGTGAAGGAATGAACCTCCTTTTACAAGTGGGGTGAGGGGTAACTTAGGAATCACGAAAATTATTAAAATATAATAAATATATTATAGGTTTTAAGACTCAAAAATGCCTAAAAATAAAGGGGGTTAAATTTTAAAAGTATTATTATCATTTTTGGACTTTTTAAATAATTTTGGGGTTTTTAAATAATTTAATAAACTATTTTATTCATGAAAAACAATTTTATCAAGATAAAAACTATTCATATCTATGACTTTAAACACATCAAAAAAAAGTTTAAAAATCAAATAAAATTTTATATTATATCATAGAAATATCATATTCATCTAGGGAATCCTTAAATTAGTTTAAAAATGTAAAATTATATTTATTTAATTATTTTTAATATCATTTATTTGATTTATTCATTAATTAAATTAATATTGTATTATCTTTTTGGAATCCATTATGGTATTTATTTGTTGTCTAAAAATTAAAAATAAAATTCCATGAGAAATATAATTTTATTATCCTTCCCAATACTATTCTTCTTTGAATAAAAACTCTATAAAATCACATATAACAAAATTATTAAATTAAAAACTATAATGTGACAAATTGATTTCCTTTTGAAATAAAATATTATAAAGGATTTAAAGTGATTCATGTGGGTACAAAATGTCTAAAATTAGAATAAAAACTTGATAATAGTATAAAATTGATTATATAAAATGTTTTATCCAAAATATGGGTCATTTAATAATTCTTATAATTTTAATTAAAAACATTTTATTTATTTCTCTTATGCTTGCACGAGCTCTGCATCAGCTTTGCAATTGCATTAGTGTTAATTATTTCATATATAAAAAATTAAAAATAAAATACTATCATAAATATAAATTAATTAGGTTCAAAATAAAATTGTAAATTTATTCATTATGTATATTCACTATTATACAAAACAAGACATCTTCTTTACTTTGTTATTTTTCCTTTTCTTGCCCTGCACAAGCATTGCACAGACATTTGAATAATACTATTGTTATATAACACTAAAATAAGAAATTAAAAATAAAAGTGATAAATAATACATAATAATGAATAAATATTTCATGAATGTAATTTTTAGCACTCAATTATTATATATAAATTAAAAATTTTGACTTTGTCAGTGCTGTGTAGGCACTGCGTCGAAATTGACAATGATTTTTATACTTATCCTGAAAAAATATATAATTTTCTTGTTCCAAATTAATTCTATACAATATTCAACTAGTAATATAATTATTTAGTTATTACATAGTTTAAATAATTTTTTATATCATAATAATTTCATGATGATGTCACAAAAAATGTCGTATTTTATAAAAAACTGTATTTTTTTACTATTCAACAAAAATTAAACTATTTCATAAAAATCCCAAAAAATCATCCAAATTTTTTTTGACGTGTATAATCCAAAAAAGAACTCCATTTTTTAAAAAATAATTTTCTAAATATGAGAAATTTAATTTTTAATTAAAATCATCACTTACTCAAAAAATACCAATTTTAATATTATAACCGATTTTATGATACTTCGAAAAATTAACTAGGGTCTCATAAAATTATCTTATAATCATAGGAAAACAAAATATTGATTCAGGAATACATTTTATGAAAATTAATTATCTTTTAAATTAATCTATTAATTATAAAATTGTAATTCATTATTTATTGCTCATAAAAATAGCAACACTTAATTATTAATTTTTAAAATATTCACTCTCATTTATAAGGTGCATAAATTCTATTTTTTACTTAGATTGGCGAGGTTACTATTTATAAGGGCACATTACTATTTATAAGAGCCAAGTTACTATTAATAAGGGTGCATTACTATTCAATTTACTATTCATATAGGTATATTACTATTCATAAAGGTCAAGTTACTATTCATAAGGGTTCATTACTATTCATAAGGTTCAAGTTACTATTTATAAGATTTCATTACTATTACAGTTACAATTCATAAGGGTCCATTACTATTCAAGTTACTATTCATAAGGGTATATTACTATTCTCCAAAAATTAGGTTTGTTCTATCAGACTCCAAAAATCACCCTGAACGCAACCGTGTCTATCATATTTTTAAAATTCAAATCACAAAAGTGAAAAAATTATGTTTATTGGCTCGGTTATAAAAAAGTGTTGTTTTATAGAGACTCAATGTTTTATGTATTAAATATTAAATTTATTTTTAAATCCTTGGGTGTTACGTTATCCCCTCCTTACAAAAATTTCATCCTCAAAATTTTGAAATTAAATTTCGAAGGTGAATGGTTGATACATGAAAATTCCTTTGTGGGAAACCCACATATGGTTAAAATATCCTATTAATAAGAGGAAAATTGAAATGCATCAGTTAATACAAAACTATGCATTATAATTGGATTACATGGTCATGGAAGAATAATAAAACCATCATGTTCTGATGGAAAGTGATAGAGAACATGGTCATATGAAAGATCATTACCACAAAACCATTAACTATAGTTATGAAAAAAAATGATAATAGGAAAAAAAATTAAGACTCTTTTCCTAGAGTTCAATAATTATTCCATTCTATAATATTATAAATATACGTTTCTATTTCATAAGCACAATCTTATCCTTTGTTTGTGCCTTGAACTATTTATACTCCATCTCTTAGCACATTTTGTATCATGTGGTGACATTAAACTCTAAATCCTCATACAATGATCAACTTAAACCATTTCATAAATGGTTTAACATTCTAAAAGACCATGATCCAACTCTTAAGAAGCATTCCCGTATCTAGCCTTGCTAGATCCATGTACACAGGGTCATAGGAAATCCTCATTTTTTTAGGACTCCATGATATATCCAACTCAAGGCACCTGCTACCTTATTTTACTTTAATCAACATGAAGTAGCCCTAAATTTTCACATTCCAAAAATGTGAATATCTTTATCACGTGCCGTATTTAAATATGGTAATAACTCAAATTACCATAAATCCTTATTCGAATTATGCATTCATCCTTACACATGATATTTTATATAATCCTTATATCCAAAAAAGTTGTAAATTCCATCGATGGTAGCATAAACCACTTGACGATAAGTCAACAATCATTTTTTTGAGGTAGTCAGTACTTATCCAAATCAATAATTTCTTTATCATTATCTTAATCATCAATAATACATTTAGGGTTGTCTTTCCCTCAACTATATTCTTTTCCAAGATATTAACTTTCTACTGATTCACTTATCCTTAGTACAATTCATCATACAACCTCAAATACTTAATGAAATAGTATTGTAATACAGTCCTCATATATTACATAATTCTTATAAACAATACATTTCTGATAAAATATTCAAATGACATGATTTCTAATGATGAATATTAATCCTTACACTTTATATGTGGCAGTATCATAACTTGATCATTATCCAGTAACATCATTTGGGGCATATTCTTTTGACGCTTGGGACATTGATTCGCATAGTTTTCCATGTCCTTGTAGTTAAAGCATTGTACATCATAAACCTTTTTATTACCCTTGAAATCATGAAATTGGTGTCCTTTTTCTCCAAACTTATAAAAAACTCTCATTCCCTTCAAGAATTTACCAGGGTGATTCTTTCCACAGTTATCACATGTGGGAAAAACCTTCTTTCCCTTCTTCCCTTTATCCATATTTTTCTATATTATCCTCTTCGTTTTTTTATTCCCTTTTAAGCCATAATACTTATATAATTCTTTAGATACCTTTTTAACACATGATATTATTTCCTCATATGACGAGGAAACATGGGATACTATATTCCTTTGAAACAATGGCTTAAGACCATAATAGATATGACCCTTTTTACTCTTTACATCATGTTCATTGGTGAAGTTATCATTCCTTCTGCTAGGAACCATTTCTAATCAATTCCATGTAATATATTTGCTCATAAAATTATGAACTCTCTATATCTCTAAACATGGTATAACACATAACATAAATTTATTCACCATAGATCATAGAACCATAAACTTTAGTTACTTTGGGGGAATAAATCCTTCATAATGGTTTGTAATAAGATTATTATTTTACCAAAGCATATCCCCTGGGAGTGTCAAACCAAGAGTGCAACAAGGCCCATTTTTGTGCACCAGTTCTCATTCGAGTCTAGCTCAAAACGGTGTTTTCGAGTTTTACCCCTAGATACATTTGTGCTAGTTCCACCTCTACTTGTCCGTATCCAGTCAGGGATGCATTTTCTTGATAAACCATATAATCTATTCCTTACCAAAATTCTTGGATGTTCTTGTATGTGTATCATCAATTCTATCTTATTGTTTTGTTCCTTAATCTACATTTTCTGAATCGAACTTCCATGTTTTCTACTAAACATACTTTGGTACCAACTTTAAGGACCCGAACCTAGTTTCCCAGATCCAAAACCTTATTTTAATACATTTGGATGATTACAATGAATCAAAACCCAAAGGACTAAGTAGTTTACTATTTTTGGAAATCTAGATACATATATAGGTTCAATATTACAACTTGAAAAGAAATAAAACATATAAGTTTTATTGGGAACATCCACAACTCTAAGTTTATCTTTGCAGTTCAATTATAATAAAATTATTCATGTCCAGAGAAAATGAAACATAAGAAAGGGGTGAGCTCAAACGCCCAGTAAGGGTAATCAATACATTGGAAGATATCATAAACATGAACATTAGTCATGGTGAATAACTAAAAAACACATGCCTTTAAAATTAAACTTGAACACATTTTGGCCGGAATAAGAGCTGAATAAATACTTTCATAATAAGAAATAATCATGGGTATTCTACAGGTCAAATAACCACATGAACTATTAATACTATTTTCATAATTATTGAATGCATAATGCGGTGCATCATAACCATGTCGTCAAGGCCTCATGCCAATACCATAAATAATCATTTTGTCAAGGCTTTATGCCAAGACCGTAGTTTGTCTCATGAGACCTATCGATGCACCGAGGGGATATAGTGTCCCCCACCAGACACTTAATATGTCCAATTAATTTCTCATATAAAGGGGATAAACATAAACAACATGTACATTCATATTGAACATAATATATGAAATGTAAATAACTTTCCCCATACATTAAGCACAAACACTAACCATTCAGAGTAAATTGGTGAATGGTTTTAAGATAGCACATCCAGATTCAAAATATAGGGGATGATATCATAAAACATTAATCCAATTTAAACATAATAATCAACAAAAGTGATGAAATGGGTGAAAATACTCTTTTAAAATCACAAAGTAATTCTTGTTATAAAAAACCTTTTACTTGCAAAAGAATAGTTCTTTTGGAAAATTATTTGTATAAAAAAATAACTGAAGTAAGATAGTAATTTCATAATAAAATTATTTATTCTAGAAAGATAATGGTCACTAAAAATAGATTATAGAGTTCCCTTGAAAATAGGTAAGAATTTAAGAAATTTCCTTGAATCAAGCTCGTATTTTGGAAATAATTTTTAAAGTTCCTTTTAAAACGTTGAACTGCCCATAAAATAAAGAAAGATTTGGGTTGGTAAACATATATAGTGCACTCAAAAATAATTTATTAAAGGTACATAATAATACATAATTATTTCATTGAGTTATGTAGACAATAAAAGTAACCCGAATGAAAATGGAGGTTCAGGTGGAAAACTCTTACAACTTTGTAATCAATTGAATTGTATGACCCAAAATTAATAATCATAAAATGATACTTTGAATATCATGAAAAAAGTATATTCTTGATATTAAACATCAATGGTCAGTATACATACACCATACACAAGTAATAGTAGTGAATATGGATTATCTCACAAAAATGGAAATGAGATGAAGAAACCCCATACCTTATACCTGAATGTGTTCTTCGATTGATCTTAATGACCTTAATAATAAAATTTAGATTTATTAATTAACATCTAAAGAACCTAATATACATTTAATTTATTTATTTTAACCTTATTAGGTTCATTCATGGCCTTTTTGATGGGTTTAATAGGTTCAATTTTATTGTTTTGGAAGCATTTTCTTCCTTGGTTTTCATGATCAATTTACTTGCATTTACGAATGGAAGTTCGTTTGAAATGTGGTTAAACATCCAGAATTGTTAATATATATTATTAGTGAAATTAAAGAGATATAAATTATCTTATAATGATTTTGGTTATATACCATGAGGATGACTCATTAGATAAAGGTTAATGATAAATGCTTGGATTAACTTGACAGTTTTGTGCATGATGAACTTTTTTTGTATTATTATTTTATATTATGAGTGTGTAAGGATTACAGAACAAAAAATAAGATAAAATAAATTTATTTTTCTCTGTTTCAATCATTATAAAGGTTTCATGACCATTCTTAAAGATAGTAATGCAAATTGAAAACTTGTCTTCCTTGAATGTGATAATTAACACATCTCAGAAGGTGTTCTCATTTATAGTATAAAAGGAGGTAAAAGAAGTGATGGGGATGGAATCTTCCATTATCATAAAAAAATTCCAGTACATATAAGGTAAAAAAAGTTTCATGAGTAATTGGATAATAGGAATGGGATAAGGTATAAGTGAGAAAGAATTAAAAAGAGAAGAAGAAGAAATCTTACCTCTTGAATATTTCACTTTTGAAACCACCTTAAGGCTCTTGGAAGTGATATTTTTGTGAGACCAAAAGCACAAGAATGTGTCAAGGGATGAGGAGGATGGAATTTTTCAGAGTTTTTTCGAACAATAAGGATTATGGTTATGAAATTTGTGAAGGAAGGAACCTCCTTTTATAAGTGAGGTGAGGGGTAACTTAGGAATCACTAAAATTATTAAAATATAATAAATATATTATAGGGTTTAAGGATCCCAAAAGGCCTAAAACTAAAGGGGGGTTACTTTTTAGACTTAATATTATCATTTTTTACTTGTTCAATAATTTTAGGATTTTAAAATAATTTAATAAAATATTTTATTCATGAAACACAATTTTTTCAAGATAAAAATTATTCATATATATGACTTTAAACACTTCAAAAAAAAGTTTAAAAATCAAATAAAATTTTATATTATATCATATAAATGTCATATTCATCTAGAGAATCTGTGAATTAGCTTAAAAATATAAAATTATATTTATTTTATTATTTTTAATATCATTTATTTGATTTATTCATTAATTAAATTAATATTGCATCATCTTTGTGGAAGCCATTATAGTATTTATTTGTTGTCTAAAAATTAAAAATAAAATTACATGAGAAATATAATTTTATTAGATTTCAAAATACTATTCTTATTTGAATAAAACTTCTAGAAAATCTCATATAACAATATAATTAAATTAAAACTATAATGTGACAACTTGATTTCCTTTTGAAAAAAAATATTATAAAGGATTTAAAGTGATTCATGTGGGTCCAAAATGTCTCAAATTTGATTAAAAACTTGATAATAGTCTAAAATTGATTATATAAAATGTTTTATCCAAAAAATGGATCATTTAATAATTATTATAATTTTAATTAAAAACATTTTATTTATTTCTCTTATGCTTGCACGAGCGCTGCATCGGCTTTGTATAAGCATTAATGTTAATTATTTCAAAAATAAAAATTAAAAATAAAATACAATCATAAAGATAAACTAATTAGGTTCAAAATAAAATAATGAATTTATTCATTATGTATATTCACTCTTATACAAAATAAGGCATCTTCTTAACTTTGTTATTTTGTCTTTTCTTGCCCTGCATAAGCATTGCACAGACATTTGGATAATACTAATTTTATATAACACTAAAATTTTAAATTATAAATAAAATAGATAAATAATAAATAATAATTTATAAATAATTCATGAATGTAATTTTTATCGCTCAATTATTATATATAAATTAACAATTTTGACTTTTTCAGCGCTGTGCAGGCACTACGTCGACATTGACAAGGTTTTTTATACTTATCAGGAAAAAAATATAATTTTCATGTTCCAAATTAATTCTGTACAATATTACACTTGTAATATAATTATTTATTTATTACATAGTTTAAATAAATTTTTATATCATAATAATTTCATGACGATGTCACGAAAAATGTCGTATTTTATAAAAAACTGTATTTTTTACTATTCAACAAAAATTAAACTACTTCATAAAAATACCAAAAATTCATCTAAACCATTTTTTCACATGTAGAATCTAAAAAAGAACTCAATTTAAATAAAATAAGTTTCTAAATATGAGAAATTTAATTTTTAATTAAATTCATCATTTACTCAAAAAATACAAATTTTAATATTATAACCGATTTTATGATACTTTGAAAAATTATCTAGGGTCTCATAAAATCATATTATAATCATAGGAAAACAAAATATTGATTCATGAATACATTTTATGTAAATGAATTATCTTTTAAATTAATCTATTTATTATAAAATTATAATTCATTATTTATTTCTCAAAAAAATACCAACACTTAATTATTAATTGTTAAAATATTCACTCTCATTTATAAGGTGCCTAAATTCTATTTTTTACTTACATTGGTGAGTTTACTATTTATAATGGTAAATTACTATTCATAAGGGCTAAGTTACTATTCATAATGGTATATTACTATTCAAGTACTATTCATAAGGTTATATTACTATTCATAATGGTCAAATTACTATTCATAAGGTTGAATTACTATTCATAAGGGTCAAGTTAATATTAATAAGGGTTCATTATTATTCAAGTTACAATTCATAAGGGTATATTACTATTCAAGTTACTATTCATAAGGGCATATTACTATTCACCAAAAATTATGTTTGTTCTATCAGACTCCAAAATTACCCAAAATGCAATCGTGTTTGTCATATTTTCAAAATTCAAATCACAAAAGTGGAAAAATTATGTTTATTGGCTCGGTTATAACAAAGTGTTTTTAGAGACCCATTGTTTTATGCATTCAATATTAAATTTATCTATAAATCCTTGGGGTGTTACAAATTATCTCTCTCTACCTCACCTTAACTCTTTAATATCCTCATGTAAATATTCTATATTCTATATATATGTGTCTTACATATATACCTCATTTATTTTGCCCTTATTTTCTATAGTTATTATGATTCTTAGAGGATCAGACTCCTGTATCAGGTATCAAAAACAAAAAAAAATATTTACATAGAGGCTTCAATACCAATTGAAAGTGGCCCAAACATAAATATTCCATTTAAAAAAATAATTAATACTTATTAAGTCACACCACACCCAAGTCCTTTTTAGGTTCATTTATTTATAGAATTAGGAAAATAAATACATATCAAGTTCTATAGATTACTTCCCAAAGGGAATTTCTCACTAGTGCATACTCTCCAAATGATAAACCTTCAACACACTGAGCTAGACTCCAAAACCATGACAATTGATCCTACTCATCTATAGCTATATGATAATTATTTAAAAAATTTGGGGTGATCATAAAATCTCATAAATGGGTTTTTAAAAGATAGGGATCTATTAAACCTTTTAAAAACCCATGAAAGCATTTAATAAAGTGTTCCTTTTAAATACTAAAAACTTGATTTTTATAAAACATTCCTTTAATAATGAAATCAACTTATCACTCAAAAATGATTTATAATTTTTTTACATAAACCATTATAAAGGCATAAAAATATTTTTGAAACATTCTTCAATGATACACGAAATACTTTAAGTAATACCATCTTTCTTGAAATAAAAACTTTGAATTTTGACAACATCGAGTTTTTTTCTTAAATCCTAAAACAATTATCCATGAATAGTTAAAAACAAAAATTTATTCAAAATATAACTTGTTCTTCATAAAATCCAATGATTTTTAATAAAGTTTATTAGAATCCTAAAAAATCATAATAGTATCTTGGGGAACTATATTCATCATCATTGGAATCACCTAACTGGATAATTCCAACTTCATAATTCATAATGAAGTCCCCTAACTAAATAGTTCCAACTTCATCATTCATAATGTAATCACCTAATTAGATAATTCCAACTTCATAATTCATAATGGTATTAGATAACTAGATAATTCCAACTTCATCACTCATAATAGAATCATCTAACTGGATAATTACAACATTATTTTGAGAGTAACTCATATCAAGTTAACTTCATCATCATTTCCCAATGTATTTTAGGTCTTTACAAACCCAACCTTCACATAGTGTACATAATAACATAAGGGTTTAGGTTCACTCATAATTCTCACTTTCATCAATAATACCCAAGAATCATATCTTAAGTCAAAAACATTTGATAACTTTCACTATTTAGCATCAAAAAACTCATTTTAGTGATAAAAATATTTTAAAATTTTCCCATTTTAGTTCATAAAAATCAACATTTAAAATCAATATATAAGAAGAAATTATTTCAATAAATACATAGTTTATTGATGAAATCTCAAGAAAATGAATTTTTGGGGAATATTAAGGCATAAAATAAGGTTTTTGAAGAATAACATATCAAAAAGTCCATAAATTTCCTCTTTGAAACAAACTTTAATCTAACTCATGAAGAAAACATCATTTTAAAAGAAATACAATTTACTATCAAAAACATAAATAATTGGAGTTCGTTAACGAGAAATAATTTTGAGCATAAATCAAAAATTCTAGAAGAAAATATCCCTACCTAGAAAAGGAATTTATTTCAAATGATTAGGAACAAATAATTTTAAAAAGAAATACATAATTTTAATCAATAAAGAAATGTTTTCAAGAAGAAATAATCCCCTTGCATTAATTACTATGATAATATAGATTCCTTCTTCTAAGGAACCATCTTGTTAAAACCCAATGACTCCATATCATGATTATAATATAAAATATAAGTGTAAGTAGAGGTTATAAATAGGTAAAAATACTAGGAAAATACCCTTGAGATCTCAATAACATAGAGAAATTATATCCCTCATTAAATAGGTGAACGATATATTTCATTTAATTATTAAATAACATCTCAATCATCAACTTTTTATATGGTAAAAAAATCATGAATTATCTCTACTTAGTCCATAGAAGATGATAATATTTTTTTAAAGTGATCATCTTAAAATATTACTTCTTACAATTCATTTTTTTGAAACTTCACTGCACATATCTCATCTTCAAACCCTTAAAATATCATTCAATTGAATGCATGAACATACACATCCATGAAAAAACACCACTTTAGATCATACTAGGATCTTTCCCGAATCAAATTTCTGGAATTACCCATTTAATAATCTATAATCCTCTTAATATGTCTATTTTATAGGAGTTAAGATCTCATCGGCTTAAGGGATAATATAGAACCTTTTCCAATGCACACAGATAGATATATGTGGTTTCACAAATACTATCATCACTATTGGTGTCACGTTCTTCTTCTTTGGTCTATTTATTTAATAAAATTCACCCAAAAAATATGAAATGTTATTTACTGATGTGATACATATATATATAATCATTATTGTAACTATCACGAACTATTGGAAGAATATGAGGGTCTCTGAGTCATTTTAAATAGACCATGTGTGTTTTTTATAGTACAAACAGTTACTAAGTAATGCAACACCATATCAGGTTTTCAACCATGTTTTTACTCCTTCATATATTATAATGTAGTATAAATGGTCAATAATGATTAATTTTATCTAGTTATTTTCTATGGACTATCATGCCTAACCCCCATAGTGAAGGCTAAGCATTTTTTTTCCTTACTCTAGTGCCACTCCACACTCAAATGAACCCATTCCATATGCATTTTCCTCTGATTGATAATTAACCTTTACATAGTGAAGGAAACACCCTCACACTAGCTAGCTAGTTGGAAAATGGCCTTTATATAGTGATCTAGGATTAAATTTATGTGGTGAACAAAACACCCTCACACATGGTAGACACTACCTTTACATAAGATGCTTGGGATTTACCCTTATGTGAGTATAGACTAACCCATATGTGAGCACAAACTAGTCTATTAAACCTTACATGAAACTCATTCCATTTCTCATATAATCCAACTTATATTATATTCATTATTATATTTATTTCAAAATAATATTTCTTATACCATGATTAATATAATATTTCTATTATAATTAATATATTCTTTTCAAATTAATATAGTCTTTTTATAATTATCATATAAATTAATTTTTTTATTTCAAAATAATGTACCATGATAAATATTTTATCACTTTTAAATTTTATATTTATTATTTACTGTCATCAAATAATTCCAAATCACTATCATTCAATAATATACATATTTACTTTCAATTATAAATGTATATTAGGTTAAAGTATATATTTTTAAATGTGAACATATTAAATGTGAATTTAATTATAATGAACGTCTATCATCATACTATTTAAAAAATATCCTTAAAGTGTAAATTTTTTGACATGAACATTTAAAAAAACATTGGGTTTTATACCATAACATAATTCCTTGAAAAATTTTAAAAAGAAAAAAATATAAACTCCACACCAAAAATAAAAAGTCTTTTTAAGTGATTAAAAATTACTTACACCTTATTAACTTTGAATTGTAATTTAAGAAATAACTTTGAGAAAAAAAAATTATTTAACATTATAAATAATCATATAGAATTATCATAAAAACTGAAAACATTTAAATAACTCTTTAAAAGTGAGTAAACATAAATGTATAATTATTTCTTTATCTTTTATTTACTTAATGTTTTATACTTATTGTAATTTTTTAATAATTATTCACATTATATAATCATAATGCATTAATTTTTACCTTTCATTTATAAAAAATTAAATCATAGCTTTTTTAGTTTGGTGTTATATATATCACAAGCTATCATTTATACTAGTTTTATTTAAAGAAGAATGTGTACTAAAATATAGAAGTTTTACATTCTCCCCCCTTAAATAAATTATATCTTTGAAATTTTAATTTATTCTTAACTATCATGACCCTATACACCCAAAATTACCTCTTTTAGGCTAGCAATGAGTGATAAGAGATAGTGACACCTGAATTCGACCTCTAATGGTTTATGGGTTGAAGACAAGAATAAAGGGTATACTATACACACAAATGGGATACATTACCCTACACGGAGAGCATTTGGAAAGAGAGATAATATAAAAACACCACTCCATTCTTACTCAAGATAAAATTAAATAGATACCCTAATAAATTCATGTAATTTCATACAAATAAACAACTAAAAAAGAAACTAAAAGAACTAAATGAAAATCCTTGGCAGTGACCTCAAAGCCCAGACAACTCCTGAACAACTCAATGAGCTAGTAATGTCTAACCCAATCTCCAACCAGATCAAGAATACCTAAAACAATAGTGTATATATACTTAGGGTAATTATAATAGGTATACTTTGTAGGATCCCACTTGAATCCTCTTTTTCAAAACATAAAGAAAGCATACTAAAGCTCTATGAACAATAAGAAAAGATAACTCATAACCTAATCAGGTGTGCTAAGTTCCCAGCCAAACCATGGATATCTCACCAAGTATCACATATAAGTGATAATATAATATCCATCATATATTAAATAATGTACCCTTCTATCACTTATCCATTGGTTTTTCACTCTACCCCCAACATCATACATCCTGAGTCATATCTCTCCAAAAGTAAGCATTCTCGAAGACACATGGGCAACTGTATCATATCATATATCTCATGCTTCACAGAATCTCACCGTCACGTACCATTCACCTTGTGAATCACATAATTTCATCAACCCATGCCATATATCCATTTAGCAACTGAGTTGTTTCTCACATCCACCACATCCTTTATGTCATGTATTATACCTCAATCCATCATAGCCCTTACATGACATACCTATAATAATAAATTGGATAATATATCCAAATATACATTAATATGAAATAACCCAAATCCATTACAGACCTCTATACACATATATGGTAAAGGTAACCACTATACATAAAAAAATAATACTACCTGAAGAGAAAAGAGTGGGGCCAAAGGGGGGTAATCAGTCATCTATTCCTCACCAACCTAGATGTTAGGGAAAACACTTTCCTATAGTCCACTGGGTATTAGTCATCCTATCAACAAGTGTGGGGTGGTGTATCAAATCAAATAACATACAAGATATATATAGCTCCCAAACACACTGTGGGCATTAACCTAGTATTAGGATTAACTACAGCTATTTCCACTCATACACTCAACTACCACCGCAAAGAAGTATATATCCTATAAGCACATAAATATTTCAAGAATAATTTCAATTAATTATTTATATTAAAAATTTATCATTACATTAATTATTTTTTTAACCACTAAACAATACTTTAACATGATCAAAAACAAATTCCCATGCCCTCCATGCATTAACCAGTAATCCAACAATTTCTATTGATTGAAATCATTATAATTCAAACAAGTCACCAACCCCATAGTTTAAAACATATATTAATCATTATCATTCTATAATTCTAAGAAATATATGAATTTTACTAATATACTGTAAAATAAATTCATAAACCAAGCACAACCAGCTATGTTAAGCAGTGGTGAAAAAAATCCGAAACAATAAAACCATCTATCTAGCCTTTTAAGTAGATTAATTAACAACAATGAATCAAGGCTTTCAGCAGAACATCAATGTGAAATCCTAGCTTCAACCTACTCCACCATTCCCATTGTGATCCTAGACACCCCATGTATATCAACATGCATCCATCCTTCCATCAATGTTTCCAACCACTACCACTAACCCAAGCCTCCCTATATATGTCTCATCGAACCATTAACTATCTTAGTCTTTCATCTCATCGCATAACAAGGATCACATATAGTATAATCACCCAATTTAGTAAGGAAACAAAAAATAGAGTCAACATGACATCTAGGATCTAAAAAAGGTATCTAACCATCACAAGAATATGAAATATCTAATCCTTAAACATTTATATTGATAAAACAACCAATTTATTATCATATCAGATTCACTAATTCATTTATTATAGGTTACAACCACAAGAAACCTAAGCAATCAACTATTAAAATCTATGAATTATTAAAACATCCTTTGAAGCATAACTTCCAGGGTCATCAAACTATAAGGAATAAAATTTCAATTAACAATCCTATTTATTTATTCATAAACAATAATTTCTAGCTCCATGTTCTTTATCCAATTCTATTAACATAAGAAATAATTATTTTATTTAATCATGCATCGAGCATCACTTTGATTCCCATAAAAACATAAGAAGAATAGTTTCATTTAAACATTCCTCTTTAATTATTTAGAAAAAAATTACCATATTTACATTATTTAAACATTTTCATTGTATTAAGCATGATAAACCAAGATTAAACATAGATAGCATGTTATCTTTTAAAAAAGAGGCAAACCATTATCACAATGGAAACGTTTGTGATTACTACAATCAAAACCAATGTTCATTGTTTAATCCATTTTAATCATTATTAAGGTTGATTACACTATAAAACAAGGATATAAAGCTTGATAACTCTATTATTTCACATTAATATGAGAATTAATGAGTCAACTTCCTTGATTAAGAAGTTCAACATTGTTTATATAAGAACAGATGCTTGAGGATCAACTACTGCTGTAAAAAACACCACCAAGATGAATAAAGACTAGCTAGAATATAGAATCTAAAACCTACCACCAAACCATGATCAAAGAATAATCAAAATCGGGCCTCTTGTTGTTTTTTTCTTCTCGAAAAAGAATAATCTAATAAAATGGGAAAAGGAGAAGAAGGTAGAATACCTCAAACCAAAAGCATTCGATTCTCCACAAACCAAGGTTTAGAAACTCAAGGATTTGATCACTAGTCGCTAAGGTTTAGACAAACACCTACCCAACAACAACTTCTTTTGATGGAACCTCCACATGAGAAAATGCTTAACCAAGCCCCAGTTCATCTAAAAAAACTAGAAAAATGAAAAAATTATAAGAATAGGAGAAAGGATTAGTTAATAGAGGGGAAGGATAGACTTAAAAAAATCATTTAAATCCCCTCTTAACTTCTCATGTGTTTCACCATTCAAATTAATCAAGATCCATGAATACCAGTCATTATTTCGGCCATTAAAAAACTAGCATGATCGCCACTATGGCTTCCACCATGGTCTAGCCATGGTTGTGGTGGTTATTTAGTGCATCATCCGAAACATCTTGAGCTAGGGAATGTTTCACATAAATAGGTAATTTTTACCCTCACTATGCCCAAGACCACTGGAGTGGTGTGACTATATTCTCCATTTTGGGCCAGCAGTCTCCCATATATCCACATTCATAGCCACACCCTAGATTGATCATTTACTCTAGCCTATTTTATATAGGAACTCAACAAGACCAAAAAGACCTCCAAAATGACTTCACAAGCTATTTTGATGGTTGTGGTGCAACAATCGCCACATGAACAACCACTAAACGCCCAAAAATCCCACCACTACACCTTCCACCAGGTCTTGGGGACCTTTATAAAGGCCTAAGGCACTCTCCAAGCCCTCGTAACACCTTAAAACTCCCTATCAGCACCATAAAACCTCAAGAAAACACAAATGAAAGGTCAAGAAGATCCAGAGCCTTGTATTAGATACCTCTAAAATAATTCTTATCATAGAGAATTTAAAAACCAAACTCATTTATGAAGCGTTGTCATGCACTCTCTCAAAAATATTTATACTAAGTGCAGCACAGTGGCTGACATAGGTCGTTCTCTTGAGGGGCCTTTATGGTCAATCAATTACTACTTCTAATTAAATTTTTTTATATTTTTTTTATTTCTGAAATAAAAATAAAATAAATTTATCTTTGAGAAATTATTATTCAATATAATTAAAATAAAATATACAATGCATAATGTAGATATAATGAATGCATACAAAATGATTTCAGAAAGAAAGGAGATATTCCCGAGAGAATCACCCAGATTGAACCTTCATCGTCTCATTATTAGTTTCAAATTTAATTAATAAACACACTCCATATTATGTGTGAATATAATCTTTTATATGTGGTTGTGAATATAAAATTTTCTCAATGATCACTGAGAGACCGCACATCCACCTCCTCGATCGAGGGAAAATATTATAGAAGAGAAAGTTAATTCTCGGGTGGAAAGTGGAGACACAAAGGCACCTTACCCACTAAGACCCCCCTTGAACTAAATATAATAAAATAAGAAAAAATTAAAATTAATGTGTAATGACTTGGGTTACACACTGGATTGATCCCCCGAGAAAGTTCCTATGGTTAGTTACTCATGATCACAAGTATAAGAGATCGCAGTGGAGAAGGACGGGGTGGAAAAAAAGATAAAAAATGGGAATGAGATGAAGAAGAGAAAAAAATATATATTAAAAATTCATAATACTATTAAAATGTAAAGAAACTAAAAAACAATGGAAAATTTCTACACAGAAGTGCCAATGCTTTGAGAAGGGGTGAGGATACATATTTATAGGGAGATGAGGTGAAGAATTCACCCTCAAAACATTTAATCCGAAAGTTTCTGTGTGGAAGTTCCATTAAATGACCAAATTTATAATAGTTTTCTTCATAAATGTTGTTTCATAATGTCTCCTCCATCTGAACTCAAAATTTCAGCTTCATTGGACTTGTTTATAATTAGTTATATATTTATTATTGACAGTTTCTTTTTATGGACGGAGCTTCCAGGAAGGTTCCTTCACAAATATGTTATTCAATGTCCCCCATAATGGATTTCAAACGCTAGGAAAGTTTCTGTGTGAATGATCCATTGAGTCCTCGTGCATATCCAAGTTTAATCACATAATTTAGAGGTGTGTAGACCTAATTGTGTTTCCATTACGGAGGTGGGGTCCATGCTGTCCGCCCAGAACATTACCCAAATTAAATGATTTTTTTGGGCCTCCAAATGTTTGAATCAACATTCCCTCCTAAAGATAGAGTTGTAGGAAATAAAATCAGGGTTTTAACAAAATTTGAATCACAAAATTTGGACAAATATTTTATGATAAATGACAAAAATACCCCTGTGATAACAACCTGTTAGAATTGAATAATTAGGACATTTTTTCATTTAACCTCAAATTACCACTAAAACCTAAAAATGTGACAATTACCCATAAAATAACACTATTGTGGGATTATAACCAATGATTTAAAATATAAAATATAGGCAAATTTTATCTTCATCCCCCATAGAGAGAGAAAATAAAAGGGGTCATCCAAATAGCCACCCTATGAGATACCTCTCAAGAATCTCACCATTACAGGAGCACAACCACCTCACCTAGAGGTAAAAGGAACAAAGCTATAAAAAACCAAAAACCGACTCTCAAACAATATCTCAAGGGATATACCTCTTGAATAAGATCTATATCATAAGTAAGGAATTAAAGAATAGAAAACAATATCATAATCCAAATAATGGTCAATAACTACAAAAAAATGATACAAAAGAATAGATAAACATCAAACAACTCAGGATACTGAGTGTGTATATATAAATCATGTTCCTAGGTACTCTACTATATGAAAATTTGATACCAAAGGATGAAAACCCAGGGAGTATCACACCTACATAATACCTTTTCTTGGTGGTCCTGGATTTCTATGAGCCTCTCCTTGAAGGTCACATCATCATCAACCTCGATCTCATCCCAATCGATGAAGTGACAGTCTTCATAAATAAAAAAATGAATTTGTGACACATGAAGGAAATAATGAATCTATATCATCTATAGAGGAAGTTATATCAGATACATGATGACTTCAATATGTTCCAAATCCTCAATATACCCAACAAACTAGTGAGAAAACTCACCCCCATGATCAGACCTTCACTGCCCATGATGATGAGTCACCTTAAGGAACAAATAATATCCAATGTCAAACTCTAGAGGTCTCCTCCTATAATCATCATATAGTGATACCTTAATCTTCTCATGAATCACAAAAATCATCTATTAAATTATTTTCACTATTCCATCCTAAGAATTGCTGACTCTCTGACCCCAATACAACACAACAAGGAATGAAAATTCAATCATACAAGGATTTAAAATGTGTCATACCAATGGTGGAGTGGAAACTATTTTTGTAAGAAAACTTTACCAAAGAAAGATGACCTATCCATGAACCTCAAAAATCTAAGACAAAATCACACAACATGACTTAAATACTCTGAATAGTTTGATCTATCTGACTATCCATCTATGGATGACAAATGGTGCTAAGGAAAAAATGAGATCCAAAAACATGTTGAAGGCCTCTCTACACCCTGGAGGTGAAACAAGGGTCATAATAAGAGATGAATATCCTTGTGAATCCATGGATCCTCACCACTTACTCTAGATACTATATCAAAAAACCACCACTAATATTGACTCCTTGATTGCTAATAAGTGATCTGAATTTTTCTAATGGTCCACTATCATCCAAATAGCATCATAACCTCCCTGAGCTTGAGGTAAACCAATGAATAATTCCAAAAAAAATACTCACTTCCACTAAGAAAAATCTAATAGATGGAGTAATACACTGGGAACATGGTGTTTGGAATTTATCTTATGGCATACCAAACATCATGACAACAACTCTATGATTGAATGATTCAACCCAAGAAACCAAAACTAACCTCTCAAATCATGGTATATCTTAGTCACATTGGGATATACTACCAAGGGTGAGATATGGAACTCATAGAGAACCACCTCACACATCACCAAAGGAACAAAAAGCCTCCCCTGAAAGAGAACTCAATCTTGATCATCCAAGAAATGACCATCAGGGGAATCACTATAGAAAACTCAATCTCTCTAGACCTCCACCTTAGAATCTCCCAGCTGGTACTCCAACACCTTTTTCACCAAAGATAATTGCACCATAATATTAAAAAGTAATCCTATACCACTAATCACTCCCATATCAAGATGCATCATGGAGATTTATACCATCACTCTCTAAGAATCTATAGACTCATGCATAATATCACTATAATTCTTTCAGTTCAAAACATCATCCACAACATTACCCTTCCCTGGGGTATAGGAATTTTTTAATTCATAATCCTACAATAATTTTATCCACCATCACTATCACAAGTTTAGGTTATGCTCATATAATACATACCTTGGGATATTTTGATTCATGAAAACCACAAAAGATTAACTAATGAGGTAATTCCACCATAGCTTTAGGGAAAACAAAATTATCACCAAATTGAGATCATGAGTGGAATAGTTAAATTTAGGGGGATATATCTGATAATATCCATAATAAAAAACTAATATATTATACATCAATACATTACTCAATCCAAGATATGAAGTTTCACAAAAAACCTCAAATTGATCTCTTTCTTTTGGAAAATGAAGAACTAGAGCATTGATCAACTTATCATTAAAAAAATTGAGTACAACTACGAAAGTGGCACACGACACAAGGAATAAAATTACATTAAATTTCAAGCCCGGAGACTTGACCCTGTGACCTGTCCCTCACCCCCAAACCCTTACCACCCCACCACCAATGGTGGGGAATCAACTTATCCTTAAAATACTCAAAAGGTACCTAAAGTTGTTCAGTCTATAAGAACACCTAATATTTTATGTTCAAGACTATTATAGTAGTCTCAATCTGAGAGAAGTTGGGTATAAATCTCTTTTAGTAGACTATAAGACTGAGGAAAATCTATATCTCTACAATATTTTGGGGGATACCCCAGAAAAAAATGACTTGATCTTAAAAGGATCCATAACTAATATATGTTGGGACACAAAATACCCTACGAAATGAACTTCATGATCCTAGAACTCACACTTAGATAGCTTCCTAAATAGTTTCTAATGATGAAGAGGTCCCAAAACTACCCATGTATACTCTTTTTGAACCTCTTCAGATGAAGACTACACAAGGATGTTATCGATGGAAATCGAGGAACTCTCATAACATTGAATTCATGGACCCCATGAAAAATTATGGAGTGTTCATCACACCAAATGGTATTATAATTAACTCATAATTCCTATAACAACATCAAAAATAAGTTTATGGTGTTTCCTCATCCTTTTTCTACATATGATGATATCTTAACTATAAATTGATCTTTGAGAACCAACGGGATCCTTTCAGCTGATGGAATAAGTCATCATTACAATTAAGAGGATATTGATTCTTCATTTTCACTTGATTCAAGCAATGGTAATTGATACAGAGATGCAGACTTCTATTAGCATTATTCACAAACAAACCTAGGGAACCCCAAGGTGACATGCTCGAATGAACAAAAAGATACTAAAAATATCATTGATCTTTACCTATAGCTCTTGCAACTCATAATACACCATCCTATAATGAGACATCAATATTGTAGAAGTTCCAATTTGTATCTCTCTCCCAAACTTGTTCTCCCATCAAGGGGGTAACACCACAACCTTATCACAAAACACATCATGGTAATCTTTCACAACCCTAGGAAACATTATCAGCTAAACCTTTGACAAACTCATCATCGTATTGGATATTAAGTAAGATAAGAATGTAATATGCCTCCAACCCATATGAGGGTCTCACTTTCTAACAAACACAGTAAACTCTCTATCATCATTATAGAACATATTCTACCTCCAGAATCAATTCATGATATCCTACACAAAATACAGTCATTCCATGTTGAGGATGATATCATATGGATGTATCTACCAACATAGAAAGTATAACTAAGAGAAATGTTTTCCAAAAACTAGTTCACAATCTCTCCATACTTCATAAAGATAATCTTGACCTATAAATAGATTAGTCAATTCAAAGGGAACTGGAATCCTCTCCACCTCAATTCCCAAAGTAAAAACTAGGTCAGGTGATATTAAAGAGTGTGTAGCTCTTGAATCAAACAAATAATTCACCCAAGTGGAAAAAAAATAGAGGGTACCTTGAATGGTGTATGGATAACCAAGTGATAGAAACTCTAAATCATGAAATTGATCATGAATTACTCCCCAAACTCTCTATCCCTAATGAAAAACGCATCCATGGTTGTGCTCTACTCTCTATGGATAAGGATTATCATGGGGTTTTCTTATACCTACCTTATATCCTCTATGTTGATCCAAAGATGGAGAACCCTGCTACTATTGACTTGGATAAAACTGTCAAAATAAAGGAACCAAAAGAGAAACACTTGATTCACACTTCCTTCTTAGAAAGGTCAGGAACTCTCACCACTGATGAGCATGTCATCCTCTAGAAAAAAAATGTTTGATCCCTTGGAATGGGAATGAGAGTCTCCACCCCTAGATAAATGAGATGATGAGGGATAAGACCTACCCTCGGCTGTCCAAAATCTCTTCTATCTAGGAAAATAAAAACCTAATACCATATCTATTTTATGTGGGGAATCCTAATGAATCCCCTCTCATGATGATCTAGTCCTGTCTAGTGTCTAATTCAGAACCTCTACCCTCAATATCACCTCAAGATATATCGATATCATAAACAAGGTGACCTAGTGCTAGATCTCTGGACGCAGATCCTCTTAAAAAAGCCTCTCCCTTTCCCCCTAAACTAGATATTGTTCAACGTCTCAGAGAAGGAACCTAAAATAGGTTCCAAAATCCTGAATGTTGTGACTCCCTTGTCGAAGGGTAAGAAACTTGTGGAAACTGGCCACCTTCACAATTGAAGAAAAAAACTTGTCTCAAAACTAGTCACGTAACTTCTCCCATGTGATAGTCAAATCCTCATAATTTCCTAGGAACAAGAACCACCACTTCCTGGATACCCCATGAAACATCATCACTACCAATGAAACCCATTTATTTTTCTAATAACAGATCAAACTAAAGGTTATCTCCTCATCCTCTGACAATTATTCTATCACTGAGTCTAAAATAGAGTCCTTATACCTCTACTGACTCTGGTGATGAAAATATCATAGTTTCCTCCTCTAAGTTTCATTTCCATTTACCACTTCTTTGTGGTGATTTTCTAGTACATCTTGATGAAAATATTCATCCTAAACCTGATGAATACATCAACCTGGATCTAGACCTAAAAAATAACATACTTTTAGGAATCCAAACCATAAAATATGGAATATTTAAGATTAATTTATTGATTATTTATTTAAGGACCAACCTAATCCCAAGGTCAAGTCATTTCAAGCACCGGTGAAAAGAAGAAGAATGCATGATCCTTTCCTAGGTCTCTACCCCACAACTAGCAGCATGTCCCATAGTAGGCTCAGTAAACTTAAAGATCCATGAAATGGATCTCAGGGGGGATAAATACCTATGTCTTAGTTAGTATTCATTGTTTAACTTTCTTATTAAGTTTATGTGACACTATTTTCCTACCAACCCATGTAGTCCTCACCAATGTCTATCTCCGAACTCCATCCTATCCCTTAATCTAAACCTTTGATACCAATCTTTCATAACCCCTCTCTCTAAAGGTGCCCCTCCTAGTCCATTCATGAGAGAATATATATAATGAAAATAAAATCCCACCTCTAATAGGCTATGATTTGGAAAAAATCATTGAGTATATAATATACACACAAATGAAAGGTATTACCCTATGAGGATAACATGAGAAAAGAGTGATAAGATAATAGCACCATACAAATATTGTTCAAGATAAAAGTAAATAGATATATTAATACATGAATTTAATGTCATAAAATTGGAAAACTACAAAAGAAACTATAAGAACCAAAATAAAATCCTCATAAGTGACCTTGAATCCAAAATAGCTCCTAAAAACTTCACAAGCTAGTAATATTTAGCCTAATATTCAACTGGCTCCTACAAACCTAAAAAACAGTTTATATATAAATTGAGAGAGCATAATATTTATAATCTATAGGATCCTCCCTATATCCTCTCATGAAAAAGATAAAGAAATAATACTAAAGCTTAGTGAAAAATAAGTGAAGCTAACTTGTTACCTAATCAGGTATGTTAAGTTCCCAGTCTTATCATGGATCTCTCAAAAAGTATCAATTCAAGTAATAATATAATATCCATAATATATCAAAGAAGGTACTCTTATACCATTTCCCCATTGGTTTTTAGCTATACCCCAACATCACACATCCTAAAACATCTCTTTCCAAAAGTAACCATGCTTGAAGACACCTAAGTAACTATATCATATCATGCATCCCATGCATCAAAATATCTCATAATCACATACCATGCGCCCTATGCATCACATCATCTCTTCATTTCATGCCACATCTCTAGATAATAACCAAGTTGTTTTTTGAAACCACCACAGTTGTTATGTCATGTATTATACCTCAAACCAATACATCTCATACATGAAATGACTGTAATAATACATAGAATACTATATCCATTGATACATGTGTTTGAAATAACCACAATCTGTTACATCCCTCTACACACGTATATCGGGAAGGTAACCATCATGTATAACAACACATAACACTACCAATATAATAGAGTCATTCCATAGGGGGTAGTCAGCCATTTGTTCCTCACTAATCTAGATTTTGGGAAAAATTACCTCCTAGCGTCCATTGTATTTCAATATCCCTAACAAAAAGGGCGAGGTAGTGTATTTTTTTTTGGGGGGGGGGATGAGTTCTGGAAAAATCCTAGAACCCTGCAATTTATTCAAACAAAAGGATCATATAATCTACATGAGGTGAAATGAGGGAAATTTTCTAGAATCTCTAATAAAAGAAGGAATCAAATCTGGTGGGAGATCATTCCTCCAAGTGATCTCATATAAGACTCCCATGTTGGAAAGACCATCGACGATCTTGTTGGCTTCACAGAAGGTGTGTGTAGCAATGAAGTTGAGACTGTTGAGCGAGTTGAGGCAGTTAATCCATCGAGGGGGGGGGGGGTGAGAGACCATGAAAGGTGAGTCACACCCTTCCAGATGGATTGCACAATGGTAGAAGAGTCACTCTCGATCTAGATGTTTTTCCAACTGAAAATATTTCCAAAATTGATGGCATGAATGATACCCAACATTTCGGCTTCCAGAGAAGAAGCAATACCATAGCTACCATAGAAACATCAGAGAATCTGATCAAGATGGTCTCTAAAAACACCTCCACATCCCGAAGGTTAAGGGTTTCCTTTCGAGGATCCATCAACGTTGATTTTAATCCAGAAAGGAGGAGGAGCCTGCCAGAAGACTTAAATAGTGTAATTCGGTTTTGGATATATACCAATTACTCCAATCCAGAAGAGGATTTCAAGATCAATGACAGAATTGTCACAATGGTCTTTTTGGATCATGGAAGCCTCTTTGATGGAAAGAAGAATCCTCATTTTTCCTACATTTAGTTTAAAAGAGATATTGTTGAAAATGAAATCATTTCTACTATACCAGAGGATATGCAGAAGCTCTGCAACGGTAGTTAGAAAAAGGTTACTGATTTGCGGTGACCTCGGAAGCTCAATTTTCATTTTCAACTACGAGAAAATAAATTTGTCCAAAAGCCATATGAACTCAAAGAGGTCAAAAATGTAATACCAAAGAGCAGTAACAGTATCACAAGATAAAAAGAGGTGGTTTATGTCCTCCTGATGTTGGTTGCACAATCTACATTTAGAGAAAAGATTAGAACCATAAGACTGAAGACAACCATCAGTAGGAATTTTTTGGTGAGTAATTCGCCAAATGAGGGTAATATGAGAAGGTTTTATCCAAGGCTTATTGAAATTGGCGATCCAGCTGAGATTATTAGTATGCATCCATCTTTCCCAGTGCCATCCCCAACATCATCATGTATATTAGTATGCATCCATATTTCCATCATAGGCACCAACTACTACCATAACCCTAGGCATATCTACCCATGTCTCATAAAACCGTCATCCATACCAGGATTGTATCTCATCACATGGAAAGTATCACATCCAAATCAATCAAACAAGGTAGAAGGAAAACAATAAACATTGTTAATAGGGAATCTAGGCCCTAAAAACCAAGGCATCTATCTTTCACAAGAAAACATGACCACTTGACCCAAAACATTTATCTAAATAAAAAAACTAGTTTATTACCATCTAGGATTAATCGATTCATTTATTACAGGTTACAAACATAGGAAACCTATGGTATCATCTATTAAAAGATAAGAATTATTAAATCATTCTTCCAAGGATAACATCCACTTTCATCAAACATTAAGTAAGAACATTTTCAATATATATGACTCTTTATTATTTCATCCATAAGAATTTCCATCTTTACACTATTTATCTAATTATATTAACATAAGAAATAATAGTTTCATATAAACATTAAATGAGTCTCACTTTGATTTCCATCAAATCATAAGAAGAATAGTTCCATTTAAACATGCCTCTTTAATTATTTATCAAAAAAACCTTATCCGATTTATGTTCCTTAACCATTTTTATAATATTAAGAAAGTTAAATCAAGATTAAAAATTAATAGCATGTTATCTATAAAAACAAGTGGCAAATCATTATCATGATGGATGCATATGTGATCACTATAACTGAAACCAAGGTTCATTATTTCATCTAATTTAATCTTTACTGAGGATAATTATACCATCACCCAAATAGATAAATCACATTAACTCTATGATTTCACATGAAATAGAAGAAGAAATGAATATCCCACCTTGATTAAGAAGTTAAAAATTATTCATGCAAGAATAGGCAATCGAGGATCAACCACTACCAGAAGAAACACCACCAAGCTGAAGGAAGACTAGCTAGAACCTAGAATCTGTAACCCACCATCAAACCATGCTCAAACAACATCCAAAATAGAGCCTCCCATTGTTGTGTTAGTCTAAAAAAACTAATAATATAATTAAAAGGGAAAAATAGAATAAGGGAGTGTACCTCAAACCAAAAGCATTTGATTCTCCACAAACTAAGGGTTCGAAACTCAAGGAGTTGATCACTGGTCACCAAAGGTGTATAACGAACACCTATCCAGTAGTAACTTCAATATATGAAATATCCACGCATGAAAACTCTCAAACAATCCCTAGTTCATCTAAAGTATCTGGCAAAATAAAGAAAATCCAAGAAGAGGAGAATAGATCAGTTAATAAATGGGAAGGATCAACTTAAAAATGCATTTAAAACCCCTATTAACTCCTCACATGTTTCTCCTTCCAAACAGATCACGATCCAAAAATATTGGAATCCATTTCATCCATTAAAAATCCCACCCTATCACCACCACCACTTCCACCATGACCTGGCCATAGTTGTGGGGGTTCTTCAGTCCGTCATCCAAAACTGCTTGCGCTAGGAAATGTTTCCCATAACCAGGGCATTTTTCCCTTATAACACCCAAAACCAAAACATTGGTGTGCCTCTCTTACCAATTTTGGATAGGAATTCCTCTATGGTACCACATATAGCAATACACCCTAACCCAAGCGTTTACTCTATCTCATTTCAAACAAGAACTCACCATGCCCAAAATAGCCTCCAAAATAGCTTGATAAGCCATTTTGATGGCCATGGTGCAACAAGACCCACACATCTAACTACCAAGCACCCAAAAGACCCACTACCAGGGTGTGGTGGCCACTAAAAGGGTCCAATGCCCTCTCCAATCCCCTAAAAAACCTTCAAACCCCCTCACGGTACCACCAAACTTAGGAAAACACAAAGGAAATGTCAAGAAGGTCTAGAACATTACATTACCAAAATGAATGTATCATGGAATAGGTATAATCTTAGATCATGATAATTAATTTTTAAGTTTTTATAAAACTAAAACTTCTGAATGAATTTACAAAACCATGTATGTACCATTATAATACTCATACTTGTGAATGAGTTTCCAAAAGTATACCTTTATAGATGAGTGATATTTTCCATATAAGTCTTAATAGATTTATTTTCTTCTTGCTCAAGGTTGAGGAATTCTATAACCATTGAGATAAAGAAAATTAGAAAACATATGCACTTGATTTATTCCCATCCTTTGGGTGTTTTTTGATCATATTTTTACTTCTGCTTCATATAATATTCTAAATGATGAATTTTTCATGCCTAAATCAAGAAAATCAACCTTTAATGGATTATAATATACACTAAAGGGTGGAAAATTATTCTTCCTATCTCTATCCATCAACTAAATCAAAATTATTTAGTGTGATTATATTAAATAAAATCATAATAAATCATCTTATAAATAGAATATATACTAAGATATCCTTAACTATTTCACTTTTTATCCAAATCTTTAATTTCAGCCACCAATCCTAAAAAATAACCATAGTTACCCACAATAGACTAATCTTTATGGTTATAGAATACTTCAAAATTATGATCCCAAACTATCATATTAACTCTTAAAGTTTTTTTCAATTATGTTCATCTAACAATATCTTAATGACTAAATTTATATAAACCTATTCTCTAATATGAGTTGTGATTCCCTAAGAGTTACACTCCTAGATCTAGTTTCAAAAACAAAAAATAATCTTTTCATATAGCTTTGATTCCAATTGCAAGTGACCCAAAATTAAACATTACATTTAAAAAAATAATTAATCCTTATTGAGTCACAACACACCCAATACATTTTTAGGTTCAAATATTATGAGAATTATGATAAATAATGCATATTTAAACCCATATTTTCCTTTACAATGGTAATTTTCTCACAAAGGAATACTCTTTAAATGCTACACCTAAACCACACAAACCTAGACCTCAAAACCATCATAACTTATCCTTCTCATCACTAGACCTATGAAAAATGTGGGTTCATCACAAAATCCTAGTAAGTGGTTTTTAAAAGATAGTGATATGTTAAACCATTGAAAACCCTATGAAAAAAATTAATCAAGTGTTTCTTTAAAATAATAAAAACATATATTTTTATAAAACATTCATTTAATCATGAAATCACTTTGTCACCCAAAAAGGGTTCATAAATTCAATTTTATAAACCATTATAAAGGAATAAAAATATTTTTGAATCTTTATTGAAAGATACATGAAAACCTTGAATTAAAACCATATTTCTTAAAACAAAAATCTATTAATTTTAACAAAACTATATATTTTCTTAAAATAAAAAACCTTTATCCATAAAAGAGTCAAAACTTGTTGTTCCTAAAAAATAAAAATTATTTTCTCTAAAATACAAATATTTTCAACAAAAAAAATTCAATCATAGAAAAATCATAATGGAATCTTGGGGAAATATATTTTCATCAATTGGAAACACCTAACTTGTAAGATCTCGGTTTTTGGAAAGGTATGTTTTTTTTGTGTTTTGGGTTGAACCCTTTGTTTTTGGGGCTTTAAATTTTTTCCTGAAAGTGTGAGAGGCCTTGGGGGTGTTTTGGGGGCTTGGGTCATGGAAGAAAGGAAATACAGGCAAGACAGGCCAGGGCGCACGGCCTGCGCACGGCCAGGTAAACCGTGCGGCCTGCCCAGGCTAAACCGTGCGAACCTTCCTCCTCTGGACAGAAGCATGCACACGGGTTGCGTATGGTTTTCCAAACTGTGTGGATAAACCGTGAAACCCCTCCTCCTCCAGACAGTGGCATGCGTACGGTTTGCGTACGGTTTTCCAAACCGTGCAGACAAACCGTGCGACCACTTAAAGTTTGGAAAAATTACAAGTTTTCCACTCCGGGCTTTAAAACCCCACTCGGGATTTCCTCTCTTTTACTCCCTCTTCACCCTAGGCACAAACCAAATCGCCCAAAGGCTCCAAGAGACTGATATACCTCGTTTCTAGGGCGTTCTTGGTGTAGTTGGTCACAGATCAAAGCTCCGGGTAAGGCTAATCCCATCCTTGCTTCCCTTTTTGGTTTAGGGTTTGTATCTTCTCTCCCACTTGTTCCGAAGCTCTAAAAACCTATCTTTTGGGTGAGTTTTGGGTTGAAGATCCAAGGGTTGGTCGGATCGAGGTATAAGGACTCGATTGAGAGTGAGTTCAACCGTGGTTTCGAGGTATGTGGTCTACAAGTGATATCCCATAGTTATTTGGGGATTTGCACATGTTTAGTTGTGTTCTTGTTTTCACTTGGTTATGTTTTAAATAACCATGGAATGTTGGGTAATAACGGTGTTTGAAATGGGAAATGGGAAACCTCACGATACCCATGGGATGTGTTGGGATTGACTTGACCTAATTTAGGACCATCCATGGGATGTTCCGGCTTTTCCCGGGTTTAGGGATTGTTATTAAACGAGTGACCTTGTTGTAGTAAATTGTGGAGCCCTTGATAACCATGTTGTCATGATTGGTTGAACTTGGAATAGAATTTAGGTGATGCACCTAGACTTGGAAATGACCATAGGGTTATTTGGAATGGGATGAATGGTTGAATCATGGAAATGATGAACAGGTTAAATGGGTTAATGTGTAAACTGATTAAAGACAATAATGGATAGGTTATGGGTCTAGTTATAAATGCTTAGTGAGTTAGGCATAACACATGGGAATTGGGTGAATGGTTAAATGATGCAAAATGATAATGTGGTAATGGGTTAAGGCATGATGTGGATTCCCATGTGGGTTGTTGTGAATAGTGTTTGTCGAAGGGAAATGGTTTGGATGGTTGATGGTTACTTATATATAAGCATGTGCACATGGATTCATAGAGTGGGGTATGAAATTAGGATCTACGCCCATGGGTTGAGCTAAGACTGAGGTTCTAAACTCCACCCTAAATGCACGGGTTAGGAAAAGGGACTGAGGGTCTATTCTCCTAATGGTTGCATCCACCCAGACTGAGGCTTCGAGGTGAGGTTATGGTTGCTATGGGGGGGTTAGTACTAGTGAGATAGGATAACGATGTGTTTACCCTCTTACGTGTGATTGTTGGCCTTAGATCCATGTAACATAATGTATGTGATTAACCCATGGAAATGTTATGAAATGGTAAGTGATGATAATTGGTAATAAATGAATGGTAATGGAAATAGAAATGGAAATGGATTTGGCTCTGAACTTGTTAAAGGCACCTCAATTAATTACTTGGAAATCATCATTCATATTCCTTTTGCATGCACTACCTGTTCATACTGGATGTTTTGTAGAAACTGTTGGTGGTGGCCTACTGAGTTGTACTCACACCCTACTCGGGCCATTGTTGGGTACCCGAGCAGACTTCATGTTTGTAGGTCAGAAGAAGGGCAAGGGTCCCTGCTAGATAGTTGAGTGTACATGGGTAGAACTTGGTGGAGGATCCGGACTTGGAGTCGGGACCATTTTGGGGATTTTGGTCGTTGTCTTTATTTTGGGGTTTTGTTCACTCTTGCACTTGTAGTATGACATGGCATATTTATTATTGGAAATGGTTGTTATACATTCTCCATGTTTATTGGTTATTGTTTCCGCTACTTGGTTTATTTTTGTTGTGGCTTACTCTAATAAAAAGGGGGTATAGTCTCCCCAATTGACTTCATAGACCCCCACTTCTAGTCGGCAGCCTTTAGCGTATGGGGAGGCATGCTTAAGGTCATGTAGCCACCATGCTTGGAGCACCGGTTTAGTGGATTCTGGGTCAGGGATGTTACAAAGTGGTATGAGAGGAGGTCTTTCTTCTCCTTCTCTGAGGTCTTGTTATTTGGGATTAGTATCCAAGGGTTAAGACATGTTGGGCCTTGGTAATGAGCTCGTGTTTGGGAGTATCTAACCCATGTATGAGGGAAAACCCAAGTCAACCTAGGTGGTAATTGTTTTTCTTGGTTGTGTGTTGTTACAGTTGACGATATTTCACCGTTGGGTGATGCACATGTGGTTTGATGTGACTGTTTTATGATATTTGGCTTGTGGCCTTAACAACATGAGGATTTGCATTCATGCATCATTGTAGGAACCTAGAAAGATAGGTGACATGAATTGTGTTATGCACACGCACGGGGTGGGTGTGTGAGGCAGGAAAGTAGGGTACATCATGCATTTCATGAAACCAAGAAATGATGAGATGAATGAAATAACACAAGTGGGTAAGGATGAATGAGTGGTAAATGATGTTTAATGGAGTAATAGAGTTTGAAACAAATTGTAAAATATTGTTGGGTTAGTATAAGAAATGGGATGTGGTAGCTAGTAAAGAGATTTTGATGGAGTCATGAAAGTTTATGGTATGCGCTCTAAAATCTCGTGCTTGGAATTGTAGAGAAATGCCACCACGACGTCAGTTACCAGTTGGGAAATAGGAGGATGTTGCTGAGAACACTCCTCTAGTAGAGGAGCAATAAAATGTGGTGATCAATGAAGGTAGAGAAGACCAGTTCTGGGAGAACTTGGCTCGCCTTATGCAGAAGATGGATCGGGACCCAGGGCGGGTTGCACCGAGTATGTTTGAGTTGACCAGGGAGTTCCAGCTGCAGCACCCTCTGAGCTTCACTGGAGAGGGTGGGCCATAGGCGGCAGAGTTTTGGTTAGAGTTTGTCTAGACGATACTGGACCATCTGGAGACCCCTGTTGAAAAGCGGGTGAAGTTGGCTGCTTATATGTTGCGAGGCCAGTTAAGGCGTTGGTGGGACATTCAGGCTCAAATCGAGCAGGCTAAGGGAATGTCATGGAAGGTGTTTTTGGAAAAGTTTCTGGAGAATTTCTACCCAGAGACCTTGAGACAGGAGTGGGATACAGATTTTATGAGCCTGACTCAGGGATCGCTATCGGTAATGGACTATGCTAGTCTCTTCACTGATTTGAGACGCTTTGTCCCAGTATTAGCAGGGATGAGGCGACAGTAGAAAAGCGTTTCCAGGATGGGATGAGACATGAGATTAGGTTTCAAGTAAACATATTCCGCTTAAAGAGGTTTTTAGAGGTAGTAGATCAGGCACTGATCTGATAAGGAAACCTGAAGGGAGATTCGGGTAGTGGGCTTGTGGTCTCAGTGGGAAAGACGAGCAGTGCAGGTACCGAAGGTCGAAAGCGACGCCATGAGAGCTCACATCATGGTGGAAGTGTGAAAAGTGGATGGAAGAGAGGTTTAGCCTCTCAGAATGGGAATAAAGTGTTCTGCTATCAGTGCGGTAGGCCAGGGCATATGCGTGGTCAGTGTCCTCAACCTCCAGTTGAGTGCCATTCGTGCGGAAGGATGGGGAAAGTGTAGAGGTTCTACAGGAACCCTTGGCAGGCGGGTGGACATGGTGATGAGAAGAAGGTACCAGGTACGGGAAGGGGATTAGTTTCCCCATATCAGGCAGGTATTTGGAGCTCCACGGGCCGTACTAGCAGGGGAAGTGGACATGGAACTCCAGGGAAAGATCGCTCATTCCAGCAGGGTAGTGTGGCGCAGGGTGTTCAGGATGGAGCCCAGGGTAGAGGGGCAGGTCAGCTTTAGGCAGTTCAGTTTGTTCCTGGTGATGACGAGGCCGGACCGTCGATTGTTCTAGGTACGATCCTTGTAGCTTCTACTTTTTCTAGTGCATTGTTTGACATAGGTTCCACACACTCTTTTTCTCTTCTCAACTTGTGGTAGCGCTGGGTTTTCCTGTGGATAGGGTGTGTGGAGTTATGTCAATTGACACCCCGTTGGGAGTGCGGGTTGAGGATATCAAGCAATGCAAGGGGTGAGCCTTGGAAGTTGGTGGGTATCATTTTTTGTGGGATTTTTTTGTTCTCGAGATGTCAGGTTTTGACCTAATATTGGGAATGGATTGTCTGGTGTTGTATCGGGCGCACATAGATTGTTATTGTCACATATTATTGTTCAGGTCACTTGAGGGTGATGCTTATGTCCACTGTGGCGAATGGGATGTTCGAGTAGGGTGTGCGAGGCCGTTTTGTTAACAAGTGAGTGGAATCATGAATCAAGTGGCATGTATCATGTTTGATGATGAGGGAAGGGAACAATCTGATTTTCCTCCCATGGTGGATCAGTTTTGGGATGTGTTTCTTGAGTATTTATCAGGGTTACCACCTGAGAGGGATGTCGAGTTCACAATCGAGTTGCTGCCGGGAGTGGAGCAAGTTTCTATTCCGCCATACCAAATGGCACCGACATAACTCCAGGAACTGAAGGTTAATCTTGGGGAGTTGGAGCATAAGGGGTTTATCCGTCCTAGTACGTCTCCTTGGGGATCTCCCGTGCTTTTTGCAAAGAAGGTCGATGGGTCTTTGAGGCTGTGCGTTGACTATCAAAAGTTGAATCAGATGATAGTGAAGAATCAGTACCCTCTTCCTAGAATTGATGATCTATTTGATCAGTTGAGGGGTGTATCAGTTTTTTCTAAGATTGGTCTGAGGTCGGGTTATCACCAGTTGAGGGTGAGGTCTTATGACATACCGCAGACAGCTTTCCAGAGTTGGTACGGGTTGTTTGAGTTTGTGGTAATGCCTTTCGGCTTGACCAATGCATCGGCAGTGTTTATGTATTTGATGAATTGGATCTTTCATCCCTATCTAGATCTATTTTTGGTCATCTTGGTTGATGATATCTTAGTGTACTTGAAAACTCATGACGATCATGCCCAACATCTTGACATGGTCTTGGGTACGCTAAGAGAGCATCAGATATACACCAAGCTATCAAAGTGTCAATTCCGGATAGGTGAGGTTCATTTTCTGGGTCACATCATCTCAGAGGAAGGTGTGTCAGTGGATCCAGAGAAAGTGCAGGAAGTTGTGTCTTGGGAGCATCCCAATAGTGTTTCTGATGTTCAGAGTTTTCTGGGTTTGGCCGGGTATTACCGAAGGATCGTTCATGATTTCTCTCGCTTGGCAGCGCCACTCTCTGGATTAACCAAGAAGGGAATCAAGTTCAAGTGGTTTGAGGCTTGTGAGAATTCCTTTCAAGAGTTGAAGAAGCAGTTGACGACCGCACCTATCTTGATCTTACCTGACCCAGGTGAGAAGTACATCGTGTTTTTTGATGCATTCAGAATCAGACTTGGGGCTGTGTTGATGCAAGATGAGCGAGTTGTGGCTTATGGGTCAAGGAAGTTGAGATCCCAAAAGCGGAACTATCCCACTCATGATCTTGAGTTGGCTGCAGTAGTGTACACCTTGAAGTGATGGAGGAACTATCTGTTGGGAGAACGGTTTACTATGTTCACTGACTATAAGAGTTTAAAGTAAATCTTCTCACATCGGGATCTGAATCTTTGGCAGCAAAGATGGGTTGAATATCTCTAGTATTTGACTTTGAGTTGGTGTACATTCCTGGAAGGGGAAATAGTGTTGTTGATTCTCTGAGTAGGAAGGTTCAGAATCAGATGGTTCAAAAGTCCAGCACTGAGTGGAAGGTGATGGCTTTGTTTGCAGAAATGCACCTGGAGGTGCAGGAGGAGAGTGGTCAGGTCACTCTTGCTTCCTTAGAGATGGCTTCAACACTTTTGATTCAATTTAAGGAAGGTCATCTTGATGATCCTGAGTGTTTGATCATAAAGGAAAATCTTAAAGGTGGGGAGCTACCTTCTGGCTGGGCCATCGGCGTGGACGGTGTTGTTCGTGTTCATAATCGTGTGGTTGTTCCACAGTGTGTATGAGAAGAGTTTATGCAAGAGTTCAATGCATAAAATTGGGTAGTGAATCCTAGTTTGACCAAGATGTATCGTGATATCTGAAGGCAGTTTTGGTGGCCTGGAATGAAGAAAGAAGTTGCGGGATTTGTGGAACGGTGCCTTACCTGTCAGCAGGTGAAGTCCGAGCATCAACGCCCAGGTGGTTTGTTGAATCCATTTCCCATTCCGGAATGGAAGTGAGATGATGTAACAATGAATTTTGTCATGGGTCTTTCGAGGATGCCACAGAAGAATGGAACAATATGGGAGGTTGTGGATCAATTAATGAAAGTGGCTCATTTCTTACCGATTCAGGAGACCTTTACAGTCGACCAGTTGGGTGAGTTGTATGTTCAGGAGATAGTGCGGTTGCATGGTGTTTCGCAAACCACAATTTTAGACCAAGATCCACATTTCAAATTTCATTTATGGAAAGGGTTTTATAAGGAACTTGGTACGTAGGTGTTTCTGAGTATGGATTTCCACCCACAAATGGATGGGTAGTCGGAGCGTACGATCCAATTGTTGGAAGATATGTTAAGAGCTTGTGTCTTGGACTTTGGTGGTTCTTGGGAGAGGAACCTATCATTAGTTGAGTTTTCCTACAACAAAAGTTTTCAGGCTATGATTCAAATGGCACCATTTGAGGAGCTCTATGAAAGGCCATGTAAATCACTGTTGTGTTGGAAAGAGGCCATTGAATCTAAGTTGTTGGGGCCAAGTCTCGTGCTAGAGACTTCAAAGAAAGTTAAGTTGATCAGGAAGAGAATGGATACGGCTCAAAGTAGATAGAATTCATATGCAGATCGGAGGTGTAAACCTCTTGAGTTTGGGGTGGGTGATAAAGTGTTCCTTTGGGTGTCACCAAGGTTGGGTCACTATCAGATTCAAAAGTAGGGTAAGTTGGCGCCCAGGTATGTGGGACCTTTTGATATCGGGGAAACGATCGGACCAATAGATTACCGATTGTCTCTTCCACAGTGGTATGGTGGGATGCATGATGTGTTTCATGTGTCGCAGCTTCGACGGTATCACCCTGACCCATCTCACGTGGTTGATGTTGAGGATTTGGAGCTTCATACTGATGCGTCCTTTGAGGATCATCCGGTTCGTGTGGTGGATCGTAGTGAAAAGGTCTTTCAAGGAAAGTTTGTGCCATTAGTGCGAGTACTTTGGTAGCATGGGAAGGTTTAGAAAGAAACTTGGGAGCAAGAATCAGATATATGGGCTCAGTGGCCCAAACTCTTCTTGGTGGATCAATAAGGCTTGGGAACTCAGCTCGAGGGAGAGCCGTTATAAGGTGGGGAGGTTGTAAGATCCCAGTTTTTGGAAAGGTATGTTTTTGTTGTGTTTTAGGTTGAACCCTTTTCTTTGGGGGTTTTAAAATGTTTTCTGAAAGTGTGAGAGGACTTTGGGGTGTTATGAGAGCTTGGGGCATGTAATAAAGGAAATCTAGGCAAGACAGGCTAGGACGCACGGTTTGCGCACGTCCAGGTAAACTGTGCGGCCTGCCCAGGCTAAACCGTGCGACCCTTCCTCCTCCGGATAGAAGCATGCACACAGGTTGTGCACGGTTTGCCAAACCGTGTGGCTAAATCGTGTGACCCCTCCTCCTCCGGACAGTGGCATGTGCACGGTTTGCGCATGGTTTTCCAAACCGTGCGGACAAACCCTGCGGCCACTTAAAGTTTGAAAAAATTACAAGTTTTCCACTCTGGGCTCTAAAACCCCACTCGGGATTTCCTCTCATTTCCTCCCTCTCCACTCTAGGCATAAACCAAATCACCCAAAGGCTCTAAGAGACTGATCTTCCTCATTTCTAAGTTGTTCTTGGTGTCGTTGGTTGCGGATTGAAGCTCCGGGTAAGGCTAATCCCATCCTTGCTTCCCTTTTTGGTTTAGGGTTTGTATCTTCTCTCCCTCTTGTTCCGAATCTCTAAAACCCTATCTTTTAGGTGAGTTTTAGGTTGAAGCTCCCAGGGTTGGTCAGATCGAGGTCTAAGGACTCGATTGAGAGTGCGTTCAACTGCGGTTTTGAGGTAGGTGGTCTACAAGTGATATCCCATAGTTATTTGGGGATTTTTGCATGTTTAGTTGTGTTCTTGTTTTCACTTGGTTATGTTTTGAATAACCGTGGAATGTTGGGTAATAATGGTGTTTGAAATGGAAAATGGGAACCCTCACGATCCATGTGGGATGTGTTGGGATTGACTTAACCTAATTTAGGGCCATCCATGGGATGTGTCGGCTTTTCCCGGGTTTAGAGATTGTTATTAAACGAGTGACCTTGTTGTAGTAAATTGTAGAGGCCTTGATAAACATGTTGGCATGATTGGTTGAACTTGGAATAGAAGTTAGGTGATGCACCTAGACTTGGCAATGACCAAAGGGTTATTTGGAATGGGATGAATGGTTGAATCATGGAAATGATGAACGGGTTAAATGGGTTAATGTGTAAACTTATTAAATACCATAATGGATTGGTTATGGGTCTAGTGCTAAATGCTTAGTGAGTTAGGCATAACACATGGGAATTGGGTGAATGGTTAAATGGTGTGAAATGATAATGTGTTAATGGGTTAAGTCATGATGTGGATTCCCATGTGGGTTGTTGTGAATAGAGTTTTCTGAAGGGAAATGATTTGGATGGTTGATGGTTACTTATATATAATCATGTGCACATGGATTCGTAGAGTGGGGTATGACATGAGGATCTATGCCCATGGATTGAGCTAAGACTGTGGTTATAAACTCCACCCTAAATGCATGGGTTAGGAAAGGGGACTGAGGGTCTATTCTCCTAACAGTTGCATCCACCCGGACCGAGGCTTCAAGGTGAGGTTATGGTTGCTATGAGGGGTTAGTCCTAGTGAGATAGGATAACAATGTGTTTACCCTCTTGCATGTGATTTTTGGCCTTAGACCCATGTAACATAATGTATGTGATTAACCCATGGAAATGTGATGAAATGGTAAGTGATGATAATTGGTAATAAATGAATGGTAATGGAAATCGAAATGGCTTTCTGAACTTGTTAATGGAACATCAATTAATTACTTGGAAATCATCATTCATATTACTTTTGCATGCACTACTTGTTTATACTAGATGTTTTTTAGACACCATTGGTGGTGGCCTATTGAGTTGTACTCTCACCCTGCTCGGGTCGCCGTTGGGTACCCGAGAAGACTTCATGTTTGTAGGTCAGGAGAAGGGCAAGGGTCCCTGGTAGATAGTTGAGTGGACATGGGTATCACTTGGTGGAGGATCCGGACCTGGAGTTGGGACCATTTTGGGGATTTTGTTCGTTGTATTTATTTTGGGGTTTTGTTCACTCTTGCACTTATAGTATGAAATGACATGTTTATTATTGGAAATGGTTGTTATACATGATCTGTGTTTATTGGTTATTGTTTCTGCTACTTGGTTTATTTATGTTGTGGCTTACTCTGATAAAAAGGGGGTATAGTCTCTCCAATTGACTTCAAAGACCCCCACTGCTAGTCAACAACCTTTGGCATATGGGGAGGCACGCTTAAGGTCATGTAACCACCCAGCTCGGAGCATCTGTTTAGTGGATTCCGGGTTGGGGACATTACATAACTAGATAATTCCAATTTCAACAATCACAATAGAATCACTAAAATAGATAATTCTAACTTCATCATTCAAAATGGAATCACCTAACCGGATAATTTCAACATCATCATTATTAATGGAATAACATAACTGGATAATTTCAACTTCATAATTTAAAATAGAATCACCTAATTAGATAATTTCAACTTCATCATTCATAATAGAATCACCATACTGGATAATTACAATATTCTCTTAATAATAACTTATATCCAGCTAAATCCATCATCACTCCCTAATTAATTATAGATATTTAATAGACTCACCCATCATATAGTTTAAATACTCTATTAAGGGTTTGGGTTAACTCCTTATTCCCTCTTTTATCAATAATGACCAAGAATAAAATCTTAAATCAAAAAATTTGATAGGTTTCACTGTTTATATTTAAAAAACTTTTTTCGGGGATAAAACTCTTTCCAAACATTCCCCTTTTATTTCATAAATTTTAACATTTAAAATAAATCCATAAAAGGAAATAATCTCAATAAATATTGATTTTATTGAGGAAAACTCAAGTATAGGAACTTCTAAGAAATATTAAGACATAAAATACAGATTTTAAAGAAGAATATATTGAAAAGTCTATAAAACCTATTTTAAAAAACTTTAACCCAACTCAAGAAGATAAATTCATTTTAAAGGAAATATAGTTTACCATTGAAAACGTAAGGGATTGGTGTTCTTTGAAGATAAATACTTTTGATTATAAAATAAAAATTCTAGAAGAAAATATCTCATCCCAAAAAAGGATATTTATTTCAAATGAGCGGGAAAGAATTATTTTAAAAAGAAATACATAATTTTAACCAATATAGAAATAGTTTTAGGAAGAAACAATCCCCTTACCTGAATTTCAATGAAAATTTAGATTTCTTATCCTAAGGAATCATCTCAATAAAACCCTAGGAATACTTCTCGTTATAAAAATAAAAAATATGGGTTTTGGTAGAGGTTATGGACAGGTAAAAATACTAGAACTATTCCATCAAGATCTTGATACCACATAGAAAGTTAATCTCTCTTTAAATATTCAAACCCTACCATTCATTTCATTATTAAATAACAATTCAATCATCAACATGTCATGCAGTGAAAACTTCATGAATTTTATCCTCTTCGGTCATAAAAGATGATAATACTGTATTATAAGCGATCATCTTAAAATATATCTTCCTATGGTTCACTTTCCCACATTTTATTATGATACACCACATATATCTCATATTTTAATCCTTAAAATATCATAAAAAACATGTATGAACATATAAATCTACAAAAAAAATAATACTTTAGATCATGTATGAATATACACATCCATTCTAATACTGCTCTTCACTCAAATGAACCCATCTTGATGGCCTTTTCTTCTTGTTGATAATTGACCATTAGGTCATAAAGGAAAAACCCTCATGAAATCCAATTATATGGAGACCAACCTTTACATAGCAAGATAGGATGAACTTTACGTAATTATGGATGAAACACCCTCACATAAGCTAGAACCTACCTTTATAAAATCCACATGGGATTTACCCTTACAAAAGTACAGAACAAACCATATGCGAGCATAGTCTGATATATTAACCCTTATGTAGAACTCATTCCATTTCTCATATAATTATAATTTTATTATAGTCATTATTATATTCATTTTAAACTAATGTTTACTATACCATGGTAAATATCATATTTCAATTAAAATTAATATATTATTTTCAAATTAATGAAATATTACTATAAGTATATTATACATTATATTTTTTTATTTCAAAATAATGTACCATGATAAATATTGTATCACTTTTAAAATTTATATTTATCATTCACTATCAACAAATAATTCTAGATAACTTTCACCCATTAATTTGTATATTTCCTTTCAATTATAAATTTAAATATTGTTAAAGAATATATTTTAAAATTTGAACATATTAAATATGACTAATTATAATGAACATTTGTCTTCATACTATTTTTTACAAATATCATTAAGGTAGTACTTTTCTAACATAAACATTTTAAATCAAACATTAAGTTTTGTACCTTAATTTAATTCCTTCAAAAAAATGTAAGAAGCTAAAAATATGAATTCCACAAAAAAATAAAGTCATTTTAAGAGATTAAAAATTACTTACACCTTATTAAATGTGACCAATAATTTAATAAATAGATTCGAGAGAACTCTTTATTTACTAATATAAATAATCATAAAATATTATCATAAATAACCAAAAATATTTAAATAACTATTTAAATAGAATAAAAATAGAATATCTAATCATATCTTTATCTCTTATTTACTTGAGGTTTTACATGTATTTTAATTTTCTTAATGATGTTTTATATTGTATACCCATAATTAATTAATGTTTACCTTAAATTTATAATAAAATATATCGTGGTTTATTTTAGTTCAGTGTTGTGTATATCACAAGATACCATTTATACTAGTTTTATTTAAAGAATATGGTATATTTCCACTTCATTGGTGGTGCGGTGGTGAAGGTGAGTTGCCAAACATGGACGTTCTTTGGGAGGTGAAGGGTTCGAAACCTGGGAAGTCCACTTTAGGGGGCCGGGCCTCTCCCCCAGGATCAACCTGCCTTGCCGGGTTTCCTGGATTCTTCTCGACAGGAAAAATGAGGCACAACCCAATTGCTGATGGATTGTTGTGCCGGTCCATCACTGTCGGGTTGTTACCCTCAGGACGCTATGCCATCTTGGCTGGTAACGGCTCCTTCCCCGGCTGGGGAGCTACCTGCGGGTACTACCCCTTCGTGGGGGAGGGGGTTCCTCTGTGTGGAGGGTTCTAAAAGGCCACACTGGGGAAATCCCTTTTTAATTTTGAATATGGTATATTAAAATATTAGGGTTGTAGTTATACATGTTTTTCAAGTTCTCTTCTCAATATTTTGTTAAAACAAACCTGTTTAAAGGGAAATTTATTATTCATTGTTCCTTTTTCACATGTAAATCTTTTAAAGTTTGTTTTATTCCATTATTTCTAAAAATAATAACCATTTTATTGTAAATCATTCTATTTTGTTACTTTTTTAAAGAAAACATGAAAATATCACTATCTTTAAAGGTTATTTACCCATCCCTTAAAACATCGATTAAGACGATCATTTCCATAACTTTTTTTCACTTATTTCTTATTAATTTTATCCATTTAAACTTCTTATTAAAGGAATATTCCTCTTTGTTCAAATATTAATGTGTAAAAAAATTTAATCCCATATTTTCTTATTAATTGTTATGATGTATAATTTTTTATATCTGTGATAATATTATGAAATTCATTCCTTTTTCATCAGTTTTTCTTATGCATATTCCTTATAAATAGATTATTTCCATGGAACACATATGAATGTACATATTATGAAATAATGGGTGGGTCTAGAATTATACAGACCCCAATACATTGGGCAATGTATTAATCTCATGAGATTCCCTGTATGGTGCATGGGAAATAATCCTAGCATAATATGTTATGTTGTCTTAGCAGTGAGCCTTGACTTATTCTTATCATGTCTTATTTTATATTTTTGTCACATTCTTATGATTTCATGGTCCTATGATATCTACTCATTTATTCTAATATTACATGTTATTATTCTCATATAATTTATCATGTTATGTATCTTGACTCTAATTCTATATTTCCTTATCATGTTTATTCCCTTACTAGGCTTTATAACTCACCTTTTTATCTAAGTATAGCCCCATGTATCCTTTATAGTAATAAAATATCAAATTGACTTAAGATAACCATATGAAGATCAAAATAAAATTTAAATAGTTTATTTATATATTGATTTGTTATGTATCTAATATCCCAAGGACCCTAGACCACTACATTTATGGGTTGTGTTTTATAACATTTTATATTAAAAATCATGTAATATTACATGTAAAGAGTCAGTCTTATGTAATATAATTTAAACTTTATAATTTTAATTGTTATCATTTTAAATAATATTTACATAGTTCTTCATTTTAAATCTAATTAGTTCACTTTAATGACTAGCATGAATATATATATTCATCAAAAAAGACAATTTAACCGGTGTAAATAAGTCATTTTGTTTTTATTTTATTCATCATTATCATAATTCTATAAAAGTTCTATTTTTCATTCATTTATTATAAAACATAATCTCTTAAATTTTAATTCAATATTTAAATCATTTCCATCATTTTAATTCAATATTTGAAATTCATTTATTCATAATGAATTCATTAGGCACCATTAAAGTTGTCAAAATAACACGTGGTAAATTATTAATAATATAAATTATTTATTTATTATAATTCCTATTTAACCATGTTATATGTTCTTCAAAAATCATCAACACAATTTAATTCACATTCTACCTTAAGTAAACAATTCTCATACAGTCTTTAAAAAATTAACAAATTTCATTCAAGAGGTTATAATATAAATTAGGAAATCATTAATATTGTAATGATTTTCCTTTCCTATATTTTATATATATAATATATCATTATATCATAACATTTTATTAAAAATAAAATAATTATTTTACAACCAACACCCTTTAAATATCCTTATATTTTAAAAATTAAGTCTATAACATATAATATACGCAACACTGATCTTAAATAAACAATGAAATATTATTATTTAAATATGAATGTTATAATCTAGTTATTAAATTGGCAGGTATGAATAGAATTAAATTATTTATTAAATAAATAATAAGTTCCAAATAAAAATAAATTTATTGAAAAATAATTATAATATAATCACACAATTTTTAGTAAATTCATTTTATTCTCAAAAATACGTTTTCTTTAAAAATGAGTTTCATTCCTTTTTATGAGTGAATATTATAATTAATTTATAGAATTTATAGAAAATTTCTTTTAAAATTTTAATTTCATTTTTTATTCATAATTTCAAAATTATCTTAAAATGAATTTTTGAGAATTCTCTGAAAATATTAAATTTTTCAATAAATAGTGAAAAATACTGATTTTTATTGAAAACTCTATTTTAATTTTAAATTATTTACAGAGTAAAATTATATTTTGAATTAGTAATAAAATTTCATCAGTTATTTTTTATTTAAAATAATTTAATTATGGTTTTTAAATGGATTTTTTACTTTAATTTAGCATAAAACCATTTTATATTTTAAAAAGGTCAGTTTTCTGAAAATATTTTTCTGTCGTGTTTTTATGGTTTAATTTTAAGATAAATTCCACCACTTATATGTTTTTAATTTTGAAAAAATGGATCTCAAATTTTTACTCACATGATCCAAATTTATTAAAGAGGTCTATTTTATTTTTTATCAATATGAATAGTAACCTCCTTAATTTTTGTTACTATAGTAAAGGGTAAATCGAAAAATTAAAGTTAAAAATTAAATGATATAGATTATAAAATGTAACAAAAACTTGGATTAATTTTATTTTATGAGTCCATTTCATCCATATTCATCCAATATTTGGTTATATGGCAATTTTTGACCATTTGGATGAGAATGTGACCTTTATAGTATTTTATTTCAAGAAAATCCAACCATGTCACACTCTTGTTTTTAATAACTATAATGTTTTTAATATAGGTTTATCTAGAGGATATGTTTGAATATAAATAATTTTTTGAAATATAAAATAATTATATTCATCATGGTAATTTATTTTTAATTTTTAGTAAAGAAATAATCCCCTTAAATGCATGCACAACGTTAGTGTAGTAATTGTTTAATTAATGGAAAAATTAAATAAATGATGTTAAGAATATTAAAAGTATTATAATTTTATATAATTAATGTAATCCAAAAAAATTAGATTACCTTGAAATTTTAGGGGTGTGATAAAATAATTTTTTTCAATTTTAAGTGTTAACATGATATTATTAAAGTCAAAGTAATGAATAGTTATAAATATCAACATTATTGATATTTTAAAATAAATAATATTTTATTAAATGATATAAAATTACTAAAAATATTATATTTATCCCGGTTATTAGGATATGGTTTATAATATCAACCATGTTCTATTTATTGTCCTTTTATTAATTTATAGTAAAAATATTTACCCTCAAAGAGTAATAATATTTGATGTCATTGTATGTTTAAAAGGTGTTAATGAGGGGTTAAAACCAAATGATAATGATAAAATGTGACATAAATTTTTTTTAAAGTATTTTATGAGATTATTTCAACTCATAATAATCTTATATTATAAATAAATAAGTTTTGACCCATTTTAAATTTAAAAAAATTATATATTAATTTAATGTTTTAAGAAATTCCAAGAGTGCACATCCCCTCTCTAATAAAAGGGCATCTCTTCTTATCATTACTTAACACTTAAAAACAATTTTTTTCACCCAATACCTACCCAAATACCTTCCTATAATCAATACCATTACTATATATGTGTTTTTTTGGTCATAACACTAACCTTAATGGTCTTAAGGTGATAAGAAAAGGAGGTTGTCCAAAGAAGAGTTATTGTTTTTAATCGAGCATTACGATTTTATTTCTTCTTCCACCTATTTAAAATATTCTTAAAGCATGATAAAAAAATTATCCTAAATATATTGATAAGTTATTATTTTTATGGAATAACCTATATTCATCTCCAGCATCCATCAAATGGGAAAGGAATTCATTGTTCTTGTGTACAGCGGACTACCGCCTCACGAGTCGATGTAATTCATTTTCCATACTAGTCTCTCCTGAATTTTTATAATTATGGAATTATATTTTATATATTATATTAAATAAATATTTATAATTCAATAAATATAATATATCATTTACCTTATTACCATTCCATGCACTAAAAAATGATAATTTCGTTCGTGGGTACGCGTGGACTGCAACCTCCATGAAGCCATGTGATTCATTTTTCATCACCACATCACAAGGATGATATATATATATATATTAATATTTAAAGAATTAATATTATATATAATATATCATTATAATTATGTAAAGATAAAATAATACTTACCTTCTTTCCATAATTATCGTTGAAAAGTTGAAATGTTACTCATGCGTGCGTACAACCTACCATCTCCATGATTGTAACATAATTATTTTTTCATAACCATATTTAATGGTTGGATTTAAAATTATAATTTATGTTTGAAAATTATAATTATTTCATGTTTATTATTCTATACATTATTTAATAATTACCTCTTTAACCGTAGTCTACATACCCAATTCATTTTTTTACTAATGTACCAAATATCAAACATTCGATGTGAACATAAATGATTAATTAATTGTCATAACATGGAAATAAGTGAGATAAAATAAATAATAAAATTGAAAAGGGTTATTAATCAAGTAAATAATTAACCTATGGTTATAATTCATGAATATAAAGAACTTGTGTGATGATTCAGACTCAACGTAAGAGATTTTCATCTCACTTTTTTTTCTCTAGGACACATGCCATATTCACCACTTGTTTCCTTTGTATGGTGTATATAATAACCATGAATTCCTTTTATGATACATATTAATAATTTTATTTTAATTTACATATCAATCTATGTTTATTTATTTCATCAGACTTATGATTCAAAATTTACCAAAGTGGTAAGGGTTTATTTCACAATCGCATCATTATTCGAGATAGTTTATGGTTTATACTTCATTGGGGAATATTTTTATTTCATATCTATATTTTATAAAAAGGTTTTTAAAAAGGGATTTACTATTTTCCTAAAAGTTTTTAAAATTATTTTTACCCATGTTTTACTTTTTAAAAAATGGTTTGAAATTAATATTTTTGTCATTTTCCAAATGAGGTACTTTCTGACGTTTTTGAAGAAAAAAAATATAGTAGGAATGTTTTTTAAAAATTATATAGAATGAGAGGATTTTACCACCATCATAACAACTCAATAATTTGAATCTTCTATCACAATATTAAAATTTTATTTTAAAATAAAAATTTTTCCTTTATAAGTGCACAGCTTTTTAAGAAAAGAAGTGATTTTAAAATAGAAAATTTATTTTCCTCAAGAAGTATTCTAAATGATATTTCAAAATAATTCTACATATAATATGAAATCCTTTGATGTTAATTATAATTTAATTTGGATATGATCCAAGGATACCATCCTTATTATTTATCTTGATGGTTTATGTTTATGATGAAAATGTGAAATGTTTATAAAACCCATTTCTTTTCATGGATTCTGATATGATGATTGCTTACGATCTTGTGGCACACATATGTATAGTTTAATTATTTGATCGATTGGACATATATCTACATAAAATACATTAGTTAAATTATTATATCTCATGAGATATTTATTGTAAACAAGTCTATGTTTTTGATCTGTTATGGGAAACAAATCAATGTGTTTGATCTGTTATGGGAAATAAGTCGATGTGATTGATCTGTAGGGGAAAAGTTGATGTTCTTGATCCAATATGGGAAATAAGTGTTGATTCTTGATCCAATTTTCTTGGTATTTAAACTTTACATATGGAATAATTTATATACTTATGATGATGCCCACACATTTATGGCATGAACTTATAGTTCATGATTGAGTTATGATAATTTCTCATTATTATGAATCATGCAGTTTGAAATGCTAATATTTTATGACATAAATCGAGTTTATGAGCTTTTTTAGATTGGTTATGAACTTTTTAAGTTATGTTAATGATATTAAACACTTATTATTATTTTATCCTTTCATTTAATCATCGAATGATATTTATCATGCTTACCCTTACTGATCATCTGAGCTCAACATTTCTTATGTTTCATTTTCCCGGGTTATGAATAATGATACTAAATTATTTTTTTTAAAAAGGTTTAATATGTTATGAATTTTATGGGAGATATTGAAGACATAACATGAAATATGAAAATATGGCTATAGTAGGAGATGATGTTGATATTTATAGACCATTTGTTAATGAACCCATGTTGTAAAGAGTTTTCCCTAATTCTAAAAAAATCTAAACCAAAAAGGTCCTTAGTTATGTAAGTGATCCGATATTTTAATTTGATGTTATAAGTTTTGGATGGGAATAATTGGGTCACAATTATTGGTTTCAAATCCAAAAATGTAATGTTTATGTTTTTAGAAATGGATGTGGGAGTATGGGTCTCCAACCATTATGGTTGGTATAAAATTAGGGTTTATAAAACTTTAGAGACTAGGATTTTTTTATGATAACTTATTTTAAGAGTTGTGGATATAATCATGGGTAGATAAGTTTGAGGTTTTCCATAAGTTCAGAGTCTTAGATAACACTTTAGAGGTTTTATGTGATGGAAATTTAAGGAGGATAATGATATTTTGGGAAAACTATATGTAACCCTTAGATTTAACATAAAGTATTATTTGAGGAATAATGTGTCTAAATTTCATAGATATATGTTTTAAGTAATTTATAAAAATTATGATTTATATGATCTTTGATTTTGAGGTAAGTATGGGTTATTACATTTTTGAGATAATAATGAAAGGTGTGAGATAACCTTTGAGGTTAAAACTTTTCTTTAATGTTGAATATATTAAGGTTGTTTTTTAGGATGTTTATCAAATTTTTGTGAATGTAATAAGGATTATATTAATTTATTTTTAGAGAGATATAAAAGACAAATTGTGGGTCGGGTGACAACTCATTGCATCCGGCAAGGCCATGAGGCTTAAACCCACAACTAAAGGGCGACAAGGGTGCATCACCTACCACTTGCCTACGTGATTCCCTCATTAGTATGAAATTGTTTTTCTTTATTTAAAATATCTAATATATAAAATTTAATTTCATTTTGGGAACATATTTTTTACCATATAGATAACCATGGGAATGGAAATTGATTTGGTGTAAAGTGATTAATGTTATTTTGGAAGACGTTCAATATTTTGGGGACCTTATATCATTAAGGTAAACATAATAATATGTAATTTTATTTTAGGAATAAAGTTTTAATTGTATTTTGTATGTATATATGATTTTATTTTATATTTATTGTGATTTTGGTTATTTATTGAAATGGTTAGCGTATTTTGGAGATTATATGTTTAGGGCGTGTAAAATTTTATAGATAAATACTATATTTACCTTGAAAGACTATATGATCAAATACTTATAATTTTTAGGTTTCAATATTAGTTTATAATATTTTGAGGAATTTTAAGGATAGTTATTTATTGAATGATCTAAGTTTAACTTTTGGTATTACTATTGAATTTTTTAGATTAAAGTAGTTTTCCTTATATTAAGGTTTATTCTTTTTGGGAATTATCTTATCATGTGCTAACTATTTTGGTTTTTGTTAATGCCTAAAGATGGAAGGAATATAATTTTATTCTTTTGGGTATTATAGATCCATTATAATTTTATTTTATTGCTTTATTTATGAAAAAATCATCTTAAATACTCATCATTAAGATAAAAAGATGCGATTGTGGTGGAAATTGATTAAAGGATAAAAATCTACTTGCCAAGTAAGTATATTTTCTCATATTCTTATACTAGGTAGTAAAGTAATTACTCAACTCTAGGAAAAGTATCATGAAATAAAGAAATTATCAGTTTACTTTTCTTACCAAGAAATCAAGGACCATTTAACCCATTATAGATTTATGGTATTGTAATGCTTAAAATTCTCATGACCATGTTATATATCACTCTATATCAGTCCTTGGGAATTATTTTTCTCTTCTATATCCATGTTTTCACTTTCCACCAATGTCTTCCTACATTTAAACCTATTATTTTTCACTCTAGGTGACCGTCATACCTCTCTTTATCTCTTTTTTAAATGGAAGCATTATTAACCATTTTTATGATGCGGGATTTAAACAATGGTGTTTTCAAAATTCAAACCCTGATTATCGATATTGAGTTAAAATAGTGATGATTCAATTTATTAAATGGGGAGAATTTAATATTTCAATATTTTAAGAATAAATTCTATAGTGTACAAGATATGAAACATCGAGCTTAAATGAATATCAAAATATTATTATTTAAATGTGATTGTTATAACCTAGCCATTAAATTAGTGGATATAAATAGGATTAACTGATTGATTAAATAAATATAAAGTTCTAAATCAATATAAATTTATTTAAAAGTTATTAGAAAATAATCGTATTTTTTTTAGTAAAATCATTTTATTCTTCAAAAAATATGTTTTCTTTATAAATGTGTTTTCTTACTTTTTATGAGTGAATATTATAATTAATTTATAGAAGTTATAGAAAATTTATTTGAAAAAATAAATTAAAATTTTTTATTCATAAATTGCTAAAATTATTTTAAAATTAATTTTTAAGAATTTTTTGAAAATATTGATTTTTTTAATGAATAGTGAAAATAAAAAATTTTATTGAAAATTTTATTTTTATTTTAAATCATTTATAGAGTAAAATTACATTATGGATTTGTATTAAAATTTAATTGGTTAATTTTTATTTAAAATAATTTAAATATGGTTTTTAAAATGGATTTTATAGTTTAATTTAGCATAAAAACATTCTATATTTTAAAAATGCCATTTTTCTGAAAAATTGTTTTTTTTACATTTTGTCGGTTTAATTTTAAATTAAATTTTGAAAATTTTATCTATTTAATTTTATAAAATTTATTCTATATTTGGAATAAATAAGTAAAAATTTAGTAAATAATTTCCTTTTATTTTTTATTAATATGAATAATAACCTTAGTAATTTTTGTTACCACGGTAAAGCGTAAATCTGATAAATAATGCTAAAAATAAAATAATAAGGATTTTAAAATGACCCCAAAACTTGACTTAATTTTATTTTATGAGTCCACTTCATCCATATTCATCCAATATTCAGTTATATAGAATTTGGTTTCCATTTGGATGAGATTATGACTTTATATCATTTTATTTCAAGAAAAGTCAAACATTTCACACTCTTGTTTTTAATAACTATTATTTTTTTAATATGGGTTTATTTATAGGATATTTATAGGACAAAAGGGAATCATTATTTATCTATGGGTCTAATAAAAATACAAAATTTATAAAACTCAGACCAGTGTAATTAATTTATTAAAATGTAGTATGTTGTATGTCGAGGTCGAACCCACAGAGATGGTGAAATTAGTTTAATTAGGTTTTTAAAGAAAATAATTTTATTTGATTGGTTTTAAGAAAGAGTTTAAATATTAGATTTTGGTTCTTAAAGATATTTTATAATAGTGAAATAACAAATAAAATCAGTTTGGGTTTTGAAAATAGAGTTTTTAAAAGCGTGTTGGGGTTTTATAGTTTCAGGGTTCAGGTGAAATTTGATTTTAGAAAATAAAATTTTTAATCCATATTTGGAATCAGGTTTGAGGTGTGGTAGATATAATGGTAATGGTATCCCCTCCTCGATAAATAAATCATCTATTTCCCTTGGTCTAGTAATTTGAAGTTTTTTCTAATCAAGTTTGTCTTGATACAGTATTTAAACTTGGTTTCCCTGAATGTGATAATGGTTATGCCTCAATTCAGGGTGAAAAGTTGTGAAATTTTAAATTATATTTCATATTTAATTAAAAATTTTCATGATAAAAATAAAATAAAGGTATTTTAATTGAATAAATAAATTACAAAAATCCCAAACATTAAAAAAATCCAACAGCACCTTACCCCTTCAGCTACATATCTATTGCACAAGGTAGGTTTTACCCTATCATCCTAGCGATGATGGGGTAAGGGGAAGGAATAAAGAAAATAAATAAAAAATAAAATTTGAGATAAAGTAGTGGAGGACCTTGTAGCAACGTGGCTTATCTCCCAAAATGTTGTCTCTGGATCTTTTCTTGATAGTAGAAGCTCAACCCTCTATTTATAGACTTCAATGCGGATCATGTTTCATTTAGTTCATCATAATAGTAGTACATAATGAATAATGAGGTTGATACATGAATTAAATGTATTATTGGGTCATAAAAAAGCATCCCATTGAACATCCCATCAAAATATCGTTATTGGGTCTTTCAGGAAACTTTCACAGTGTGAATTGCATTCATGATGTGAAAGTGTCAATACTTCCTCCAATTGATCTTTCTTCAATTCATTCTTTGTAATACTTCCACACATTGTAATTTTTTCAAATCCTTAAGTTAATCTTCTTTTATGTTGTTAAAATGATGTTTTCTAGATCTATCAATGCTACCTAGCTCTATTATTGCTTCAATTTTCTAGTGTCATGCCACACCACTTCGTGTCATGACCCAAAGCAGCCTTCACTCATGATATTATTTAATTTTTATTCATTTTCCAAATATTTTTATTATCCTTCCATAAATCTTACAACAAGTTAAATAGTCCAAATATTGACAAGAGTATCAATTAAATTACATAAATCATTGCATTAAAACACCCAAAAATATATGCATGAAATACACATACTAGATATGTTCGACTATAAATAGAATTTTGAAATATAAAAAAATTTATTCATCATGATAATTTATTTTTATTTTTTAGTTAATAAATAATTACATTAAATTATTTCACAACACTAACATGGTAATTATTTAATTAATGTAAAAATTAAATAAATGATATTAAGAATATTAAAAGCATTATAATTTGAGATAATTAATTTAATACAAAAAGTTTATATATTAACTTAAAATTTTAGGGATGTATTAAAATAATTTGTTTTAATTCTAAGTGTTATCATGATATTATTAAAGTCAAACTAATAAATACTTCTAAAATTTGACATTATTGATATTTTAAAATAAATAATAATTTATTGAATGATATAAAATTTCTAAAAATATTATATTCAGAAAAATGATTGGGATATGTTTAAGAATATCAGAAATGGTCCATTTATATGTCTTTCATCCATTTATAGTGACTATATTTACTCTTAAATAGAAAAATTCTTTGTTGTCATGGTAAGTTTATCAAGGTTTAATGATGGTTCAAAACCAAACGATAAGAATAAAATGTGACCTAAAATTGTCCAAAATTATTGTATGAGATAATTTTGAACCATACTCATATTATATTAGAAATAAATAAGTTTACATCCATTTGAAATTAAAAAATCATTTATATAATTTTATTATTTTGAGGAACTCTAAGAGTGCCCCTCCCCTGTCTTGTAAAAGGGCACATCTTCTTCTCCTTACTTCATAATTAAAAACCCATTTTTCGTCTAATACCTACCCAAATAACTTCCTAGAATCCATAAACTAATTCTATTGGTCTTATTTTAGTAATAATACCAACCTTAGTGGTCTTAAGGTGATAAGAAAAGAAGGTTATCCAAAGAAGATGTGTCATTTTTAATCGAGCGTTTCAGTTTTATTTCTTCTTCCACCTCCTTCAAATATTTTTAAAGCATGATAAAATAATAACAATAGTACCCTATATATACTTATATTTTATTATTATAATTTAATTACCAATATCCATCTCTAACATCCATCAATTGGAAAAGTAATTCATCGTTCGTGTGTACAGTAGACTACTGCCTCACAAACTGATGTAATACGTTTTTCATCACCATATCTCATGACTGGTTATAATGATATAATTAATTTTTATGTATTATATTAATTACCAATTTATTATTATAAAAATATAATATATCATTTACCTTCTCCCATTCCATGCACTGAAAAATCATAATGTCATTTGTGCATATGTGTGGACTATCACCTCCACAAAGCGATGTGATTCATTTTTCATCACCAAATCACATGGATGATATATATATATATTTAAATAATTAATTATATATATATTATATTATTAAAATTATTTAAATATAAAATAAAACTTTCCTTTTTTCCATAATGATCTTTGACAAGGGAAATGTTGCTTATTCATACGCACAACCTACCGTCTTCATGATTGTAACATAGTTCATTTTTCATAATTATATTTAATGGTTGGATTTAAAAGTATAATTAATGTATAAAAATTATAATTACTTCATTATTATTATTTTGGTGGTGATGTAATATTGACCTCTTTGACCATATTCAGCCGACCAAAGTCATTTTGGACTTATATACCAAATAGCACTAAAACATCTGATGTGAACATAACTGAATAAGTAATTATTATAATATGGTAATAAGTGATATAAAAGTAATAATAAACTTAAAAAAGTAATAATAAATTAAATAATTAACCTATGTTTATTGTTTAAGAAGATAAAGAATATATGTGATGAGTTGGGCTCAAGTTAAGAGGTTTTCGTCTAAATTTTATTTTTACGGGACTTGTGCCATATTCACCACTTGTTTATTTTGTGTAGTGTATATAATACCCATGAGTTCCATTTATGATAAATATTTTAAATTTTATTTTAATTTACATATACATTTATGTTTATTTCTTTCATGGGGCATATGATTCAAAAGATACCAAAGTGGTGAGGATTTATTTCATAATCTCCTCATTATTTGGGATTGTTTATGTTTAAGTATCCAATAAGAAATATGTATCTTTCATGTCCATGTTTTCTAAAAAAAAAGAAAAAAGGTTTATATTATTTTACTAAATTTTTTTAAAATCATTTGTATCCACATTTTAATTTTTATAAAATGATTTTAAAGGAATATTTTTGACGTTTTCCACATGAGGTACTTTGTGACTTTTTAGGAAAAAAAATATGGTAGGAATTTTTTTTAACCTATATGACATGAGAATGTTTTATCTATGTAATTATTCCTCAATTTTTTAATATTCCTTCATAATTTTACGCATTTATTTTCAAATAAAAAAAAATCATTTATAATTGTGTAGCTTTTTAAAAAAAGATGTGATTTTTAAATAAAAAAGTTATCTTCCTCAAAAATTATTACAAGTGGTATTTAAAAATAATTTCCCATCGAAGAAGTCATATTTTTATATTAATTATACCTTTATGGGATATTATCTAAGGACAACATCCTTATTCTTTCTCTTTATGGTTTATGTTTATTATGAAAAAAATGAAATATTTATGAAACCCATTTATTTCCATGGGTTCTGATATGATGAATGTTTTATGATCATGTGGCACACATATGTATGATTTTAATTATTTAATGGGTGGGAACTATATATACCTCCAATTAATTTATTAAATTATTATGTCTAATGATATATTTATGTGAAACAAGTCAATGTTCTTGATATGTTATGGGAAACAAGTCAACATGCTTGGTCCGTTATGGGAAACAAGTCGATGTTCTTGGTCTGTTGGGGGAAACAAGTTGATGTGATTAATACACTAGGTAAAATATGTGTTGATGCATAATTGAATAGTCTGGTTAGTTAATCATGATATATTTAATGTTTTCTATACTTATGATGATTCCACACACATTTATGACATGAACTTATAGTTCATGATTGAGCTACGATAATTTTGTATTCTTATGAATCGTGTATTTTGAAATGATAATGTTTTATGTCATAAATCATGTTTATGATATTTATCATATTTGGTATTAAATTTTTTAATTTATGGACATGATATCATACCCTTATGATTATCTTATACTTTCATTTAATCATCGATTGATATCTCTCATTCTTACCCTTATTGAGTATCTGAGATCACCCTTTTTTTGTTTCCTTTTCCCATGTTATGAATAATGATACTAAGTGATTTCTGTTTTGAAAGATTTCATATGTAATTAATTTTGTGGGAGTTGTTTAATATTTAACATTGAATATGAAAATATCGTTATATTGGGAGGTGATGTTGATTTTTATGAACGAGTTGTTTATGAACCCAAGTTGTTAAGAGTTTGTCCACATTATCTAAAACTCTAAACCTAAAAGGTATATAGGTATATAAGTGATCCAATATTTCCTTTTGATGTTTTATGTTTGTTATGGGAATAATTTGGTCATATTTATCGATATCAAATCCAAAAATGTAAAGTTTATGTTCTTTGCACCAGATCTAAGAGTGCGGGTCCCTGGTTGTTACAACCCATCAATTAATTCCATATTATCATAATTAGTTAAATATAAATATTTATACTTCATAATATCTCATTAAATTATTAATTCCAAATATAATACTTTATATTATTATGTAAAATATTTATTATTTAATAATAACATTTTACAAAACTATCAAAAAATTAAATTCATAATACTTGTGTGGAATTCATTTATCTTATACTTAAATATGTTAAAGAAAAAAATTATTATTATTATTATTATTATTATATTCAAAATTTTTAATTTAAATAGTTAATTCCATCTACTAAATATATCAAAAATGACTTAACCATGATTCTATAAGGTTTCAGGTGTTGATATGATTGAAAAAAAAATTAGTGCCCAGTTTTTGCCTCTCACCTGCTATCATGTGTAATTGCAGTTACTTATGAATGAGGGGGTTACACATGGAACCCCCACTCACCAAAACACATGAACTTAAGTGAGAAACATTGGACCTCTATATCCCTCTATCATGGATATCCTGTCATAGATCAAACAAACTCTAATTTTCCACACGGCTCCAATTTATGTTTGATCTGTGTGGTGACATGATCTTGTGGGAACCGTTTTATTTAGTGGATTATACAACCACCCAATATTTATAAAGTTCCATGAATTCATTATCTAGGGATTTTTTTGACCACCTCTTGACATATTATCATTAGATCGGATGGTTTTTGTCTATTTTTGTATCTCCGTCGGGCCTTCTGCTATCGTTATCCACTACATGATCTATCTATAGTGTAATTATAGAGAGTGAAAGCATAAAATTTCTTCCAAAAATTTGTCTCATTATTAATATAATATAAATATAACATTCATTCCCTGAACCAAACACTAATACCAAATAAAATAAAATAAAAGGTGAAAATGAGAGAAGCTTCCCTCTTCAATAAATTTTGGCCCATAAACTGGATCTCCTATTTCATAGTATCATTAGATTTTTTATTTATAATATTTATAATTGAATTTATTTATATAATGATTCTATATAGATTTATATTAATCTCAAAATTATTATAAAGATATCAAAACATCTTTATATCATATAACTAAAAACATATATATTAATTACACAAATTTTATAACGTTATATCTATATTCAATCATAGAATCATTGTTGGACCCTCCATGATATTGTGGTTTTCGAAATCACAAATTATTTCAATATACAGATTCTACTCTTTCAAGCAATTTTAATATCTCTATGTGAATCAATTTCGTCATACAGAAACATATACTTTAATAAGTAAATTGCTTATAGTCATGAATAAATATGTTTACAAGTGTATTTTTACATATACTTTGATAAAAAAAATTGTCTTTTAATGGTATATGAAAGAAAGACTCTTCATAATATTTTTGGATTCCCTGACACCGAAGTTCGACAAACTGAAGTCAAAACACCGAAACCGAAAGATGACTCACCGAAGTCGACACACCAAGAAACCGAATTCGACACACCGAAACTGAAGTCGACACACCAAAAAAAAATACGAAACACTGAAATATGACACACCGAAGTATGATAGACCAAAGTTCAATAGACCGAAGTTGACAGACCGAAGTTCGACAGACCGAAGTATGATAGACCGAAGTCGACACATCGAAGATGACACACCGAAGATGAAATACCGATATTATCAAACCGAAGCCAACACACCGAAGATGACTCACCAATTGATATAAAAAACCGTTTCCATTTTATTAATTAAAATTTATTTCTAATGGTCATATGTAGACAAATTAATGTTTCTGACATTATTTAATGTTGTCTGTAGGAGTATCTGTAGACAAGCACGAGGTACATGCACGTGAGAATATCTTTATGTCTATAAGATCTTGGAGTATAAAAGGACCTCATATTTTACGTTAAAGATATGACAGGAGAAGTACACGATGAGACACAGACTATGCGAATACGCAAAGAGAATAACTAAGCGCTTGAGATTATAAGAAGACTGTAACAAGCTACCTTCTCCAAAAAGGGCTTAAGTATACATTGAGACATTAAAGAGTTGAACCTTTTCACTCCTTGAAGCTGGATTACAGAAACTGCGATACTTTGTTCTGAAGACAACTTCCAGAAGAGGACTCAAATACCATTTTCTCAGCATTCATTGAGTCTAGAGCTTTACTTCACAACACATAGAGAATTATTAACTCTATTCTATTTCTTAACTCTATTGTTTTTTACATTCAATATTTGATTAGTGTGTATATTTGTTTTGACACAAACTGTCTCCTGAGTATAACAAGAGGATATAAAACTATCCTCATACTCAATCACTTATTTCATTTTGTTTCCCATGAATAACTATTGTAGAGGTCAAGTGCGACCTAGATAGCTGGGTGTTCTGTTGTAAACCCCTATCCAGGGTGTGGATCAAAAGTTTATTTATATAAATAGCTTGGTAGCAGGTGATCACCAAGTAGAGAGGATTAAGTCTCTTCTTGAGACCGAACCTCTTGTTTACATTGTTGTTCCAATCTTCAATTACTATGTCTTGTTTTATCCACTGCTTATATTTTCTAAAAACATAAAACTGTTTTTGATTACACTTTGATAGTTAGTTTTGGTTAGTGTGTGTATTTGTTTAATTCAGTAGACTTGTTTACAAATTTGAATTGGTGTTCTACACTGATTCATCTGAGGATTAATCACCCTTTGAGAAACATGTTGACGAGTTGAACATTTACATTTCTACTTCCTTAATTAACTGGGCCGTTTTTTAAATTAGGGGTTTTCTTAACCATAAAGTTTTTAACAGAAATTTTAATTGGAACCCAATTCACCCCCCTCTTGAGTATCCACTCCGACCAAAATTTGGTATCAGAGGTTGATTTATTTTCAAGTTTTTAAATTTATTTTCAACTGTGATTTTAGTTGTATCTTAAATATATTAAAATTTCTATCATATCTAAATTTTCAGTTCTTTAAGTTCTAAGTAACTATGGAAACTACAGTTGAGGGTTCTGCTATTAACATGCCACGTTTATTTAATGGTAATAACTATGCTCAGTGGAAATTAAAAATGAAAATGTATCTAGAGATTATGGGACCTAAAATCTGGGATACAATTGAAGAGCAACATGTATTTCCTGCTACTGCTAGGGACACATGGTCTCAGTTGACCAAAGCTACATATAATAATAATTATAAAGAAATTAATGCCTTGTACTTTTATCTAGGTGATGATGAATTCAATAGAATATATTCTTGTAAAACTGCATATTAAATTTGGGATACTTTAGATGTTTCCCATGAGGGAACAACTAATGTTTAAGAAATTAGACTAAATACATACACTATTAAATATGATAATTTTAAAATGAAGCCTGATGAACTTATCTCTGAAATGTATCTCAGGTTCAACAAAATAGTGAACACTATGAGTCTTCTTGGAAAACCAGTGGACAATAAGGACCGAATTATGAGACTGCTTTGATACCTACCTGACAGATGGATGGTAACTTCTGTTTCCATCATAGAATCTTGTGACATAAGTAAGATACCAGTAAAGGAACTAATAGGAAAGCTTATGATGTATGAGGAATAACTTAAGGTGAATCAAGAAGTAGATGAGGAACCAAGGAAGAAATTAGAAGCATTCAAGACTACTACCTCAAAAAGAAGAAACAAATAAAAACATCAAGTTTCTACAGAAAACTCCACTAGTGAAGAGTCATATTCAGACAGTGATGAGGAAATGGATCATCTTGCAAGGAGATTAAAAAAGTTCTACAGAAAGAAGAGATTCTTCAGAAAGTCAAACTACAAGGGAAAGTATGATAGCAAAGGACATTGGAAGAAAAACAGAAAATAGAATGACAACTCAAATGAAATAATTTTCTTTGAGTGAAAACAAAAAGGTCATGTGGAGGCAGATTTTCCCAAGCTTAAATTTAAGAAGAAATATGAAGATAAGGGAAAGGGTTGTAAAAAGGATATGAAAGATACCTAGAGTGATTCAGAAGACAGATCTAGTGGATCTGATGCTTCTGATAGTGAACAGAACAATCATGCCAACTTATGTTTCATGACAGAAACATTTGAGGTAACACTTCACTCTCCTATACAAAATGCCTATTATTTTTGGGAATAAGAGTGAGTCACATAATGATGAAGATACGAATAAGGATGAACTATTTGAATATTGTGAAATGATTAAGGATATCTTTAATGATCTTAAGGACAATTATAAATCATTAAAGATATAGTATGATTTAAATGAAAATTATAAATCAAGTATAGATATTGAAAAATAAAAACTCTCCCAGTTGTTAAAGGAAAACACTGAACTTAAGTTATCCAATGAGAAATTAAGAAGAGATCCTGAAAAATTTACTACTATTAGAGATACCCTGACTCAATTTCTAGAAAAACAGATTGCCCCAAAATATAAAACTAGTCTAGGATATCAGCCTGGACAAAGAAGGATCATTAAAACTAAATTTATTCCAAAATCTGGACAATTCACAGCTAGTTCTAGTTCTGTACAATTTCTTGAAAAAAAATTCTCTAAAGGACCGAACAAAGTGTTTATGTCTCAAAATATATCTTCTAATTATAGGAAATCTGTGAGACAAGTATGGGTTCCCAAAGTTTTACTTGCTAACCTCTCAGGACCCAAGAAAATCTGGGTACCAAAGTTACCCCATGTCTAATCTTTTTTGCAGGGATGTTTCCTAAAGAGTTCCTGTAAGACTCTGTGGTACTTGGAAAGTGGATTTTCAAGACATATAGTTGAAGACTACTCATGCTTTAGGAGCCTAATCAAAGTTGATGGTGGACATGTAACTTTTGGTGATAATTCTAAAGGGAAAATCATCGGCCTAGTCCAGATCAGTAACCCTAATATAGTATTAATTTCCAAAGTACTTTTTGTTGATGGATTAAAGTACAATTTACTTAGCATCTCTAAATTGTGTGATGATGGTTTCAATGTCAAATTTGAAAATGATGCATGTAATGTTTTTAATTCCAAAAATGAATTAATATTTACTGCTCTTAGAAATGATAATGTGTATGCTGTTGACTTAAATTCTTTATCTAAGAAAAATATTTCTTGCTTAAATGCTTTTCATAAGGAATCCTGGTTGTGGCACAGAATATTAGGACACTATAATGTGCACTCTCTTAGGAAACCAACTAGAAAAGGTTTAGTTAGAGACTTACCTAAACTAGAATTCCAACTTGATAAAGTGTACAATCCTTGTCAAAAGGGAAAGCAACACAAATTTTCTTTCAAACCAAAGAAAGAAGTTTCTACTTCTCAACTGCTTTATTTGGTTCACATGGATTTATTTGGACCATCAAGAGTTTCAAGTTTAAATGGGAAGCACTATGTTTTTGTACTCGTAGATTATTTTTCTAGATACACTTGGGTATACTTTCTAGCTCACAAGAGTGAAGCTTACTCTTATTTTATCAAATACTCCAAGTCTGTAGAAAATCTTAGTGGCCTTAGAAACAAGTCCTTGAAAAGTGATCATGGTTGTGAGTTTGAAAATCAGGAGTTTGAATCCTATTTCTCACACAATGGCTACAATCACAATTTCTCTGCTCCTAGAACACCTCGACAAAATAGAGTTGTGGAAAGAATAAATAGGACCCTTAAAGAAATAGATAGGACTATGCTTAGTGAATATAATATACTTATTTATTTTTGGTCTGAAGCTATAAATACATCTTGTCATACCATTAATAGAGTCTTGATTAGACCTATTCTTAAGAATAACCCTTATTAACTTTAGAACAATAGGAAGCCTAAGGTTAACTACTTCAGATTTTTTGGTTGCAAAGTCTTTATCCTTAATACTAAGGACAATCTTGACAAGTTTTCCTCCAAGAGTGATGAAGGAATTTTCCTAGGTTACTCAATCTCAAGTAAATCCTATAGAGTATTCAATAAGAAAACCAAATGTGTGGAAGAGTCAGTTCATATCAAATTTGATGAGATTGATCCACATAAACCCAAAACCTCTCTTGAATATCTTGAGGAAGATATGTCAATTCTGAACCTTAATGATAATGATGGTGAATTCTGTGTAAAGGTAACCAATTCTAGGAATCTTCTAGAATCTACACCTATTGAGTCTAAACCAATAGACAATCATGAGGAGTCTAGTTCAACTCTTTCTAGAGGTATTTGAACTCTCAATAATCATCTTTTAGATGTTGTAGTAGGTGATTTAAATCGAGTGACACAAACTAGAGATTATCTAAGAAACTAGGTTAAACATCAAGCTTTTCTTTCATATCTTAAACCCAAAAATATTAATTATTCTATCAATGATGAATTTTGGGTGATGGTTTTGCAAGAAGAATTAAATCAATTTGAAAGAAACAAATTCTGGGAACTAGTTGAAAGACCTAAAGACACTTTGACAATAGGAACTAAATGGGTTTTAAGAAACAAAGTTGATGAGTCTGGTAATATAGTTAGAAACAAGGATAGATTAGTTTCAGAAGGTTATCTTCAAGAGGAAGGAATAGACTATGAGGAGACCTTTTCTCCTATAGCTAGGTTATAGGCCATTAGGATACTACTTGCTTATGTAACTCATCTAAATTTCAAACTTTATCAAATGAATGTCAAAAGTTCTTTTCTAAATGGGTATATATTTGAGGATGTATTTTTTGAACAACCCCTGGATTTATAAATCCCCATTTTTTAAACCATGTTTTTAAAACTTCTAAAGCTTTATATGGTCTAAAGAAAACTCCATGAGCTTGGTATGATAGACTTAGTTTATTTCTTATATCAAAAGGTTTTACTAAAGGAATAACAGATCCTACTTTGTTTATTAAAAGGATTTCCAAAGTAGTTTTGATAGTAAAAATTTATATAGATGATATCATTTTTGGATCTTCTAAAAATTATTTATGTACTGGTTTTTCAAAAATAATTCAAAATGAATTTGAAATGAGTTTAATGGGAGAACTTAAATTTTTCCTTGGATTTTAAATTTTTCAAAATAAAAATGGTATTCTTTTAAATCAAAGTAAATATACTAAATATATTTTAAAACGTTTTTGTTTGGATGGTAGTAAAGGTAGTGATACACCTATGAGTACCACTTATAAGTTGTATGTTGATGAAGATGGAGAATTAGTGGATCAAACCAACTACAGAGGTATGATAGGAATTCTACTCTATCTTAGTGCTAGAAGACCTGATATTATGTTCAATGTATTCATGTGTGCTCACTTTCATGCCAATCCCAAATAATATCATTTAAATGTTGTTAAAAGGATTTTCAAATATTTCAAATATACTCCCAACTTGAGACTATTTTATCCAAGAGGAAAACCATTTGATTTAATAAGTTATTTAGATGCTGAATTTACTGGTTGTAAACTAGATAGAAAAAGAACCTATGGGACATGTCACATGTTAGGAAAGTCACTAGTATCATGGTGTAGAAAAAAAACAGAATTCTGTTGCATTATCTACTTCCGAAGTATAATACATTGCTACTGGTAGTTGTTGTGCACAAATTTTGTGGATGAAACACACTTTGCTAGACTATGGATATCAATTGAAACATGTCTCCATTAACTGTGACAACACTAGTGCTATTAACATCTCTAGGAATCCAATATCTCATTCTATAACAAAGCATATTGATGTAAGACATCACTTTTTGAGAGATTCAAAAAGGTGATATAACTCTTGAGTTTATTGGGGATGAACATGAGCTTGCTGATATATTCACTAAAACCATAAATTCTTAGAGAATGAATTAAATTATACATGAACTAGGAATGATAAATCAGTAGGTGATCTTTATAAAACCGATCTTTATGAAACCGATTTTTGTTAAACCGATTTTTGTGAAACTGATTTTTATAAAACCAATTTTTGTGAAACCGATTTTTGTGAAACCGGTCTTTTTAAAACTGATTCTTTGACACTGATATACTTAAGGGATGTTTTGTAAATTATGTCCACTTTAAGTGAAACGATGCTGTTTTATCTCTTTCAACTTGCCGCGTTTAAATTTTATGTTTTCTGATTTACAATACCTAAATGATATATTAAGTTCAATCCATCCCTACCTTTCACCTTCTCTATATCCGTAAAGCCTTCTACATTTAGTCACTCTCTCTCTCGACTCTCTACCTCTCAACACAGCTAGAATATGAAGCTTCTCCATGGCAATGACTAAGCGCGTAATGGAAGAACCTCGAAAATCTCTTCCTGCTATGCGTCAGAAGGGTGAAACTAGTGGTATTGTGAAACCAAGCTTAGAAAGTCGAGTAGTTACAGCTAAAAAAGGAAGTGTCTGCTGAGTGGATTCGGTCAAGAAAATCTTTTCTACTAAAGGTACTGGAATCTCAAGGGTGGCTCAGTTGGTTTACCAACAATAAAAGACCATATTATCCCTAGCAATTGAATGAGTTTTACCAGAATTTGAGTATATCACTAACAAAAATAAAATCTATTGTAAAAGGAAAGGAATTAGCTTTTTCATCCAAGGAATGGGATGAATGCTTAGAGGTACCTCATGAAGGTGTCTATGCTAAATATCCTGGTAATATTCCACCTTCATCAAATTTGTTTTCATATGAAGATACTCTGAAGGAGCTGACTAGAAATGAAGAATCCAAAAGGACTGTTGCAAATGAATTTGAAGGAGAAGTGAGATTGCTTTTTAAGTTCATACAACATCAAATCTGCCCAAGGAAGGGAGATTTCTCTGCTATGAAATATCAGGACGTCTTCTTGATATTTTTGTTGAAACATGGAATAAAGGTGAATCTGTGAAGATATCTCATGGTACATATTTCTGATTTGATTAAGCCATCTAAGAAGGCAACCTGCTTATACTATCAGAGAATGATTTCTGCCATGTTGAAAAAAATAGACTGTGTAGAAGATGGAGATGAAATGATAACTTCCTGTAGTGGTTTTTTTATTCAGAAAGACATTTGTAAAAGAATGAAAATATTTTGGAACCCATTTAAGATATGTTGGGTAGGAGATGAAGAAAGGTTGTATGAGGAGTTCAATCTGATTGACCATCCTTCTAGACCAAAGGACCGAGTTGATCTAGGTCTCAAACCAGGAGAAGTTCCTATCTATTCTGATGAGGAAGTTGAGGCTGAAGTGCCTAGGGAATAAGGATCTTCTTTTGATGATAAGAGTGATCCTGATATTGCTGAAAGTCCCAAGAATATGACTTATGGACCTACTAGTCCACCTATGGAATTTTCTTTAAGAGAAACTATTCTATGTGATAAAGAAGAAGAAGAAATTGAAGTTAATGGATTTGAAGGTTATGTTAGAAAATCATATGAGGAATCTGATGATGATGGTGGTGGTGGTGGTGATAATGGTGATAATGGAGGAAGTGTTGAGAAAGTGAGTGACTCTCTAAAAGTGGGACAACAAGTAGTTGACAAATCCAGTGAGGAATATATTCATGGAGCTGGTGATGGAATTGATGTCGCTGATCAACAGGCTGATAATCATAGAGATGCTGGACATGAGGATAGATTACTCCATCCCAATTCTAAAAACCAATATATCATTCAATAATTGAATGATCTTGTGGATTTTGGCCATGAGGAAGAAGATGTAGTTCCAATGCCTCAAATTTAGGAAGTACCTAGTGAAGCTGAAGAAGCTGGAGCTCAGGTAGAATCTGAAGTTAGGTTGGTTCATGTCCCCAGACAAGGTGTTATGGCCAGAGGCTAGGATGAAGAAATTGATTATATTGATGTTATTCCTGAGCCTCAGGGAAGAAGGGTAAGAATTGATACCATTGAGCTAAGATATTGGACTTGTTCTAGAGAGTGGAATAGTAATCTAGGATACATTATTTTTGGTTTAGAATATGACTCAGATGAGGAGATGGTACCTCCTCCTACTGTTCCACAATTCCATGCTGACCTAGAGCCTGCTGCACCTGTTCCACCAGTTGTATCTCTAGTAGTAGGCCCATTTGCTCAGTCAGTACCTAGTGACTATGTCACCAAGGCTGATTTGGAAAAGTTTAAGAATGAGATATGTGAGTCTGTGATCGCTTCAGTGGGATCCAGAAATGAGGCCTCCACCTCAATAAGTATCTCGGATGCTGAAGCAACAAAGATTTCAAGAATATTTATTCATGAGATTCAACCAAATCTTATTACTACAGCTGAAACTATTATTAGGCACAATACTTTGCTGAGAGAGGAAGTGAGAAAGATGAGAAATGAGATGAATTCCTTAACCTCTGACTCCAATACCTCCTTTATTGGTGTTCTATAAGTTCTTAGGAACTTGGTAACTCATCTACTCGATGTATATTTGAAGAAGTTGAAAGAAGATGTTGGAAAAATGTTGGTTGTCCCATCTAGTTCCAAGAGTGGAAGAAGTGTTGTTGTTGATACAGAGTCTATCAAGGGTGTGATGAGAGAGGAAATTCAAAAACTCCAGATTGTTTCAGATAAGGAAACTCTTGAAAATGTATATCAGAATATTGATCTTGTATACAATATGGTCAGAAAGTGCACCAATGAAGCCTCTATAGATTAGAAAGAAATTTGGGAAAAAGTGGATAAGTATTTCACTAAGATATATACCAAGCATGACCTCATCAACAGTTTCAAGTTTCTTGCAAAAAATCTTCAAATTACCCCAGTCAAAGAAGCATTCAAAAATAAATTTCTCCAATTGAAAGAGTTTACACCTTTACTGAGTAAATTTATGGAGAATAAGGATGACTTTGAGAAGGCAATGCAATATGGAGGAGAAATCATTAATGACTTCATCAAACTACTCAAACCTTATTTTCATGTTCAAACCGAGGCTATTGTGGTCCCTCTAACTACTTCAATTGGTACTACCACTCGACATCCTACTCCAATGACTATCTCTCAATCTCTTACTTATATTCTCCCAATCATTACTGAGCAGTCTCCCAATCGTGTGTTGTCAGAGAGAAGGCTTACCCTTACAGCTACTGTTCCTACAGGTCTTTCTCTTATTGGTGTTGTAATCAGATCACCTCCATCCTCTTCCACTCCCAATCCTTCTTCTTCTCCATTATATCCTTCAGACAAAGGCAAATCTCCTTTGCATCCAAAGCCTTCATGATGGATTGTTTCTTTTTGATAGGGATTTGTTCTTTTTGTTTGTCTTGTACTCTTATGACTTTGAATGAAAATTCTTATGGTGTATTTCTTTTCTCTTATTTCCCCTTACTGCTTTTCTCTTTTTTTTAATCCCAAAAGGGGGGAGAAAATAAATATGGCATATAAAATAAGGATGGAATATAAAATAAGGATGGCATATAATTGAGGGGGAGATTTGTTTTAAATAAATTCTATGTCACAACTATCTATGTCAAAGCTACATTTATTCTATATATATTTACACGTATTCCATAATTTGTGATTATCAAAAAGGGGGATATTGTTGAACCATCTATGATATTGTGGTTTTCATAATCACAAATTATTTGAATATACAGATTCTACTCTTTCAATCAATTTTAATATCTTTGTGGGAATCAATTTTTTCATACAACAATATATACTTTAATAAGTCAATTTCTTATAGTCATGAATATATATGTTTACAAGTGTATTTTTACATATACATTGATTAAAAATTCGTCTTGTAATGGTATATGGAAGACAGACTATTCATAATCTTTTTTGGATTCCCTGACAATGAAGTTTGACAAACCGAAGTCAACACACCGAAACCGAAGGATGACTCACCAAAGTTCGACTCACTGAAGTCAACACACCGACAAACCGAAGTTGACACACTGAAACCGAAGTCGACACATCGAAACCAAAATACAACACACTGAAATATGACACACCGAAGTATGACAGACTGAAGTTTGACAGACCAAAGTTCAACAGACCGAAGTATGACAGACCGAAGTCAACACACCGAAGATGACACACCGAAGATGACAGACCGATGTTATCAAAAAAAATTTGACACACCGAATATGACTCACCAATTGATATAAAAAACTATTTCCATTTTATTAATTCAAATTTATTTCTAACGGTCATATGTAGACAAATTAATGTTTCTGACATTATTTAACATTTTCAGTAGGAGTATCCATAGACAAGTACAAGGTACATGCACGTGTGAAGATCTTTATGTCTAGAGGATCATGGAGTATAAAAGGATCTCATCTTTTACATTAAATATATTACATGATTAGTACACACTGAGACACAGACTGTGTGAATACAAAAAAGATAAGAACTAATCACTTGAGACTACAAGAAGACTGTAACAAGCTATTTTCTCCAAAAAGGGCTTCAGTATACATCGAGACATTAAAGATCTGAACCTTTTCACTCCTTGATGTTGGATTATATAAACCACGATACTCTATTCTGTAGAAAACTTTTAGAATAGGACTCAAATACTATTTTCTCAACATTTATTGAGTTTAGAGATTTACTTCACAACACAAAGAGAATTATTAACTCTATTATATTTCTTAACACTGTTGTGTTTTACATTAAATATTTGAGCAGTGTGTATATTTTTTTTGACACACACTATTTACTATGCATAACTAAAGAATATAAAACTATCCTCATACTCAATCACTTATTTCATTTTGTTTCCCACGAATAACTATGGTAGAGGTCAAGTGTGACCTGGACAGATGGGTGTGCTGTTGTAAACCCCGATCCAGGGTGTGGATAAAATGTTTATTTATATAAATAGCTTAGTGGTAGGTGATCACAAAGTTGAGAGGATTAAGTATCTTCTTGAGACTGAACCTCTTGTTTATATTGTTGAGCCAATCTTTAATTACTCTCTTTTGTTTTATCCACTGCTTATATTTTCTAAAACATAAAACTGTTTTTTATTACACTTTGATAGTTAGTTTTGGTTAGTGTGTGTATCTTTTTAATTCAGTAGACTTGTTTCAAAAGTTGAATTGGTGTTCTACACTGATTCATCTGAGGATTAGTCACCCTTTGAGAAACCTGTTGACCAATTTAACATTTACATTTCTACTGCCTTAATTAACTGGGCCGTTTTTAAAATTGGGGGTTTTCTTAACCATAAATTTTTTAATAGAAATTTTAATTGGAACTCAATTCACCCCCCTATTTAGTATCCAATATATGACATTAATTAATGATTTCATGTTTAAAATTTCAAATCATATAGAAATATTTTGGATAATCAAGTAACTCTAAGAATAATCACAATCTATCACTCATATTAACATCATTCCAATTTCATTATGTTCATCATTATTTAATATTTATTTTCCATGAATATCAAATCCTAATTTAAAACATTGGAAAAATTAGAGATTAAATGTATTTGAATACATTAATTTATCTTATGGTAAAATTATAACCAAAAACCATAACATTTTTTTGTTGAATACATGATCTATGTCAAATTATCTATCTCTCATGGTGGACTCAATATTGAGAACATCCTCTAACTCTAGAATCCTTATAAATTGATTTAAAGGATGAATATATAGAGGAATATTTAGTCAAATAATATCTTTTAAAAAATATAATATTTTAGAAAAAAAACTCACCACTAGCACAAATAAAGACAAATGAAAATATAATTTTTTTTAAAAAATAACCTAAAGTAAACATCCCATTATAGACCTAATAAATAATTTTTTTCTCAATTCAACACTCCAATATGGAAGAATTTGATATTTTATCTTTTTTTATCATAAAATATTATTTTCCAAAAGCCCTTATATGATATTTTACTAAACCACTAGAAGACCTCATTTAATTAAAATTAATGATAATATATTCAATGAAATTGAAATAGTTTCCAAACTCTAAGTAGAAGAAAAATAATTATCATAATAAAATATGTACCATTAAAATAAATGTTTATGATAAAATAATTTATAGACACTAGAAAATAAACACTACAAAGTACACAGAATCAATCATTACATTCAAAAAATAGTGAATATTATCTTGTATCATAGATAGATTTTTATCCATCAACTTCTTAGCTAATATGACTACCCTTATTGTCACATACATGAATTATTTAAAATTTAAATTAAATTTAATTTCTATTTATGCTTTGTTTTTGTGGTTACTCAAGATTTTATGGTGGAATGAGTGAGTTTTTGTGAATTGGGCCAAACTGTGAGCTCAATTCCAGATTTAAAAATAAATTTTGTTTCTTTTATAACTGTTTAATTTTTTGATATTTTTCACCCATTATAATTCATAAATGGTATCCCCTGACATATTAACACCACCATTGAAGTTTGGAGCCTTTATAAATCTATAACCAAGGTGTATATGGGTTTTTATTTAAGGTATTGGGCCTTCCCGAAAGACCAATTCCATTTTTAAAAGTAAAATTTGTTTAATTAATAACTTATTCCATTTTAAATATTTTTCAGTGATTCTAAGCCTCATACACTCCCATTGAACCTAGATACGTGTCCCGTATCTTCCCACCCTCTTTGGAGCTCATTTGACTCGCGGTTTAGGTCAAAACATCTGAAGCACTCACATTTCATACAGATTTAAAAAAGTAATTTTATTCCTTCATAAATATTTCATTATTCACTCTTTTCCCCCCATTAAAGTTCTAAATTAACCTTATATTTCTTTTTACAACCTCAATTAAATTTTTAGATGTTTTCAAATTCATCCACTGCTGTATTTGGGGCGATTTCTTCAAGAACCCTCAAGTGAGTGAGTCTCCTTCATTCTTCTTTCATTTTTCTTAGGGTTTCATTCAATGTACTTAGGGTTTCTTCCCTTATAAAAGAATTCCTAAATTTCCAGAGGGAAAGGTGTCAAACCTAAGGTTTAACCATGGGTTTTATTGGTCCAATGTTCTATTTTTAGGTTTGATCTACCCTCCTTGAGGTGCGGCGGTGGTGCGTTTGTGTTTTTGCACAAAGGATTCAAGGGTTTCCTTTGTTTTGGTAGGTGATTCCATGTTTATGCAATCCTTGTGACTTAGAATGCTGTATTTGTAATATTTACAGGTTTATCTAATCTTATTATTTTTTCAAAAAAAAATTAGAGATGTTTGTATTGCAAATGAATTTTAAATGCCAATTTTATGTGAAATTTAGGGTTTTTCATAGAAATGTTTTATGAGTTTATTTGGGGATTCCCTACAACTACTTGGTTAATTTTATTGAAATGTATTAGGGCTTATACTTATGTTTTGAATTTTTATATCCATTGTTTGATTCTACAAAATCTTATTTTGGTGACGTTTGATAAGTGAAGGATTTTTGGGCACCATTTTGGTGCTAAATTGGTTGTTTTACATGACTATTTGATGTTTTGCCTAATGGGTTTGTTTTATAACACATGAAATTGGTTTATATAAATGTTTTGGGCATTGTAAATTCTGTTTTTGTAAATTTGATATTTCACGTAGTGTGAAATGTGGGGTTTTCAAGGAGTTTTGGGTGCAAAATAATGCGGGTTTTTGAGAATTTACTTTATGGAAAATCAAAGTGTTTTGTTGTGTATTTTAAGTAGTATAAAGAGTGTGTGGCTACTGTACTATTTTAATGTGACCATTAGTGGTATTTTATATTAAGATTTATTTATTTATCATGATGAAATTGTTTGAGCACAAAGGGGGAAGCCCGGGTACCTAGGTGGGGCGGATGTGTTCTAGTACAGCTAGTGGACCGGATGGGTTTTGTCCCTATTTAACTTAGAATTTGGATAAAGACAACTATAACTAAACTATATGGATGATTATTGGGGACCACTAGGTTATGGTTATGTTACCTACTAGTGGCTTGTGCACAAGAATAGATTTTACCATGGTTACATTACACCGAGGTACGAGGTACATGGGGCCCGAGACTATCTAGTGCCTAGGGGTGTTCTCGATTTTATTGCTCATTGGATTTATGGTATTTTCCCTTGTATTTGGGTGTCTTTGGAATTATATTGAATTAGCTAACATGCATATTTAAATGTGTTAACATTCTGAAAGTTTTATCTTGAAAAATGTTTTCAATTTAAAGTTGTATTTCTTGGAATTTGTCGCCGCTTTTCATTGCATATTAAAACTGCTTGCTTTTTCACCTTGTATTGCATGCACCTTGGAATCATTGGGTGGTATGCTATTGGAATTAGGCTCACACCCTACTTACACTGCTTGGGTGTAAGTAGACTTTATTATTTTTTACCTAGGTAAAGTAAAGGAATTGGGTGATGGTGGTTCGAGGTGTTAGTTCTCATCCTTGGGGTGGAGTTATGGAAATGACTGGTGGGTGATGAACCCTTATCATGTGGAGTCCTTTGGGTTTTTTTATGCTATATATTGGTGTGTTTGGACCTTTTTTTACTCTATTTAAATCCATGTATTCAATTCTATTTTTTTTATTAAGACTTGTTTGGGTGTAAATTTCAGAATTTATATTATGGATTGTTTTTAAGGTTTTATGCTTTAATACTTAGGTAAATCGGTTCCAAACCTAATTTATTGATACCTAGGAACTTTTTCCAGCCTGTTGGGATAGGGAACTCCCTTCAGGCCTTGTCACAGGCTGGGTTTGGTGCCGTTTTTGGCAGTGACCAGATTCGGTTCGTGACAAAATGGTATCAAAGGAGGTTCAGGTTAACTCTTTGGGTCATGTTATTTGGGGAAGAGTCAGGATAGTATAGATTTAGGATTGTTGGGACTTGTAATTCTAGTTATGGGTAGTTTTTATGATCACCACACATCATGATAGGATTCAATTTTCCATGATAAGTTGGGATTTATCTAAGTCCTTTGGTTTTCTTGGTTCGATGATGATTAGGGGAAATGAAAAGAGAGTTGGGTTAATAGTTTTAGTGATCTCGCAGGGCCTGGAAAGCCATGTGGAGCCAAGGATATTTACTAGAACACTCTCTATGATATTTAAGTGATTGGAATGTGGCCTCCAATCATATTTCCAAGTCACCCACTGAAAATAGTTTCCTCTCGCATTTTTTTGTGCTTTAGTTTTGAAAACTTGGAACTTTGGTTTTGAGAAGTGTAAAGTTTTTGTGAAATGATTTTAAAATAAGGAGGGAATGGTTTGATTTATGAAATGGTGGAAATTAATTTTCAGAATTTTTTTGAAATGGAAAATGGTGTGATTACACCTCTTTTGAAAGCAGGATCTATATTGAAGTTGGTTTTGAAAAGTGTTTCCAATAGAGTTTTCTAAACAATCAAAGGGTGTTTTAATGGGATGAGATGTTTTGAAATTGATGTGAATATCTTGAAAGTGAGTTATTTTCTAAATGTTTGTGTCTTTATGAAATGTTTTGTAAGATGTGAATTGGGATTTTGATCTTGTGGTTAGAAGTTTTGAGAAAAAGGATGTGTTGGTTGACTGTTTTGGTTTTGAAAAGTGGAAAGATTTTTTTTGTTTTAACCTTTGGTATTTCCATGAGAAACCACAAGAATGGGGTTATATGGGATGATGGATGTTTGATGGCATGACTGGATGAGTGTCAGGATAGATATGAGGAGGGTGCCCAGTGTGGCACAGAAACATGCATGTGTAAGGCCCATGAGGTAACATTGGTGGATATGCTAACCGCTGAACCGTTTGTTTTCCAGAAATGTTTTTAAAGGAAAACATGATGTCTTAATGAATTGTTTGGGATGGATTATATTATGTGTTTTTGGAAAATGTTGATGTTGTGGGATGTTTTGAGTCCAAGAACCCCTCTTGTTTGTATTATGTTTTGGGTTTGTGTTTGGTCGTTAAGTTGTGTTGAAGGGTCGGTTAGTGGTCTCTTTTGAGAAATGTTTTGGGATGCTTTTACAGTGTTTCTTTCATGTATTTGGATCTGGTTTGTGGTATATCTTGGACAATGGACCATCTTGGTTGGGTCTTTAGGTTTAATCGTTGGATAAGGTATGCCCCATTAAGGGTTAGTGCACAACTGAAGTACAACCCGGATTGTTTCTCCATTCGAAGACCCTCCAATTCATCAATATAAGGAATATTTTTCTTGAGATTTTCATATCGAGTCTACACCCTTTCCTTTCCTGGTTTTTTGTATCCACTTGTAGTGTGAGAGTTATCATGGAAGGTGAAAGAGACCTTAGCTTCTTAGGTTTCATTATTTGCTGAAGGTGGAAGCGGTCTGAGGTTGTTATCATGGATGAGTATCTGGGTGGTGTTTATGAGGTCCTCTCGATCCATCGTAGTATATTAGAAGAATGAGTTCACAATAAACAAACAGTGTGGGAAATATTGTCATGAGATGATATTGTGGACACTTTCTATAATTGTGTGTTGTTTGGCGATGTCGTATAAGGTCTCACTCCATGCATTGTTTATATTACTCTCAATGGTCATGTTCGGTGAAGCCTTGTGATTTCATTCACTCGATTGACTTTAAAGGTGAAAGTCGTGCAATCCTATGAGTCTATTTATTTTGGGAGAATGTCTCCCTTGTAAATACTTCAAAATCTTCTATTTTAGAGGAAGGTGATTATAGGTGTTATTTACTTGTATAGTTTCTCACTCGAAGAAACAAGGTGTGATGTTAGTTCATTTTCTAAGCCCTTGTTTCAGTGAAATATCGAGTTAGGGTAAAGTGAGTTTGAAATGTGTTATGTCTTGGAAATCTTATTGGGGATTTCATTATAGTTGTTGGTGGAACCGAAAGAAGAATTCTCATTCAGGGGGATTTCCAAATCCTAACTGTGAGGTCAAAGATGCTTTAATCATTTGAGCTCCAGCCATAGGTCTCAGAGAGAAGCTGACTCATAGTCAGGGGAAATCCCAGGGTTGTTTAAACCCATGTACAATGTCTTATCCTCAGTATGAAAGATAGTAAGAGTTTAAACCTCTAGTGTCATCATATTTCTTCCGTTTGTCCCATTCAATGGAAATAGGTTGAGGGCCTTGTACCCATGTCATCACCCAATGTAATTCCCTCCCCCTTTGGTTTCCATCAAGTCATTAGAGAATGGTTGGAAATTTGGATAGACATGCTAAGGACATAGTTTGTGTATGATTAGTAGTGACCATGTTCCATGAAGACATGCAAAAATAATGATCTGCACAGTTATTGTAGAATTTCCCAAACTGTGTAGACTGACCCTACGCCATTCCCAAATCATTAAAAAAATTGGGTCTTTCTATGTCGGCCCATGATGGTCGGTTAAGATGGTTGGTTCTTATGATAAGGAGATCCACTATGATTATCATGTACATTCCTTCATAAACTGTGAATGGAATTATACCCATTGTACTATGGAGTTCATTTAGACCCCCTGTTAGTGTCTTGATTCTGTCTCGGAAAATAATATAGGTTGCCTCTTATGGTGGGGTGCCTATTTGTTTCCCCCCATACCAATAGCTCAGATTTATCCCGGGTGTTAGCTTGGTGGTAGGTAGTCTAGTTCGAAACTATCTAGATACCAAAATCTTCCTTGAGTAAATTTTGGGATTGGGGAGCTCCCAATGGTTTAGTTAATGTAAGGTAAGTGTAACCTTGATCAAAGTTGTTGTTCATTTGGGTGAATTGCTTAAGTCTTGTTCGGATAGCGTTCGAGGAGTTTCATTTTAGGATAAAGTAAGAATGTGATTGATCATTTCAGGAAATTGGTGTAAGTTTGGGTTGTGATATTAATCATTCCTTAATTGATCACTGGAGGTGTTTTGTCCCTTGGGGGCGAATCTTGGCAAAGAAGTACATCTTGGTTTATCAGTTGGGATTGGATTTGGTATCTAGCCTTTTTGTAGTTTTCCGGGGATGGAAAGTTTTTATGGTGGGGAGGATTTTCAAATACATGAATTATTTTAAAGTTAAATTTAATTTAATTTCTATTTATTCTTTGTTTTTGGGGTTTCTCAAGCTTTTATGGTGGAATGGGTGAGTTTTCGTGAATTGGTCCAAACCGTGAGCCCATTTCCAGATTTAAAAATAATTTTTTTTCTTTTATAATATTTTCATTTTTTGATATTTTTCACAAAATTAAAATTCATAAATGGTCTCCCCTTACATATTAACACCACCATTGTAGTTTTGAGCCTTTATAAATCCATAACCAAGGTGTATATTGGTTTTTATTTAAGGTATTGGGCCTGCCTGAAAGCCCAATTCCAGTTTTAAAAATAAATTTTTTTTAATTAATAACTTATTTTATTTTAAAGATTTTTCAGTGATTCCAAGCCCCACACATGAATATTGAACCCAGACGTGCATCTGGTATCTTCTCACCCTCTTTGGAGTTCATTTGACTCGCGGTTTAGGTCGAAACTTCTGAAGCACTCACATTTCATCCAGATTTAAAAAGGTAATTTGATTCCTTCATAAATCTTTCAATATTCACTCTTTTCCCCACATTACAGTTCTAAATTAACCTTATATTTCTTTTTCCAACCTCAATTGATTTTTTAAATGTTTTCAAATTCATCCACTGGTGTATTTGGGGAGATTTCTTCAAGAACCCTCAAGTGAGCGAGTCTCCTTCTTTCTTCTTTCATTTTTCTTAGGGTTTCATTCAATGTGCTTAGGGTTTCTTCCCTTATACAAGAAGTACCAAATTTCCAGAGGAAAAGGTGTAAAACCTAAGGTCTAAACTTGGGTTTTCTTGGTCCAATGTTCAATTTTTAGGTTTGATCTACCCTCCTTGAGGTGCGGCGGTGGTGCGTTTGTGTTTTCACATAAAGGATTCAAGGGTTTCCTTTGTTTTGGTAGGCGATTCCATGTTTTGCAATCCTTGTGACTTAGAATGCTCTATTTATCATATTTTCAGGTTTATATCATTTTATTATTTCTTCAAAAATTATTTTTAGAGTTGTTTGTATTGCAAATGAATTTTAAATGCCAATTTTATGTGAAATTGAGGATTTTTCGTAGAAATGTTTTATGAGTTTATTTGGGGATTCCCTACAACTACTTGGTTAATTTTATTGAAATGTATTAGGGATTATAATTATGTTTTTAATGTTTATATCCCTTGTTTGATTCTACAAAATCTTATTTTGGTGATGTTTGATAAGTGAAGGATTTTTGGCACCATTTTGGTGCTAAATTGGTTGTTTTACATGACTATTTGATGTTTTGCCTAATGGGGTTATTTTATAACACATCTAATAGGTTTATAGAAATATTTTGGGCACTGTGAATTCTATTTTGGTAAATTTTAGTTTTCACATTGTGTGAAATGTGGGGTTTTCAAGGAGTTTTGGGTGCAAAATAATGCGGGTTTTTGAGAAATTGCTTTATGGAAAATCAAAGTGTTTTGTTGTGTGTTTTAAGTGGTATAAAGAGTGTGTAGATACTGTACTATTTGAATGTGACCAGTAGTGGTGTTTTATATTAAAATTTATTTATTTAGAATGCTCAAATTTTTTGAGCACAAAGGGGGAATCCCAGGTACCTAGGTGGGGCTGATGTGTACTAGTACGGCTAGTGGACCGGATGGGTTTTGTCCCTATTTCACTTAGAATTTGGATAATGAAAACTCTAAATAAACTATATAGATGATTATTTGAGACCACTAGGTTATGTGTATGTTTCCTACTAGTGGCTCATGCACGATAATAGATTTTACTATGGTTACATTATACTGAGGTACGATGTACATGGGGCCCGAGACTATCTAGTGCCTTGGGGTGTTCCCGATTTTGTTGCTCATTGTATTTGTGGTATTTTCCATTTTATTTGGGTGTCTTTGGAATTATATTTAATTATATAACATTCCTATTTAAATTTTTTAACATTCTGAAAGTTTTATCTTGATAAATGTTTTCAATTTAAAGTTGCATTTCTTGGAATTTGTCGCCGCTTTTCATTGCATATTAAAACTGCTTGCTTTTTCACCTTGTATTGCATGCACCTTGGAATCATTGGGTGGTATCCTATTTGGATTAGACTCAAACACTACTTAAACCCCTTAGTTGTAAGTAGACTTGATTATTTTTGACCCAGGTAAAGGAAAGGCATTGGGTGATGGGGGTTCGGGGTGTTAGTTCCCATCCTTGGGGCGTAGTTGTGGAGACGGCTGGTGGGTGATGACCCCTTGTCATGTGGAGTCCTTTGGGTTTTTTTGCTGTTATATATTGGTGTCTTTGGAACTTTTTGTACTGTATTTAAATCCAAGTATTCAATTATGGTTTTTGTTTATTAAGACTTGTTTGGCTATAAATTTCAGAATTTATATTATGGATTGTTTTTAAGGTTTTATGCTTTCATACTCAGGGAAATTGTTCCCAAACCTAATTGATTGATACCCAGGCACTTGTGCCAGCCTGTGGGGATAGGTAATGCCCTTTGGGCCTTTTCATAGTCTGGTTTTGGTGTCGGTTTTGGCGACGACGACATTCGGTTTGTGACACTTCCATTGTTGAGTGTAAAATTGTTGTCTTTTCTTTATTGAAGAGTTTCCCTTAATAGTATGCATGTCATAAAGTAAATATATATATATATATATATATATATATATTAATTAATGAATTCATTTTTCAAACCAATACAATTAATTGGATAAGTGATGCCAATATGAATATAGTAGTTGTATGGGATTTAAAATTCAATAAAAACAGTTATATTATTTTTTGAATATGCAATGAAATGTGGAAATATGGCCAAAATATATACACATATTTTGGTAAAAAATTATTATGATATATTGATACTCCCCATTAATTATATATATTGGATACATATTCCTATTAATCCAAATAATGAGGTATTATATAAATAAGTAATGTAAATATTGATTTAGTATTCGTTAATGATTAATTTCAATGATTTGAGTGTAAGTATTATTTTACTAATATTTTTTCTTTCTTATTTATAGATGTTCATATATTTTGATGTTCCTAAATTAGATGAAAACCCATGGAAATTGAATTACTTGGTTAACAAGTGAGAGGAATTTAAGTTTAGGTTTTGAATAAAGACACATCATTGAGTATTCATTAGATGTATGAGGAGGTTCTTTAAGGGTTTTCTATGTCTTAGGACCAATTAAATATGTTTTAAATTGTTAATAATGATGCAACACATGAGATATTATTAGATTTTATAGTAACTTAGTAACATAGGCATGAAAAATTAAATTTTTTATTAATATAACTTTTTTAGGATACCCATTGAAAAATATATTGAGTCAAGAAAAAATAGCCCCATACACAATTGGTTTAGATAATTTTTTGAATAAAAGATTAAACTAAGATACCTTTTATTCCTTATAATTAATATTTTTATATTTCATCTAAATAATTTTTTACTTAATTTATATATACATTTTTTATATAGGTTTAAGAGTTAAGTCATCTGATTGGAAGAAAAGAGATGTGGTTTCACAGTCACCAGAAACCAATTGGAAATTTCATAAATAAACCTACCAAATACATTTGGGTACATATTTTTATTCATAGTTTAATGTTATTCAATTATTATATATGGATAATAATTAAAAACTAAATAATTAATCAATGATTTGAATATATTATAATTAATAATAGGATTGTTGGGGTTGTTTCATTTTCAACCTAAAATTCAAGAGGCATGGGATGCAAACTATTCACAATAAACATTGATTTCTAAAAAAGATCAAACAGGAAAAGTTTTAAGGAAGGATTGTTAAATGTATTATTGAACAACCCCATAAAATGTGTTTGGTTAGTCCCAATCATCATGCACTACTATTCCATGTGCTATATGGTCCACGAAATTTCATTTACCTAGTAGAAAAAATTTAAATTTTGATATTAAAATAAAACTGATAGAATATGATTAGTATAGGAAAAACTACATGAGTTTTGATCCTCGTTGGAAGAAAAACTAGTGGTTTTATTTTAGAGGATGGAATACGTAACACCAAATGAAATTTAAAGTCTAATAGTTCATTCCCTATAGGTAAATTTAATATATATGTTGAATTAGTTATATAAACTATTCCTCGTTGCAACATAATCATCTCTTTTCAAGATGTTTTTTTCTTATAATTTTCTATATTTTTATATTAACTTTAATTGTGTCTCTGAAATCATACATGATTCATGTTATTTTGTTATTATTCATGTGATATTCATGCTAAAAAATATCGTAGATATTTTATATTTTATCTAACATGTTGTGATGAATGATTATATTCCTCACATGTGACACACCTAAGTGTATTGATTATTAATAAGTGACTTCTTTAATTAATATTATTGTTATGAAACATAATCCATGAGCATAAAATAATGAAAATTTGATATGATGATAAGATAGTAAAAACATAATAGAAATATAAATCTCTTGTTAGAATAAAATCCAAATAAATTTCATTTTATTTAATTTTGAAAGAGGTGTTATTTTTTATTTTATTTTTAATATAATATCATGTATGTTAGAGTTTGTATGGGTGATGTTAAATTTACACATGTGGCATAGTTCAATTATTACTAGTAAGGTAGTGAAAAATCATTCAACCAGTGACACGACATGATGTATGTTTCTCCATTAGGTCTTCAGTCCACATATTGGGACTTCGAGCCACATATTGGGCCTTCAGGACACTAGGTCATTTCTATATAATGGCCTTGGGGCCATGTGATGGTATTCGGGCCATTTAATGGCATTAGGTACTTGTAATGGACTTAATTCCATGTAATTTCCTTCGGTCCATTTAATGGTCTTCAGAACAATGGGACTTCAAGCCATCATATGTAATAAATAGGTTTGGTGGGTGCTTGTCATTCCTTATGGGGAGGTATGAGGCTTGATCCATTAGGGTGTATGGGTTTGTGTATTGTTTTGTTGATTATAATCCCCTATACCTGTAATAATAATAAAATTATTCCATATATGTAAACTATCAAGTTTTTTGATTCATTCTATTTAATTCATGAAAATTTTTATATGGTGGATGATTTAATGTAATTCCAATGTTATTGGGGATATTTTTATTTTTTTTATTATTTTACTTAATGGTATGGTTTTATTACTGGTAGGGTATTTTTTAAGTAGATAGGGAGATATGGTAGGAAAATCATATAATTCATATAGTCTTTAGAAGGAAATCATAATGGAATATAGTTTTATGGTATGTTTTTTAGCATTATCTTGAATTTTACTATTAGTGATTCTTCCATTGCTCATTGGTTCTTATTCGTATGATAATTTTGTTATAGGTAGTCTAATAGTAATATCATGGGTTTCTAATGGAGTTAGTATTTGTTTTCATGTGGGAAATCTCTAGTTCTTTCATTAATGATGTTTATTTACGACTGTTGGGGACCCACACCACTGATCACTAGAAGATACACTATTCTAAATATTCAAAGACAAAACCATCTACAAATTTCCTTGACCAAAAGAAACCCCACTAATCTAGTATAACATAACTTAGTAATTTCACCACACTAATTCAATCCACACACACATACAATAAAAAAAACAAAGAATCATAAATAAAAGAAAAGAAAGTAATAGTTTGGATTTACATAGTTCGAGCATCAAGTTATACATCCATGATATAGCACTGAAAAATTTTCATTTATTATAAAGTTACATGTATTACAATAACTTTAACTAATTAGCAATGTGAATCACTGATTATAATTAATCACACAACTTTTCAGTACACATGTTCAATTGTTCCCACACTACCTTTATGGTAAGGCCCACCCAGTCATTCTATTAAACTGACTTCTATTATTCATAGAAGTTCCTCTATTGATCATGGAACCCTATAATTTCCTATAGAAATCTACATCTGACTACTAAAATCTGGTGAACATAGTAAGTTACTTTGATTCACTATCAGATTCCTTTTACATATCCACTAATTTTCCACAAAACCATTCTAGGAATGACCCTTTCATTCAATCATCATAATATATAACACATATATTTTCATTAATTACATTATCCTAACTTCTAGATCTCTGACCCTTACACACATATTTAGGAACCATAACATATGGAACATCTACTTATAATATAGATTCCTATTTCTGCTACCTTCACAAGGTTGAAGCTATCTTCCAGAGATTCTCTTTCTGGTCAAATTTAATTGGAACTGAATCAGGATTCACATTCCTAAAAATATCCCACTTGAAAAATGATTTAAGGAAAAAACCATGGAAGCCTCCAACTCTTATAAAAAAAATCCTTTCACTTCCACAGAAAAATATTTTATCCACCTCCTTCCATTCATCCTAGTCCTACTGAGGCATAATGTTCCCTAAAACTTTCTTAAACTATAACCTTGGTGAACATGTCAGTTAGATTTTTTATTCAGGATATATTCTGCAGATGTATCTCTTCATCCTCAAGAATCTTATGAATGAAATGATATTTCAGGTCAATGTGTTTCATTGAATAATGAAACAATGGATTCATAGTCAAATATAGTTCACTCTAAATATCACCATAGAGTAATCCACCCCTTATATTCTTTTGAGATCCGTCAATTTTTTTAACCATATCAATTCTTTATTTGATTTTGTTGAGTCCATATATTCTTCTTATATTGTAGAGTGATCAACTACCATCTATAACCTCAACATATAGCTAACTCTCATTCCTTTTAAATTAGACACATATCCTATTGTACTATTCAGAGTATCTAAATCTCCACAAAATTATATATATTCATACCCCTATAATGGATCATTTATATCAAAACATAAGGTTATACTTTTCGATCCTTTGAGATATTATATGATCCAATCCATGGCCTCTTAGTTTTATTTCCTCATATTTGAAATGAAATAGATGATTAATCCCACTAAAAAGGCAACTTATATTGAAACATTAGGTTATACCTTTCTCCATACTTCACCTCATCTCTCATTTTGACACTTTATATCTTGGAAAGTTTAAAGTTTCAAGCCAATGGAGTTGAGACTGGTTTATATTTAGACATTCCAAACCTTTCTATTATCTTCTAGATGTACTCAATCTGATACAACACGAACATTTAGCCTTACTATTGATTGGTTTTAGGTTTTCATCATAGGAATGTTGGTAGTGGAAGAAAACCCATATGTGCCTACTCTAACCTCAATATTATAAACATGTAAAATGAAGAACATTAAACTTGTTTAACTAAAGTGATGTATAATCCATGTTTTAATCATCATATTATAATTTATTAAATCCAATTAAGTAGTAGATAAAATCATTTTTCCTCTGATGGGATTACACTAGCCTAATGATTCATGGTCATATTTTGAGGATTCTCATACACCAAAGGGGTTCTAACACCTTCACTGTGTGATGAATGATGATATGGGAGAAGTGACATTTGATAGGCTTACAAGTAATTGGTCACATATAATAGGAGGGATCACATCTCATTATATATCCATCCTTGACATTATTCATTTAATGAAGAGTGTCATCCATATGAAACATATCATGTGACATCTCATGTTGCCCATAAATTACATTCCATTGGAGAATTCATTAAACTGCTTTAATGACACTAAAAAATAAATAGCTTTTTCCAACATGGGTATATCTATTGGTAAAAGTGTATTTTCTATTGGTAAAACGTTTTACCAACAAAAATTTTCATGTCACTAAATTGTTGGTAAAAACTCTATCGCTAAATGTTATTGCGACAGATAAAATAGTTCTATTGGAATTATACTAATTCCAACAGATAATATATATGTTGGTCAAAATGTTTAACAATAGTTTAATATGACAAATTTATCTGTTGGTAATATTATTGTCATTCATCATTCCATTTATTATAAGAAATATCAACGATTAATATTTATTTATAAATTATATTTGTAATAAAATATTATATGTATGTGTTCCAACATTTATTGCAAAAATTATAAATTGTATCTATTGATATAATTATATATATTATATATATTATATATTCATTATAAAATTAGATTATATGTAAATTTTAAAACTTGAAATGAAGGTGTAAGAAACATGTTTCAAATATGTTTAAAAGTATTAGAACTCCAAGAAACTTTACATGAAACTCCAAACTCTCAAACATCATTTTTCAATCCAAGGTTTACAATAGAGAAGGGTCCATGCATGAAGTAATCATCTACCTCTTCACCGTGTCATGCTCCCCATGCCTCTTCCATGTCGTGACCACCCCACCCATGAGTCTCCATTGCAAAATCTTCTACTCATTCATGTTCCATGCCGCAATAACACCCACCCCGACATGCTCCCTCCCCATGCATGTATTTATGACACCATAGTAGAAAATTTGAAGGTGCAGCATAATATTTTCCACCATGACAGGCCCTCCATGCCTCTTCCATACCGTGACAGCCCCACCCATGAGTCTCCACGGCAGCATCTTCCACTCATACCTATTCCATGCCACAACACCACCACTATGACATGCTCCCCATGCATGTATTGATGATCCCATAGTACAAGACAATATATTAAAAATGTGAAACATAATCGATTTATGTTATGAACGTATGTGAGATAAACATGGTGGGGAGGTGATTAATTTGTTAAAAGGAAAAAAACAGATCGAAAAAGAATATCAAAACCAAATATTACCTCTCCAAAAAACTATTGGGTGAGGTGATTAGTTCGAGAAAACCAGGTTTTGGGTTCATTCTGCATCACAATCCCTCTCAACCTTTAGTACTTAGCAATGCCCAGAAATGAACCATTAATCTTCAACCAATATGCAGGCTTAGGCATCATAATTGCAACATAACCTTCTCGATCTACCACTGTACTGAGCAATTCAGGGCACTTCACTAAACCATAATTCACTTCCCGTAACAATCCCTTCACACATCATCTCATAGTGAATAAATCATTAGAAGTGAAGACTTTATATAAGGCTGAGTTGGGTTCCAAGACTCGGGCATTCTTCTTGAACTTCCCATTCACCTTAATTGTACTACAATCGGGCTTGCCAACATTGAAATCTACGGCGGTGACATCTTTATTCATAAGAACAACATGGGTGGGAGACAATCCAATTATTCCCAATCCGTTAGCATGTCAATAAACCTACTAGTTGTGTCCGGGCTTGATAAAATCTGGAAAAACATATGAAGCAAAGTTGGACTCTACAGTAGAGGGAGGAACATTAGGAAGGTTGCAGAGATCAGGAACTAGAAGCTCCTTTCAATGTTCCTCTAATTGGTTTGGATCTTCTTTCCCTTTCCCTTTTCGCGAGGGATAGGAAACACAAGGAGTGACGATGGAGGAATCACCATCAACGCCGTTCATAACTGACCATTCAAGGGGACTGCGAATTCCACTGGGATGAAGGCTTTGTTCCTCGGTCATATACATGGGAAAATGTTCTGGAGATTCCCTCACCCGCAGAAGAAAATTTGAAGCTGCAACATAAGATTTTCCTCATCTTACATGAACAAACTTGTACAGGGTTCAATTACATTATCAATATATATTCCAGATAATTCATTAATATGAATGCAATATGAGTTAATCATCATAAATAATCACCAATAGATGAACATATAACAAAATGAAAACAAGAAATATGCATAAATAATTTATTTTCTTAGACTAAATGGTTGTAAGAAATGAGAATAAAAATATGTGAGTATCACAAATACTAATTGAAATTAAAAAAACAAGAGAAAAAAGGAAGAATAAAAAATATTACAGTTGAAGGTACATAATATAGAAATGTGACCCTTCACTCCCCTAAATCATCATCAATTGTTCTTCTCAAACTAGAAAATTTATTTCTTTGCAACTTGGAGACCTGTAAAATGCCCATGCATGACCTATAAGTACCACCATGGAGAAAAATATAATGGAATAATGATTAAAAGAAAGTTAATGAATATATGATATGTATATGGATGAATTAAATGACACGATGAAATCAAGTCACTAAACAAAATGGAGTTAGAATGACCACAGTGAATTAAAATGAACATACCTAACTTGTTAATCAATTAAAGTCATCCTTCGTTGCATTGAAAGGATTCCTCCCTATTAATCCCTCAAATTCACAATAAAAAATCATTTATTATGTATATCACCATGCTAAATGGATAGAATCTTTCACTACAATTATGAGGGAATTCAGTTTCGAAGAGAGCTAACTTATTCATCTAGCAATTGCTGAATAAAAAGATTCAATCTAAACTCACTATTCTCAAGCCTTATTATCAAGAACCTGAAATTTAAATCATGAATAAAGGTTCCTTTAACATCACACTAATTTTTTGAAATCATTCCATTGTATATGAATTTAACATATGAGACGGAAAGAAGATGATATCATAGTTAGAATCTACATTATTTCTAAGTAATAAAAATATACATTATTCAAAACAAACAACACAAGAGATATTTAACAGTAAGAAACTAAAATAAGTATAACTCAGTAATTGTTTTCAAGAGTTTTTTCTTTGTAACTTCGACACAACATGTGTAGATGAAAAACAACATCAAAACCAATAAAATAATATCACAATATCATTGCTTTTATAGAATGAAGCAGTGAACAGAGGGAGAGAACCAAAGAAAACAGTTATCCAACAGGTACAAGGATGGGAAGTCTTCATAAAAGGCCCTCATCCTATTTAATAATGCAGTAAGAAATGGCTCGAATTTACCTTGACTAACATCTTGAGTACGCCTATAATTAATATATGTTGACTTTTAGATTCCACTACTATCATGTTGCTGGCCCATATTCACTTTATTTGATTTCAACTGTAATTTGGTTCATAAGACCGAGGCAGATTAACCACTTAAACAAATAGTCCAATTCAACATCATACAACTTTGGAATTAACAACACGACCAGCTGTGTAAAAAATCATCAGCTTCAGGCCTCCAAACTTCAGGCTGCAGTACGACCATTCAATCTTGGACACACAATGAATAATATCTCAAATATTCGCCTTAGTCACTGTAGTAAACTTTCACTGAACCAAGGGATCTTCACACGGGCCTCCAAAAATAGATCCTCGGGATAATCTTCTATTCATCATAGCACAAGAACATGAAATATTGGCTCTGCCTTGGCTCGAAAGCAATGAACACATGAACAATAAAAATACCCAGATTACCCAACTCCAGCATGGGATAGAAACTACAAATGACGGTGACCTGCAACATAAAATGAGAATCTAAACCCCTCTGAATCTCAATTCTCTATTCTCAGCAACCATATCTATGGAACCACCAAGAACTTCATAGCTTAAACCTCCTTGAATGAAACCCCAAATTCCAAATATCTCATGGACTCCAATCTCAACAGTAAGAAAGCTCATGGGAACCAATTTGAACTTCCCTAGCTATAAAATCTCCAAGCCCAAGCCCTATTTGAACTAGATCATTTCAATTACCAGTGGAAGATCACACACACTAGCAAGAGAACAACATCATTGATCATTCAGAGGCAATTTGAGTTCATAAACAAAATGTATGACCATCTCAACAAGTAGTATTTCCTTCTCAACCCATGATTGTTTAACCATTCAATCTACCGCACGCTGCAATGCATCCGAATCAGGAAGGCAGTGCAGAGATTCCGCTGCATTACAAATCTTAAATGCGTACCAATTGTCACCCATGTCACATGCAAAAGGAACAAACCTTGAGAAAGTCCACTTATTAAGTCCACAATCATGTGATATTAGCTCCTTATACCACTTCTTTGCTTCATCAATGATCCCATCATCACAAAACCCTGTCATCAAAGCATTATAGGTATGGAGGCCAGTCTTGACACCTTTAAGCTTTAGTTCTTCAAATGCCGCCATTGTAGCATACATTCTCTTCTGAGAAACCAATACTTTAATTTTGACATGGTAATTCCATGTGGAAGGGTAAAGGCCCCACTTTCCCATCAGCTTCCAATCATCCCCTGCCTCTGAGAACTTTCCATTCCCATATATCTATAATCAAATCAAATGTCTCATTTGTTGGCTCCACTTCATTCTTCTCCATCTCCCCCAACACAAAAACCCCAAAATCAAACGACCCTGTCTTTCGATGGCCCTCTAAAATAATGTTGTAGGATGACAAATCCAATTTTATGGGAGTGCTTATTGAATACCTTGCGGAATATAGTCTGGACATCGTTGAAATTTTTCATCTCAAGAGAGAAAGATGGGAGGGCAATGCAAGACTTAGTTGTGTGCCGACACTTCATTTCGTCGAACATCTTGACAGTGTGATCCAACATGCCTGAATTCTCATATACCTGCATCATTTTCACCAAGAACCTCTTGATGTATACGCTCATGTACTTCTTATGCTCCTCGATGATCTTCTCTATCAAAGGGAACTGGTCTGCGACGTCCAGCCGGTGGGGTGCTATGAATATGTGTCGATGTCTGCATCATTTTCTTAAATTTTTCAACAAAGGCTCTGAGGTTAGTTTCATTTTGGAATCATTCAAAATAGTCTGACTATGAATTTGAAAATAGGATGGGTGCCTCAGAGGTGATGTTAGAAAAGTACGAGTTTGTCAGCGCCACTCCCCCAACACCCATGTCATCTTTTGATCTCAATCCTCCATCACTTTTGTCTCTGAATGCAATCCTCCAGCACCCATCATGGAAGAATAATAGTTTCTTCTCCCAAAGATCTTTCATCACCACCCAAGTAGGAAACTAGAAGAAAAAAAAGTCAATCTCATTACCATTTAGGAACCTCAAGTCGATGTTATGTCACTCTTCATCTCGAAAATCTACACTGCATACAATCAAAAATAATACCCACAAATCAGAGAAAAATATATGCATGAATTGAAACCATAAAAATAATACAGTATAAAAAAATGAAATCCATAGATTTAAGAAATTGAGCAGGAAAAAAAGTTAAGAGAAAAAAACAACTCCCATAATAAGTCTATCTTTGTCCTCCTGATTGAGTAAACAAAAATATCCACCATTATCTTGAAAGAAAAAACCCGTTTTCTTAATTCAAATCACCTACACAATAGTTTATTGAAAAATAAAATTACAGCAATAGTATTCTCATAAATAAATGAGAGCAAAACCAAAAAGATCACAGTAGTAGCTAGGGATTGATCGCCGTAGTTTTCCAATTTTAGGAGGGAGACTTCTAATAGAAATGGGTTTTGTTACAAGAACTAGAATTCTAAAAATAGGAACCTTCCATCAATACTTGCAATCAAATCCATAGAGCTCAAAATAGTGTAGCCCCTCAGTAAGATCACTATGATCTGTAATTTCCCCATAAGGAGGCTCGACTATAAGATTAGCTCCAAAATCCACTCCAAGAGAGAAATATGAACCAACAAAAATCATACTTGAAGTTATGCCGCCAGGCGCACCCACGGTGATAAAGGATGAAGGTCCAAAAAAACATTATTTTAATGAAAAAGGTTAAACATTAAGTGCTTGTAAATGAATATTCAAACAGAAAACCAGCTTGATTTGGTTTAATCTCAAAAGAACATTAAAATAAAATCAAAATCATGTGAAGTATCCCTTAAGAAAGAACGCAACCAGAATACCAACAGCTTAGATAATTGAGTCAAAAAGCATATTTTAGTACAAACATCAGAAAAACTTAACCAAAAAACAAAGAATAAAAACTACTATCTCACCACACATAAAGACAAAACCAGCAAGAAAATAATACAAACAAACTAGCATGAAAATCAAGATAGAACCAACTAGAAAATTTCTACCAGAAACTTCACTAAGTTAACCAGCATGAAAAAAGAGTGATAAACACAACATGCATTTTAACCATATAATCTCTAAAAACTACATGAAAACAATATGAATAGATTACTCTCTTGAAAATTTCAGCATTCATTAAAGCACTCGGTTGTTGTACTTCCATTGAATTAATGCCAAGAGTGACATCCCTATTTCCATTTTCTAAAGTTAAACCTGGTTGGTCCATTCAACACTTAAAAGTAAAATATGAGTCAAAGAATTAATTTCATCATTGAGATTACTAAAACCAAGAGAATAAATCTCTAGGCTAAGTAACAATGATATTTTATGTTGTCCCTAATTCACAAAACCGTAAGTATAATTTTTGAGAAAAATTTTAATAGCTTTTTCAATCAGTTTAACATCAAATTTAGAAAAAGGAATCTATAAAGGTTAAACAAATCAACATTTTAGAAAATAATATAAGGATAGTATTACATGTTATAATTACATATCATGAGTATATCCAACAAGCGGAACTGCTGGTGTCGATCGTAGAACAACTAAAAATTGGGTTTGGAGAACTCTGAGATAATCTGGAGATCATGTCTTGAAATTGAGCCTAGATTGACAGTGCCAATGATTTTAATGGTAGTCTATTGGTATTTTTTCAGATATTTCAACAACGGAGCCCAGGGAATGAAATATGGATGCTACAAAGTTGATAAACAATCTCAGTGACTGGTTTCAGTAGAAGTGATTTCAACTTCTCGACATTGATGTCTCTACATACACGCAATTGCAGGGAAGAACTGTGGTTAGATTTGGACCGACTGATCTTGTTTGTTGTAGAACCCTACATGGGAATATAGGTAAGGTTTATTCATTGTACTAGACTCCAAATAGGAATATAATTTCCAGTGCTTCTCAGGATGGTTGATTAATAATTTGGAATGTTCTAACGATCTATAAAACTCACGACATAAAGCCAAACTGTGTGTGGGTCATGATGTGTGCTTTCTCTCTTGGTGGTTAGTCAGTTTCCTATGGTGGACTTAGTAGTGTATGATCCATCTTCAACCATAATTCTCAAACTTAAATGGATGTAAATTTATCATTATCTAAAATGCTCAGTGGTAATAAGGGTTATGTTTTGTGCTGCCAATATTTTCTTGATGTTGACACCTTCCATATAACCAGTTTTGTTTCTGGTTCATGTGATACTACTGCCCGATTATGGGACACTTGAGTTGCAATATTGGAAGTATGTAAATTTCATGCACATAAAGGATATTTGAATTCTATAAAGTTCATTCCTTATGGGGATAGATTTGGAACTGACTCGAATGATGGAACCTACAAGCTATTTGACATTAGGACTGGGCACCTACTTCAAGAATACTATCAGCAATGTGGTGACACTGATTTCCCCCATGTCACCCTATTGCATTCTCAATATCCTAGAGGCTTTTGTTTTCTAGATATTCGAATGGTGAATGTTATGTGTTGGATGTTTTACTCGAAAATATGGTCTTGAACTTGATATTTCCCCAAAACACCCACAGGAGCGACATAAGATGTTAAGGGTTGTCTATTGATGAAATTACCATATGTATAGATATTTGGGAGACAAATTTAAAGGTGTGGGAATTTGGAGGGCACAAGAGGGCATCTAATCCTTGAAGAATAATGGCACATTTCTGGTTTCCTTACTACTCAAGTCATTCTTGAGTTGTATAGGGCATCCTACTACCTTCTTTGCATGGGTCTCTTCTCTTCCTTCTTTTTTCTCACTCTAGATGGTAAAAGTTGCAGATCATTTTTAATGGAAGGATGATGGTTTCCCCAAGAAGATGACATATTTCAGTTCATTGAAACTTCTTTTTTCTTGTTCTAGTGCACCACCCCACTAGTTTAGGGATTGCATAGGTATTATTAGGGCCTTGTTTGGTGTTATATTAATTTTTCTACTCTTGGAATTTTTTTTGGGCTGGGCTCTCTTCCCTAGTAATATAAAATAATGAATCTATGATGGAGTGTATCTAAAAAGCATGGATTCATCATGCAATAAATTTTCTTTACTATACAGATTATATTAAATTTGCTTCTAATAGTGCTCTAAAAGTATATAGATAGGTATTTCAGCATACCTGATTTTAACCAATGAATATTCAATATGATTTTCAACAAACCCAAGGAAAAAACATATAAAAAAAACACCAGCATGCCTTTAGACTCAAATATTAGGCACTAACACATATCCATAATAACAAAGGGGGTTCCAACAAGTAATAAAATTAATGATAAGTTCAATCCAAAATAAAAAACAAATGAAGAATGTACTTTCCTAGAATGATATGGTGTTATCCTCTAGAAAATGATGAACCATCCATCCTTCTATATTTAAATTGCACTCAAACTAATTTTTCTCATTTAAGTACCTACAAACAAACAAAATTGACATCAGATTCAATCATTTTAGTTCAAGAAAGATAAATATGGACAGACTAACACTGATTGGGTATGGGAGGACTGCCTTCATGATCTAGCGGGGCCACCGAAGATGAAAACTGAATCCACCCTTAACGCAGACTGTCTTTGAGATCTTTCTGCTGAAATAGGATACAAAACAGGGAAATTGAAACCATCTTAAGCTTAAATCAGCATGCCCAAAAGTCAAACAGAGAGAGGGAAGATCAAATCATTTGGGTTCCAATATGAAATTATGGTTAATAATCCCTAAAGAGAAAACATCAAAAGAAATCGAAGAAAAACTGAAATAATTAAATGAGATTGAACCCGTACAACATCACAACCAGAATAAGAACACCACCAAATGCAAGTGAATAGGGAACTGAGGAGGTAGTGTGATGCATGTGGAGATAGGGGCGATGATATTCAAGGTGGGATGATGGGAGGTGAGTTCGGAACAGGGTAGGATAGGATGTGAGGTGGGGCGACGGGAGGCGACGCCGAACCCAGGACCTGTGCATGGGCGGCGATAACATTGAAGAACAGTTAAGGGTAGTGATTTTTTTATAAAAATTACATAAAATATTTATTAAATAAATAATATTTTAAAATATAGAAACATATAATATTTAGAAAAAATTGCATAAAAAATATTAAAAACATATAAAAACATATAATATTTCGAGAAAGTAGAAAATTAAAATCAGTTATGATCTGTTTTTAATAGAATATCAGGAAATAAAAAATTACTTTGGATGTAAAAATAATATTTATATATTTATATATTTATATATATATTTATATATTTATAAAAACAATGTTTCTCTTAATTGGTTATTGATAAAATATTTTTTTTTATTATATGGTTTTTTGTAGCATTTTCTATTAACAGTAAAAGATTTGTTGGTAATAGTCGTTATTAATAACAAATTCTTGTGTTAGTAAAACAATGTTGGTATTAGTATGATAAAGAAATAGATTCAACTGTTGGTAAATGATATGTTGGTATTAAACTATAAATAAAAACAGATATATTTTTTGGTAAAAAGAAGTGTTGGTATTAAAAATTAATACCAATGAAACTTAATATCTGTTGGAAATGCTCAGTTTTATCGACAGATATATTATCTGTCAATAAATTTCTATTGGTATAAGACTTTTTTTGTAGTGTGAATATGAGATCCATAAATGAACCAACCCTTTTCTTTATAATCAATGAAACCATGTGGGTATGATGTAGTAGTTTCATGCATAAACACAATGTTTTGGGAGAAATGTAATTTTAGGTTGCATCACATGTGCACTAGACTATGTTGGCACCAACGTATACTCAGGCATGAGATTAAGGATAAGTTGTAAATGTATCCTCAAGATCCTACTTTAGGATACATTAGTAGAAAATGTATCCTTAATTCATATGCATCATATGCATATAATTTTAGTGAACATCCAATAATCTCCTACTTGCAAAAAATCCCATAATAACTTTGTGTTAAACTTTACAAGTCCTTGGAATCCATCTAAAACTCTTTTGGATATTATTTTATCAAGATCCCGTTATTTTAAAATAAAATCTTTTTCCAAAACATAATACTTATCCAAAGGACTAACTATGTGACCCTATAGTTCTTATTATCATTAAAAACAAATATAAAAACCCTATTTCATAGATGCACTAGTGGAAAAAATGTTTAACATGTCGGCATTTTTAACATAGGTTATATATAACCGACGTGCAAAGCTATAATTATCGATATATCACATCGATTATTTTATAAATGACATGATATATCGATCAGGATCCATATTTTACGTCGGTTATTGTATAACTGACGTGCAAATCGAATCTGGCGCGTATTATCATGTTGGTTATAAAATAACCGACGTGATAAAGGAAAGATCGCCGCTTTATCATGGCAGTTATTAAATAACCTATGTGATAAAGGAAAGCTTGGTGCTTTACCACGTCAGTTATAAAAAAACCGACATGATAAAGCCAATCTCAGGAATTTATCACGTCGGTATGAAGTGACATATATCACATCGATCATAAAATAACTGACGTGATAGATTGTTTTCTACATCGATTATTAAATAACTGATGTTATAAACATTAAAAAAATAGTTTATCATGGCGGTTATTAAATAATTGATGTGATAAATCTTTTAAATGATTTATCACACCCCATATTCATTCATTCTATTTCCTTCGATCGGGCGACCTGTGACTCATCTCTCTCACGCGGAAAACCAAGAATCGATTAATCGAAGTCGTGCCCTCCAGCCTCGTTTTTCCAAAATAATTATTTATATTTATTATTATCAGATCTATCAGGTCAACTCACAACACTCAAGTAAGCCTCACACAACTCCTTTTCAATTTTTTTTCCGTGATTCCCTAAACTAATTTGTTGAGATGTTATTTTTTTTTTGTTCTTGCAATCATGGTTAGTTTCATAGTGTTCATCTATACCACGCTAATTATTTTTAGGTAAAATAAACCTATGGAAGTGATATCATGCAAGTTTATGATTTTTGTGTGTTCTATCATGTGTGTGTGCACGTACAAGGGGTTTTCAAGGGGGTGGGGGCTGTGCAAGTGGGTGGGGGTGTCCAGGGGGGTGGTGGACTGTCTAGTTGGGTGGGGGTGTCTAGGGGTGTCAAAGAGGGTGGGGGTGGTGTCCAGGGGGTTCGGGGGATGTCAAAGGGGGTGGGGTGGTGTCCAGGGGGTGGGGAATGTCTAGAGGGTTTGGGGGACTGTCCAGAGGGTTCGAGGGGGGGGGGGGTAGTCCAGGGGTGTGTGGGGGGGGGTCGAAGGGGGTGGGGGTTGTCCAAGGGGGTGGGGGGATGTCCAAGGGAGTGGGGGCCTGTTAAGAGGGTTTGGGGGGTTTTCTGGGGGGGGGGGTTGTCCAGAGGGTTGGGGGTGTCCAAGGGGGTAGGGGTTGAGGGGTGGTGTCCAGGAGGGGTGGGGGTGTCCAAGGGGGTGGGGGGGATATCTAGAGGTGTGGGGGGCTGTCCAGGGGGTGGGGGATTTCCAGAGGGGTGGGGGTTATCTAAGGGGGTGGTGGTGTTCAGGGGGTGTCCAAGGGGGTGGGGGTGGTTTCTAGAGGGTTCGGGGGGGGGGGGTGTTCAGAGGGTTGGGGGGTGTCCAAGGTGTCCATAGTGGTGGGGGGGGGGGGGGCAGTCCAGGGGTATGGGGGGGGTCCAAGGGGGTGGGGGTGTCGAAGGGGGGTGGGGGGATATCCAAGGGGGTGGGTGGGGGTGATGTCCAAGGGGGTGGGGGCCTGTCCAGAGGGTTTGGGGGGTTGTCTGGGGGGGGGGGGGGGGGCTATCCAGAGGGTTGGGGGTCTCCAGGGGGGTGTCTAAGGGGGTAGGAGGTGTGGGTGGTGTCCAGCAGGGGTGGGGGTGTCCAAGGGGGTTGGGGGTTGTCTAGAGGTGTGGAGGTTGTCTAGGGGGTGGGGGGTGTTTAGAGGGGTGGGGGGATATCCAATGGGGTGGTGGTATCCAGGGGGTGTCCAAGGGGGTCAGGGGTGGTGTCCAGGGGGTGGGGGGGCTGTCCAAGGCAGTGTTGGTGTCCAGGGGGGTGTCCAAGGGGGTGGGGGTGGGGGGATACGTTTCTGTTGGGATTGACAATTGCATCATGGTTTGTGAGATTATGACATGGTTATTATATTGTTTCATGGATATTAGGCTATAATTTATTAGTGTTGTTTAAGAGGATGGGTGTGGTGTCCAAGGTGATGGGGGGTGGTGTCCAAGGGGGTTGGTATAGTCTTTGTTTCAGGTTTCCACTATGATTTTTAGGGATTCAAGCGTTATGAAAAGATGAGGGGTGTTGAAATATGATTCTATTTGGTTATATAGATTTTTACCATTCATTTACTGTGAGAAAATTATGGGTTATGGGGGAGACCATGTCGTGGTTTTCAAAGATGTGTAGTTATCCTGACCCCATTGTGCCGTGATGATAGGCTTTACACTGTGATTTTCTCTATCCAAGTTTTTATTTTAAATTTGATTTTATTATCAGTTTTACTCCATTTTCTCCAATTTTCAATAAACCATTGGAGGACCCATGGTTTTCTTAGATTACATGGAATTTTCATAAATAAGTTACTTATTCCATGTTCTTTTCCTTTATTCTTTGTTTCTTTTTTTCTTCTTCGTACACTTATTCTTCCCCTTCATTCCTTCTATTATTAGGGATGTTTGGTCATTTTTAAATTTATGGTTTAATAGTAATCGATGTGTTCTAGGGTTATTAGGAGGGGTGGGGGTGTCCAAGGGGGTGGGGGGGCTATCCAGGCGGTGGGGGATATCCAGAGGGGGGGGGGGCTGTCCAAGGGGGTGGTGGTGTCCAGGGGGTGTCCAAGGGGGTGGAGAGTGGTGTCCAGGGGGTGGGGGTGTTCAGGGGGTTGGGGTATCTAGGGGGGTGTCCAAGGGGGTAGAGGGTGGGGGTGGTGTCCAGGAGGGGTGGGGGTGTCCAAGGGGGTGGGGGACTGTCTAGAGGGGTAAAGGATGTCCAAGGGGTGGGGGGTTGTCCAATGGGGTGGTGGTGTCCAGGGGGTGTCCAGGGGGGTGGGGGTGGGGTGGTGTCCAGGGGATGGGGGGTTGTCCAAGGGGGTGGTGGTGTCCAGGGGGTGTCCAAGGGGGTGGGGGTGGGGGTGGTGTCCAAGGGGGTGGGGGTGGTGTCCAAGGGGGTGGGGGTGGTGTCCAGGGGGGTGGGGGTGATATCCAGGGGGTGGGGATGGTGTCCAGGGGGACTATCTAGAGGGGTGGGGGGCTGTCCAGAGGTTTCAAATTGTTAGGATCTATGTAATTTTCAGTAGTGAATGAATACATATTTTAATATTTATACTTCATATTTCTTTTTTATGGAAGGGTGAACTTGGTATCCAGTTGAACCAGGATGTATTCTTTGTGAACCTTAAGAATAAAGGATCCATGATGAATTTAAAACTGTTTTATCTAACTATATTTTCATTTTAAAATCATATTCAAGCATATTTTTTTAAATACACATAGATTTGTTTTATATTTCAAAAATTTTTTACATTAAAAATATGATTTTTTTCATATAAACATATATTTGTCTTATCTTAAAAAGATGTATAATTTTGATATTTGTTATAGGTAATAATGAGTAGAAGTTGGATTACAGCACATAGAACGAGCAATGAATCTGAGGAAGGTGTTGATTCCTTTTTATAATTTTCTAAATGAAATGTTACAAGTGGTGACATTTTTTTTCTGTCCATGCCTAAAAAGTTTGAATATGAAGAATTTGAAAAGTAGAGAGATAAAAGATCATCTGATTTGTCATGGTTTTAACCTGAGTTACAGCCCTTGGATTTGGCATGGTAAAACTGGATGGAATGTCACTGATGATGATGATTCACAAGATGGTGACTCCAATGGAATTGAAGAAATGATTCGTAATATTTCAGAAGAACAAATTGAGATAGAACCGACAGTTGCACATCTATATGGTGATGCTAAAAAACCATTATATCTTGGTTGTACAGATTTTACAGTTTTGTCGGCAGTGTTAATATTGATTAACCTGAAGGTGAAACATGGATGGAGTGACATTAGTTTTATAGAGTTGCTACAATTGATGAAGGACATTCTTCCAAAAGTTACCGATCTCCTAGATTCACATTATAAGGCTAAGAAAATATTATGCCCAATGGTATTGGGATACAAAAAAATACATGCCTGTCTGAATGACTGTATGATATATAGGAAGGAATATGAATTTTAGTCAGAGTGTCCTAAATGTGGGACATCACGGTATAAGTTGAAAGAAAAATCCTAGGCTCATGTAGAGATTACCAAGATCCCTTCAAAGGTATTTTGGTATCTTCCTATAATTCATCATTTCAAACGTTTATTTGATAATTCACATGATGAAAAAAGGTTAAGATGGCTTGATGATGAGTAGTTATGTGATGAAAAAATACGTCATCCAGCTGATTGTCCACAATGGAAGAAAATTGATGAGCAGTATCCTACATTTGGAAATGAAATTAGAAATCTCATACTAGGGTTGTGCATAGATGGAATGAATCCATACTGAAACCTCAGTAGAACACATAGTTCATGGCCTTTTTTATTGGTAATTTACAACCTCCCTTCTGAAGTTTGTATGAAGCACAAATATGTCATGTTGAGTATAATGATCTCTGGTCTAAAGCAACCCAGCAATGATATTGATGTTTTCTTGTCACCGTTGATTGATGATTAGAAACTTTTTTGAGAGGATGGTATTAGGGTGTATGATTCTTATAAAATGGAATATTTTCAACTGCATGCAGTGATTTTGTTCATTATAAATGACTTCCCAGTATATGAAAATTTTTATGGATGTAGTGTTAAAGGGCATAAAGCATGTCCAATTTGCGAAAAACAGACGTCATATTGTCAATTGCATCATGGGAGGAAAACAGTGTACATGGGTCATCGAAAGTTTTTGCCTATGGATCACTCTTATAGAAGACTAAAAATGAATTCAATGGCTCACAATAATTTGATATTTCTCCAAAACCTTTATCCCATAATCTGTATTTTGAGAGGGTGAAAAACCTTTATGTGACATTGGGAAAGACACAAAAATCTGGTAATGATAGACATATTTGGAAGAAAAGGTCAATATTTTTTGAGCTACCATATTGGAGATATCATAAAGTTAAACATAATATTGATGTCATGCACATGGAGAAGAATATCTATGATAGTTTTATTGGAACATTGTTAGATATTAATGTAAAGACAAAATATGGTTTGAATGCAAGATTAGACTTACTATCAATGGGAATAAATTTGGAGTTAGCTCCCACTCCTAATGGAAGACGAAAATTTCTTCCCCCGTCTTGTCATACATTATCGAAGAGGGATAAAATTAGCTTTTGTCAGTGTCTTCATGATATCAAAGTACCTCAAGGTTATTCTTCAAATGTAAAAAATTGTGTCTCATTGAAGGACTTGAAGTTGATAGGTATGAGATCTCATGATTGTCATGTCATTATGCAACAACTTCTACCAGTTGCATTACGTGGAATATTTCCCATCTATGTTAGAAAGACTATAATGAAGTTGTGTTATTTTTTTAATTCAATTTGTAATAAGGTGATTTATGTGAATTATTTGAACATTTTGGAAAAGGATGCAATTTTTATACTTTGTTAATTGGAAATGTATTTTCCTCCAACTTTTTTTGATATAATGAGGCATTTAATGATTCATCCGGTTCGAGAAATAAAGATTTGTGGACCTGTATATCTTCATTGGATGTATCCTTTTGAAAGGTATATGAAAATATTGAAGGGGTATGTTAAGAATCCATATTGACCTGAAGCCTCCATTATTTAAAATTATATTTCTGAGGAGGTTGCAGAGTTTTGTACGAGCTACTTGGTTGTGGTCCAGCACATAGGTTTGCCTCTATCTCTCCATGAATGAGTTAATAATGAGGGAAAGGGGATTCATGGATTGAAATTCAAATCATTGTCAGCTGAACAAATGAAGAAGTTAGAATCATACATCTTGAATAACATAGATGATGCTCAACCATATATCACATTACATATTAAGGAGTTGAAACAATTTCATCCAAAGAATAAAGAAATGTGTATTTTGAATGAGCACAACAAAATAATTATGTCATGGTTTAAAAAGACCTTGCTTGGTAGATCAGATGTATCAGAGACATTAAAATAGATAGTGGGTGGTCCATGTTTAAATGTGATAACATGGTCAGGTTATGACATTAATGGCTATAAATTTCATAGGAAAGCTCAGGACAACAGAAGTGTAGTTCATAATAGTGGTGTATTGGTGTTTGCAGAAGCAATGCATTTTTCGAGTGCTAAGGACAAAAACCTAATTTTTTGGATCAATTGCATATTATGGAGTGATTGAAGACATATGGGAGGTTGATTACTTTAAAATTAAAGTTCCTTTTTTAACTGTAAATGGTTTATCAGCAACAACAGTGTCAGACACGATGAATTTGGAATGACAGTTGTTAATCTGAATAAATTGGAAGACACAACTGATTCTTTTATAATTTCAACACATGAAAAACAAATTTTCTATGTAGTAGATCAATCAAATATACAGTGGGTTGTTGTTTTATAAGGGAAAAAACAATATGTTGGTGAGGATGAACTTGATGAAGATGCTGATTTATGTGAGAACCCTACTTCTATGGAAATATTAACAGAACATAATGATGATCATGTAAAAGACATGGTTTGTGTCATAAGGAACGATCACGATGAAGGAATTTGGGAAAACAATCCATTTTTACATTCCTAAAATTACAAGTAACATTTTTTTATTTCTTGTTTACATTTATTATTTTCATAAATTGTTAGATATTGTAAGTTTTTTTTATTAAAACATGTATTAAAACAAAATAAGTATAAGTTTTTGTTTGTTTTAATTTGTTTAGTTTACTTTATCATGTTTACCATTTCATAAATTATATATCTATTATTTTTGTTCAGTGACAATTATTTTACCATGTTTACCAGTTTTACCATGTTTTAATTTTTTTAGTTTACTTTATCATGTTTACCATTACATAAATTATATATCTATTATTCTTGTTCAGTGACAATTACTTTACCATGTTTACCATGTTTACCAGGTTTTCTATGTTTACCATGTTTACCATCTTGACCATGTTTACTATCTTTACCATTGTTTAACATGCTTACCATATTAACCATGTTTACTATTACGTAACTTAGTACAATTTTCTATTTTATGATTACAGTAGTATTAAAATATTTTAATTTGTATATTTGTGAACTAATGTTTGTTTTTTTATTTGAATGATAATGACAGATCAATCAGTTGATCAACCACATTATTCTGGAGATGATCATATTGGTCATACCTCTAGGGATGAACATTCACATGCTCCTCTTGATGTTCCCTGATCTTCCTCATGTGCTCCTATTACGATAAAGAGTTCAAGAGTCAGTAATCATGGGTGCAAACTTTTACCAAAATTATCACATTCCCATATGCAGTATCATAGGATACTCATTGAGTTTGATGAGGATGATATTCCTAGAGGTCCAAATGAAAAATATTTTTAGAGTTTTATATCAACTCAGGGTAAGAGAAATGTAATCATTTTGTTTGATGACTGGAGAAGTGTGGATAAAGCGATAATCTCTCAGTTGTGGGATATGATTTTGGTAAGATCTTTTGCTATTGTTTTCCTATTCTTTAATTGTTTCTAGTATATATAATATGTTTAAACTCTTCTTTATCAAATGAAATTTGATATTCCTGAAACTAGAGGAGTCAGGAAGAAATTCTTATCAATGGCTTCCAGGAGATGGAGGGATTTCAAATCAACCCTCGCATATGATTTCATTTTTGGGCATAGGAGTCATGATAATCCATGTCATATATATCCTTTAATAGATGAAGACACATGGTGACAGTTTGTTGAAAGTATAATAAAAGATTCATTTTTGGTAAGGGAAATGTAAAATTTGATAAGCTTTCTTATATAAATGATCTTATTAATGTTTTGTTAATGATTTATTATTATTAATTTAGAGAAAACAAGGAAATATCATCATGAGATCCAATCTAAAAATGTATACCCTCATATTTTATCTCGGGGAGGATATACATTATTGGAAGAACAAATGATGGTGGAAAAATTACAAAAACTAAGAGCTGAGTCTTCAAGATCTGGAGAGGTGGCCCCTCCATCCCCTCCATCTAGACATGAAAAATGGAAGAGATATTTGATGGGAAAAAGGGAAATATCTTTCGAAAGATTCGAGAATCGTAGCTGAGAGGATTGTAAGATATCTATTTTATTTATTTAAGTTAACTATTTTCTTCATATAATTTTAATCATTACAGAAATGTTCAATTAATTAATACAAGATTCTCTTGAGGAGCAGAGCTCAAAGGGGGTATTTACAGCTGCTGGGAGGCAATATATTTTTTCTGTAGCATTGGGAAAGCCCTTACATCCTGGTCGTGTACGAGGATATTCGGTAGGTGTATCAGTAAGAAAAGTGTTTCCACTTCCTTCAACTTCTTATGTTGAGGGTGTTTATAAAAAAATAGAATACTTGGAGGCTGAAGTTCATAATATTAATTTGACGATGGAGGAAAAGATTAGAGCATCGGTATAGTCTATATTTTCAGACATGCAAAGACAATTTTAGACTACAGCTCCCACTCCTCCACCTCCCCCTGTAGACCCCATTATTTATCCTCCTCCTCCTCCTCCAGTAGCTCCCACTCCCCCACCTCAGCCTGCGGACCCCATTTTTTATCCTACTCCTCCGTCGTAGCTTCCTACTTATTGTGAGTTGTATATTGATGATCCTTAACATCATATAGTTGCATATGGGTTGTTATATTGTATAGGATATAAATTTCATCATCAACAATTAGAGGTAGAGAATTAGAGGGTCACTGTACAGGATATTATAGATAGATTAGCTCGAGTACCATTACCTACAGATGAGGTGATAACAGTTGGACATAGTATCGGCCATTTTTTAATTTGGTCATCCAGACTTCTTCGACTCATTACCATAGGGTTATGTATGTTATATCTTATATTTTAGTTTTTTTATTAAAGTTGTTTTATCATTTGAAAACTAATATATTTTTCTATTTATTTTTACATAAATACTTCAAAGGTAAAGAAATAATGTATAGACAACAACAAAGACAAATGACTATGACATCAGATACAAATTCTAGTAGTTTTGACAGATTGTCAAGATATTCAAATTTTTTGGGGGATCATTATGAGTTTCCAATGGAATATCATGTTTGTGGATGAACAATAACTGTGGGGATTATGAAAACTGATATCATGGAGCTTGTTACTGGAGATAAGTTGGGCATCAACATGGTGAAATTTTTTTTCATGTAAGTATTAACACCTTTTCCCTGAGTTATATTTATTAAAAATGTATACTTATGTCTTTTTTGTATTAGGTATCTTTATAACATTTGTGATAAGAATGAGTGGACAGATGTATATGGGTTCATGGACCTGCATTTGATTTCCCCTCAAGTATGTGCATTGGATGAGGAACAAAGAATGCTTTATATTGCTGAAATACTTGAATAGAATATAGTCACACAATGTTGGATGATTCCTTTTTGTGAGAGGTATGAAACACATCTGTCTCAAAGAGTTCATTATCTTTTAAGATAAAAAACCACTAACCTTAAATTTTCTTTTATTAGTGATCATTGGATGTTAGGGGTTTTTTGCCCAAGGGATAAGACACTTTATTGGATATGCTCTGTCTATGGTGATGTTCGGGAAAGTTTTAAGAAAATTTTGGAAAATTAAGTTTCAATTTCTCAATAGTTTTATATATTATAATGAATTTTAAATTTATCCCATTCGTATTATTTTCTAACAGGGGATGGATCTACTTTCAAAAAAACACAAAGAAAAGGAGTGTGAAGATCAAATATGTAAATGTAAAGGTAAATATCCATTTATAATTTGTAATTTTTGATTTATTACATAAAAATAATATATTGAATTTACACTCATTCAAACAGAATTGTCCTGAACAACAAGGCATCATCGAATGTGGATATTATATGTTAAGATTTATGTATTAAATAATAACAACTGGGACAGTTGTGAACTTTTACCTCGTAAGATTTCCTTTTAAACTTTGCCATAATATTTCATTTGATATATTCATTATACACGTTAACTACTATCCTTTTAATTTGTATCTATTTGATGACCCTCAACCCTATAGTGCTCAAGACGTCAAACACTTACAAGTGGAATGGTCAAATTATTTTACAGGTTTGATTGAATTTTAGTTGTTTGTAGTGTAAAATGTAATTTTGAATGTTTTTATTGTAATTGTGTATTTGGTAGTCGTTTAGGTTGGATTTAGTTTTTTTTAAGTTGAAATTTTAAGTTTCGAATGTTATATATGTGAATGTGTTGGGCAAAAATCCCTCAAGGCATCATTGAACCATTTTTGAGGTGATTGTGTTTGTTGACAAAGTGGACATCTGAGTGGTGATTGTTGACAAAGCAAAAACAATGACATACAAATTTTTTGAAAAAGAGGATTTCATGATGGAATGTCGAGTTCAAGAGTTGAGGTCAATGATCCATGTTTGATTCAAGAACGAAGACAAAAGGAATGGATGATCTGGAGGCGGTACAAAAAGAACAGATACAATGTGGCGCCGTTTTCCAGTGTTTGCCAAATTTTTGGGCCTGAAAATCGACAAATTAAGAATAGTGTTTTGGAAAATTGACTAGCGCACCGAGGACTTGGAGTATAGGAAACTTGCGCTCCATATGTTTTTCAAGATCAGAAGATAAAAATGTGGCTAAAGAAACAGGTTCACGCAAGTTTGGGAGTTGGTCACGCAAGTGTCTAAAAGGACAGAAGACTTGCGCGCTGAGACTGGGTCGCGCAGGTGACTTGCACGCCATCACGTAGGGTGGTCAATTTGCCTATAAATACTGGACATCCCCTCTTCATTATTCACTGTAGTTCAACACTTTGAGAAATCAGAGCTCCCGTCGTGCAAGTGTGGTGGTCGCGCAAGTGGTGTGTGGTCGCGCAGGTGGGACTTGCGCGCTAGGGTGATTATTGTGCGCTAGTGTTTGAAGCTGCGTGCTAGTGTGGAGTTGCGCGCCAATATTGGTTTGGGCATAAAAGGAAGTGTGTTGCGCAAGTTTGGAGTTGAAGAAGGTTGTGTCGAGCAGGTGTTTGAGGTAGACTTGCGCGCCAGTTGTGACTTGCACACCAATACTTGTGCGCCGAGATAGACTTGTGAACCAAGTAATGTTTGGTTCCAGTAGTGATTTTCGAGCTGCGTGGAAGCTAGAAGTTTTCTTGGTACCTTTGATTCAAAGAGAGATTCATCTACAGGTGAAAATTGGGCTTCAACAGAGCATCTACTTACAGAGGAAGATGCATTCCTTCATGCAAATGAAGAGGCCTACAGGTCTATAAACTGTGAGTGGATCCTTTCCAGAGCAGTGAGTGAAGGAAGAGGAAGAAGGTGATCCTCTCCACTGGTAGTGAGCTAGAGAGAGAGAAATAGGGAGTGATCCTTGGGAAAGTAGTGAGCTGACCCTAAATCTTGTAAAGGCAGTGATCCTGGGACAGAGTGACTGTATCTGAACCTTGTAATCCACAGGTAGTGAAGTTTAGTGGAATTTGGTATGACCAAAAACTTGTCGGCGTATACTCCTTGGACATAGCCCTTTGCGGTGAACCAAGTAAAATTGATGTGTCCTGTGCATGCTTTACTTTCTATTTACTTTGTGCAGCAGGAAAGAGAGAGAAGATTTTTTTGCTTAACAGTGAAACAAGATCAGAACGGGTGTTAATTTTAAATTAGTCATACCCTAATTCACCCCCCCCCCTCTCAGGGTATTCATCCTTGTGGACCTAAAATAATGTTTAATTTTTCTATACTTCTTGTTTTGGTCTACTTATGATGGTTTTTCTGGTATGGATTCTAGTCTGGGGGGGAGGGGTTCCAAGGGTGTGGGGGGTGTTCAGTGGGGTGTGGGGGTATCCAGAGGTGTGGGAGGGCTATCTGGTGGGGTGGGGGTATCCTGGGTGTCCATGAGAGTGGGGGGGGGGGAAGTCCAGGGGGTGGTAGCATTTCCAGGAGGGTGGAAGGGTTTTCCAAGGGAGTGGGGGGCTATCAAGGGGGTGTCCAGGGGTGTGGGGGTGTCCTGTGGGGTGAGGGGGGTTTTCAGGGGTGTGGGAGGGTTGTCCAGTGGGGGGCAGTCCAGGGGGTGGGAGAGGAGGTGCCACCATCCCTTGGGGGGATGAACGCCGCTTCAAGGTACTCATCACTCCCACATGAGAAGCTTGAGATTTCAAAATGTTTCACCAATGCTTTATTCCCCTGTAAACATCATTCATTCTATCACTTTGATTTCAGTATAACCAGGGGGAAACGTTTTCATGTGTGATGGTGTTTTCCCCATGGTTATACTGGCATCAAATTGATAGAATGAATGATTTTTAGAGGGGAAGAAATCATTGGTGAAACATTTTGAGAGCTCAAGCTTCGTATGTGGGAGTGATGAGCACCTTCCAGCGGCGTTCATCCCCCCGAGGGATGGCAGCGCCTCCTCTCTAAACACCAGCTGTCCAGGGGGTTGGGGGAAGTCCAGGGGTATTGGGGGTGTCTAAGGGTGTAGTGGGGGCTGTCCAGTGGGGTGGGGGGTTCTAGTCTAGTTTTGTTCAGTTTTTGGTCGGTTTTTGGTCTGGGGGTGTCCAGTGAGGTTGGGGTTGTCCATGGGTGTGGTGGGGGCTATCTAGTGAGGTGGGAGGGTGTCCAGGAGGATGGGAGAGATGTTTAGGTGAGTGGGGGGATGTCCAGGGGGTGTCCAGGGGTGTGGGGGTAGTCTCGGGGTGGGGGCAGTCTAGGGGTGTGGGGGGTGTCCAGGACTGTGGGGGGTTATCCGGGGGTGTGGGGGCTGTCCAGGGGTGGGGGGTAGTCCAAGGGTATGGGGGTGTCCAGGGGGTGTCGAGGAGGGTGGGGGTAGTCCCGGGGGTGGGGGGGTAGTCCAGGGGTGTGGGGGGTGTCCAGGGGGTGGTGGGGTAGTCCAAGGGTGTGGGGGTGTCCAGGAGGGTGGGGGTTGTCCAGGGGTGTTGGGGGATATCCAGGGGTGGGGGATGTCCAGGGGTGTGGGGGGGTCTAGGGGTGTGGTGGGGGATGTCCAGTGGGGTGAGGGGGTTCTGTTCTATTTTTGGTAATTTTTTGGTCTGTTTCAGGGGTGTGGGAGGGTTGTCCAGGGGTGTGGGAGTGTTTTCCAGGGGGTGGGGGTATACAGGAGGTTGGGGGGTTGTTCAGGGGTGTGGGGGTTGTCCAGGGGGTGGTGGGGATGTACAGGGATGTGGGGGTCTGTTCAGGGGGTGGGGGCTATCTAGGGGTGTGGGGGTGTCTAGGGGGGTGGGGGGGTTCTGGTTTGTTCTGGTCTGTTTTTGGTAACCTTTTGCTCTGTTTTAGGTGATTTGGCTGGGCATAGCAGTGGTTCAGTTTTATTTAAAAAAATGTTTTTTACGTCGGTTATTTCATAACCGACGTAAAAAATGCATTGGTATTTGTTTTAACGTCGGTTATTTGGAAATCGACGTAATAACTTCATGGGAAATGGTTTTTAGGTCGGTTATTTCATAACTGACGTAATAAAATGAAATGGATAGTTTTTTTACATCAGTTATAAAATAATCGACGTTGTCGATATATTTTTATATCGGTTATTATATAACCGACATTGAAAACCACTGGGCAGATAGGTTTATCACGTCGGTTATAAAAATAATCGACGTGATAAACGCTTCAGAAGAGTGATTTATGAAATCGGTTATTATATAACCGATGTGAAAGGGTATATACCACGTCAGTTATTAAAAAACCGACATAATAAATTACTCCTATGAAGAATTTTCCACATCGGGTTTTTATCAACCGACGTGAAAAATGCTTTGGATTTGTGTTTTTTACATCGGTTGTAAAATAACCGATGTAAAAAACTATGTTTATAATGTCTTATATAATAACTTCGGCCAAAATACGACGTTAAAAATAAAAAATAACCACCGTAAAAAAACATTTTCTACACTAGTGATGTAAGAAAGGATAATTCTCTATAAAATCATAATGTTACTCAAGTAACTAAGGAGTCTTATCTCCATGTAAACATTTCCACCACAAGATGTATCATATACATAATATGTATACCTATATAATCCCTTTTAAAATTAAATTTAGTGCACACTAAACATGTAACAATGTCAATATATTATAGGTCAACTCATATTTCTTGATTCTTCAGAAAAAACTTACCAGTTTAATGAATACATCACATTTTATTCATCTAACAAATGAGTATATCATGTGTTACTCATCCAAGTACATGAAGATATTATGTTTGAATCGTCTAAGAATTAACTTGAATTTCCTTTTCCTAATTCAATTAAGGGACCATATTTCTTAAATATTCATATAAGTGGACAAATATCTACTTATTTATGCTCAAACCGATGACATGATCAACAATATACCAAACCACCCATGATTAGCTTAGACTCAAGGCTTGTGAAAGAAAGGTATCAAAGTTTCAAGGTTATCATTCTAGGTATCTCATCAACCTTTTTTAATAAATATTTATAATATACATACACCACTAATTATATCAATAACTGTATAGAATTCCGTGACATAAACTTTAACATGTCAGTCTAAGTAATAAGTATCTACTTATCTCCTCATGAATCTATTATTTATACTTCATATACAACCCTTTATATAAATTATTAGATTCTATTCATTATAATCATAGAATATTATCAAAAATAATAATACTTAGTTATAATCATCAATTAGGGACAACCCAGAGTCACTCTTTGAGGGGATATTACCATTTGATTATTCTTGTAAAGTAAATTACAACACATATGAAAGATATATTAATAAAGTAATATAGTGCCTCAGTATTTGATTTATCATTCTTATATTCATTTTTTTATTAAAATAATTTATAAATTTCTTTCAAAATATTTATTTATAAAATTATTTTTGAAATTGGATTTAAAACAAGCATTTAATAAAGGATGATTCAGATGAAGAAAAGTTTTCAAAGTGGTTTCTTTTATTTCATTTAAAGAAAATAAGTGGAAGTTTATAAAATTTTTATTGGTTTGATATTTGTTTTTAAAGTGATTAAATATTGAAAATATATTTTCTAATTATATTTAAAATTACCATAGATGAAATTACTTTTGAAATAAAATGCATGAACTCCTTGGTGAGATCCTATTGGTCTTGGTTTCACTCACACCCTACATACATAATTTGTTGTGTATAGATGTTATGTTTATTTTTAGGTGATTTGATTTAGTTCTTATTCCTTGGGTGTTTGTGTTTTTTGATATTGTTTGGTATGGTATGTGGAGCACGATCATGGGTCACATGGAGGTAGTTGATATTGTTTAGGTTTTTATTTTTTCCCTTTTAAGATATTCATATATCGTAATTATCATCTTGGATATGGTTTTATTTTACATTATATCTATAATGATTATTATTATTGTTTAGTTTATGATTTTATTTATTTATTTATATTTCATACTAGAATTGGTTATTTATACTATTGTTGATCTTTTAATCATTATTTGAGGGTGATATCATTCCCATTTTGGTATGTTTGGTACCCTGGTATTAGTTTCCACCCCGGGGTGATTGGGAATGCACCCCAACTATATCATGGGATAGATCAGCTACTCATTTCAAGGATGACCCAAATTGGTCTGTGAAAAAAACAATATCAGAGATACTTCTTTCTATTTTGGATATGTCTTGGTAGAATGAAGATTAGGATCGTTATCAGGGATCGAGTGGAGGATGTGGAAAAGTGATTGGTCAGTTGTACTTCATACCAACCCTTGGGAAATCATTGGTGGTTAGGAATTGAGTCTTGATTTTGAAATTATTTTTTGAGTATTTTTAGTGTATTTTTATATGATATAATGGTATTTTGATTCTCAATGGGTACTTTAGGGATTTGGGGAGTCGCCTTAAGTTTCAGAGGAAAAAGTGGTGAGAGAACCAAATATGCATGGTTAGATCGCATGGCATAGTAAACTATATGGAATGTGTTTTTATGGTACTATAACAATTATAGCACCTATTTCATGGTTGGTGCACAGTTTACCGGCCTTTGTGTCCAAACCATGCACAGTTCTATTTTACCTCCCAAATTCTTTTTTTGACTCCCTTTATTTCTAAAATGATTCCAATTGTACTTACCATTAGTATGATGTTAAATAATGGATTTTAGGATGTGTATTTGATATTTTTGGGCTCATTTTCCGAATAATATTTATAGATTTATTTTTAGACTTTCCTTTGGAAATTTTTTTTATGTTTTGGAAAAACTGGTTTCTCAGAAGAAGTCGGAAACTTTAGAAATTGTTTGTGATAATTTTTTAATATTTATGGGTTGTTTTAAATTGGTTACAGTATTTTAAAAGGTAATATATTTCAAAATAAAATTTTGAAAGTATTTTGGGATGAAAAACTATTTTATACCCATGTAATATTTTAAGGGACAATGGTTTTGAAATAAAATTAGGAATTGACATAGCATGAGTGTGAATTTTTATGAAAAGTTTTAGTTTTATGATGAAAATTCATAAGATGATTTGGTTTTTAAAATAGGATCTTTTTGAAAGTTTTAGATTGGGTGAGATATTTCAAAGAGTGGATTGTATTAAGAAATGTGGATTTTTCGGAAAATTGAGTTTTTTAAAATTGCATGTTAGGGGTATGGTTTGGAAGGAAATTTTATATGTGTTTTCTTGAGTGATTTGTGTTTTGGGGGTTGATTTGGTTTATGATGGAATTTTATTATTTTATTTTGGAAACATGGATTAATGGAGTTCATGTTTTATGTTATTTATAATATACCTACTAAGGATTATTTTAATAAAAGTGGGAAGTATGTCTGTTGGTTCAATCTTCAGGATGTCTCCTCTCATTTATTAGGAGTGGTTTCTACAATTTTTGACTCTACCCAAACTCATAGAAAAATGGTGGAGCCAAATTATTCCCGATTCTTGGACTCTATCCAAGAATTCCCAAATTATAATGGTCTTCATCATAGTATTGGAGTTATTGTGGTTGAATCTGGTTCACCATATTAAGAGGAGGTAGTTGTTAGATCCCTATTAGTGGAGGTTAGTCAGGGTGTTTCAATTAAAGTGAGTGGAGATGCTCTGTTATATGGAAAGAAAGTTTTGGTTAAGGACAATCTAGAAGGATAATCTAAGTAAGGACCATCACTTAAAAATAATAATTAGAAGATAAATATTGTGTACTTCTAGTGTGAAGAACCTCGGTATTCTAAGTCTTTTTGTTTGAATGCTTTGAGGGACTATCATCTACGTAGCCACTTAGACTATCTTCATAGGTTTTTTAAATTGAGTTTTTAGAAAGGGAAATCACTAGTGTAATTAGGATTTGGGTGATTAGTGTGTTTTGGGATCTTTATCTAGCATGTTTTTAGGTTCTTTGATTTCTTTTTTCAATACTATTAAATTTTGGATTTGTCTGTGAATTGTTATTTTTGTTTTATTCACTTTAGGACGAGGCGTGTTTGTGATGTGGATATTTTGAGTTTGGTTCATTGATGGTTTAAACATGGGAGACCATTGGGTTTGTTCTTGGGTGATGATGAATGTTATGGCCTTAGGGAAGTTAATTACTTGTAAGTGAGGGTTTTCTCTTGTTTAGTTAATCATGGGACAATGTTCTAGGTCGGATATCCTAGTTTATTTTTTGGATATAGTGACTCATGATCAAAATCACATGTTTTTTCATGTTAAGGATTCTTGTGGATGGTTTTGGATTTGTTTCCTTCCTTAGGGATGTTAAATTTCCTATCAGTTTATATTACTTTTGGGTTTGGAATTAGTTTATCTAGTGGTTATTAGGTTGGGTGATGTCTTGTGAATCTATGAGTTTTTTATGGAGATTTGTTTTCTTAAGGATTATTTACTTTAAATTTGTTGTCTCTTGTTCCACAATTTTATATTGATTTTAAATAGTAGGGAGATTGATACTCAATTTGCATTACCTTAGGGATCATCTTTTGTTATCATGTATCATTATGCTTGGATAGGTTGTTTATGTCTAGTATATTCCTTTAAAACATTTCTAGTTACTTTTCTACCCACCCACCTTTTGAGATGAGGTGTTTCGGTGGTTTTCCTTCTCATTTTTTTGCTTGAACTAAGGACTTTATGAAGGTAGAAAGTGGCATGGTAGATATAATTATAACACTCACATGTTACTGTTGTGGTGAATTATCTAAATTTTGAGTTATTTTTGGGTTTCTCAGTTGTTAAGGGAGATCTTGGGGGTTCCAAGGGAGTTGCGATCCTAGACTGTACCAGGCCATGAAGTGGCCTAGGTAGTCTATGTCATAGTGGATAACCTCAAAGACCCTAGGTCTACTTGACCAAGTCGCTCCATGGTGTATAACTTGGACTACGTCTTGGAGGGAGTTTCATAAGGGTAGTTTGGAGTTTCTTAGAGGTGTCGTGTAAGGGTGACATAGGAAGTTCAGGCTGTAAGGGTTAAGTTACATCATGGTGGATGTTGTATAAGGGTATGTTTTGGGTGGTGTGTAAAGGTTATAAGGGGGTTCCATAGGGGAGCAGTGGTTAATCCATAGTGTAGGGGGATTCATTATGGAGGTAATTTGGTGAATGTCACCACATTGTATCATGGAGGTCCAAGCCATTGAATCTTGGGGGTAGGGGTTGAGGCCCCTCTACCTTTTTTAGGCCAGTTGTGTCATGGTCCCCATACCATACCACAACCTCTGCCTATCAAATTTTTTAAAAAATAGATGAAAAGATAATTTTTCCCATCAACCCCATTTTTTACCTTATTTCCTCCCTTGTTATTTAATTGATCTAATAATATGAAAGGGGATCCCCCCTTCTCCTACTTCCAATGCTTCTCTTATGTTGATTACAAGTGATTTCTCAAGGTAAATACCTGTATCTTCTTGGTTTTTCTATTTTTCATCCACTATCTCTCTATTTTCTCTTGTTTTTGTAACACCACTATATGTTAAATTATATTTACATTAATTAGGGAAAATTGGATACATTACAAAGAAAAACATGCAACAAAAAAATCATGAGATTTTAAATTACGTATTCCTTTAAGACCTAATATGTTTAATAGCGTGTGATACACAGAGCACTAAACCATAACGAACCATGAAATAGTATATAACCGTTAAATTGTAGTCATAGAATTTTTGGGTAAAAATAAATCTAACTAAATTATAAAATACACATATAAATAAAAAATGTAATTATTAATACTAAAGAATTGATAAAAATTCAATTGGTGTAGCTAAATAACTAATAATATTGATTTATGATTTAAAATGTAACACTTATAAAACTATATTTTATACACTTTATTTTAAAATAATAAATATATTTTTGATAAAATATATTATTGAAACTAATTATATTTTAACACAAAATTTAATTAGTAATTGATGTAAAATAAGAATACGAATAGTTAATATGTTAAAAAAGTTGTTTTCCTATGAAAATAGTTTTCATTATATAATTATTTTTTTATTTAAAAGTTAAATTCTAGAATTTTATAATTTTAATTTCAAAAAATAAATTTAACTTTTATATTCAGCAATTCAATATTAAATTAAGATGAATTTTTGAGTAAAATAGTTCATATTTAGTAAAAAATACTATTTTTACCAGAAATGTAATTTTCATTACATTTTCATAAGTTAAGATTGAATTAGAAATTTATAAATCATTGAATAATTTTTTTAAAGAATAAAAATTATGTATTTTAAAATATTAGGTTAAATTTAGAAATCCTATGATCAAAAATTTAAGTGCTTACGTAATATTTTCCAATAAAAAATTATATTTGGAATTTTCTTTTAATTAAATATTATTTTGGTAAAATTAGGTTTTGGATTTCTTTGAAAGCCACTTAACTTTTATTTTTTATAATAAACAAATTCATATCATGAAAATTAAATTCATTTTTAATTTCATCATATACATAAATTTTTTGATTAGAAATACACTTTTCCAAAAAATGGGTTTTTACGCATTACAGACGCTAATGATATAATTAATTTTTATTACAAAGAGAAATTTTAACTAATAAAATGAATTTATAATTTGAAATAATTAGGTAAAAATTATGTAATAAGATCTATTTTATTTTTAAGCATTAAAAGTAAATTACTTGGGTAAAAATTAGTTACCACGGTAAAACTAAAAATGGTAAAAGTGAAAATTATATGAGTAAAAGACTTAAAAACATGTTTAAAATGTAATATCTCTGACCCAAAAACCACTAAACGGTGCCCCGATCTAGGTCACCACATGACCTAAATAACACCTCCCCATATTCCAGAGGTTTCTAACTAGCAGTGAGGGTTTAATAGATCATGTGGGGAAACTATACCCACTTTACCATAGTAAGCCACAGTAGACAACATATGAAGTAAAGGAAGCAATAAAAAATAAACTGGAAACATGAATTACCAACCATTTGAAAATAGGGTAAAAAACATAACCAAACAATAAATATGTCATGTCAATGCTAACAGATCCAAAAGTGAGGAAAACTCAAAATTAAGACAAACAGCTAAATCCCCAAATGGGTCTTGACTTCAAGTCCAGATCCTCATCCATGCACATCCCAAGACCAACTCAACTCCCTAGCACAGTGCCTTTTCCATTGTCTTAACCCACAACCATGAAATATACTCAGGTACCTAATGGTGTCCCAATAAGGGTGTGAGTACAACTCTACATTCCACCATTAGTGGTGTCTACAAAATATCTAGTCTAAGTAGATTGTACATGAAAGTACTAAATAAATAGAAAAATAACAAAAGAAAACCCAGGTGCAATTAGTTAACAATATTTACTTTATCTATTTTCATAATTTGTTCCATGGGTTATGCATTTACATCATTTAAACTATAACCTAAGCCATTAAATTATCAGGCATAAGGAAATAATCCAAGTTCACTATCTCACAAGTGATAAACATTTCATAAATGAATACATTACACTTACCTTGGAGCCTCGGTCCATTTAGTCTGATAAAATTCATTTATTAGGGTCATAGAGCCTCATTCCCCTTCCCTAAATCATGTATTATAGGGGTGGGGTTTAGATACTTAGTCTAACCTGACCTGTGGGCGTAGATATCAAGTCCAACACCCCATAACTTTCAATCCATGTGCACATGCTTATTTATCCATTACCACATATACAATATCAAAAACCACAAAAAACCAATACACAAAACATTTAAAATCCACATTTTATTAGATATAAGAATCATCATCAAGAATTAATCCATTACCACATTTACCATTTACTTAGGATATCTCATTTAACCCATTTTCCTTCTCATACATTAAACCATTTAGCATAATCAAAAATTCCACACAATAGTCCATTTAGAATATTTATTGTAGTACCCCCAATTTCTATTATGTAACCCTTTATTTATTTTTTTATGTATATACAGTTTATGGGTGAATGTTGGGAGAGTTTGGGGATCTTTCAAGGAGTTTTGGTGGCAAAAGGTAATGCGCATGGGATGCACACGATTTGTCTAAAATATGCGGAAATCCTAGGAGAAACTGTGCACAGTAACATGTTTGAGGTAGTATCTTCATAATAGTTGTCACATGGTAAGGAATACCATGATAGGAGGTTGTGAGAGGATGTTCTTGAGGTAGTATCTAATTCACAGTTTTTCTAACTATTCGACTAAACCATGCACAGGTTAAAAACCTCTTTAAAAAGTGGATCTAGGTCGGCTTTTCCATTAAGCCTCTTTTTTCCCAAAAATTGATCTAACTTGGTATTTTTATTCTTTAAAGACTAGATAAGGTTATACCATTTATCCAGAGGTTATTATAAGGCTTCCCTTGGTGATTCAAAGCTAGATTCTTGAGGTTTGTGATCGTTTTTCTCTGTTCATGTAACATTTTCTTAGATCTACTTAGATTTAATTATCCTATTCTCTCAGTTTCTCATATATACACCTATTATAGGTAGATATAAGATTTTATATGCCAAATATATATATATATATATATATGGTCTTTATAGTGATATTAGAAGATATATAAGGTGGTTTCTTGGAATTCTTACCCAGTTTCATGAGCGTTCTTTGCCCGTTTTCAGTTTTCATTGAAATTTTTGATGTAGTTGGATTCATTCTCGAACCCTCTTACTGGAATTTATTGGATTAGTTTCAAATTGATTTAATTGAATTAATTTGATTGTGAAATTGGTTTTCAAATCATGTAATAAATCTTCTTTAGTGATTATTTACGGTTTTGATGGAATTGTTTACTTTTAGTGAATTGTGGTGCAAAGTGGTCTAGCTTCTTGATTTTAAAATATGATTTTTATGGATATATTGAAATTTTTATTTGGAAAATATTTTCAATAAAAGTGTTTTTTATTTAAATGTATTGATGGAAAAAAGGTTTTTTAATAATAGGGGTGATTTTATTAAAATAGTTTTGGCATATTTTTGGACATACATGGTGTGTGTGTTAATATTTCATTTATGACTCTTGGTTGAAATATGACCTAGTGATCAGTTACAAAGGTTTAATGTCATATGGTATTTAATTACCTTGTGATGACTTGGTATATCGATGATAAACTACTCATGATTATGGAACTATTATAACGAAGCTTGCATGGTTGGTAGTGTGAAATTTTGGAAATGATTGGTTATGCCAAGAGAACTTGTGAGATGGGATTAAGACCATGTTTGTTTTCTTTATTTTAAAAAGTTTTTTGGCTGGAAAAATGATTGATAGATAATTTTTTTATATTGAGTTATAAACTATTTTGAAGTTTTTTATATTTATTTATAAACTATTTTGTAGATTTTTTTATATAAACTATTTTATAGAAATGTGGCTAACTATTATATCTTATTGGCATGAGTGAGTAAGTCTTTGGGGAAAACCTAATAAGTTTTATACTCACCCTTGATTTTTCAATTTGGTGATTTTTTTTAGATTCTATCTTCTTGGACATGGGAAAAGGTAAAGTATCACATGTATTCAGCACCACCTCATAATACTTGGGCTGGTTGGTGATGTTGGAGCATGGAGTTTGTGGAGCATGGAGTATTGTGGTTGTCTTAAAGTCTTTAGCTTTTCTTTTTTTGTTCACCTTGTTTTTTGTTTGTCTTATACTATAGCATAATTTTCTGTGGTTTTTTTATAGAGATGATGGTTGATTTGTCTTGTTTTTATCATGCATCATTTATGGTTGTTTGGTTAGTGGTTTATTTCTTAAAGGGTAAATCATCCCCAACTTACATTTGAAACCATTTGTAATTTATTTCCATCCTTTGGCATCTTTGGGATGTCTCTTAGGTCCATTTAATTATTCATTGTATTCTCGATCCAATGAGAATAAGTGGTTCATTACAAATGGTATCATCTTGTTCGGTCCTTGCCTAACAAGTGGTATCCAGTTTCTTGGTCATGGAGTTGAATTCAATCTTATATATTCCTTGGGTTGGATTCTTATAAAGGATTAGAACTATCATAACTTTAAATGTAGAGCATAAAAAGATTTACCTATACTTTTTATGATGAACTTCAAGTTACCTGGGAGTTGGGTACATAAGTGTTTTGGATACACTTTTAGGATATTGGAACCTCATTGTCATGGGTTTGGCCAACGAGACGAGCATGACATGGATTAGAGGAATGACTTACCACTAGGATTGTAAACATCATTTTGAGTAATGATCTATGATATTTTTCTAATGTGTTGATTTCTGGAAATTTCAAATTTATTTTTCAAATTAAAGACTTTGAAAAGAGAATGATTGTGATATTTTGAAGAGGGTTTGATTTTCAAAACGCAAGTTAAAAATTTTCAAAAATGATTGAACATCATTCTGAATGATTTTTAAAGAAATGTTGTGATAGTTTATGTGATATAATTCGAAATGTTAAGCCCTAAATTGCAAGAGAGTGAGACTTATGGAGTTTCGTATTGGTTTAGAAAATGGAATAGGTAGGCATCATAGAAACCAACTGGAAGAAGCTGTGCAGAATGTGGTTACTCCTGAGCCACATATAAACCAAGATCTAGTTCATAGTATCATTTAGGCATTCCAAGTAGTGGACATTAAGAACTGAAGGGATGAGCCAAGACAAGTGGAACATACCATCCAGTTCTACAAACAAAATCCACCCATCTTCTAGGGTGATTCTGAACCAGAAAGAGGAGACAAATGGCTAAATAGGATGAATCCTATCTTTGATTTCATCTACACGCCAACAGATCTCAAGTTAAAGTTGGTGATGTATATGCTTTAGGATCTTTCATGTCAGTGGTGGGAACTAGTGGGGCAGGATAAACTGGATCAATGCCTATGTTGGTAGGATTTTGATGAATTTTTCAACAAACAATTCTATCCTCACACATTCCAGATCCAGAGGATGATAGTATTCTTTATCCTGAAGTAAAAAAATCTCTATATCACAGAATATGAAACTAAATTCATGAATTTGGTACAAATTGTACCCAAAGTTGTGATGAGTGTGGTCTTGAAATCATGAATCTTCGAATTAGGGATAAGGAAGGAGATTCGTTCAAATATATTTGTACTTTTTATTACAGATTATACAGAGATTATTAATAGAGTGATAGTGGATGAACATGAAATCTCAATAACTATGGGAGGAGGAAGTTCGATGATATCTATGGGGAATGGTGGGAACTCTAATTTTGGGAGAAAGAGGACACTGGATCAGTAAATCTTCCTCGGAGACACATGACAACGGTGGGATATTTCCAATGTGAATTTTTTGACCACATGATGGGAGAGTGTACAACACAAATGAGAGCATGACACAATTGAAATAATATGGTACATCTTAAGTGATGTTGTCATAGTTCTCTAAGGTCAGGTGCTCGAGAGAATTATCAGGTGTCATAGACATCATATGATTTGACACGATGAGGATAGAAGAATCAGTCTTGTAAATAGAGCAGAGCTATCCATGGTGATTCAAGGAACACCATTAATCCTCAATAAGAGAAATCTCAATAAGGAAACAAGGAGTATATGGAAACAATGAAGAATTTGTATGGATCTGATCAGATGATTGTGAATGATCAGGCTAGACCATTAAAGGTGAGAGGTACGATTCTATTGAATTCTTCCCTTATGCAAGTGTTGTTTGATACTGGTGCATCACATTCCTTCATTTATTCTTATGTTGTTGATTTTCTATGTTTAAAACTTGAGATGATCCCCTCTGTGATAAAACTTCAAAGTCCTCTTGAGGAAAGAGAATGTAGAGCCTTCCTATATAGAGCATGTACTATAACTGTTGATGGATCTAAGCTGAAATGGGACTTATCAGTGTTGGAAATGGATGTCTATGATGTAATCCTAGTTATGGATTGGTTAACAATGTTCAAGTCTCACATCGACTGTTATAGAAGGATAGTTAATTTTGTGACTGAGGATAGAATTGAGCATATCTTTAAAGGAGAAAGGGTTGTAAATGCAGCTGTAATGAGCTTGTTGAAAATATAAATGGGAATAATATCTTTCTAGTTGGTGACATTGACTTTGGAATCAATGGAAGATATTGAGGATAACAATTTTCTATAAATCATGCAAAAATTCCTAGTTGACATTCCCAAGAACTTCTCATGGTTACCACCTCTAATAGAAGTGGAGTTTATGATTTATCTCCTTTGAGGGATCAATACTATTTTCCTTCTATATTATAGTATGAAAACAATAGAGTTAAGGGAATTTAAAGTGTATTTGGAGGAGTTGGAAAGAAAAGGTTTCATTTGTCCAATCATGTCTCTGTGGGTGGCACCAGTCTTGTTCATAAAGAAAGTAGATGGAACTCTAAGGTTGTGCATTTATTATCATAATCTTAACCAAGTTACGAAAAAGAATAGATATCAACTTCCACACATTGATGATTTGTTCAATCTATTGAGGGGAGCTCAGTGGTCCTCAAAAATTGACTTGCAATCAGGATATCACCAATTGTGAGTTCGAAAGGAGGATATTTTGAAAACATCTTTTAGAACCAGATATGAACATTATGAATATGTATTCATGACTTTTGGTCTCGTGAATTAACCAATAGTATTTATTTAATTGATGAGTTAGATATTTCAGAGATATATGGATTCTTTTGTTGTGGTGTTTGTGGATAACATATTGGTGTATTCAAGAACAAATTCTGAGCATGAACAAAAACTTGGAAACAGTGTTGGGAATCTTGCAAGATCATTGGTTGTATGTAAAACTATCTAAGTGTAATTTTTGGATACAATAGGTACTCTTTATCGGCCATGTAATTTCTAAAAAATGGGTTTCAATGGATTTGGAAAATATATAAGCTATTATCTCTTGGAAACCCCCAAAGATTTTTTTTGAGGTACGAACCTTTCTTGTTCTTGCTGGTTATTATCAACATTTTTTTCATGACTTCTTATGACTAGAATCACCTATGAAATATTTTAAAAATAAGAACATTCCATTCAAATGGAGTGAGTAATTCCATAAGTATTTTCAAGAGATGAAAGTTCATCTTACATCAGCACCTATTTTGATTTTTCTAGAATCAGGACAGGGGTACATGGTGTACTGTGATGCTTTAGGATTTGGTTCAGGATTTGTTATCATGAAGGGAGATCATGTTGTTTCTTATGGTTCAAGTTAGTTGATAGTTAATGAGAAGAATTACCCAACACATTTTTTGGATTTAGTTGCGGACGTTCATGATTTAAAGACATGGCATCATTATCTCTTTAGTGAGAAATTTATTGTGTTCATAGATCATAAGATCTTGAAACATATTTTCTCATAACATGATTTGAATCTGAGGAAAAAAAGGTGAATGGAATATCTCCAAATGTTCGACTTTGACTAAATATATACAAACAGAAAAGGAAATTTGGTGGATGATGCATTAAGTAGAAATTCATATTCTCAATTGTCAAAAGAATCTTTAGATAAATGGAAGTTGATGTCAGTTATAGTCGACATGCATGTGGAATGTGAAGACCGAGGTGATGTTGTGGTTTTCTTTTCAGTCTTTGTGGTTCCTGATTTAGTAAAGTTGGTTAAAGAAGCATAAACATATGATGCATAATGCCTACATATGAGTTAAAAACCCAATGGTGGGGATACCATTGAGGGTTATAAACTTAATGGGAGTTCAGTTTTGTATTTTAGATATTAGATAGTTATACATATGGATTTTTAGGAACAACTTCTTCATGCTTACCACCATTCTAGATGGGTTGTACATCCAAGTATACAGAAGATGTATAAGGCATTGAACGCACAGTTTTGGTGGCTTAGCATGACAAGGAAAGTGGCTGAGTTTGTCTCAAAGTTCTCAAATTGTCATCAAGTTAAGGTAGATCATCAATAAATAGTAGGAATTTTTCAGTCTTTACCTATCCCAATGTAGAAATGGGAGCAGATATCCATGGATTTTGATACAGGTCTCCCAAGAATGGTTTGGAAATATGATACCATATGGGTGATAGTGGATCGACTCACCAAGTCGACTCATTTCATCCCTATTCTTGAAACTCATACGGTGGAGTATATGTCCAAAATATATATCTAGGAAGTGGTAAAGAGACATGGAATACTAGTTTTTATTGACTCAGATAGAGATCTGAGGTTCACGTCTTGTTTCTGGAAATCCTTACATAAATCCCTTAGGACTCACTTGACTATGAGTACAGCGTATCATCCTCAGATAGATAGCCATTCTGAATGGATGATATAGACATTGGAAGACATGTTGTGGGAATTTTTAATGGATTTTGGTGGATCATGGGAAGATCATATACCCTTATTGGAGTTCTCATATAATAATAGTTATAATGCCTCGATACATATGGATCCTTTTAAAGTATTGTATGGGTGTCTGTGTCGTTCTCCACTTTGTTGGGCGGAAGTAGGTGACACTTAACTAGATGGGATGATCCTTGTTCAATAAACAATGGAGAATATTCATTTGATCTATAAATGGATGGAGACAAATCATAGTTGTTAGAAATTATATTCATATCATCATCAAATACTATTGTTATTCACGGTGATTAATCATGTGTTATTGCGGATTTCTAAAAGGCTTGAACATCATTGTTTTGGGAAGAAGGGAAAGTTCTATCCCTAATAAATAGTTCCTTTAAAGATAATGGAATAGTTTGGAGAGGTGGAATATCAGTTGGAATTGCCACCATGGTTTAGTTCGGTTCATAATGTGTTCCACATATCTTATATGAAAACGTATCACCCTAATCATGACCATGTGATTAGATGGGATCATGTTGACCTAGAGTCGGATGCTTCATTGGTACATATCCTGGTGCGGATTATGGATAGGTAGGATAAAATATTGTGTGGAAAAAGCATCATTCTACTATGGTTGTTATGGAAAAATGATCAGATTTAGGAAGAAACTTGGGAACGCGAGAAGGAAATGAAAGAGCAATGGTTGGAACTCTTTTAGGGAAATGATGGTTTTATACATTTCAGGGATGGAAAGACCAATGGTGAGGATAATTTAGTACCCCCAGTTTTTGGTATTTAACCCTTTATTTATTTTTTATGTATATACAGTTTATGGGTGAAGTTTGGGAGAGTTTTTTGATCTTTCAAGGAGTTTTGGGGCTAAAGGGAAGGTACACAGTATGCACACATTTTGTCTAAACCATGCACAAATCTTAGAAGAAATCATGTGCAGTAGCAGGTTTGAGGAATTATCTTTGGAATAGTTGGAAAATTATTAGGGAGATCATACAAGGCTACTCTTGAGTTAGTAGCTAACGCACAGTTACCACATGGTTTGTCTAACTGTGCAACTAAATTGTGCATGGGTTAAAACCCACCTCCTTAAAAAGTGGATCTAGGTTGTCTTTTCCATTAAGTCACTCATTTTTACCCCAAAACGGATATAACTTGGAATTTTTCTTATCCAAATACTAAATTAGGTTCTCCCATCAATCCATAAGTGATCCAAAGGCTTCCCTTAGTGATTCAAATCTTGATTCTTGAGTTTTGTGATCGTTCTTCTCTGTTCTTATAATGTTTTCTTATATATACTTCTCCTCTCCTCTTGGTTTCTCAGATCTACACCCATTATGGGAATATCTATGATTTTGGATTCCAAATATGTTGAGATTTTTTCTTGATCATTATAGGATAATATATCTAAGGCATTTTTGTGGAATTCTAACTCAGTTTCATGAGTGTTCTTCATCCGTTTTCAGTTTTCATCGAAACCTTCAAGGTAGGTGTCTTAACTCTCGACTCCTCTTACTATAATTGATTGGATTAGTTTCAATTTTATTTAATTAGATTAATTTTATTATGAAATTGGTGTTCAGATCATGCGATAAATATTCTTTAGTGATGATTTACAGTTTTGATGGAATTGTGTACTTTTGGTGAATTGTGGTGTAAAGTGGTCTAGATTCTTTATTTTAAAATGGTTATTTTATAATATTATTTTTTATAAAATATTAAAAAATTTTGTTTTAAAATTATTTCAATAAAAAAATAATTGAAATGTCTTTATGGAAAAAACGTGTTTTCAATAAAATGGGTGATTTTATTGAAATGGTTTTGGCATGGTTATGGGCATACATGGTGTGTGTGTGTTCATATTGAATTTATGAGTATTGGTTAAAATATAACCTTGTTCTCAGTTTCAAAGTTGTAATGGAACATGGTATTTAATTACCATGTGATGACTTGGTAGATCTATGAGAAGCTTCTCATGAGTACGGAACTGTCATAACGAAGTATGCATGGTTGGTAGTGTAAAATTATGGAAAGGATTGGTTATGCCAAGAGAACTTGTGAGATGTGCTTAAGTTTGTGTTTGTTTGATTTCTATGAAAAAGTGTTTTGTTTGGAAAAAATATTGATAGATCATTTTTTTATATTGACTTATAAACTATTTTGAATTTGTTCATATTTAGTTATAAACTATTTTGAAAATTGTTTTATATAAATAGTTTTATATAAATGTGGCTAACTCTTCTATCCTAGTGGCATGAGTAGAGAAGTCTTTGGGGGAAAACTACTGAGTTTTATACTCACCCCTCTTTTGGAACTTTGGTTATTTTGTAGATATTGTCTTCTAGGACATGGTAAAAGGTAAATTATCACACGTGTTTAGCACAACCTCATGATACTTGGGATGGTTTGTGATTTTGAGAATAGAGTTTGTGGAGCATGGAGTCTTCTGGTTGTCTTGAAGTCTTTAGTTGTTCTTCTTCTGTTCACCTTGTTTTTGGTTTGGCTTACATTGTAGCATACTATGATGTTGTTTTGTTATATGGATGATGGTTGAGTTTTCTTGTTTTTATCATGCATCATTTATGGTTGTTTGGTTAGTGGTTTATTTATTAAAGGGTAAATCATCCTCCACTTTCATTTGAAACCATTCGACATTTATTTCTAGCCTTTGGCATCTTGGGTATGTATCTTAAGGCCATGTAATGGTTCATTTTATTCTCAATCCAATGAGAATAATTGGGTCATTACATGCATCAATTCCCATATGTTAACCCATTTAACATGTTCATCATTCCTTGTAAATTAACCTACTTATGCATTTAAAGTACCATTCATAAGTCATTTAGCACAAGCACTTTATTTCATCCAACCCATTTCATATTAAGACAAAAAATACTTTATTACATTATCAAAGTCTAAACAAAACTATCAACATTTCCATTCCAAAATAAACTATCATATCAATATGTTCATCATGGTCTCTACCATATCATGATTCAATTCCATGCTTAACATTACACTTTACCATGTTTGGAAATGTTGACACACCCCACGGGTGGTCCTACATTAGTCTATTCAACCTTAATGCATCCCATAGGGATCATGAGGGGTTAAATTCATCATTTATCCAACCATTTTACCAAATCCATTTCAAGGAATAAAATTCACAACAAGATAGAACCATTAACCCAACCACACATGCACAAATCAATTTCAAGACTATGGGATATAACTTGTAAACCACCTACATCGAATCTATAGATGAAAAATCACTTAACCCTATCCTTATATCTGGATTCAAGAACCATTTATATCCCCAACCTAGGATTCATTATAAAAAGAGGGTTTGGGGGCTTTGGAAGAAGAAGAACAAAACCACAATCCCTGAACCATAAAATAGAACAAAGAGAAGTGTTAGACTCACCCGGAGCTTCGATCTGCACACAATGGCACTCAAAATGGTCTAGAAATGTAGGAGATCGATCCTTGGGAAGCACTGGTCATTTTTTTTCATCACTAGGGTTTCTGGAGAAGAAATGGGGGAATAAATCTGGTAAAACACTTAAAATATAGAGGGTAAAATGGTAAAAATCCACTTTTAATGGGGAGCACGGTTTGGATGCACGATTTTTCAAACCGTACACCAACCCTGAACCAGCCTCTATCCAAGAGGGGTCTAAATTTCATGGTTATCTAGGGATATCACACAGTTTGAAAAATAGTGCGCCAACCATGAAAAAAATTTCTACCCAAGGTCACATGGTTTGGCTTTCCCCCTTGCACAGTTTACTTTAATTGTACGCCAACTGAGCAACATGCATTGGATGGCCCTATTTCCCTTTATTTCTTATCTCGAACCCTTGGAACACCCCTAAGATTCCTAATACACCAAGTGGACAATTAATTATCCAACTTTAATGGGTTCAAAAAAAAATTTAAACAAGAACATACCCTTATGAATTTTTGGATCTTACAACCTCCCCACTCTATAACAGATCATCCTTAAGACACACTCCCAAGAATCACTAAGATTACATGATAAATAGGTTAGGATACAAGGCCCAACTATCCATCTGTCTCTATTCCATGTTTCTTTATGAACACTTTCATTCTATCACAAAACTCTAACCAAGGGCACAATATTTCCCTGCAAGGCTTTCTCACTACAATCCATCATACGAACTGGATGCTTCTCAAAGGACACATCAGCCTCAAGCTCAACATCCTCAAAATAAATCACATGAGATGGGTTAGGGTGATACTAAATAGGCTATGACAGATAAAAAACATTATGTATTCTACTATACTACTATAGAAGATCCAATCAGTATGCCATCGGTCCAATCCTCTCCACAATCTCAAATGGCCCCATGTATATGGGCACTAACTTTCTCTATTTTTGAATTCGATGGAGACCCAACCTTGGATACACCCAAAGAAACACACAATCACCCACCAAAAACTCAATAGTTCTATGATTTTTATCCTCATATGATTTATTCCTACTCTAAGTTGTTTCTATATGTTTTTGAATCAATTGAACTTGTTTCAATGTCTCCGCATGAGACTCGGTCCCAACAATTTTGATTCCCCAATTTCCATCCAACACAATAGATATCTACATAGTCTACCATAGAGAACCTCAAATGGTTCTATATTAATCATATATTGGTAACTATTTTTTTAGGAAGACTTAACTAGTACTAGATAATTTTCCCACGATCCACCAAATTTTAGAACACAAGCCCTCAACATGCCCTCAAGTACCTGAATAGTACGCACTGATTTCCCATATGTCTATGGGTGAAAGGCTATACTCAAAAACACCTGGGTACCAAGGGCCCTCTGTAATCCCTACCAGAAGTGTGACATAAAATTAGGATCATGATCTAAAACTATAGTCTATGGTATCCCATGCAACCACACTACCTATCGAACATACAACTCACCCAACTAATCCACAGTGAAAGTCTTTGGAATTGGAAAGAAATGAGACACCTTGGTCAAATGATCCATAAATACCCAAATCAAATCATTATTCTGAGTGATCCATGGAAGAACCACCAAAAAATCCATCATCACGTCATCCCATTCCCATTTAGAAATGGGAAATGGTTGCAGCAAACCACCTGAATGCTGATGTTCAGCCTTCACCGGGTGGCAGGTAAGGCATTGTGCCACAAAACCTATAACATCTTTCTTCATCCCTAGCCACCAATACTACCTATGAATATCACAATACATTTTGTTTAAACTAGGATTCACTGCCCAATTTGATGCATTAAACCTACGCATCAACTCTTCTCGCATACAAGTTGGCACTACCACACGGCCACAAGCATAAACGATTCCATCATCTCCAACAGTCCAACTAGAATGTGACTCCACGCCTTTAAAACCTTCCCTCAAAGAAAAACATTTTGAATCCTCATACTAAATTTCCTTAATCCGAATCAAAATCATGTAATCAACTACTAAGGATGCAAGGGTCATCTACCCTTGGCCATCATGCACCTCAAGATGCATCTCAGTAAACAACTTCACCATCCTCCACTCCAAACTTGATTCTTAAACTCTCTGATTTTGAGTCTTATGAATCAAATCATCTACAAAAATGTTTCCCTTTCCCGGTGGGTAAACCATCTCAAAGTCAAAGGATTTCATGTATTTAACCTATCTTCACTGATGAAGATTCAAATTATGATTATAGAAGATGTACTTCCAGATTTTATAATCAGTATACACTGTAAATTGTTCCCCCAACAAGTAATGTCACCAAAATTTTAAGGAATGAACCACCATGGCTAATTCAAGATCATGTATAGGGTTATTTCTTTCATGAGGCCTTAACTATTGTGACCCATACACCATAACTCGGTCATCCTACATCAAAACCGCCCCCAGACCAACACTACATGCATCACAAAACAAGATATATTTCTTACCTAGATTAGGTAATATCATAATTGGTGTGGTTTTCAATCGTATATTTAATTCCTAAAAGGCATTCTCACGTACCCCAGACCACTCAAAATTGACACCCTTCTTGGTCAGGCCTGATAGTGGTGCTTCCAAATGAGTAAATTCTTTAATTAAACTTCAGTAATAGTAGTCCAAACCAAGAAAACATCAAACATCAGAAAAATTATTAGGATTCTCCCAAGACAAAACTGTATACACTTTATATGGGTCTACAAACACACCTTTATCTAAGATGATGTTCCCTAAGAAATTCACCTTGTTAATTCATAAATGAAATTTGGATAGCTTGGCATATAGACTATTCTCTCTTAGTGTACTCAGAACAATGCCAAGATGTTTGTAATGATCATCATGATTTTTTGTGTACAATAAGATTTCATTTGCAAAGACAACTTTAAACCGGTCCAAGTAAGGGTGAAATATTTAGTTTATCAGGGCCTTAAACACTTCTAGCGAATTGGTTAACCCAAACGGCATAAAAAAAACTCATACAACCCATACCTTCCCCTAAATTCATTCTATGGTATATCAGAAGGTATCACCCTTAGTTGATGATATTATGATCTCAAATAAATCTTGGATAATACTATTTTACCTCTCATCTGGTAAAAAAGATCATCAATTCGAGGAAGTGGGTATTGGTTCTTAACCATCACCTGATCAATCTTCTTATAATCAACACATAGTCACATGGATCCATTATATTTTTTAGAAAACAACGCAGTCGATCCCTAAGCTGATGTACTTGTAAGAATAAACCCCTTGTACACTAGTTCCTCCAACAGAGTTTTAAGTTCCTAGAGCTCTTTCAGTGCCATTCTATATGGAATAATGTAAATTTGTTCTACTCCCAGTGGAAACTATATTGTAATCTCAATATCCCTCTTGGGTGAGAGCCTCGAGAAGTCCTCAAGAAACACATCCTAGAAATGATCCACCATATGAGGGAAGATGTTCCACTCACTCATCATCAAGATGATAAAAGACACATGGGTTGTAAGTTTACCCAAGTACTGACAAATTCACCATGCACGGCCTGCCCATAAATCCCATTCACCATGATGGACATACCTATATCCCTCAATAGAAATGAACATTACCCTGGAATGGTAATAGTCAATATGGTCTTGGTATAACACTAACTATTACTTACCCAAAATTAGATCAAAACCTAAAATTTCAAGCACAAACAAGTCCCATAGGAAATGGTACCCACCAACCTCAAACACACAACCCTTAAATTACCTAAACTTTTCTACTCACACCCCTAATGGTGTATCAATCAACATGACCTCACACATATGTTCCACTACTAGAACCAATACAACAAAAAATAGAGCATATATAAAAGAGTGTGTGGATCTTATATCAAATAAATCACTAGAAAGAATAGAGGCTATAAGGATCATACCTCAAATAGTCGATGGTCCATCCTCACCACCTCTGGGTGTAAAATGTACTATATGAAGCTGACATCCCCCTCTACCATGGGCCCTGGTCTGAGTTCCTAGTGTTGTATTACCATACTGATATGGACACTATCGCCCCAAAGTACTACACCCACCACCTCTACCGGTGTGTTCGATAGAGTTTCAATGGCCTACCTGATATGGGGTAATCATACCCCTTCATACACTCATCATCATCCTTGATCCTCCATTCATGACCAAATGTAGAGGGTTACTATAGAACCTCTACACATGCCCCATCATACTGCATGCTCGACACTCAACTGGTGGCTTGGGGCACTAACCCCGTATGGGTCCCGGCCTACTACACTGATGGAAAATCACCTTGTCACCACCTTGAGAAGATGATCCTATCTTTTGGATACTCTTCACACTACCACCCTGGTGAAGATTCCTAAAATGATGCTTCTTTCCCATGGAAGTCACAAAACTAGTCCATCTAACTATAACCACATATCCACTACCTGGAGCCTCCTTGAAGTTCCCTTCTTAAATAAGGGCCTGATCCACAACTTCTAAAAACCTATTTAAATGGAATATGTTCACATGATACTTAATCTCATGTCTAAGCCCATCCTAGAAACATCTTTCCATAGCATCCTCATCCCCTACAAACACTGGAACAAAGCATTGCAAGTCTATGAAATGGACAGTATATTCCATCACTAACATAGTTTCCTAGGTCAAACTCATAAAATCCACATCCCACTCCTATATCATGTTTTTTGGATATAAATACTTTAAAATTTTTTCTAAAAGTATTTCCACAACATATTGTCAGCTTGTTGAGTCTAAACTAGGATATCTCACCAGCACTTTGTTGGTCCTCATAACATGTATGGTTCCAACATGAATCTCTTCTCTGTAGGAGTCTTTAAGTGATCCAAAATCATCTGGATGAACTATATCTAGAACTATTATACCTAATAATCAACCTCTACAGAAAATGTTGGAGTTTGTGTAACTAAAACTCTCTGGTGAGATCAAATATACTAGGCACGAACTGCCCTGGGTCCCTTTCCATCATCTAGACAAAACAAGCAAAGTTATCATGGAACTTCTCCTCTCCTAGGTTATTTTGGACCAATGTATTTTCTTTATCTTCTACTAGTGTAGCATTCTTAGTGATATTCTATTATCACCCAACCAGAACATGTCGTTGTAGTTTAATTAATCTAAAATTCCAAACATAAGTCTTAAAACACATAACATAAAACTGAAATAGTTTACATAGAAGAAAGCACTTCACTAGCCATAAACAACCTATTTTTTACACACTATCCCCACAGACATCATCACATCAATAACACTACCCTAGACCATCCCTATAGTGATTCATGCCTAACATGTGGTAAACCAGCATACATAGTCACAAGTTTGTTTATTAGAAACCTTTTTAAAACCATTTTTACACTCACAATGTAAATATTTCCTCTTAGTCACATTTCCCATTTCACAAATTATTACAACCAACATTTTACCTCATGTACAGTCCTTCATTTAACATAATTATTTAACCATTATTTAAAATTCTTTCTATTTATCCATTTACATCACCTTTATTAGACACCATTTTCTTCATGTTTTCAAGAAATTAAAGTGCATTCTACCCTTCATGACCCACACACCCATCCCATGTGTGCCCATTAGGATGCAAGGCACGTATATACCTAGGTGCCTAAAATAATGCATGAATGCATGGCCTTGTTCTATCTCATACATGAGAAAAATATTATAAAATAGTCACATATCACAACAAGTGCATCACCCAATGGTGAAATATCATCAAATTGTAACAACACATATCAAGAAAAACAATTCCCACCCTAGATACTTAGGTTCTCCATCATTCATGATTTAGATACTCCCAAGCATGAGCTCATTGAAAATTACTTAACACATACTAATCTTTCTTCTACCGTCCCAAATACTAATTCATAGAAAACAACCATTTTGATACCAATTTGTAATGTCCCCAACCCGAAATCCACTAACCGGTACCCTGAGAAGGGTTGCCACATGACCTCAAGCGTGCCTCCCTGTATGTCATAGGTTGTCAACTAGCAGCAAGAGTTTAATAGATCGTGTGGGGAGACTGTACCTTCTTTACTATAGTAAGAAACAGTATAACAAATATGAAATAAAGGAAACAAATAACAATAACCATAAACATTCATTACCAACCATTCCCAAATAGGGTAAAAAACACAACCAAATGATAAATATTCCATGTCAATTATAAAGGCTCCAAAAGTGAAGAAAACCCAAAATTAATACAAACAGCTGAATCCCAAAATAGGTCCTAACTCCAAGTATGGATCCTCATACATGCACATCCCAATCCCAACTCAACTCCCTATCATAGGGAATTTTCCCTTGTCCTGGCTTCCAACCATAGAATCTACTCAGGTACCCAATGGAAGCCCAAGAAGGGTGTGAGTACAACCTAGTAGGCCACCACCAATGGTGTCTACAAAATATCTATTTAATTCAGATAGTGCATGTAAGTACTAAATAAATGAAAATATAAAAAAAGACAACTCGGGTGCCATTAGTTAACAATATTCACTTTATCCATTTTCATCATTTGTTCCATGGGTAAGGAATTAACATCATTTACCCTATGACCTATGCTGGAAAATTATCATACATAAGAAAATAAGTCAAGTTATCTATCTCACAAGGGATAAAAATTTCATAAAAAAATACATCACACTTACCTTGGAGCCTCAGTCTAGGTAGTCTCATAAAATTCATTTTTTAGGGTCATATATTCTCAATCCCCTTCCCTAACTCGTGCATTATAGGGGTGAGGCTTAAAACCTCAGTCTAACCCAACCCATGGGCATAGATCCTCAAGTCCAATACCCCAAAACTTCAAATCCATGTGAACAAGCTTATTTATTCATTACCACGTATACCATATCACAAACCACACACAACCAATACACATAACATTTACAATCCACATTTCATTAGAAAAATGAATTTTTATCAAGCATTAATCCATTAACACATTTACCATTTACTTAGGATATCCCATTTAACCCATTTTTCAGTTAATGCATTAAACCATTTATCATAATAAAAAATTATCAAACATTATTCTAATTATCATATGCATCAATTCTCATAAGTTAACTCATTTAACATGTTCATCATTTCTCATGCATTAACCCACTTATGTATTTCATGTACCATTCATAAGTCATTTAATAAGAACTTTATTTCATCCAACCCATTTCATATTAAGCCAAAAAATCCCTTATTCCATTATCAAATTCTATAAACAACTATCAATATTTCCATTTCTAAATAAACTATCATATCAATATGTTCATCATGGGATCTACATTTTCAAAAGTCAATTCCATGCTTAAAATTACTCTTTACCATGTTCAGAAATGTTGAAACACCCCATGGGTGGTCCTAAATCAGTCTAGTCAACCTCAATGCATCCCATAGGGATCATGAGGGTTAAATTAATAATTTATCCAACTATTTCAAAAAAAATATTTAAATTAATCAAATGCACAATAGGTGAGAACCATTAACCCAACCACACATACACAAATCAACTTCGGGACTATGGGATATAACTTGTAGACCACCTACCTTGAATCTATAGAAAAATTCTCAGTAATCCTTGGCCTTATATTTGGATTCAAGCACCCATTATATCCTCAACCTAAGATTATCTAGAAAAAGATTTTTTATGGATTTAGAAGAATAAGAACAAAACCATAACACCTAATCTAGAAAAGAGAACAATGAGAAGCGTTAGACTTAGCTGAAACTTCGATATGCACCCAATGACACTCAAAATAGCCTAGAAACAAAGTAGATCAATCCTTGGGAAGCCTTGGTTATTTTGGTTCGTCCCTAGGGTTTCTGGAGAATAAGTGGGGGAATAAATTAGGTAGAACACTTAAAATGCTAATGGGGGGATTGTAAAAACCCACTTTTAATAGAGCGCACGGTTTGGCCACACAATTCTCCAAACTATGTGCTAACCATGTGATAGTCTCTATACAAGAGGGGTCCAAGTCACATGATTATGTAGGGATCTCACACGGTTTGACAAAACATGTGCCAATCATATGAAATACCTATGTCCAAGGCCACACGGTTTGGATTTATCCCTTGCACGGTTTACTCTTACTATGATCCAACCGTGCAACATGCACTAGATGGCCCAATTTCCCTTTATTTCATGTCTTGAACCCACAGAACACCCCTGATCTTCATCATACACCCTGTGAACATTTAATTATCCAACTTTAATGGATTCAAATCATAATTTAAATAAGAATGTACCTCCATGAAGTCTGGGATCTAACATAAAATATGTGTGAAAATGAATGGTCAAGGGATGATAAACCTAATCTAGTATATCACTCCATTATTTTCCATTTTGGAGTCTTCTTGACATGTGAAACATGTTCTCTCTTTATATTAAGTTTAAATATTTATAAAAATGTCATTCTCACCACTTATAAATGGGGTCTCTCACCACCCCTTCAAGAATAGTACCAAAATTTGGTTTCCTCTTAAAATTTTGACCTTTTTTACTTCCCCTAGAATCAACTTCCTTTTCTTTTATCCTCTTGTTACAATATATTATTCTAAGACCTCTATTTATAAGGATTCTTCCAAGGTAAGTCTCAAGTCCTCAACATGAGTACTCTTTTTTTCTAACTTCTTTTCATTCCATTATTACTTTCCAAAATATTATTTTATAATTCCTATATAACAACCTCAACATTATTTTTATAATGAATTTTATTATGATAATTTAACAATTATTACCCACTTTTTCCTTTTTTTAATTTATAAAAATAAAAAATGTCACTTGTGCATTGTGTGGACTGCTGCCTCCATGAAGTGACGACTTCCATTATTCACCACTACCTCTATTCACTGATTATAAGGGAGAAATTAAAGAATAAATGTGGAATGTATGATATAATTATTATTAATAATATACATATTATAATCCCCTTTCATTCCCTCTCATTCTTTGATAAATGAAAATGTTAATCATTCATTGTGAGGACTATTGTCTTCACAAAGTAACACATATAATTTTCATCTAGTTTATTTTTTATAGTTTAAAACCTATTAAAATTTTATTTAAAACCTTAAAAATTATAAATAATATCATTATTATTTTGTAAAAATGATATTATTCTCAAAATAAACCACTTTCATAATCATGATCATCCATTAATTAAGGTGTGTTCATTTTTGGTTCGGTCTAAATACCTACTTGAAAAATGTTATAAAATAAAATCATTGATAACTATGAGAACTTAATTACTAATAAAATATGATATAAATAAGTAATTAATGATTTTTTTTTGTAATGGTAACACTAATGTTAAACTAATTAATTGAGATACCAACATTCATTTGTTAAAAATAATTGAAACATGTTCATCATTGATTTTATATTTAAGTATTATAATCATAACTCTCAGAGAATGAAATTATAACATTAAAAATAATTATAAATAATCAATTTCATTGCCTTGTATTATCTGGGAATGATGAACTTTGGGAAAATAATGAATAACAACATTTATATTACAAAACTTGTTCAAAATGATCAAGATTTCTCACACCCTATATCTAAAATAGATAATAAATAACTAATATAAATATATATAATAATTATAAATAAAGTTTAAAAAATGGTATATATGTGACTAATTTTCTTAAATATATGATTAATGTAGTTATTTTTTATGTATTATATTCAAATGATTTAGTGGAAGTTTGAAATTAATGTAATGGTTTCTTGCCTCAAATTTTTCCCCTTGACACATATTCCTTATTATACATCATTTTTTATTTAGAATGGTGTATCTACTACCCCTTTAATATTTTATAACATGATCATATCATTATTCATGGTATTTTATTTTTCATTTGAAATCATATCCTTCAAGAGGTTTTGACCCAAAATTTCCTAATATAGTAAGGGTTTTTTGTCTCAAATTTCAATTCCTTGAAATATGATTATTTTATAGACCATGTTTTATATTTTATGGTTTAATTAATACCCTATTGATATTTTATATCATGATTATCTCATTATTCATGGTGTTTAATGTTCCATTTGAAATTATATCCTTTAAGAGGTTTTGATTCGACATTTTCTAGAGTCGTAAGTGTTATTTGTCTCGATTTTCAATTCCCTGAGACATATTTGATATTATGCATCATATTTTCTTTTATATGGTGTATTCACTTACATATTGTCTTCAATTATAATGAATTTATTTCATTTAATTGTATTTTAATTTCATGGCATCCCCCTTATTTTCTCTTGATTCTTACGTTACCATTACCATAAGGGTTTTTGTATCTCAATTTTTCTTTATTGAGATGTGATTCGTATTCACAACTTGTTTACCTTTTGTAGTGAATATATTGGTCATGAATTACCTTCTAAATCCTCTCATATTATTTTCTTTGGGGAGATCAAACTCATGAAATCCATTACTACCTTTGTCATTCCAAATCATCATATGTTATAGGCATGAGTTTTATTTCAATGTTTTTATACTATGAACACTCTATATTTCCTTCATTTTATTGAAGTTTGTTATCCTAGATGTCATACATAATGTTATTAGGGAAATTATTGACTTAAACATATACCCCTTGGTCTATACAGTGTTAGTTTGAGGGATTATTACATAGAAATCTATTCAATTTATAGATTGGGAAAATATTGAAAATTTGTTTCCTTTTTATTTTAATAAAAATGTTTATTGATTACTAAGGAATGTTGGATATGTATTTTATAGTTTATTAATTCCTTTATATGATGAATTCATTAGTATTAATTAATGATGGGAGGGGCTCAGTGTAGATAGTCTCTTGATGTATCGATAGTTATGATGCGACAAACTAGTTGGGGTCTTTTGGTGTATGCATTCCCAAAACAAATGTTTCCTAGACATGGGACCTTTATAATAAGATCATGATGTCTAAGATCCAAATGTATTGGATTAGGGAATGGAATTATCTTTCTATAATTATGCATTTCACCGCTAAGGAGCCAATTGTTTTGATACATGTGATCTTTTTATTTTAATTATTATTCATGGATATATTATGCTTTCAGTTTCATTCTATTATGATATTATTATTTTTATATATTCCTACCATATTATTTATGCTCCTTATATAATCAGTTGTGATATTTGATTATTATCGCTTACGTTTAGCCTTACTGAGCATTTGAGTTCACCCTTTTTATGTTTCTATTTTCCCTGGTTATAAAGAAAATTATTACACGAGATATGTATATAAGAGTATAATGTATAGAGAATTTTGTGGGAGATGTTTAAAACTTATTATGGATTAATTAGTTTCATATATAGTGTAAAAATATCCATTTTATGAGAAAGACAAGGAATTTATAAGTTAAAATTTGTTCATAACTTTATAAAACTCTAAACCTAAAAGTTCATTTAAATGTTTGTAACACAATACTTATTGGTGATATTGTAATTATTGATGGTTAAAATTAGGTTACTTTGGATGATTTCAAATTTGATTTGTAAATAAGGTAATTATTATCACTAGATCTAGGAGTGTGGGTATAGGGAATCACAATTGGTATCAAAGGAGGGTTTAGATAAATTTAGAGGTTAGCATGATATTTGAGGTTAATTTAAGGATGATAAGTTAATTTTGATCATAATTTCAAAGGTATAGATATCCTTTTTGGTTAGTTGATGTAATATTGAGTATTTTAGGTATTAAGATAAGAGAACTTTAGTGAAAACCCTTGGAGTAAGTTTAATTATATGACGACATCCTGAAGTTTTGATAATGTAAAGATTGTGTATTTCTATAATAAATTGCATCCATTCCTAGATATTGGTAAGTGGATACAGTTGTAGCATAGATTCACCTAGGGGTAATCATCTAAAAATGGATGGTTGAGTACTGACTCAATCTCCACTCGGGTACATAATGAGTGGACCTAAAACTACATGCCTTGATAGACTCTCTTGGGTTATATACTTTTGTTAACCATATTCTCTTTACAATCCATTATAAAGAATTTATTATGTTAAGAAATTAGGTTAATGTATTTGAGATAACTCAACCTAAATAAACCTATATTGAACTGAAATTTATTTATTTACATTGATGTGGGGGGGGAGATATATTACAAATAAAATCATGAAGCACACAAATACAATGAAAGACTCAGTGAGGCTCAAACTTGATGTCACAACCCATCCTTAGGACCCATGTCGTGACTACCCCAAGCCCACCTTCCATAGGCCAAGGGCTGGTGACTAGAACCAAAGGCATAAATCCCTAAGAAGGGAAGGCATTTCCTTTATAAAAAGAAATCACACACAATCAAAGTACACACCTGAAAGAAAAACACTAAGTAAAACTGAATACAAAGGTAGTGCTGAAAGTAAACGGGCCAGTATACAAACCCAACTGAATAAGAAGAACAAGTACAAGTAAAAAGGGGGAAAAGCTTCTGGATCATCCATTGGGGAATCCTACTTGAAGGGTAGGTACAGAACTTGAACAACTCATCCCTGAGGTACATCCCATCTAGTACAGCTCTGAGAAGTCCCCCGTCCGTCACCCTCAGCCTCAATCACTACTGACTTTTGTCTTCACAGAACACAACAAGGTGCGGGTGATGCCCGTGAAGGGGTGAGTATAACAATACTCAGCAGGGGACCCCGAGACCCCTGAAGGTCTCCCAGAATCCACTAAGGATAAACCACAGTAGTAAGATACAATCACGAAGTATCAACAAACCTTACTTAGGTATATTCCCATACATATACCTAAGTTACCAAACACAGTCCAGCTCCAACTCTCGAGCCCAAGCACAAACCATTCCACAAAGGAAGTAAAGTCAATCACCTCGATGATAATGATTGAAAGTCAAGAATCAGATCACACGGGTATACATCTTTTGTAGAGTGATGGAGATGATCATATGTAGTCACTGATTCATCTAAGTTGTCAGAACCACATAGGATACAGGACCAGCTAAGTTGTCAGACCCACACAGGATACAGGACCAGCTATTCTGTCGGACCCACATAGGATACTGGAACAGAAGTCAGAACTGTCGAACCCACGGAGGATTCTGGTATAGAAGTCATCACTGTCGAACCCACGTAGGATCTTGGTAGAGTAGTCATCATTGTCGAACCCACGTAGGATCCTGGTACAGTAGTCATCGCTGTCAAACCCATAGAGGATTTCAGTATTGAAGTCATCGTTGTCGAACCCATGGAGGATTCTGGTACAAAATTCATCACTGTCAAACCCACGTAGGATTCCGGTACAGTATCGCAGCCAGCCCTAGGGTTCCCGCACACAGCACTCTCGATTCCGGGAGGGTCCGCTCCTCGAGCCAAGTGTCAATACATCAACTATCATGAAGTCCTGAGTTGATTTATCTCGTAGTTCTTTCTCATCATAAGAAACCCAACGCAACAGAAGGTGCGTCAATCGGACGCCCGGTCTGTGAGTTATTGGCATTTCTGTTCCAGGGGCCCGGTTGGTTTTTTGGCTCAAACCACCTGACCGTACACCAACTGCGTCCTAACCTCAAGTGGATTATGCCAAAAGGATCGTCTCTCTCCAAGAATTACATCGCTGTAGAGGGTTCATCGATCAGACACATGTAGCCCAAGTTACGGGCGAAAAGGTGTAAATGGTTGTCGCGGGTCCGGGTCCGGTCCGACCAGTCGGACCAACCAGGCCCAACCCGGTTCGAACCAGGGTCTGACCTGGTCTGGAGGTGCATCCCGACCCGAGTAGGCAGCCCGGCCCGAGTGGGCGGCCTGAACCAAGGGAGCGGCCCAGCCCAAAGGGGCAGCCCGACCTGAAGGCGCGGCCCGGCCCGAAGGTGCGGCCCGGCTTGAGGGCGGCCCGGCCCGGGGCGGCCCGGCCATGGGCGGCCCGGCCGTGGCAGCCTAACCAGATGGCTGGCCTGCGTGGTTGGCTGTCCACGCATGGGGGGGTTACTCTCCCCTGCCTTCTATGATGGTCGGCGCTTGGTGTGCCGTCCTGGGATCCGCAGGACCCGAATGGGTCCCGCCTTTCCAGTTGGCTGAGCGGCCAGCCGGTTATGGATCCAGCGCGGCCCGATGGCGCCACACCCCTACACCGTGGCCCTCCCTCATCACAGTTTCACATCATCGGCACGGCGTGACGGCGCCACGTGGTACGACGGTGCCGCGCCCTCTTGGCAACCCAGCGGCCTTGCGCCGCCGGTCTTCTTCAGGGTCGGCCCAATGCCGACCACCATTTCTCCACCTCTTTTGTCAAAACAACGTGAGTCAACAACAATAGGGGGAGGTTTGTACCATGTTCGTACAGTCCGATCCCTCCTCGTTATGTTGTTAATAATCAGCATCCAGAAGCACAACATACGACGAGAAAAGGAGAGTATAACTCATACATAAAATAATTCAAATCCCCCTACCTTGATATCAGTGTCATTTGACAGATTCACAGAAAGGCAGCGTCGTTCCATCAACGTTGGAATATAAAGAGAGGTACTCATTGTTGGCGGACGACATTCGAAGGTGACGAAGTCGAAGATGATGTCAGTGTTCCTCGCAGGCGTCGCTTCCCTTTCCTTGCCTCGGTTGAAGAAGAAAGAAGACATTGATGCTCGATGTTATTTAGAGATGAGGGGTGTTCTTCATTGGAATAAGCCATTCTCCAAGAACTCGAGAGCCCCACCAAGAGAATCACCTACCAAAATAAAATAATAGCTTCACTATTATTTTATTGTTTCCATGCATTCCAAAAAGAATTCAAAAGAATTCAAATTAATTAATTATGCCATTAATTAATTGTGGTTTGGCACACTTATGAAGGAAGGAGAAAAGGCTCCGCAATAAATTGGGAGTTCCAAGGGTTAAAGGGGGGATAAGGGGGTTTGATGCTAGTGTGATCCCCACCTTATAACATCCTCCCAAGGGAGGTTATGTGTGGGTGAGCCCCACCACTAACCCCCCCTTGGAGGTTTTAACTACCACACATAAAAATATGTGACACACATATTTTTATTTAATTTACTTAGAAAACCCCCCAAAACTGTCTTCCAAACTCATTATAATGCAATTTCAGTGAAGGTCTCACTAAGTAATTATCAATGTTGCGAGTTCAACGGTGCCCTCGGATTTCAATTCTGAGCACCGGTTCAAAAGTTATGAAATGTCACTCGCACGTTTACTGAACGTACCCGAAAAAAAGTTCAGAAAATTATTATCAGTCACTCTCGAATCATGTCGGTTGAGGTTAGGCTCTGCCTAGATAAAACATGCCTCAACGAACACAACTGTACTCTCAGATTTTTAATCCAAATCACCGTTTAGAAGTTATAAATTTTATAATAAAATAATTTTAACTTAATTATTTTATTTGCGACCAAAAACTAACTTTCTCTAGTGGCCCTCGCTGACCCAAGTTAGTATCTGCTTAATGAAATCCTACCCTCACGAGTTCATTGGTGTTCTCGGATTTTTAATCCGAGTTACCATTTGTGAGTTATAATCATTTGAAAATAAAATAACTTTATTTTATTATTTTATTTACAGTTATTTCATTTTTGGGTTTTCTCACAAGAGGCCCGCGCCGACTAAACTTATATCACACCTAGGGTAAACCAGCCATCCTGAGAGAAATGGTGACCTTAGATTTCTGATCCGAGTAACCCTTTAAGAGTTATTTTACTTTTTCAGTAAAACTGAATAGGCGCGTTAATTTAAGCTTAATGGAACTTTGACAGATCATTCCGGGCACTTCGGGCCTCAGAATCGTGTGCTATCAGAAACTACGGACTCATAAAATTTACAAGAATTTAAGAAAAAAATTCCACAGAATTTCCAAGTCTTTACACTTGAGATCTCTCTAAGACCTATAGGGGCAACTACCACTGAGATTCACCCTAAGGTTCAAGAGTGAATTAGGTTGAACAAAAATATAACATAATAATTTTAATGATTCAAATATTTTGAAGTTTAATTTTTTATGTAATTATCATAAAATAATTCAATCATAGTGTTAATTAATCATGATAAAACCTTTTGGTTTTAGTAATGGTTCAAGCATGAAGGGACCAAGTTAATAATGGATACCATGGATATTGTGAATATTTTCCTTATGATCTCCATAATGAGATAAGAATTAAATTGGTAAATCATGTGATTATGTAAAACCAACTAACAAAAATTATGATTAACAACATGAACTTAGATGAGTTCTCAAATGCACCAAATAAGAGAAGGATAGAGTCTCTTAGAAGTTTGAACAATGAAGATGATAAAGGAAAAAATGTTCAATTTCTTGCATATAAAAAATGTGAGAAGAAACACCCATGGGAATGACTCAAAGGAATGGGAAGATTCTTCATGTGTGGAAAATGATAGCATAGAGAAATAATTTTATGCATAAATATGAAGTAATCAATTAACAAAATGAATTAAAAAGATGTGTTTCCTAGTCATACCTAAGATATTAAGGTAAAAACCTCATTTAGAATGATATATTGAGTTATGTATATCCTTTAGACACCCTTGAATAATTTTATTATTAAGTAATAATTGAAATTGTGAGGAGATGGTTTATTTAAGGGAGTCGAATTTAACACCTTGAGATTTTAAATTATATATCCCTTTAATACATAATATCTTATATAGTTCATGATACATACAAAACTGAATCATAATGAACCAAAAATAGTATATAAGCATTAAAATGTAGTAAAATAATTGGTGGGTAAAAATAGATGTAATTGAATCATGAAATATATGTAGAAATAAAAAATTAAGGTCATTATTAATACTAAGGCATTGACAAAAAAATCAATTAGTGTAGCTAAATAACTATTAAGATTTATTTATGTTTTAAAATATAACCCTTAAAAAAGTTATTATTGATATGAATAATATTTTAACACTAAATTTTATTAGTATTTGATAGGAAATAAGAATAATAATACCTTATATTTTAAAAAGGTTATTTTCCTATGAAAATGATTTTTCTTATATATTTATGTTTTTATTTAAAAGTTAAATTTTCAAATTTTCAATCTGAATTTGAAAAAATAAACTTCATTTTTAGATTCATCATGTCAATATTATCTTAAGATAAATTTTTTATATTTTTTAAAAATAGTTGATTCTTAAGGTGAATAATGAAAAATAATGTTTTTACCAAAACTTCAATTTTTATGATATTTTCATAAGATAAGTTTGACTAATAAATTTATAAATAATTTATGATGTATTTAAGGAATAAAAATTATTCATTTTAAAATATTATGTTGAATTTATAAATCCTATGATTAACACTTTAAGAACTTAAGTAATATTTTCAAATAAAAAACTGTTTTTGGTCTTTTCTTTTAATTAAATATTATTTTGATAAAATTCTATTTTGGATTGATTTTAAAGTCAAATAAATTTAATTTTTTTTATAATAAACTAATTTATATCATAAAAATCAAATTCATTGGTAATTTTATCCTATACAAAATATTTAAGCTTAAAAATAAAAATTTTATAAAAATGAGTTTTACATGTTACATGCGCTATGATAAAATTAATTTTTCATAAACATATAAATTTTATCTGATAAAATGGATTTCATATTTGGAATAAATAGTTGTTAATTATTTAATCAGGTCCATTTTATTTTAATGTATTAAAAGTAAATTACTGACATAAAAATTAGTTATCCCGGTAAAACCAAAAATGTTAAAAGTAAAAATTCCAATTGTAAAGAACTTTAAAAACGTGTTTAAAACATGTGGTAAAATTAATGGTTGGTGGATTATTGACCTTATCTCAAACCCCATTCTATTATTGTATTTTCTTTATTTTTCTTGACATGTAAAACATGTTCTCTCTTTATATTAAGTTCAAATATTTAAAAAAATGTTATTCTCACTACTTATTAAAGGGGTATCTCACCTTCAAGACCACTCCAAAAATTTAGTTTACTCTTTAAAATATTCCTTTTTCCTTCTAATAAAATCCCCATAATTTTCCTTAAGTCTTTTTTCACAATTTATTGGACTAAAACCTCCATTTTCAAGCAGTATTCCAAGGAAAAGCTTGAGTCCTCAATGTGAGTACCCTTTTTTCCCTAACTTATTTTCTTTCCATTCTTAATTTCCCAAGAATAATTTTATAATTGTTATATAATTACATAAGTATTGTTTTTATACTTAATAATATTATTCTAAGGATTTAACTATTGAGCACATTTTCCCTTTTCTGTTAACAAATATGAAAATTTTCATACGTGTGTTGTGTGGACTACCACCACCACAAAGCGACGGATTTCATTATCCACCGCTACCTCCCTACACTGATTATAATCGTGATATTTAAGAATAAATAAGAAATATATAGTATAATTAATATTATAAAGATAAAAATTATAATCCACCTTCTTTTTCTCTCGTTCTTTGAGAAATGAAAATATTAATTGTCCGTTGTGTGGACCACCACCTCCATGAAGTAACATATCTCATTGTTCATCTAGTTTCTTTTTTATATTTTAAAACCTATTAAAATATTATTAACCATCTTAAAATTTCTACATAATATCGTTATTATTTTTTAATAATGATATTATGCACAAAATAAACCACTTTTATAATCATAATCGTCCATTAATTATGGTATGTCCATATTTAAGTGATTATAACCACCTGCTTGAATAATGCTATAAAATAATATCATGTATGAATATGAGAACTTAATTAATAATAATATATGGTACCAATAAGTAAATAATTATTTTATTTTGGTTCTATAATGGTAACACTAATCTTAAATACATTAATTAAGATACCAACATTCATTCATTAAAAATCATCGAAACATGCTCATCATTGATTTTATCTCTAGGTTTCATAACAAAAAATCCCATAAAATTAAATTAAAAAATTATAAATAATTATATAAAATCAATTACAGTACCTTGTATTAACTAATTATTATGAAATTTGTGAGAATAATTAATAACAACATCGTAATTATGAAACATGTTAAAAAGATCAAGATTGCTCACACTCGATATTGAAAATAGATAATAAATAACTAATATACATGTAGAGAATAATTATAAATGAATTTTATAAAAGTTTATATATATGAGTAAGGTTATAAAATATATTATTAGGATAGTTATTTTTTTATATATAATATTCAATCACTTTATTTGAATTTAAGAATTAAAGTAGGGGTTTCTATTCTCAAATTTTCACCCCTTAAGACATATTCCTTATTATAACCCAAGTTTTATTTAGAATGGAGTATATAATTCCCCTTCAATATTTTATATAATTATCCTCTCATTATTAATGGTATTTAATTTTTCATTTTAAATCATACCCTTCAATGGATCATGACTTGAAAATTTCTAATATCATGAGGGTTCTTTGTCTGAAAATTTAATTTCTTGAGACATGATTATGTTATACACCATGTTTTATAATTTATTGTGTACTTACTGACCCTTTGATATTTTATATAATTATTATCTATTTATTTATGTAATTTAATGTTCCATTTTAAATTCTATCCTTCAAGGGGTTTTGATTTGAAAGTTTCTAAAGTCGTAAGTGTTATTTGTCTCTATTTTCAATTCCATGAGACATGATTGATATTGTGAACTATCTTTTATTTTATATGGTTTATTCACTTACCTATTGAATCCAAGTATAATTGATATATTTAATTTCATTATATTTGAATTTTATGGTATCCCCCTTATTTTCTTTTTATTTTTACGTTATCATTACTGTAAGGGTTTTTACATCTCATTTTTTGCTTCATTGAGATATGATTCAAATTCACCACTTGTTTCTATTTTGTGGTGTATATATTTTTCATAGATTACCATATAAATTCTATATTTATATTTCATTTTTGGGGATTAAACTTTTTTAAATCCATCACTACCTTCTTCTTTTCAAATCAGCCTCTGTTATATGCATGATTTTTCTTCTAATTTATTTTCATTGTGAACACTCTATATTTCTTTCCTTTGATTGAAGGAAATTCACCTAGATATCATGCATTGATTGATTAGGGAAATTATTGACATAACTATATACCACTTCCTCTATATTTTTTTATTTTTATATATTCTTATATATAAATATACTGCATTAATTGATTGATAAAATATTGGCAATATGTATACTTGTTATTTCAATACTGATGTGTATTGATTACAGAGGAATATTGGTTATGTATTGTTTATTTTATTCATTAATTAATTGGACTTAATCATAAATTGGTGGAGATTGTTATATATATTTCATATATGCATCAATAAGTTTCATGAGATGAACTAGATTGGGTCTTTTGGTGTATGTCTGCCCAAAAAAATATTTCCTAAAAACAGGGCCTCGACGATAAGATCATGACATCTCATATCATGATATCTTGTCTTAGGTAATTAAATTATTTTTTCATTATTATGAATTTTATTTCTAAGGAACTATTTATTTTTATCCATGTGATCTTTTTATTTTCATTGTTATTAATGGATCTATTTTGCTTTCGGTTTCATTCTATGATGACAATATTTTTTGTTATCTATTCATACTATATTATTTATAATCATATTATCCTCAATTATGGTATTTTATTGTTATAATTTACATTTACCCTTATTTAGAATTTTATTTAACCCTTTTTATGTTTTAATTTTCCTAGGTTGTGAAGAAAATTATTACACATGATGTGTCTAAAAGTGTAGCATGTGTGGAAAATTATGTGGGAGATGTTGAAGACTTATTATGGATTAACTAGTTTCTTATATAGGGGTAAAATGTCCACTTGATGAGAAATACATAGGCTTTGTTGGTTAAATTTTTTTCATATATCTATAAAATAATAAATCTAAAAGGTCCTTTAAGTATATAAAACATAATAATTTTTTATGATATTTTAATTATTTATGGTTAAAATTGGGTTACTTTGGTTTATTTCAAATCCAATATGTAACGAAGATATTTATAGGAACTAGATCTGAGAGTATGGGTCTGGCTTATCATAATTGGTATCAAAGGAGGTTTAAATGACTTTAAAGGTTAGGATTATAGTTTAGGATAAATTAAGTGTGATGAGTTAATAATTTCAAAGGTGTAGATAACCATTTTGGTTAGTTGAGGTAATATTGAGTATTTTAGTGATTAGGGTAAGACAACTTTAGTGAAAACCAAGGGATAAGTCTACATATAGGATAACATCCCAAAGTTTTCATAAATTTTTGGTAAAGTATAGATTGTGTTGTTCTCCTAGAAATAAGATCTCTATCTATATACTGACAATTGGATGCATCTTTGGAACAGATGCACCTAGGGGTAATCACCCAAAAAATGTTGGTTGGTCACTAACTCAATCTTTACTCTATTTCATAGTGATTGGGCCTAAGACTACACACCCAACTAAGAAATCTCAGGGGATATTCTTTAGTTAATTACATTCTCTTTACAATCCATTACAAAGGATATATTATGTTAAGGAATTAGGTTGAGGAATATGATATAACTCAACCAAAATAAATCTAATGTAATAATTTCAAAGAGTGAGACATTTTGAATTTAAATTTTTCATATGATCAGAATAAAATAATTCAATTATAATAATCATCACTCACATTAAATCCTTTTGGTTTTAGTAATGGCTGAAGCCTGAAGAAGACGAATTAAAAATGGATACCATAGACATTGTAGAGATTATCCCAATGAACAACCTAACGATATAGGAACTAAAGTGAGAAATATTATGATTATGTTAAACCATCTATCAATAATTATGATTAATGTGAACTTATTTGAGATCTAAAACACGCCTAAGAAGATAAGGATAGAGTCTCATGGAATTTTGGTGATGAAGTTGATAAAGGAAATGATGTTCAATTTCCTACATGTTAAAAATGTGAGAAGAAACACACATGGGAATGACTCAAAGGAATAGGAAGATACTTCATGTGTGGAAAAGGAGGTCATAGAGAAACAAGTTTCAATAGAAAGATGAAGAAGTTGGTTAACATGGTGAAGTTAAAATATGTGTTTTCTAGTCATTCCTAAGATATTAAGGTATACACCTCATTTGGAATTATATCTTGAGTTATGACTATTTTTAGATTCCCTTCAATAATTTTATTAGTAAGTAATAATTGAAATTGTGATAATGGTATTTATATAAATTAAGGAGAATATAATATCATAATTTAAATCTATATATTCCTTGAAGACTAAATGTGTTTGATAGCATGAGATACATGCATTATTGAATCACAATGAACCGTGAAGCAGTATATAACCATTAAAATATAGAAATAGAATTGGAGGACAAAAATATAAGTAATTTAATTATGAAATATATTTAGAAATAAAAAAATCATTATTAATACTAAGTAATTTTTAAAAAATCAATTACTGTAGTAAAATATCTAATAAGACTGATTTATTCTTTAAAATGAAACTCTTCTAAAATTGAATTTTATAAAAATTATTTTAAGATACTAAATATATTATGGATAAAATATATTATTGTTATTAATAATATGTTAATGCCAAATTTGATTAGTAATTGATATAAAATAAGAATAACAATAGTTAATATTTGGAAAAAGTAATCTTCCTATGAAAACAGTTTTCATTATATATTTATGACTTTATTTTAAAGTTAAATTCCAAAATTTTAGAATTTTAATTTGAAAAAAACAACCTTTATTCTTAGATTAATAATTCCAATTTTATCCTAATATTAATTTTTAATATTTTTCTAAAATATTTTATTTTTTAAGTGAATGGTAAAAAAATATTATTTTTAGCAAAACTGTCATTTTTATGAAATTTTCTTAATATAAGGTTTTCTTATAAATTTATAAAACATTTAAGTTGTATTTAAAGAATAAAAATTATTCATTTTAAAATATTATGTTGAATTTAGAAATCTTATGATTAGCATTTTAAGGACTTGGGTAATATTTTCCAATAAAAATTCTTTTTGGTCTTTTCTTTTAATTAAATATTATTTTAGTAAAATTCAGTTTTGGATTTATTTGAACGTCACATAATCTTTATTTATTTTATAATAAAAAATATATATCCTGAAAATAAAATAAATTTCTAATTTTATCTTACACATAAATTTTAAGCTTAAAAATACACTTTTTCTAAAAACAGGTTTTTACGTGTTACATGAACTAATGATAAAATTGGTTTTTATTACACATATAAATGTTATATGATAAAATATATTTAATATTTGAAATAAATAGATCCATATTATGTAATAATGTTAATTTTTTTATATATTAAAAGTAAATTACTTAGGTAAAAATTAGTTACCACATTAAACCTAAAAATGGAAAAAGAAAACTTTCTAAGAGTAAACGACTTAAAAACATGTTTTAAAATAAATTATTGATGTATGTTTGACCTTATCTCATCTCTCAATCCATTATTTTCCATTTTGTAGTATTCTTTACATGTGAAACATATTCACTCTTTATATGAATTTTAAATACTTATAAAAATGTCATCCTCACCGCTTATAAAAGGGGGCTCTAACCACCCCTTCAAGAACACTCCCAAAATTCAGTTTACTCTTAAAAATATACTTTTTTCATTCCAATAGAATATTTTTCATTCTCTTTGAGCCTCTTTTCACAATATATTTGCCTAAAACCTCCATTTTTAAGGATTCTTCTAAGGAAATGCTCAAGTCCACAACGTGAGTACTCTTTTTTCCTAACTACTTTTCTTTTCATTCTTACTTTCCCAAATATAATTTTATAGTTTCTATATAATTAAATCAGTATTGTTTTTATATTTAATTTTAATGGAATAAATATTAACAAATTTTTCCCTTTTCCATAAATAAATACGAAAAACACTATTTGTGTGTTGTGCGGACTACCGCCTCCACGAAGTGATGACTTCTATTATTCACCACTGCCACTCTTCACTGATTATAAAGGTGAAATTAAATAATAAATATGAAATATATAATATAATTATCATTATGAAGAGAAAAATTATAATCCATCTTATTTATCTCTCATTATTTGAGAAATGAAATTGTTAATCATTCGTTGTGTAGACTATTGCCTCCTTGAAGTAATGTATCTCATTTTTCATCAATTCTGTTTTTTATTTTTTTAAAAATCTTAAAATATTATTAAACACCTTAAAATTTATAAATAAAATTATAATTATTCTATAATAATGATATTATTCTTGAAGGAAACCACTTTTATAATCATAATCATCCATTAATTGTAGTATGTTCATATTTGGGTCGGTCTAACCACCTACTTGAACAATGTTATAAAATAATATCATAGATGACTATGAGAACTTAAGTATTTATAATATATTATATAAATAAGTAAATAATGATCTGATTTTTGTTTTTTAATGGTAACCCTAATATTAAACTCATTAATTAAGATATTATCATTCATTAAAAATCCCTGAAACATGTTCATCATCAATTGTATCTTTAAGTATCATAACAAAAAATATCATAGTATGAAATTATAAAATTATAAATTATAAATTTTAGTACCTTTTATTATATTTTAATGATGAAATTTGGTATAATAATGAAGAACAACGTTGTTATTATGAAATATGTTCAAAATGATCAATATTACTCACACTCGACATCTAAAATATATTATATTTAATTAATATACATGTAAATAATAATTATAAATTAAGTTTATAAAAGATTATAGTTGTGAATAAGGTTATAAAATATATTATTGAGATAGTTTTTTGTTATATGGGATATTCAAGCTCTTTAGTGGAAGTCAATAATTAAGGTAAGGGTTTCATGTCTCAAATTTTGGCCCCTTAATACATATTCCTTATTACGCACTATGTTTTATTTATAATAGTGTATCAAATTACCCTTAAATATTTTATATCATGATCCTATAATTATTAATGATATTTAATGTTTCATTTTAAATCATACCCTTTAAGGGGTTTTGACTCGAAAGTTTCTAATATCTTAAAGGTTCTTTATCTCAAATTTTAATTTCTTAAGACATGATTATGGTATATGCCATGTTTTATATTGTATGTTTTATTTAATACCTATTTGATATTTTATATAATTATTCTTTCATTATTCATGGTATTTAATGTTCCATTTGAAATTTTATCCTTCAAGGGGTTTTGATTCGAAAGTTTCTTAAGTTATAAGTCTTATTTGTCCCTATTATCAATTACATGAGACATGTTTGATATTGAGTACCATATTTTCTTTTATATAGTGTATTCAATTCCCAATTACCTCCAAGTATAATGAATATCATTCATTTCATTATATTTTAATTTTATGGTATCCCCCTCATGTTATTTTTATTCTTAAGTTACCATTATCGTAAGGGTTTTTGCATCTCAATTTTGCTTCATCAATATATGATTAATATTCACCAATTGTTTCCCTTTTATGGTGCATATATTGGTCATGTATTACATTATAAATTATCTCTTAGTATTTTATTTTGGGGGATTAAATTCATGGAAATTAATCACTACCTTTTTCTTTCTAAATCAGTATCTGTTATAGGCGTGATTTTTCTTCCAATGTTTTTTCGTTATGAACACACTATATTTATTTCATTTTATTGAAGTGTATTCACCTAGATTCCATAAATTGATTGATTATGGAAATTATTAATTTAACCATATACCCATTACTCTATATAGTGTTAGTTTGAGATATGTTTACATAGAAAGTTATTCCATTTATTGATAGGGAAAATATTGGAAATCTGTATACTTATTATTTCAGTATGGATTTTTATTGATTACTAAGGAATGTTGGTTATGTATTTTATAATTTATTCATTGATTCATATGGTGAATTAATTGGAATTAATTAGTGATGGATTTATCCCAATATAGATAACTCATCGATGCATTAATAAGTCTCGTGGGATAAACTAGCTTGAGTCATTTGGTGTATGCCTACCCAAAACAAATATTGCCTAAACATAGGGCCTTGATGGTAATATCATGATGTTTTGGCATAAAGAATGGAACTAGTTGTCCAAAATTATGGTTATCATCACTAAGGAACCAGTTATTGTTATACATGTGATATTTTCATTTCCATTGTTATCCATTAATATATTATGCTTTCATTTTCACTCTATTATGGTATTATTTTTTGTTATCTATTCTTGTCATGTTATTTATGCTCATATTATGCTTCATTATGATCTTTGATTGTTATCACTTATGTTTAAACATAATGAGTGTTTTAGTTCACCCTTATTATGTTTTAATTTCACTAGGTTATGAAGAAAAGTATTACACATGATATGTCTTGAAGAGTAGCATGTTTAGAGAATTCTGTGAGAGATGTATAAGCCTTATTATGGATTAAGTAGTTACTTATATAATGTAAAAAAATTTCCATTATATGAGAAATTAATGGGCTTTATTAGTTAAAATTTTTTATGAACTCTCTAAAACTATAAACATAAAAAGGTTCATCGAATGTATTTAACACTGTATTTTTTGGTGATATTGCAATTATTGGTAGCTAAAATCATGATTCTTTGGTTCATTTCAAATCTGGTAAGTAAAGAAGGTATTTATGAGCACTGGATCTAGGACTGGGAGTATGGGGATTCACGGGTTTCCTCTTTCTCCTGAAACCCAAAAATTCATGGGGGATGTGATTTAGGGTTAGGGATTTTTGTAATTTGGGGGTTTTGTTGTCCAGGACTCATAGAGGGATCCTCATTTCCTGGTTTTGAGAGATTTAAGGAAGGCTGCTCCATCTCTATCCACGAAGGATATCTGCAAAGAGGCTAGCTGCTCTGTCGCCTCCTCAAGTAGCTGAATGCCCGTCCTCCTGCTGAGATCATCGGCTACCACTTTCCCCTTCCCAGGAGTATAGACAATCTCAAAGTCATAGTCTTGGAGGAACTCAAGCCATCGCCACTGTCTCAGATTCAGGTCCTTCTGAGAGAAGATGTATCTGAGACTCTGATGGTCAGAAAAGACTGTAAAGCGCTCACCCATCAGGTAGTGTCACCATGTCTTCAGAGAAAAGACCACTGCTGCTAACTCCAGGTCATGGGTAGCATAGTTCTGCTCATGTGGCCTCAACTGACGTGATCCATAGGCGATCACGGCCCGCTCCTACATCAGGACACATCCGATTCTGGTCCCTGATGCATCGCAGTAGACTACGTACCCTACTCCCTCCTCAGGCAAGCTCAAGATAGGTGCGTTGTTCAATCTCTGTCTCAGCTCCTGGAAGCTCTGCTGACATCTGTCTGACCACACAAAGGGTTTTCCCTTCTTCTTCAAAGTTGAGAGTGGTACCGCAACTCTGGAGAAGTCAGGCACAAATCTCTGATAGTATCCAACTAGTCCCAAGAAACTCCGCACCTTCGTCACGCTCCTGGGTGGCTCCCAAGCTAGTACCGCATCGATCTTTGTAGGATCCACCGCAACTCCTGCCTCAGAGATGACATGTCCCAAGAAGTGGACCTCGCGTATCCAGAACTGACACTTAGAGATCTTTCCATAAATCTGGTGCTCTCAGAGTGTGTCTAGTACAACCCACAAGTGGTAGGCATGCTCCTCCTCAGTGGTCGAGTAAATCAAAATGTCGTCGATGAAGACCACGACAAATCGATCGAGGTATGGCTGAAATATCATGTTCATGAGGGCCATGAACACTGCTAGAGCGTTGGTTACACCGAATGGCATAACCAAGAACTCATAGTGGCCATACCGACACCTGAAGGTCGTCTTCTGCACATCCTCGTCCCGAACACTGAGCTGATGACAGCCTGACCTGAGGTCTATCTTTGAGAACCACCATGATCCCTTGAGCTGATCGAAGAGGTCATCAATCCTCGGTAGCGGATACTTGTTCCTCACTGTCACCTGGTTCAGGCGATGATAGTCGATACAAAGTCGCAAGCTCCTGTCCGCCTTCTTGGCGAACAAAATCGGGGAAGCCTAGGGTGAAACACTGGGTCGGATGAACCCCTTGCCCTGCAAGTCCTCCAACTGTACTCGTAGCTCTCGAAGCTCAGCGGGGGCCATCCGATATGCTGGAGTCGATATCGGGGTTGTCCCGGGGTATAGGTCAATATAAAAGTCTACCTCTCTGCGAGGAGGTAGTCCTGGAACGTCGTCGGCAAAGACATCCACATACTGATCCACCACTGCAGGAAAACCAGGACTCCGCACATCAACTGCTCCTAGGATGAGACTAGCCAACTGATGAGTGATGGGTTGTCCTCTCCTCTGCGAGAGTCCATCCTGTGCTGCAATGGCTCCCTTCTCGCCGGTGAAGGTGAACCTGCTCCCATCGGTGCGTACACATCGCACCTTGTGCCTAATACAGTCAATCTGAGCATGGACTGCAGATAACCAATCCATGCCCAAGATGACGTCGTAAGGCCTCGACGCCGCTACAAGAATATCCTAGCCGAAGCTCTCGCCTCCTAGAGTAAGCTCACACTACCGGAACTATTGCGTAATCGTCGAGTCTACTCCCGTAGGAGTCTATAGTCGTAAGGATCGATCCAACGGCTCTGTCGGAATCTCCGAGCTCCGAACAAGGGCAACAGCTATGAAAGAATGACTCGCTCCTATGTCTATAAGTACTGCAGCAAGGGTGGAATAGACACAGATAGTACCTCGAATCATCTCGGGCACGCCGTGGTCGTAGGCCTCCGCTGCCTGGAGCTGTGCCTGTCTCTGCCTGCCATCTCCCTATGGTCGGGGTGGACCTCCTGGTGGTGGTAGTGGTAGGGCCTCAAAGCGTCGCCCACCACCTGCTGCTCGGCCAGCTCCTCTGCCTCGTCTGCCTACTCCCTGCAGACCGCCACGGTCGACCCTCTGCCTCTGCCTGGGTGGTCCCCCAACTGTCTGCTGCTCCTCGGCATGGCGGGTCGGGCAGTCACAAGCCATGTGGCCCTTCCCGCTGCATGAGTTGCACTGTCTGCCTCTCAAAATACTGGCTCCACGCTGTGTGCCCGGCACTGCTGAGCCAGTGTCTTGAGGTCGTCTGCCTGAGGGTCTGGTCTGCCTGGACCCATGAGTCATCCGTCGACTGCCTGCTACAGAAGACTCTGCTACCTGCCGCCCTGCAGTGGGTCTCGGCACTGATGAAGGCTCAGCAAAAAAGCTATCGATAAAAGGGCTCGCTCCAGTACTCCTTCCTGGGTCGGAATGCTGAGGGAGATCTGCGATTCCATGATCTCATGCCTCAATCCCTGCGCAAAGGTCTGGGCCTGGAAGAATGGGTCCCGTACCATGTCTATCGAGTAGCACGAGAGATCGGTAAATCTCGCCGAGTACTGGACGACTGTCAAGCTGCCCTGCCGCAGCTGAAGAATCTCCTGGATGCGCACCACACGGAGGGTGGCTGGGACGAACTCCGAGCGGAAGAGGATCTCAAAGTCCATCCAGAGGAGAGATGCCTCATCGTGCACCTGGAGCATCAAGCTCCACCATCTGCCTGCTGCCACGTGCAGTAGGCTCGCTGCGAGGATCACCATGAGGTCTGCTGGTGTCCTCACTAACCTGAAAACTCTCACCACTGCCTCTATCCAGTCCTCGGCTGTCTGGGGGTCCATCTCCCCGCGAAACCTGGGCGGTCTCTGGCATTGGAACTCGTGCAGTGCACTAAGGCAATGTGTATCGTCAGCGGCTAGGGTTGGAAGCATCGGTGGCTCGGCGGGTAAAGGTACCGCCAGTGCCTCAGCTGTCAAAGGGCCCTATACCGAGGCCTCGTCGATCGGTGGGCTGTCGTCACGCTCAACTCTCGGAACCCTAGATAGTTGTCATCGTAGGGACATCCTGAAAAGGAAACAGGTGTGCCACTGTCAGAACAGTATACCTGGTGAGCTGACATAAATTAATCACAAAGAAAACTTGAATCACACATGCAATCAATGTTTTCGTGCATTAAGTCCGAAATCAGAAGTCAGGGTCCTGGTGTACGGATACGTCGGCCGCCGCACCAACACTGGACTCCCTGGACTGATAACCACACCCAATACGCTTAACACTATTGCTTCACATAGAAAAAGATCGGAGTCCCAAGTTCTGTGGTAGAACCGAACTCCTCTGATACCAATTTGTCACGACCCGTCCTCGGGGTCGTGCCATGACTACCCCAAGCCTGCCTTCCATAGGCCAGGGGCTGGCGACTAGCACCAAGGCATAAATCCCGGTAAAAAGGGAAGGCATTGCCTTTGTAAAGTAAACAAACACCACGGAGCAAGAAACAGTACAAGTAAACACTAAGTAAAAACTGATTACAATAGTAAGTGCGGAAAAGTAAGTGGGCCAGTATACAAACCCAAACTGAAAGTAAAGTACAACTGGAAAGGGAAAATAGAAATTGAAAAGTAAAGCCGCAACGCCGAGCTGTCCACTAGAAATCCCACCTGAAGGGTGGGTACAGATAGCCTCCACTGCTCCTTGGGTCCAGTCGTCCGCTCCGAGTACGTCCCACCCAGTGGTCCACCTCCAGGTACCATCCTGCTCCGCAAGCCTCAACCACGATCAACGCTGTCCATCGTCTGCAACCAACACAACGTAGTGCGGGCATAGCCCATGTAGGGGTGAGTATAAGATACTCAGTAGGGACCCCGAGACCCCTGAAGGTATCCCAGTATCCACAAAGGATAAACCACAAAGGAAAGGTAAATCACGAAGTAACATCCGACACTGCTTAGGTATATGCCCATACATATACCTAAGTCATCAATTCTCGTTCGGCTCCAATATCCGAGCCCAAGTACAACCCAGTCCACATAGGAAATCAAAACGTAATCCACACAAGATAGCACAGCACAATCCACAAAGGAAAGAAAAACAGGATTCATCTCACACAGGTAAACTTCTTCGTATGACGATAAAGATGTTCAAATATAGCCACTGATTCATCTAAGTCGTCGGACCCACAAAGGATCGATAGGTACTAACCCCCGCACTGAGCCAAAAAGGATCTGACCCACAAAGGATCGATAGGTAACTAACCCCCGCAAAGACCCACACAGGATCGGACCCACACAGGATCTGTAGGCGCTGGCTCACATAGAACCGCTGAGCGCTGACCCACACAGGATCGGACCCACACAGGATCGGTAGCACTGATCCACGTAGGATCGTTGTGTGCTGTAGTCATCGTCGTCGAATCCACTGAGGATCTCTGTACAGTCGTCGTCGTCATCACAGTCGCAACGCAGCCAGCTCTAGGGTTCCCGCACACAGCAACCTCGTTCGGGAGGGTCGGCTCCACGAGCCTAGAGGCTGATACATCAACTGACACAAATTCCGGATTTTATGTTTCCAAAAGTTCCGTATTGACAACAGGAACTCAGCGTCGTAGACAGCGCGTCAATCGGACGCCCGGTCTGAGAGTTATTGGTTTTTTCGTTCCAAGGGCCTGGTTGGTTTTTTAAGGCAAAACCAACCCGACCGTACTCCACATGCATCCAAACCTCGGGCGGAGTAATCCAAAAGATCCGACTCACTTAGAGGTATCCAATAAAGTCGACGACACGTCAATCGGACGTCCGGAGCTCAAGATATGAGCGTTTCCGCACCGAGGGCCCGGTTGGTTTTGTGTACGAACCAACTCGGCCGAACCCAAAGTATTCCGAAACCTTGAGTGCGATATACTGAAACGACCGTCTCGATCCAAGGATCATATCGCAACTGACAATTCGTCGATCGAAGGCCTGTAGAACAAGTTATGGGCGTCCGACCGGAAAATATTCGGTATTAAGGGGTTCGGGCCCGGTCCGACCCTGCCCGATACCCCCAGGGTCGACCCGAACCGGGTCCGGGTCCGGCCCGCTTGGGCGCAGCGCGCTGGGCGTGCTGGCCGGGCGCTCGGCCAAACAGTTGATCCATTGAGCAGGGGGGAAGGGGGGGGCGTCTGCCCCCTGGTTTTGTAACTGCAGCCCCCAATTAAAGGGGGTCGTTGATCTGGCCGCCGGGGGTTCGTAACCCCCAGCCTTCCTTTGTCCGGCCGGCCTGCTTGGCTGGCCGTTTTCTTCCACCATGGACCAGCGACGGTCGGTCCCCCCTGCTCCGACGCAGGTGGCCCGGAACCGGCCGTCGGTCACTCTGCTCCGCCGCGGCCCGGAACCGGCTGCGGCCTTGGTTCGTCCGGCGCGGCACGACTGCGCCGCGCCCCTCCGTCGTGGCCCCACTCCGGCCGCAGTGTCTTCGGGTTTCTCCGATGCGGCACGATGGCGCCACGCATTTCTTTCCGCATGATCCCGCGTGGTGCGACGGCACCACGCCATTCCGTTCCAAACCACATTAGAAACCAACATGGATAATGGAGGAGGGTCGGCCGTGTTTGTGTAGTCTGGCCCCCTCTCGTTAATCGATATCAATTGGTCATATTCCACGAAGAACGTCAAAGTAGTAATCACGAACAAAATAATTAAATAAACCCCTACCTTGAGTGTAGCTTGAACGGAGGTTCGTCGAACTAGGATTCGTCGCGGAATATCCGTTGCGGGAAGAGGCATTGCGGAAGGAGACGTCGCGGAAGGAGACGTCGACCTCCGAGGAATCCGACGTTCTTCGCATTCTTCGCGTTCTTCGTGTTCTTCGACGAAGAGGATGAAGAAACTCAAGACTCCCTTAGATTTTTTCTCCCAAAGCTCTCAAGGCAACAAGACTCCAACCAAAAATAAAATAAGACACTTACTTATTTTATTAACACAACAAAAGGTTTGAAATTCAAAAGTTGGATTGAACCACAAAATTAAATTACACAAGTTTTCATAATTTATCAAGTGTTATGGAAGGTTAGGGAAGGTGAAGGGGTAGGGTTTGTCTGGGCCCCACCACCTTCATAACCTACAAATGGAAGTTGGGTGGTTTTTCCCCAAATTCCACCCAAAGCTTAATCCACTTAAAGTAAAAATAAAAATTGTTGCATAATTTTTATTTTACCTTCCACATAAATTAACAACTTCTCTCGTGTAAAAGAAACTCCAGAAATGGCGTTCCTAAGCAATTATTGGCGCTACGGTTCCATCGATTCCCTCGGAATTCGATTCCGAGCACCGGTTAAAAAGTTATAATTTCTCGCTCGTTCGTTCACTGAACGTACCCGAGCTAATCTTCGGATAGGAATTCCGGGCACACCGGGCTTCGGAATCAAGTGCCATCAGAAACTGCGTTCTTGTAAAATCTCAAAGAAAATTAAGAAAAAAAATTTCCTTGAATTTTACGGGTCTTTACAATTTTTTTATTTTTTAAGATAAATTAATTATGTATTGGTTATAAATTTGATTTATTCATTTATTTTTTTACACGAATTTTAGTATCAATTTTATTTTTTTTATTAAAATTTGTTTAATGTTATTAATTTTTCATTATTGTTAATTTTTTTCACTTTAATTTTTTTTCTTCAAAAAAAATTATACTTATAATTGTTTGTATTTATAAATTTGTTTTTATCATTATAACTGTTTGTATTTATAAAATTTTTATCATTATAATTTTTTATCATTGAAATTTGTATTTATAATTATTTTTTACCATTTTTTCCTTCAATTTATTTTTTCATTTATAATTTATTTTTTCAATATAAATACTTTTGGTTAAAAAAAATTTGTGACTTGATTTTCATTTTTTAATTTTTTTGAAGAAAAATTATTTGTTAAAATTTTATACATTTTTAAATTATTTATTTTTATATATTCTTAATCACTTATATTTTAATTTTTCAATTATATGTTTTGATCATTATGTATAATTGATATGATCCAATGGTTATCAATAACTGATTTTTTTGATTATATGTTTTTATGTTTAAAAATTATCTGTTTATAAATATTTTTAAATGTTTATATGTTTTAATATATTCACCTTTTATACTGTGATCTTAGGTATTTAATGGATCTTAATTAAATAAATTTATGAAGAACCACTGATGAATATGAAAAGTGTAACGCCCCGACCCCAGTTACCCAGAGTTGGTGCATTATTTTAATACATTGGCATGATCACAAGGGATCAACTCCTGAAAAAACGATCAGTTTAGTAGCCTTGGAAACACTAGATACATTCATAATCCATACATTACATCATAAATTAAAAAAAAACTACAAAAACATCTTTTATTCATATCCCCTCATAATATCCTTATAGGTCATTCATAAAATACTTCTTCACATCCTGGGAAAAATAAAAAACTGAAAGGGGTGAGCTCAGATGCTCAGTAAGGATAACAATATAGCAGAAACTTTCATAAAAAAATATAAACATTTAAGGCAATGTATAACTAAAAAAGACTTTTAAACTTGAACTTCATCATAATATGGCAAAGATAAAATTAATTAATTCCATTTAATTATTCACATGGATATTCTACTAATTAAATAACCACATGAAATATCAATAATCACTTTCATAATAAGGGAATGCATAATGTCAAACTTTAATTTCTGTGTCAAGGCCTCGTGCCAAGACCTAAGGGATAACTGTAATCGGAACCCAACCTGGAGAGCCTCTGTAACCGGACTCCATCTCGGAGAGCCTCTGTAACCGGAATCCAACCCGGAGTGCCTCTAATAACCAGACACCAACCTGGAGTGCCTCTAATAACCGTACACCAACCCGGAGTGCCTCTAATAACCGGACACCAACCCGGAGGGTCTACTGTAACCGGACCCCAACCTGGAGGGATTACTTTTACCAGTCCCCAACCCGGAACATACTAGTCCAACACATTCATCTTAAGAAGAGGATGAAATATAATAAAAACATTTGTATTAAAACTATCATACGGAATGCCAAAACATTAATCATAAACCATTAATGGCATAAAAATAACTCATACATAGTCAAACACATCACAAAACCTTAAATACAATATGGATGATTTGTATCATAATAACTCAACCTCAAATAAGCTTAAAATCCATCAAAGGATGTTCACATAGATGAAATCAAAACTATTTGAGAGAAATATCTCTTTTTTTGAAATCATTTAAAAGGAACATAATTATAAAATAAAACATTTACTTTAAAAATATTCTTATAAGGTTGTAAGGGAAGATTTAAAGATTTTATAACGGGGGGAAATAGCTTCACCCGCCATATAAGTTAAAAAAAGACATTCTTACCATAATTCTTTCAAAAAGGTTAAAAAGGACCTTGTTTGGAAAACGACAGAAATATTCCTTTATAAACTTCTTATAAAAAGTCAAAAAGGGTAAAAATGACTTTAACCCATATTCTTTAAAATAGTACGAATGTTTTGAAATACATTTTTAATAATCATGGATGTGGATTATAAAGAGGTCCCAATAGATAATTACGTATAAACAACCTCGGATAATGAAGATATTGTGAAATAAACTCTTACCTTGTAATTTTCCTTAGTTGAGGGTAGGTTAACCTCCTGTATAATTGTGAAATAATTTTTATTAAATTATACAAGAATCATATACATTAATATGATATCATATATGATCTTTTAACATTGCTTTGTTAATAATATTTTAGTATTATCGTCGTTTCGGGTGTTAACTTACTCATTTTCTTTTATATGTTTTGTTACATAAGTCATATTTGTTATGGATAGTTTGTATCTTATTCATATACAGAATTATATCAAGTACTTAAACATTATTTTTAATCATAAAATGAGAATTAGACTTGAATGGATACGATGGGGAATGAATCTCATCGCGTTCGTGGAGAGGGTAGTCTGTACGTATGCACGAGCGACAATATCATTCTTTTTATATTAAAATAATATATAATTGGATGGTATATCATAAATACAGAATAATTATCATGTTATATTTATTATTTACATGAATTACACATCATTATTATAACCATCCAAATAATAATGTATTGGATAACAATTACACCACGACGTGGAGACAGTAAGACGTACGTACGCACGTATGGTGACATTTCATTAAAGGGATGGATAAAATACTGAATATGGTTGTACCATATTTATAATAACATCACAGTATATAGGATATTCTGGAGTTATTATTTTACAATGGAAATAATAAATAAAGAAGAAGTTGAAGAAGAAAGGAACTTGAAAGAGGGTGGTGAAAACATTACATCTTCTTCGGGTTCTTCCTTTTTATTTGATCAAAAGGGATCCTTAGGTTGGATTTATGATAAAAATAATGCCTATAGGTTGAAGTGATGGAATTTGAGAGAATATTTGGGTAGTTGTTGGCTGATCCAAATGGCTTTGAATGTGTGAATTAGTGAGAAGGGTGAGTGCCCTTTTATAAGAGGGGTTAGGGGCTCCTTTGGAAAAGCTAGAAATATTATTTTATAATAAATTAATATTCGGTTTATAATGGATAAAAAGTAGATTATTTAAAGGTTAAGGTTTGGATAGGTCTAAAACAACTCAACCAATAGGTTTTAGACAGGTTTTGGTCACATTATTAACCTTATCTTTTTATTTTAACTCTTAGGTAATTAGTTTGACATTTACCATGTCTCTTTGTATTTTTATATTATATAGTTAATAAACTTACTATATACCTCCAAGAAACCCCCAAGTGGTCCATTAATGATAAACCTATCATTATAAAAGTCTTTTGTCCTAACCTTGTCTTTTTAGGAATAGAATATGAATTAATAATATAATATTTGTTTTAAAAACTCTTTTATGTCAATTTTGACACTATTTGGAATTTGATTTTTGTGAAAATCATAACAGCATGATTACTTAAAAAAAAGTTAATTAAATCATCCTAACATGTCATATTATTCTATAAAATTAGTGTAATTCATAAAAAGTCTCAAATTACATTTATTGGGATATTTATAATATCAATTATTTTAATATTTCATTAATTTGGTAATTACTGCATCACCATTGTGTCATAAATAAATTAAATTATTTAATGTCTAAAAATTATAAATAAAATACCATTATATATTAAATCTTTTTATCTTTCTAATTAATATTTACAATCGAATTTATCTTATGTTTAACCCTATATTAAAAGTGTTTTAGTAATTAAACTTTGATTTTAACTCTTTTGACTCTTCTTTGAATTAAATAATAATAAATGTCCTAATCTAATCCAAGTGGACCTAAATGATAATATTTTATTCCTAAGGTTGTTTTTTGGTTGAGATAAACTTGTCTAATAGAATTAGGACATGTTTTAGGGTAATATTAATATCATTTTTACCCTTAATTACCCTATTTACTTTTAACCGTGGTAAATAAAAGTAAAAAGTTAATATTCACCAAAAATTATTTTTATCTTATTGAACCATATTTTACTCCTTGATATTAACCGTGTCTCTAAAATTTTATAAATTCGACTCACAGAAGCGGTAAAATTAAGTTTTACGTGAATTTCCAAATTCTCCTAGGAGGTGTGTAAAAGACGGTGAAAAGTTCAATAAAATTTTTATATATCTAAAATTATTATAAAATAGCTTCAATGAATTACATTGAACTTATATAGGTATTATGTATCAATTTTGACCTTAATTAAATTTAAATAAAATAAATAATTATTTAAATAAAAATTCATTTTTAAACTATAACTCAGTGTTTTTTCACTATTCATCAAAAATTAAAGTTTTCAGAAAAATACCAAAAATTCACCCTAGGATAATTTTGATATTATGAATCCAAATATTAAGTCCATTTTGAAATATAAAGTTTATAAAATTTCAAAAAGTGGGTATTACTATTCATAACGGCTGCTTTGATTAGTCGCGGTGTGTTAGAGTCTCGAAGTTGCGTACAATGCAAGCTTTTCTTTATTCAAAGGGAAACGTGAAGTGGAAACTTGGGGTGTTACATTCTCCCCTCCTTAAAATAATTGTGTCCTTTCAATTTGAAATTTTTCTTTGAAAATAAAAGGTTGAAAATAGAAAATATCTTTGTGGAAAACCCATATCGGAAATAGGGTTAATAAAATTTCGTTTTAATAAGAGGGAAAGGGAAATGAGAATGTCACCAAAAAATTAGGGTTTCAAATAGGATATAATTGGTGGAAATTATAGACACATAATTAGAGGAAAAACATAAATATTTATAGGGAGTGATTGAGGTCATCAATCACAAAAAAGTGTAGAATTGAGGGCCTCAAAGCCATCGATCTATGATGACTTAAAATATCATCAGTTCAACAAAACATAAGGTATTAGGATAACACATTTTTGGTATTAATATACCTTCCATAAAGAATAAATTTCTTCATAGAATAATATAAATATATATATATATACATCTTGACAAGTAGAGTTTTCATCCTTCAACTAATTTCTACCACAAACTCAACTTTCACTCCAAAAGATAATAGAACTCAAAAATATTTTATTTATCCTAATAGTATAAGGTTCTAATAATTAACACATACCATTATAATGAAAAAATATTTTGTAATAACTAAGGACTTCCTATAGTCTAGTGATAGGTAATAAAGTCCTGTCACACTATGGTTGTCAGTTAGATTCCTGCATCTTTGTCCGACGTGATGGGTTATCGCCCGACCTGCAGGTTGTCCTTTTCCTAAAACTATAGTATCATAATATTCCAAAAATAATCATAAGAAATGTTTTAACCTTGAACAATACTATCCAAAGTACCTCTGTCCAGACTCTCTGTAAAAGGTATCTAAATTCCAAAATCAATCGCAACATCAGATTCTCCAAACAAAGTAAAGTTTCTCTTATTGTCACATACTGAAAATATGATTACCTTAGTCATATTAAAAAATTAATGAAAAAAACAATTACTGAAGTACAATCCTTATATATATCACATTATTCTCATAACCAGAATATAATCCTTGAGTCAAAAAACACAAATACATTAATTATTCCTCTTCAACTATAGTAACAACATAATCTTTGCCTTGATCCCTTGGCATTTTCTGAGGTAAGTTTCCCTGAGTCTTAGGACATTCATTTTCATAATGCCCCATTTCTCTACAATTGTATCATTTAACATTGACAGCCTCCTTCTTTCCCTTGCAATCACGAGTCTGGTGACCCTTTTCTCCACATTTGTAACAAACTCCCATTCCTTTTAGGCAAGTACCGGGCTGTTTCTTCCCACAATTTTCACATAATGGAAAATCCTTCTTTCCCCTTTTCCCTTTATATGTCTCTTGATCCATTGTTCACTTCTTCCCTTTCTTTACTTTATTGTCATAAGATTTAGAGAATTCCTTTTCTATCTTGATAGCACATGAGATAATGTCTTCATACGACGAGAAGGATTGTGAGATCAATGCTCGAGGAAGAAATGGTTTTAACCCATCAAAGAAATGATCAATATTACTTATCGGGTTACGTATATAATCTCCAGCATACCTTGCTAACCTTTTAAAGTTAGGCTTATACTTTGAGACGTTCTCATCCTCTTTTTGTCTCAGACTCAGAAATTGCCTTTCCATATCTTCTCGATGGTCACGAGGAAATTATTTTTATAAGAAAATCTCTTTGAACTCCCTCTATTCCATATTTGATACTTCATTATCTTCCTTTGTGTTTTGAATCAATGACCACCATTGGTCAGTATCTCCAGTGAGGCAGTAAACTGCCATGATAACTTTTTCCCTTTCACTACTCCCCAAGGTATGGAATATTTTCTCTAAGGAATTTATCTGTTGCTCAGCTACTAAGGGATTTGCACTCCCATTGAATGTTGGTGGTTTTTTCCTCATGAAGTGATCTAACATTGATCCTCCACGCTGCAGATCAGGGTGCTCCATATGGGTAAGGTTATTATTCATAACCTGAGTGAGTTGTCCCAGTATGGTGATTAGCTGACCAGCACCAGTTGCATCACCATCTCCACTATAATTATCTTGATCAGGATGTAAATCCCTACATGGAGTGTGTGCATTGATATGGTTTCCATTTCTTCCACTAGGCTCCATTTCTAAACAATGGAATAAACTAGATCAGTTTATGAATAAAAATACATAATTCCGTACTTGTAAAACACTTAACAGAAATTGAACAGTTTATGGATATAATCCAAAATCCTAAAAATGTTTTCTTTGAGGAATTATATACTCATAAACCCTTCATAATTGTTCATAAATAAAATGAGAATTATCCTAAGCATATCCCCTGGGAGTGTCGTAACCAAGAGTGCAGCAAGGCCCATTATCGTGCACCAGTTCCCGTTCGATTCTAGCTCAAAGCGGTGTTTTCGAGTTTTATCCCTTGGTACATCTATGTCAGAGTCTCCTCTACCTACTCGTATCTAGATAGAGATGTATTTCTCGGAAAACTCACAAAATCTCTACAATACCAAAATTCTAGGAAGTTCTTCTATACTAATCCTCAAAGTCTATCTTACGGCTATGTGCTCTAATCAGAGTTTATCTAAATCCATCTTCCAAGTTTTCTACTAAACTTCCTCTGATACCAACTGTAATGCCCCGACCCCAGTTACCCAGAGTTGGGACATTATTTTAATACATTGGCATGATCACAAAGGATCAACTCCCGAAAGACCGATCCGTTTAGTAGCCTTGGAAACACTAGATATATTCATAAGCCATACATTACATCATAAATTAAAAAAAAACTATAACAAAATCTTTTCTTCATATCCCCTCATATTATCCTTGTAGGTCATTCATAAAATACTGCTTCACATCCTGGGAAAAATAAAACACTAAAAGGGGTGAGCTCAGATTCTCAGTAAGGATAACAATATAGCAGAAACTTGCATAAATAAACATAAAAATTTAAGGAAATGTATAACTCAAACAAAATCCATTTAAACTTGAACTTCATCATAATATGGAAAAGATAAAATGAATTAATTCCATTTAATTATTCACATGGATATTTACAATATCAATAACCACTTTCATAACAAGGGAATGCATAATGCTGAACTTTAATTTCTGTGTCAATGACTCGTGCCAAGACATAAGGGATAACTGTAACCGGAACCCAACCCGGAGAGCCTCTGTAACCGTACTCCATCCCGAAGAGCCTTTGTAACCGGACTCCAACCTAGAGTGCCTCTAATAACTGGACACCAACCCAGAGTGCCTCTAATAACTGGACACCAACCCGGAGTGCCTCTAATAACCGAACACCAACCCGGAGGGTCCGCTGTAACCGGACCCCAACCCAGAGGGCTTACTTTTACCGGTCCCCAACCCTGAACATATTAGTCCAACACATTCATCTTAAGAAGAGGATGAAATATAACATAAACATTCATATTAAAACTAGGATAGGAAATGTCAAAACATTAATCATAAACCATTAATGGCATAAAAATAACACATCCATAGTCAAACATATCACAAAACATTAAATAAATTATGGATGATTTTTATCATAATAACTCAACCTCAAATAAGCTTAAAATCCATCAAAGGATGTTGACATAGATGAAATCAAAACTATTTGAGGGAAATATCTCTTTTTTTGAAATCATTTAAAAGCCACATAATTATAAAAGAAAACATTTACTTTAAAAATATTCTTATAATCTTGTAAGGGAAGCTTTGAATATTTTATAATGGAGGAAAATATCCTCACCCATCATATAAGTTAAAAAAATACATTCTTAACTTAATTCTTTCGAAAAGGTTAAAAAGGACCTTGTTTGGAAAATGACAGAAAGATTCCTTTATAAACTTCTTATAAAAATTAAACAAGGGTAAAAATGACTTTAACCCACATTATGTAAAATAGTACTAATGTTTTGAAATACATTTTTAAGAAACATGTATTTGGATGATAAAGAGGTCCTAGTAGATAATTACGTATAAACAACCTTAGATAATGAAGAGATTGTGAAATAAACTCTTACCTTGTACTTTTCCTTGGTGGAGGTTAGGTTAACCTCCTGTATAATGGTAAAATAATTGTTATTAAATTATACAAGAATCATATACATTAATATGATGTCATATATGATCTTTTAACATTGCTTTGTTAATAATATTTTAGTATTATCGTCGTTTCGGGTGTTAACTTACTCGTTTTCTTTTATATGTTTTGTTACATAAGCCATGTTTGTTATGGATAGGTTGTATATTATTCATATACATAATGATATCAAGTCCTTAAATATTATTTTTAATCATCAAATGAGAATTAGACTTGAATGGATACGATGGGGAATGAATCTCATCACGTTCGTGGAGACGGTAGTCCGTACGTACGCACGAGCAACAATATCATTCTTTTGATATTAAAATAATATATAATTCGATGTTATATCATATATACAGAATCATTATCATTTTGTATTTATTATTTACATAAATTACACATCATTATTATACCCATCCAAATAATAATGTATTGAATAACAATTACACCATGATGTGGAGACGGTAAGCCGTACGTACGCACGTATGGTGACATGTCATTCAAGGGATGGATAGAATACTGAATATGGTTGTACCATATTTATAATAACATCATAGTATATAGGATATTCTCGAGTTATTATTTTATAATGGAAATAATAAAGAAAGAATAAGTTGAAGAAGAAAGGAACTTGAAAGAGGGTGGTGAAAACATTACCTCTTCTTCGGGTTCTTCCTTTTGATTTGATCAAAAGGGCTCCTTAGGTTGGCTTTATGATCAAACTAAGGCCTCTAGATTGAAGTGATGTAATTTTAGAGAATATTTGGTTAGGTATTGGCCGATCCAAATGGATTTGAAGGTGTTAATTAATGATAAGGGGCAGTGCCCTTTTATAAGAGGGGTGAGGGGATCCTTTGGAAAAGCTGGAAATATTATTTTATAATAAATTCCTATTCGGTTTCTAATGGATAAAAAGTGGATTATTTAAAGGTTAAAGTGGGTATAGGTCTAAAAAAAATCAACCAATAGGTTTTAGATAGTTTTGGGTCACATTATTAACCTTATCTTTTAGTTTTAACTCTTAGTTAATTGGTTTGACATTTACCATGTCTCTTTGTATTTTTATATTATATAGTTAATAAACTTACTATATACCTCCAAGCAACCCCCAAGTGGTACATTAATGATACACCTATCATTATACAAGTCCTTTGGCCGAACCTTAGATTTTTAGGAATATAATATGAATTAATAATATAATATTTGTTTTAAAAACTCTTTTATGTCAATTTTGACACTATTTGGAATTTGATTTTTGTGAAAATCAAAATAGCATGATTACTTCAAAACAAAAGTTAATTAAATCAATACTAACATGTCATATTATCCTATAAAATTATTTTAATTCATAAAAAGTCTCAAATTACATTTATTGGGATATTTATAATATCAATTATTTTAATATTTCATTAATTTGGTAATTACTGCATCACCATTGTGTCATAAATAAATTAAATTATTTAATGTATAAAAATTATAAATAAAATACCATTATGTAGGAAATATTTTTATATTTCTAATTAATATTTAAAATCAAATTTATCTTATGTTTAACCCTATATTAAAAATGTTTTAGTAATTAAACTTTGATTTTAACTCTTTTAACTCTTCTTTGAATTAAATAATAATAAATGTCCTAATCTAATCCAAGTGGACCTAAATGATAATATTTTATTCCTAAGGTTGTTTTTGGTCGAGATAAACTTTTCTAATAGAATTAGTACATGTGTTAGGGTAATATTAATATCATTTTTACCCTTAATTACCCTATTTACTTTTAATCGTGGTAAATAAAAGTAAAAAGTTACTATTCAAAAAAAATTATTTTTATCTTATTGAACGAAATTTTACTCCTTGATATTAACCTTGTTTCTCGGATTTTCGAAACTCCACTCACAGAAGCGGTAAAATTAAGTTTTACGTGAATTTCCAAATTCTCCTAGGAGGTGGGTAAAAGACGGTGAAAAGTTCAATAAAATTTTTATATATCTAAAATTATTCTAAACTAGCTTCGATGAATTACATTGAACTTATATAGGTATTATGTATCTATTTTGACCTTAATTAAATTTAAATTAAATAAATAATTATTTAAATAAAAATTCGTTTTTAAACTATAACTCAGTGTTTTTTTCACTATTCATCAAAAATTGAAAGTTTTCAGAAAAATACCAAAATTTCACCCGAGGCTAATTTCAATATTCCGAATCCAAATATGAAGTCCATTTTTAAAGATAAAATTTATAAAATTACAAAAAGCGGGTATTAATATTCATAATGGCTGCTTTGATTAGTCGCGGTGTGTTGGAGTCTCGAAGTTGCGTACAATGCAAGCTATTGCTTTATTAAAAGGGAAACGTACCGTGGAAGCTTGGGGTGTTACAAAAAGGAGTTGATGACTTCTTTTAATTTTCTAATTGAAATATTGAAAACAAAGATTTTATTTTCTTTCTATGTGTGAAGTGTTTGAATATGAGAAAGTTAAATTCCAAAGAAATCAAGGAACGTCTCGTTTTCTATGGTTTTAGCCATAATTATACACATTAGAATTTTCATGGTGAAAGAATGAAAAACTCAACATATAATGTTGATAAAAATATTCATAATGAGACATAGGATCGTATTGAATAATTAATTCATGTTATAGGCATTGAAACCATAAAAAAATAACAATTATTGAATGATTGCAGGGATATTCTAAGAAACCATTATTCTCAGGTTTCACTAAATATATAGTGTTATCAGCAATTATGAGATTAGTTGACTTGAAATAAATAAATGGGTGGAGTGAAAAAAGTTTCTAGGGGTTACATGAACTTTTAAAAGTGCTACTTACAGAAGAAAATAGGCTTTCAAATTTCAATTATGAGGAAAAGAAAAATTATACCTAACGGGGATTAGGGTATAAAAAGATACATGCTTTCCCCCAATGATTCAGTATTGTATAGGAAGGAATCTGAATGTTTATCAAAATTTCCTAAATGTGGTATATCATGCTATAAGATGGATTCACTAGTAGAATAAAGGCTTTTAGAGACCGCCAAAAACCATCGTAAAGGCCTATAGCATCTGCTTATCGTCCTCCAAATAGGGGATGATTTAGTCCCATCATTGTTGCCTATAGCATCCATCAGTTGGTGAATGCTATAGGAGAGATTGATATGGGCTATAGAGATTTCTATTTGGCAGTCACTACAGGATAACCTGAGATGGTCTATATAGAGCGCCATTTGGCAGTCGCTATAGACCACTTTTGAATTCACATAGTGACCTCCAAATTAGGGTCTCTATAAGGTTTTTTTTTAAATCATAAAAATACAAAAAAAAATTACTAAATTTGAAAAATACAAAATAAATATTTCCAAAATATCTAAACTCATGAAAACATACATCTCTTCCTCTTCCAAGCTCCAAATCCATCATCGAATATAACTGCATGACAAAATTTAATAAAAAATTAGTAGAGAAAAAAATATCCCAACGAATAATTAAAATGCAATAACATATTTCAATTAAATCTTAGTATTATAGATTGAAGTTATTATTTTTTTGAAAATATATTAATAATTTAAAATAACTTTTTAAAAATTTAAAAACACTTATACTATCTTTCTAAGCAGACCACGTGTCTGATTGATGTTTCCTCTGCTATCACACATCACCAATAATAATAAATCAATTTTCATATGATTTCATGTCATTCCAATGTCATTTGATATACATTTGATTATTAAATGAATGTTTTGGTGTTTTATGACACTAAAAGTATGTTTTTCATCACCCCATTCAAATAATTCTTCGACTAACATACTTTCTGCCCGACCATTTCACAATTCACTTCACGGTTGTTGTCATCTGATTTCATGACATTACGAAGTCGTTCGGCTAGTTTTGACCACTTGAAGCACCTTTTTAAAGGAACTTCAAATCTTTAAAAACCACGGATTCAGTCGTACCGTGCATACCAAACATTCGATTGATGTGTTGTATCCTATCACACATCAAAAATAATAATTAGATAGTTTCCTTGTGATTCCAAGTCATTCTAAGGTAGTTTTCTATGGATCTTACTGTTACACATTCGTTTTGGTGTTCTAGGACACCGGTATTGTGTTTTTCATCACTGAGGTCAAACGACACCTCTTATTGATGTACCGTCCTCCCGAAAATTTCCCAATTCCCTCAACAGTTTTTTTTTATTTCATGACATTCCAAGGTCGTTCGGCTAGTTTTGACCACCCGATGCACCTTTTTAAAGGGCGTCAAACCCTTAAAATCCAAAGATTTAATTGTACCGCACAGACCGCATGTCTGGTTGATGTGCCGTCTCCTCCTACATTTTATGAATAATAATTATATGGTTTTTCTATGATCTAAAGTCATTCCAAGAATTTTTTATATGGATCTAATCATTAAACATCCTTTTTGGTGTTTTATGACACCAGAATTTCATTTTCTATCACCATGGTCAAATGACACCTCTGATTGACGTACCATCTACCTAAACATTTTAAAATTCACTCAAAGGTTGTTGTCAACTGATTTCATGGAATTCTGATATTGTTTGGCTGGTTTTGACCACCCGATACACCTTTTTAAAGGGTGTCAAACCCTTAAAATCCACATATTCAGTCATACCATGTAAACCGCGTGTATGATTTATGTTTCGTCTCCTCATACATGTCATTAATAATAATTAGACAGTTGTTCAATGATTTCAAGTCATTATAAGGTCATTTTCTATGGATTTGACTGTTAAACGTCCGTTTTGGTGTTTTATGACACTGAAATTTCGTTTTCAGTCGTTGTAGTCAAACAACAACTTCGATTGACGTATCGTCTTTCCAAACATTTTACAATTCACTCAACGGTTGTTGTCGTCTGATTTCACAGAATTCAAAGGTCATTAGGATGGTTTTGACCACCCGACGTACCTTTTTAAAGGGCATCAAACCCTTAAAAGCCACAGATTCAGTCATATTGCGTAGACCACACATCCGATTGATGTTTCCTCTCCTTGTATACATCACAAATAATAATTAAATGGTTTCCAATAATTTAAAGTCATTATGAGGATGTTTTCTATGGATCTGGTCATTAAACATCCGTTTGGGTGTTTTTTGACACCAGAATTCTATTTTCCATCACTGTAGTCAAATAAAACCTCTTATTGATGTACCTTCTACTCAGAAATTTCACAATTCACTCACTGTTTGTTTTCGTCTGATTTCATAGCATTATGAGGTTGTTTGGCTCTTTTTGACCACCTGGCGCACCTTTTTAAAGGGATTCAAACCCTTAAAAGCCACATATTCAATCATATCACACAGATTGCAAGTATGATGGATGTTTTGTCTCCTAGTACACATCATGAATAATAATTAAATGGTTTTCCTATGATTTCAAGTCATTCTGAGGTTTTTTTCTATGGATCTGACCATTAAACGTCCGTTTTGGTGTTTTATGACATTAGAATTGTGATTTCCGTCACCACAGTCAAATGACATGTCCGATTGACATATCGTCTACCTGGATATTTCACAATTCACTCGTTGGTTTTTTCGTCAGATTTCATGACATTCTGAGGTCGTTCGGCTGGTTTTGACCACCCGACGGACCTTTTTAAAAGGCATCAACCCTTAAAATCCACATATTCAATCCTAAACTACACATATGATTGACGTGTCGTCTCCTCATATAGGTTTTGAATAATAATAAAACCATTTTAATTTGATTTAAAGTCATTTTAAGGACATTTTCTATGGATCGGACCGTTAGACATCTACTTTGGTGTTTTATGACACTAGAATTTCATTTTATATCACCGTGGTCAAATGACACCTCCAGTTCATATATCGTCTACTAAACCATTTTAAAATTCACTCCACGGTTATTGTCTTCTGATTTCATGGCATTCTGAGGTCGTTCAGTTGGTTTTGACCACCCGACACACCTTTTCAAAGGGCGTTGAATCCTTAAAATCTACTGATTCAGTCGTAATACACTGACCGCACGTTCGATTGATATTTTGTCTCCTCGTACACATCAAGAATAAAAATTAGACAATTTTCCTATGATTTAAAGTCATTATAAGGAAAGTTTCTTTGGATCTAACCGTTAAACGTCCATTTTGGTGTTTTATAACACCAGAATTGTGTTTTTCATCACCGCAGTCAAATGAAACATCCAATTGATGTACTGTCTACCCAATCATTTTAAAATTCACTCAAAAGTTATTTTCATCAGATTTTATGGAATTTTGAGCTTGTTTGGATGGTTTTGACCACCCGACACACCTTTTTAAAGTGAGTAAAGCCCTTAAAAGCCACATATTCAGTCCTACCATGCAGACCGCACGTCTGATTGACGTTTTGTCTCCTCGTACACATCACGAATAATAATTAGAGGGTTTCACTGTGATTTAAATTCATTATAAGGATTTTTTCTATGTATCTGACCATTAAATGTCCGTTTTGGTGTTTTATGACACCAGAATTGTGTTTTCCATCATTGTGGTCAAACGACACCTCTGATTGACATACCATCTACCCAACCATTTCACAATTCACTCTAAAGTTGTTTTTTCTGATTTTATGTCATTTAGAAGTTTTTTGGCTGGTTTTGACCATCCAAAACACCTTTTTAAAGGGTACCAAACCCTTAAAATCCAGTGATTCATTCATATTGCAGAGACCGCACGTCGGATTAATGTGTCATCTCCTTTTACATATCAAGAATAATAATTAGACTATTTTCCTGTGATTTCAAGTCATTATGAGGATTTTTTCTATGGATCTAACAGCTAAACCTCCGTTTTGGTGTTTTATGACACCGAAATTGTGTTTTATATCACTACGATCAAACGACACATCCAATTGACATACCGTATACTCGACCATTTCACAATTCACTCAATAGTTATTGTCGTTTGATTTAATGGCCTTTCGAGGTTGTTCGGCTGGTTTTGACCACCTAGTTCACCTTTTAAATGGGTGTTAAACCCTTAAAAGCCACATATTTAGTCATATCACGCAAACCGCATGTCCAATTGATGTGTTGTCTCCTCGTACAAGTCACGAATAATAATTATACTATTTTCATGTGATTTAAATTAATTCTGATGACGTTCTCTATGGATCTGACCATTAAACATCCGTTTTGGTGTTTTATGACACTAAAATTGTGTTTTCCATCACCGTAGTCAAATGATACCTCTGATTGATGTATCTTCTTCCCAAACATTTCACAATTCACTCAACGGTTGTTCTTGTCTTATTTCATGGCATTCAGAGGTTATTCGGCTGATTTTGACAACCCAACACACCTTTTTAAAGGGCATCAAACCCTTAAAAGACACATATTCAGTCATACCATGCAGACCGTACATCTAATTGAAGTTTTTTCTCCTCATACATGGAATGAATAATAATTATATGGTTTTTATATGATTTCAATTCATTCCAATGTAGTTTTTTTAGGGATCTTACCATTAAATGTCTATTTTGGTGTTTTTTGGCACTGGAATTGCGTTTTCCATCACCACAGCCAAATAACACCACTGATTGACATACCATATGCCCCACCATTTCAAAATTCACTCAATGGTTGTTTTCTTATGATTACATGTCATTTTGAGGTCATTCATCTAGTTTTGACCACCCTATACACCTTTTTAAAGAGCGTCAAACCCTTAAAAGACACTAATTCAGCCATATCGTGCAGACCACATGTTTGATTGATGTGATGTATGCTCATACACATCCAGAACAGTAATTACACCATTTTCCTATGATTTAAAGTCATTTTGAGGATGTTTGCAATGGATATGACCATTAAACATCTATTTTGGTGTTTTATGACACCAGAATTGTGTTTTCCATCACCATGGTTAAACGAAACGTCTGATTGATATACAATATGCCAGACCATTTCAAAATTTATTAAATGGTTGTTTTCATATGATTTTATTTCATTCTAAGGCCGTTTTGATGGTTTTAACCACCCAACGCACCTTTTTAAAGGGCGTCAAATCCTTAAAATCCACATATTCAGTCCTACCGCGTAGTCTGCACATCTGATTGATGTGTTGTCTCCTCATACACATCAAAAATAATAATTAAACGATTTTCCTATGATTTAAAGTCATTCTAAGGATTTTTTCTATGGATTTGACCGTTAAATGTCTATTTTTTTGTTTTATGACACTGGAAGTGTGTTTTCTGACACCACAGTCAAACAACACCTCCAATTAATGTACTATCTACCTGACTATTTCACAATTTACTCCAAGGTTTTTGACATCTAATTTCATGGAATTTTACCGATACACCTTTTTAAAGGGTGTCAAACCCTTAAAAGCCACTGATTCAATCGTACCACACAGACTGCATGTCCGATTGACATGTTGTCTCCTATTACATGTCAAGAATAATAATTAGACCATTTTCCTATGATTTAAAGTCATTCTAAAGACGTTTTTTATGTATATGGTTGTTAAAGGTCTGTTTTGGTGTTTTATGACACATGAATTTCATTTTCCATCACCATGTTCAAACAATATGTTCAATTGATGTATTTTCTATCCAACCATTTAACAATTCACTAAACATTTGTTTTTATCTAATTTTATGGAATTCGATGGTCGTTCTACTAGTTTTGACCACCCGACGCACCTTTTTAGAGGGTGTCAAACCCTTAAAAGCCACATATTCAATCCTACCACGAATATTTCATGTCCGATTGACATTTTGTCTCCTCATACATGTCACAAATAATAATTATATGGTTTTCCTGTGATTTAAAGTCATTTTGGGGATGTTTTCTATAGATCTAACTGTTAAACGTCTGTTTTGGTGTTTTATGACACCGAAATTGTGTTTTCGATCACCATGGTCAAACAAAACCTCAAATTAACATACCATATACCTAAAAATTTTACAATTCACTCCAAAAAAAATTCTGATTTCATGGCATTCTAAGGTCGTTTGGCTGGTTTTGACCACCCAATGCATCTTTTTAAAGGGGGTTAAACTCTTAAAAGATACATATTTAGTCATACCACATAAACTGCATGTTATATTGATGTTTCATATCCTCTTACATGTCATGAATAATAATTAGACTATTTTCCTATGATTTCAAGTCATTTAAAGGATTTTTTTCTATAGATTTGACCGTTAAATGTCCATTTTGGTGTTTTGTGGTACTGAAAGTGTGTTTTCTGTCACTACGGTCAAAAAAACCCTATGATTGATGTACCATATGCTTGAACATTTTAAATTTCACACCACAGTTATTGTCTTCTGATTTCATGACATTTTGAGGTCATTTGGCTGGTTTTGACCACCCGATGCACTTTTCTTAAGGGCGCCAAACCCTTAAAAGCCACTTATTCAGTCATAACGTGCAGAACACATGTCCAATTGATGTGTCGTCTCCTCATACACATCACAAATAATAATTAGACTATTTTCCAGTGATTTCAAGTCATTACAAGGATTTTTTTTCTATGGATCTGGCCATTAAATGTCCATTTTGGTGTTTTATGACACCGAAATTGGTGAATCAACCACCTATCCCTCTGGATATTACCTGATACTAACTGGTATTTGTGCTCACATTTTTTTCAAACACAAATGGGAACTATTGTTAGAGATAGTTGTGGTTGTTTCATTGTTTTTCATGCATTTAGTTAGATAAAAATTTAAAAATACAAAAATATACACAATAACTACTTATAAACATTTTCAAATAGATTAGATTTTCTGGAATTCCCTTTGCTGAAATCTATTTTTAAGGGATATTTTAGGAACTTTAAGGTCCACATTTATCCACTTTTATTCCCCTAAAATTTTGAATTTAAGTAAATCATCAAGGCAGTAAGCTTCAACACTCACAAGGCATGGAAAGATGAGTAACACAACATGCTATGTGCGCTAGAATTGGTGGACAACCCCACTACCATATGGCCAACCAAAACTAGAATCAAGATCCACCTAAGTTGTGAAACTTGAAAATACATCATGTGAGGGGGATTCAACCAAGAATCAATCCCTCACCAAAGACAAGGGAATATGTTCTCAAGAACCATCAAATGAAGTCCTTTCCCATTCTTCTTTGGAGAACCAAGAGAATGCCTACCTATTCATCAGATATTTTCTTATAGAAGTTCGTTCATTCCCTCTCGATGGGCTTGAATTATCAAGAGAAAACATCAAGAGGTAGAAGATGTGTGATCAAGGAATAAATTTCCCAAAAAATGTGCAATTTAAGATTTCTGCACTTTAATATAAATTGAATTCATTGATTTCAAAGAACCAAGAGAATGAGAAATGATATACATTTGGAGATCTTGAGAATCAACAAAAAAATTCCATATATTTGATATGACACCAATACATTAACCCCTCTAAATTGAAGAAAATATAATGAGAGACATGGGAAATAAACCTATGAGAGGTGACACATTTTTAAACCCACTATTACAATGGTTGGTGGGATCAACCTCGTCTATTTTTTTGGGGATCAAAGAAAACTCAAGCTTGTTGAAATTAATGGAAATCAGACCAATAATATATCATGATTAACAATCAAGTAAACTTTAAAAGAATTAATTAATTCACAAGAATTAAAATAACCAAAATAAAAAGAGGTTTAAATAGAACTAAAGGTTCGGGAATAATTATTAATTCCTAATTCATGTATGATATTAAAATGGTAATGTAAATTACCTCATGCATGAGGTTCATACTCATATGGATCAACAATGAACTCACTGCAATGTCCACCAGATATATCTGGAGTCTAAAACATATATAAATATTATATAGCTTAAGCATATAAATAAAAGTCAACATGATTATGATTTATTTTCTTTTTTACCTATGGCACCACTTGTGTACCATTAAGAGGAAGGTGTGTCATCACTTCATTGATATATGCTGACATCTTTGATAATTTCTCCTCATACTCTGCACGTAACTACTGAAACCAAAAATTTGTACTACACTATATAGCCTGCATGGCAGCATCTATCTTAGTATTTGTGTGCATACCTGCATCTCTTCATGCACCCATCACCTCTTCTCTAACAACTGCATGTCGTGGGACACAAATGTCATAAGTCAAAGAATAACCATGACCGTCACACCCCACAACACACTGAAATATCTCATCTCTGCACACAATACTACGATGTTTCTCCTTTGAAATTTCTTCTAAATCAACATCAAAATGAGCATGTAGCATATACATAATGAATTAATGAACAAATATGAATAATTTATATGAAATCAAAATAAATTTTTTACTAAATAATTTTATAAAATAACATTGGAAACACTGAGATCACCCGCCCTATGAGTCCTCACCCATATCGACATTTTATCGGTCAGCTCACCTCGCTGGTGTAACTATAATAAATGGTTCCACCAAATACATATTTATATTAATTTTATACTATAATTTTTTAATATATAAATGAATAGTGATGTCTAAACTTACATCATGTCTGAGTTGTGAAATGTGTCGAGTGCCAAGTTTGGAAGGTGTGCCTTGCATCACCCGATTACGTGAATGATGAGAAGACTCAGTATACATTCATTGTATTCAGTTAATATACATAGGAAAAATTAGTAATTTATATATTAAAAGCAATAAATTTTACCATCATCGACTCACTCGACCAAAACCTAACCAAATCCTTCCATTGTATGAGAAGAATGCCTGGAGGGACTCGCTGTAGAATATGTGGTAGACCTGTAAGTGGTATCTAGTGATATCTCTTCACCCATTCCCTATAATCCTTCCATAATTTTTTGAATTTGGTGATACATACTACCCAAAACTCATCTATATAGGATGTTAAATTATCCTATTAAAAAAATATCAGTAGCTGTGATAATAATAAAAATAATGACATGAAAAATTAAACATTGAATTTACCTGAACCAACATCCATAATCTTTCAATCATATCCTAGGGAAAATAATTCCAATCATGAGTCGTTAGATGGAATCTGTGTGAGTCTTGTATCATATTACAAATCTGATGAATCAATACACTAGCACCTTCTCCAACTGATGAAATGTGTCATCAAATAACACATCCAATCAGGCTCCAAAGTTCCAAAATTGAACCCCTTTACTAGAACCCCTATGTCTACTAGAAGATGCACCAGATCTTGATAAACAAAAAATCGTAATGAAATTACAATATAACTAAATTTTTAAATAAAAATTATAAACAGTTAGGGAAATATCTTACCAAAACTTATAATAAATTAATTTAGAAAAATTAAAACATACATATAGACAACATCAGGTGAACCAATCAGACTACCCTATGACATACCTACATTAATAAAAAATATAAAATTAAATAAAGAAATTTTTAAACATATAATTCATAAATATTTTTATAAACATTTATTGGGAAAAAATTACAATTTTTCACTGATCATGCAAGTATATCGTATCTCCTTCAACTGTCTCTCTAAACCATTGTATAAATTCTTCTCATACAGCTACAATTTTTTGGTCAATTGTTTGATCAAGAAAGGTGAAAACATCTGGTTCCTCTTGGTCAATCAGAAAACCCCTCTTATCGACATTTTCACCATAAATTTTCGATTAGAATCAATGCTAAAAAAGTAAACTTGCTCTACCTGTGATGTCAGTGTGAAGGGTTTGTTGCTTACTCTATCATCTTTATATAGCATATTTTTAAATTTTACTAAGGTAAATTGAAAGTGAACAACTTTAATTCCACAAACCAGATCAACCCAATCACACCTTAACAATATGTGTTTTAATCTATGATCGTAAATAACCTCAATAATATCCCTCAAGAATCCATAGTAATAACCTGTATCAACAAATAAACAACCAACACCACTGTTCTTCATGGCTCAGTTCACATCAACATTGGTAATATGGAATTTGAATCTGTCAGCATCCAAAGACTTGTATAGATGAGTTATAATTAATGGGTCATCATCTTGTTGGTTTAGTTCTTCGCTCACGGTATGAGTACTTAGCTCATGCATCTTTTGAATCAGTAAATTTTATATAATTCAATGGATAAAGGATTGTGAAAATACAACTAAGTTGCACTGTAAAAATATAAAATCAAATATTTATATGTACATGAGTCTTGAACCATTCATGAAATGTGTTTAAATGATGTTTTTGGATTTGATGGTCAATTGCACGAGGCCTTTCATGTTTTAGCTCAACGATGTGCATTCTAAATTACAACACAATAAAAGTTAAGTAATAAAATAAATATAGAAACATAAGACACAATAGATAAACTATGAAACTTATTGTGTAAATATCATAACTTATAGAGTGTTGAACAGCACATATCAATGAGCTTGAACCCACTCATCATTGTGCATATCAAATGTTATCCCTTCTCTAATTGGACCCTCATCATTCTAGGAGGTTTTATCTAACTTTATTTCAACCACATCAATATATAAAGCACAAAAATTAGTACACTCATCTATTAAATATCCCTTGTCAATTAAAGCTTATGGATGAGATTTTTTTCACACATACCATTTTAATGTATTTAAGTATTTCTTTATTCGATACACCCACCTGAATTGCATGGGACCTCCAGCAATGACTTCACCAGTTAAATGCACAATCAAGTGGACCATGACATCAAAAAAGATGGTGTAAATAGTTTCTCTAGTTGACATAGTGTAAGCACAATCTTATCCTACTTCTTTTTCAAATCACTCATATGATGATTTCTTGAATAGAGATGTCTGAAAAAATTAGAAACTTCAATCAACGGCTCAATAACCATGGTAGGAAAGTAATCCCAAATTGTTATAGGGATTAACTATTGAAGTATAATATGATTATTGTGACTTTTCAACCCTTGTAATTCCATTCTCATCATATTGAAATGTTTAGAAATATTAGAGAAATAACCATTTGGCACCGTGACTATCTTCAAAATTGATAGAAATTTTTTATTCTCTTTTTTGCTCATTATGTACTATACAGCAGGAATGTATTCCTGATTACCATCACCCAACTGTAAATGTAAAGGTTTTCTCAATCCCATTTCTTGCAAATAACATCAAGCATTGGCATTGTCCTTTGATTTCCCCTTGACTCCTAAAATTGGGCACAATATATTATCACATACATTTTTTTCAATGTGTATTACATCCAAATTATGTCTTAAAATATTATATTTCCAATAAGGAAATTTAAAAAAATAATCTATTTCTTCCAATTATGATTGTGTTGTCTATTTTTAGTAGGAATATAAGGTAATGTAGGAGCCAATAAATATTGAAAATAATACATTGTATGAATTTTTTATTGATCAATTTGTGCACGGATTTAAACCCCGTGCATTATTTGTGGTGATGTTTCATGCTCTCTATTCCTATCAAATGATAAACTGAATTTTCTGAACCTGTGCAATGGAGGAATAAAGAATCTATGACCAAGATATACCCACTTTCTACAGTTATTAAGTCATATATATTTCTTACTTTTATTATAATAAGGATAGATGAATTATCCTTTTGTACTCCAACCTGATAAGTTAGCATACGCTGGGAATTCATTAATTATCTATAAAAAAGTGGCCCAAAGTCTAAACATTTCATTAGTTTCTGAGTCAAAATTCATTACACCATATGCCTAGAATTCTTTCAGATCATCAATCAAAGTTTGTATATAAAAATCTATTTTATCACCAGGTCCTCTTTGTCCATCAATTAGAGTCAAAAGTAACAAAAATGGTTGCTTCATACATACCCATGGGGGAAGGTTGTATGGAACCAACACCACTGGACACGTATAATGCGTCTCACCAACCATGGACCTAAATGGGTTAAAACCATATTCTACCAAACCCATTTGAACATTATGATCATCCTGGGAAAATTCTGGGTGTCTTTGATCAAACTCTTTCCATGACAAAGAATCTGTTGGGTGAGTTAATTTATCAACCTCTTTATTTCTCTCTGAATTCCAAGTCATCATTTTAGAAATTTTATCTGACATGAAGAATCTCTTTAGTCTTGATTTTAATGGGAAATAATTCATCTGCTTAGCGGAAACTTTTTTCCCTTGATTCAAGACCATGCCAGGAAGAATATGACTACCTTGATTAATCTATTGGCCTTCTACCAAGATAAATAGAAAACAGTGCAAGTATTTAATTGTTCATTATCTTTTCTAAAAAACATATAGTTATTGTGGTGCATATCAATACTCTCATATGTAAAACCAAGTTCATCAGCCAACTTGCGATCTTGATAGAATGGATCTAGAATCTTAACTTTGGCAGTGAGTACCTTCATCAACAATAAAAATAACATGTCGAATGAGGTGTTTGGCTACTGATTTAAGTCCTTCAGGTGTAAAAATTCAACAATGAATGATGGTTTACTAAATTTAGTGCATCCATGATATAATTCAGTACATGCATCATCAATAATTTCAAATAATTTAAAAGCTTCTCCATTTGTGAAGAATGAGGATTACTCCACCCAATGTCGTCATTTACGATATTATTGTCTTCATGTTGAAACTGATGAAACATATTATTGAGCATTATGTTCATTAGATCAACTATTCTCGATTAAACATCCATATGAATACTTTTTGATTGGGGACATGAAACTGACTCTTCTTCATGACATGCCCATGTCTTATAGTTTTTCAAAAATCCATTCAAAAAATAGATGTTCTCTAACATTATCTCGTTTAAAGAGATATCTATTTTCATATTTTCTACATGGAAAACTAATCAAATCTCTTTGAAATACACTGGTGAAATCCATAAATCGCTTAATTCCCTCATAATATTTTGCAGAAAACCTATCTTCCATATCAATCTAGCTCTTATACATACCTATATTTAATAGAAATAAAATAATTGAAATATTAAATAAATTATTGTGTGAATTTACATGAAATTTTTTCTTTATTATTAAGTAAATTATGGTCATTGTACATTTACAAAAGTTATACAAAATAAAAGTGTTAATTCACTTGCACTAGCTCCATAAAGGAAACCATGTGCCTTGTAAATTATAAAGATCTCGAAAAAATATTTTTATTGATCAAAAAATACATTAAAATCAACTTGGAAATTTTATCAAACACATAGAATAAATATACATCGAAATGAATCTCATTTTTATCATTTCTCATAAAATATCCTTTTCCCACTTTAAAACCCGTCATTATTTATGAATATTCCATTCTATAATTTCACAGTTACTAGGTAGGCTTTCCATAGCCTCAGTTTTCTTTCCAAAATAATTCTATTATATGTTTTCTAGGAAATTTTTTTGGATGATACATGTGTTTTGATAGTATAAAAAATTTGTTTTTCTATTTTGTATACCATCATATTTTTTTCAAAGTCAAATTGTATAAACTAGGTGGAGTGGGTATGCATCACAGATGGGGATGAATTTCATAGAAAACAAGTGGTGTTCATTTAGCCTTGGATAGTTTTTTTTTCATTATAAAGACACTTGGGACATTTGGTTTCAATATGTTATTGTGGTCACATGGATTGGTATGGAGTGATTGAATTGGTAATTTGAATATAGATCAGAAAAAATGAATTCATTTTCCATGAATTTGATCAGTTGGTTACTAGTGATATAGTAAATATTGATCCCATTCAAAAAGTGGATAGATCCTTGAACCATAATTAAATGCATGGGAACATTTTGGGTAGCTTTAGATGTGATTTGGTTGACCAGAAATCAGTATTGATGGCCCTGTCTGGTTTAAGGGGGGTTAAGGGGGTGCATTCAATAGGTCCTTTGAATCTAAACCTTAGTATACCCATGTCTTTATTTTATTTATAGACAGTGTGAGTTAGTGAAAAATATATACATGGGGAAGTTATATAGGAATCAAATGAGAGAGATTCATCTAGCTGCATGATCTATTAAAATTCAATGCAATTCACACCAGATGTGAATGGGTGGTGGGTGAATGTAGTGAACAAGTCATCTCCTTGAAGGACAAAATCAAATATTAATCTAAGAAACCACTTTGATGTTCTAGAATTGGAAGGCACGATTCATGAAAAATTGGTTTAGTAGGGGAAAAATGGGCGTTCAAATACCAATAACAGTTGTGAACCTCACTGAAGGGAAAGTATTATCTAAGGCAGTATTTTTTGAGTTCTAGATAGTTTAGAATGAAAGAATTTCACTGTAAAATACTAATGCGAAAAACTTACTTTGAGGGGACTACACTACGGGTAAAGGGGGTGACCAGATTAGGGATCCATAATGGAGAGCAGGGGATCTACAACAGGGTCTCGATGACAGGAGATCGATGAATGAGCTTGATAGGGGTGAGACTGCTTGATGGGGGTGGGACAGCTCTACGGAGGATGGAGGGTTTGACAGTAGGGCGCGATGGGGTTGGGATGGTTTTATGGTGGCGGGATGGGAGTGATCAATGGTGGGGCACAATAGGGTTGGGAGGGTTCGACGACATTGGGATGGGAGGGCTCAACAGCGGTGGGAATGGAGGGTTCGACAACGGCAGGATAAGAGGGCTCGATGGCGCTGCGCGGAGGCGAGGGGGGTGGGGTTGCAAGGTCATGAGTGGGTGAACGAGAGGGGAGATGTAGGGTCGCGAGATAGGAGAGGAAAAAATAGGTTGGGGAGTTAAAATATACAGCAACTTCCATTTGGAGGTCACTAATAATATCAATAGTGGATGAAATTTGATATTCACCTGAAACCCCACCCCACTAATACTTAGATTTCTACTAGTGATGAAAAATTCAAATATATCTTATTCTCTGGTAATGGAATCAACCCTCCTACTAAAGAAATTTGGTACCTTGCAATAATTCCTTCCAATAATTATAGTAATTCAAATCTAATTCATTCTCAGGTACCAGAATTAAACCTCCTACTAAATCAATTTAGTACCTTCCAATAATTCTTCATTTGAAGTATCCATTTTCAAATTCAGTTAATGAATAAAGGTTATGATGGAATATATAGGAGTGCATATCTAATGGTAACTAATGTCACCCTACTAATTCACCACATAGTAAGAGATTTGATAAACAATTCCCTAATTTTTGAAGTGAAGTTATAAATCTTAGAATGGGACAGTTCATAGATAGAATGAATCCATATCAAAGTCTTGGTAGACAACATAGTTTATGACCAGTTTTCTTGGTAATTTACAACTTTTCCCCACAAATATGTATGATTAAAAAATATGTTATGATTATATTGATGATTTTTGGACCAAACCAGTTTTAAAATGATATTTATGTGTATATTTTACCATTGATTGATGATTTAAAACTTTTATAAGAGACAGGTGTTACAATTTTTGATGCATACAAGAAAGAGTATTTTCTTTTGCATGTTATAATAATGTTCACTATAAAATACTTTCCTATATATGGGATATAGTGTTAAGGAACATAAATCATGTCCAATTTTTGAAGAATCGACTTCATATTATCAATTGTAGAATGGGATAAATACAATGTACATGAGACATTAAATATTTTTATGAATTGATCATCCTTATCATAGATTGAAAAAAGATTTTAACAGTTTATAGGAATATAATCTTCTTCCATAACCATTGTCAGTTGAAGGATATTATGATAGGGTGAAAAATATTTATTTCACATTTGGAAAGAAAGGAAATTATGGTCATCAAAAAAATATCTTAAATAAATGGTCTATCTTTTTTAAACTACCTTATTAAATATTTTTATAAATAAAACATAATATTGACATTATGCATGTTGAGAAAAACATATGTGATAGTTTTATTGGAACTTTTTTAGACATAAAAGGAAATAAATAATATGGATTGCATGCTAGATTATACTTGATATCCATGGGAATACATTTAGAGTTATTTCCCACTATAAAAGGAAACATAACATATTTACCTTCATCTTGATACACATTAAGTAAGAGTGAGAAGATGAATTTTTTTCGATGTCTGTATGGTATTAAAGTACCCAGTGAATATTTTTCAATTGTGAAGGATTTGGTGTCATTAAAGGATTATAAATTAATAAGTATGAAATATAATGATTTTCATTTATTGCTAAAATAATTTTTATCAGTTTCACTACATGGTATATTGTTGACACCTTTTAAAAAGATTATCATCTGGTTATATGATTTTTTCAGATCCATTTTTAGTAAATTTGTTATATGTATTGGAGAATGAATATTCTATTATACTTTTTCAACTATAAATTTATTTCCCGCCTATATTTTTTGATATAATGATTCATATATTGATTCATATAGTGAGATAAGAATATGTGGGCCTATTTGTTTATGTTGGATGTATCCTTTTGAAAGATAAATTAAAACTTTGAAGGGATATGTTAAAAATCCCTATCGAACGACAACCTCTATTATTTAAAAATATATATCAAAATAGTTGATTGAGTTTTTTGCTGATTATTTGTATGAATTGGAACATATTGGTCTCCCTATATCTTGACATATGGATGTTGATAGTTCAGGTATAGGGATTTGAGTCTTAAAGGTAAATTTCATTCCATGTGATGAAGTGATGCAAGCACATTTATGCATTTTGAACAAAATAGATGAGGTTTAACCATATATATCATCACATATTACTGAATTAAAGGTTTACTATATGAAAATAAATGAAAAGTGGTTGATGATTGAGAATAAAAAAAACATTTGTTTAATGGTTTAAATAGAAAGTCATCATAGATATATATGAATCAGAAACATTGAAATGTTCAGTAGGGGGACCATTTCTTAATGTGATCATATGATCTAGTTTTGATATTAATGGGTACACATTTTACACAAAAAAATCATGATGATAGGAGTATCATTCAAAATAGTGGGGAAATTGTCATCATTGAAGCACTATATTTTTCGAGTACAAAAGATAAAAATCAAATTTCTACATCGATGGATTATTTTTTTCATTCTTAAGGATATATGGTAAATTAATTATACTACATTTCAATTCAATGTGTTTAAGTGTAATTGAGTTGATATTAATAGTGGTGTGAAACATTATGATTATATGTTTACACTGGTTGATTTGAAAATATTTAGTTATAATGAGGAACCATTTATCATGGTGACACATGAAAAGAAAAAAATTTATGTCATTGATCCATCAAATGATCAGTGGTCCATTGTTTTGCAAGGGAAAAGAATTAATTTAGTGATAAGGATGATGAGTATGTTATAGATTTATATAAGTTTTATTCATCTATTAAATTATTTATGAATGACAATAAAGACTATAATAAAGACATGGTCTATGTTTTATGAAAAGGATCATGCTGGAGGGATATGGGAAAACACTAAATTATTCTCTTAATTATTAAAGTACATATTTATATTTTATTTCTTTTTTAAAATTTACATGTGAAAAAAAATTATTTTTTATTAATTATTGGATGTTTAATTATATATATATGATTATTTATATTATTTTTGTTGTAAATTTTATATTCAAAAGTTATTATTAAACATTTTTTTATTGAAAAACCTGACATACATCATTATGTTTTGGATAAATTTACATATATAAAAGCACTTTTTTTAACTGTGATATTTAAATTTATAAATGCTTCTATCATTTTAGAATTAATTTTTATATTTAATAGTTTAACTTTCATATTTTTTGGTTAATAATCATGACATCATTTATTTTTGAAACTTACACATGTGTGATGCTATTTTTTTACTTAAATATTTTTGTAATCATTATTTTTAAATATTAACTTTTCTAATCATATAAAGGAGCACAGAATTTCACTACATTTATTTATTTCAATTACATAGAAACATTTACTGAGGTATATGTATTTTTTTATATTATTAAATATTCAATATTTTAATTATTTAATGAAATAAAACATTTAATTTAAAAAAAAATGTATGACTACTGATGTGCATCCTATGAAGGAGTCTTCTCCTTCTTCTACAAAGAAATCAGTTTCTTGAGTTTTTAAATGTTGGATTACATTTTTACCAAAACTGTCACTTTCTCATGGAGACCAAAGAATACATATTAATTTTGATGATGATAATAATCTAACTGGCCTAAATGCAATGCAGTTTACCAGTTATATCGCCATGAAGAACCGTTGTAGGATTAGAATTTTATATCCTAATTAGAAGTCTATCAACAAGATGGAGACTGAGTAGTTTTGGGAGTCCATAATGGTAAAATATCTTTATTTATTTATTTTTATCTCATTTTTTAAATATTATATATTTTAAATAACTAATATTTAATTTATTCAATTACAGATGACATTCAATTTTGAAGAAATGAAAGAAATTAAGAAAATGTTTCTATCTATTTCGATGGTTTGATAAATATATTTTAAAACAAAGTTGACAAAAAATTATGTTTTTGGAAAGTTATATAATGAAAACTCATGCCTCAAGAATGAGTTTTTATATTGAGATACATGGAAGAAATTTGTCTCCATCTAAAATGATGAAGCATTTATGGTATGATAATTATTTTATATTTTAAAATTTCTTGTATATTACCTAATTGGTTATTAGTTTATTTTTATGTAACAGGACTCCAGTAGATCTCATAAAGAGATCCAATTTCATAACGTATACCCTCATATTTTGTCACGTGGTAGGTATCATTTATTAGAAGAGAAAATGATTGCATAAAATTTTGATGCATTAAGAGATCAATATACTAGTGGTTCAGAATAGGTATAGTTTGTTCTTCCATATCCCTCCACTCACCATGAAAAATGGAAAGTAGCGAGAAGAAAAAAATGAAAATTATCTTACAGAGCGATCTAAGGAAGTAGTTGATAGAATTGTAAGAAATTAATTTTTATTTTTCATGAATGTTTATATTTTTAAAATTAACAACACTAATATACCATTTTAATTTTTTATTTCAGGATGACCTTTAGGAGAAAGAAATGTAGGGTAATTTTATCCCTGAGGATAGGATGGATATACTAGCTACATCTTTAGGAAATCCAGAGCACCCCTGTCGTGTAAGAGGATATGAGGCAGTGTTGGTATTAGGAAAATTTTTGGTCATCTAAGTAATAAATCAAGAGACCCAAAAATAGATTCCTTAAAATTTGAGACAAAAGACCTAAAATATTATATGGGTAATCAAATTCAACTAGTTTTGTAGGTTTTGTTTGAATAATTGATGAGACAATCATAGGTTGTGTAGATTGTGCTGCATGCCTAGCCTGCTTACTCAGATCCTCCACCTCCTCATTCAGACCCGACTTGATAATGTGAGTTGTATGATGAAGATTCACATGTATGTATTTTAGTGTATGGAATCATACATATTTTTAGGGATTTTTTACATCACCATCCTATGTTGTTGTGTCGGGTAAGAATATTAGTACATGATATTATTGATCCAACTACTCTACTTCAATTTTCTATCAAGGAGGTTACTAGAGTTAAAGATTGTATGGGTCATTTTTTACTTTGGTCAACTAGACTTCATTCTCTGATATATGAGGTATGCATTGTTTTTTAAACATTATTTATATTTTATTGAAAATTACTTATAATGTTTTCTGAAATTTAATTTATATAAGAGTATCTAAAATTAAAATAATCGGTACAAAAGAAACAAAAGGTTCAAGAACCAATAACTTTAGATTCTTATGATATTTCTAATGGGATAAAAATATTATCCCAAGTTTCTTATTTCATGGATAATATTTATGAGTTTTGGATGATGTCTTATATATGTGGAAGAGACTATCCATTGAGAATATTCAAAAATATATATCATGGATCGGGTTATTTTTTATGAGCTTATCATGCTTGTGTTGCAGTTTTTTCATGTAAGTAAATTTATATTTTAGTTTTCTTTCTTTAAATAATGATGATTTCAAGTGTTTTTCTATATTACTTATTTAATTAGGTATCTACACACTCTTCTTATTCAAAATGATACCACTGGTGTTTATGGTATTATGAATCCAGAATACATTTCAACGACTATGAAATATGTGAATACTTCTTCCATAGTTACATATATATGTGATAGGTTATTAAATACATAGATTGGGTGTTGGTTATTTCCATTCCCTGATTGGTAAGAACACTAAGATAATTATGAACTAATATTCATTATAATGTGATTAACTGTTAACTATTTATATTGTAGAGGTCATTTGATGTTAGGAATATTCTTCCCAAATGAATGCACATTATACTAGTTTTTCTCTTTATTGGGTAATGTTCATAAAAAATTTATCAACTTATTATAAAAGTAAGTTTTATTCTTTTTTATAAGTTATTAATTTTTAACTATTATTATTTACCCATGTAACATCATATTACATTCTTTCAGGTATTCCTTGACCCTTATTTTTATCTCCTTTACTATGGGTCTTGTTTTGGGGTTATCCTTAGAGAATTTGGAAAATTTTGGAGGCCTTTGGGACTATACAGTTGGCACATGGTTAGGGAAAACCATATGGTTTTTCCCAAGAAATCGTGTTGCCAATGATGTGCCACTGGAAGGGGGCACTCGTTTTTTCCAAAGTGTGTATTTTCCCCTCTAAAATGTTCACCCGATGGATAGTGGGGAATTCATGGTTGGTACATTGTTAGTTTAACTATGTAGAAAAATCATGCACCCCAAACAAAATACCAATAGGGGAGCACGGTTAGGGCACATGATTCTAACTGTGTGGCCCTCCCCAGAAAACCATGCACACGGTTTTTAATTCCTCAAAAAAATTAATTAAAATTAACAAACCCCCATTTAAGAATCATATTTACCTCATTCCACCCTAACACAATTTTTTTGCTCTTGGAGGCTCTCAAGAGGTGAATTTGACTCCTCTAAACCCTTTCCTTGGAGGATCAAAGCGGAGTTGATCTCGATCGATCTCCTTTGGGTAAGTGGATCTCTTCTTGTGTAGTTTCTTATAATATATCTTTTTATACTTATTATAGTTTGATATATCATCATGTAATGGATTGATCTAAACTTCATCTTGTTGGATCTTGATTATAGGTTATGTTACTAGATCTTTTGTGCCATAGTTCTTCATTAGCGTTCCATGTTGTGGGTGTTATACATTTTTATTACTTGATATAAAGGTATGTGGTTCCATAATACTTTTCCCTACAATTAAAACCATGAATTTCTTGATTAAATTTAAATGAGTTTTTAATTGATTTAAAAACATGGATTTGTGATGATTTGATATTTGATTTTAAATGGGGATGAGATTTCGAAAAAACCCCAATTTCAATAGAATTGAAATTGTTGGTTGAATCTATGAAAAATGATGGCTTGATTTTGAAAATCATTTTGATGAAATGATATGATGTCGATCTTGAGAAAATGGATTAAATTGAAAGATGATTTGAAATGGAATGAAATGAAGAAGACCTGTGATTTGGTTTTGAAATGAAAAGGTCATTTTGAAAACTAGAATTGGGAAATTGTGTTTTAAAATGTTTTGAAATGATTGATTGTCAATTCGATTTATTAATTGATTTATTGAATCAAATGGGTGAATGGGTAGTTAATAGGTGGTTGGGACAAGCATGCTAGGATCTTGATCCCCTATCACTGGATTTATGATGATAGAACTAACTAAACCATGTCATATTAGGATTCTTGTAATGAGTTCCCCTATTGTGATATAGATTAATTACCCATAATGGGTTCCACTATTGGGGTGTTGATTGTGTATATACATGTTTCATAAGATGTGATCACTGATGAGACGTGAGAGGATCATATATCTTGTAACTAAGGTACTATAGGTATTTTGACCATGGTGATATGAGTTATTTGATTTGATATGCATGCCATTGATTATTGAAATATTTTATTCATGCTAACTGATTTATATAAAATACTCATTTGAGTCTATTTGAAAGTGTTTTCAATATATCTACCATCCTATGATTGTGAAAGTATGTTTTTATTTAAAATATAAAAATGAAATTCCATTCCTTGTTTTATTTCAAATGATAGAATAAATGGTAAATTGTTATGGTATTGATTATGGAACACTTGGTGAGACCCTATTGAGATTTTTATCTCACACCCTACCTTTTCCTTTGAGCACTTGTATATTATATTTTTCTAGGTCTGAGAAAAGGTAATGCACCACTTTGAGGTGGTGGATGTTCTTGATCCTTTAGAACCATAGTCTTTGAGGTGACCGGTGGAGACATCATCCACTTGTTACATTGGATGTTTGAGTTTTTATCTTGATAGATACCGAGTACTTTGATAATGTAATGCTTTGGGTTTTTTTATACCTTCTTGTTTCTAGTACTTTATTCTTTTGAAGTATTGAGCATATTGAATTGTATCTTTTTTTCTTCCACTATTTTTTGGAGAAAAAAAATTACATCTTTTATGATTCTATGATGCTAGGTTCTAGTCACCAACCCATGGGGATTGAGAATGCCCTTCAGGCTATGTTAGTGTCAGATCAGATATCTGGATACCAGGGTATCCAAAATAGTTCATGAAAAAATGGTATAAAAGGAAAGTTCATCATCTTTCCTTGATGTCAGTATGCGATTTGGGCTATCCTGGTAGATGGGAGATAGGATTTTTCGGACTTATGAGGTATTTATGAGTGAGTGTCTAGCCAGATCTCATCGTAATGATCCTTAAGTCACCATGGGTGTTTAGGAAAGGGAGTATTGAGGAATAATTTGATCTGATTCTAGTATTTTCCCTACTTTTGATTTGGGTATATTGAAAACCAAATCTTCAAATATTATCTGATGGGATTGATGTTCTCATTTCTCTTGTTTGGGTTGTTGATCTGAGTAATATCTGATGTCTTTAGTGCTTTATTTTGATGTTGTGTAGTATCATACCTCCAAAAAGTTTTGTGAATAGTCCCTAGGAAGAAGTTTTTGGTGAACCGTAGTGAGTGGATCCTCCCGTCGACCATAATATTATTGATATTGTTGTGAATACAATCCAAGCTCTAGGATATTCACCTTCACCCATTCACATTCAGGCTCCATTTGTGGAACCTCAAAGGGGTGAATCTAGAAATCATGCTCAAAATTTTCTTCACTAGAAGCCACCTGCTTTACATGGAACTAATTATCCCCAAGAGGCTAAGTATTGGTTGAACAAGATAGAGTTCCTTTTTGATTTCTTGGAAATTCCCGAAGCTATCAAGGTGAAATGTGCTATCTTCAGGCTGGAAGGGCCTAGAATAAGATGGTGGGATTCAATGGTAATGGCGAAGAAGCATGAGGGTTTGGATTGGAATGACTTTAGAGTTATTTTCACTGATCAAGTATATCCATAATCTATAGTTCTAGATAAGGCTATGGATTTTTTCAACCTCAAGTAGGCATACATGACTGTGATGAAATATGAGAACCTATTTTCCAAGCTTGTGTAGTTTTCACCTAGGATTGTATCTAATGATAAAATGAAGGATTGATAGTTCAAGATGGGTATATGACCTGATATCCATTCAAAGTTTTTCTTATTTAATCTCATTTTATATAATGATGTACTAGATAGTGCGTTGATGGTTGATCTTGACCTGGATGATAAGTTAGGGTTAACGAGAGTTCCTTTTTATCCAAGTGGAAGTTCTATGAGTTCCATTAATGGAAAGAGGAATTGTGATAACTCTCATGGTGGTTCTTGATACCATGCGTCCTCTAGACCTCCTATAGTTCCTGGTATAGTACATTTGACTTTCTTCTAGTGTGTCAAGGTTGGGAATTCAAGATATGTTTATACTGATGCATCAAAGGTCTGCAGTTCTTGTGGATGCTCAGGATACCTATAGAAATTATGGAATTTCTTTTCTACTATGTGTAGTGGCATGGGCTCATCAACACCTAAAGGTGATGTGGTACAATCAGATTCTTCGAGATCTAAGGGGTTTCATCCACAGGCATCCAGGAAAAATATTGTTCATGCAATGGAAGTGTCTTCAAGGGAATCTAATGCAGTTCCAGCCACTATGATAGGTACCATCACTATAGCTTCATCTTTAGTGACTACTTTATTTGATATTGGTGCATCTCACTCATTTATATCATCTCATATTTTGAACCTTCTAAATCTTCCTATAGATATTTTTTCTTATGTGATGGATATTACTACGCCCCTCGGAAAGAAGAGAGGGAAGGGTCTCATTATCCTACTTGTGTCTTCTCTTTATCAGATATTGAGCTTATCTTGAATTTTTTGGTTCTTGACATGAAACCCCTTAATGTAATTCTTGGGATGCATTTTCTCATTAATAATAAGGCTTGAATTTATTTTTACCTTTTAAATGTCTCTTTTACTACACCCCATGGTGTATGCCATGTTTTCAGAGAGAATGGGACCTGAGGTCGAGTAGAACTAGACCTTATTATCTAGAGTTGGGGAAGTAATATCAGTGTTTTCTTTAAATATGGAGTAGGAATATTTGAGTGGTGATCTCCCTACAATTTTCATCAAGTTTCCCAATGTGTTTCCTTCTGAATTCTATGGTTTTCCACCAGTAAGAGAGGTAGATTTTTCTATTTATTTGGTGTCTAGTACTCAACCAGTGTCTATTCCATCTTAAATTATGGAACCAACTAAAATAAAAGAGTTAATTACTTATTTGGATGATCTATTATAAAAAGGTTTTATATGACTGAGTGTTTCACCTTGGGCAGTGCCTATTCTCCTTGCAAAGAAAGATGACAGAACACTTAACCTCTATATTGACAACCAAAAAACTCAATCAAGTTATGGTAAAGAAAAAGTATATGTTTCCACAGATTGATGATATATTTTACTAGTTGAAGGGTAAAATTGGTTCTCAAATATTGATCTTTGATCTGGTTATCACCTATTGAGAATAAAAGAATCTTACATTCCAAAGACTACTTTTAGAATTAGGTATGGTCTCTTTGAGTATCTTATCATGACCTTAAGCCACACCAATGCTCATGTAGTGTTTATGTCCTTGATAAATAGTATTTTCCATTAGTATCTTAATACGTTTTTGGTGGTCTTTTTGTATGGAATCCTGGTTTACTCTAAGTTAGAGGAGGATCATGTGCGTCATCTAAGAGTAGTTCTAGAAATGTTGAGAAATTTCCAACTCTATTCCAAGATATCAAAATGTAATTTAGGGATTTGGGAAGTGAAGTTATTAGTAAATTTGGTTTTGATCATGGTATTTAAGATGATCCTAAGAAGGATAAAGTTGTTATGACATGGTAAGAATCGTGGAATGTTTTCAAGATACGAAGATTATTGGGTTTAGTGGGGTATTATCATTGGTTTGTAAAGGATTTTTTGAATTTGGATTCTTTGATGACCGTTCTCACTCAAAAGGGGGTGAAGATATTAAAAAATGAGAAATTTCATAGTTATTTTGTCAAGTTGAAAAGTATTTTTAATTTTTCACTAGTGTTGACTCTTCTAGAGATCGGGTAGGGCTATGTGGTCTTTTGTGATGCATCAAGTTCAGGTTTGGGCTATGTTCTTATGCAGGGTGATCACGTGGTAGTCTATGATTCTTGACCATTTAGGATACATGAGAAGAATTATCTGACCCATGACCTTTAAATCATAATTTTGATGCATGATCTTAAGATTTGGTGCCATTACCTTTTTAGAGAAATATTTATCATGTTTTCCGACCACAAGAGCCTGAGTTGTATCTTCTCTCAAAAATATTTAAACCTGTAACAGAGGAATTTGGTGAAGTACCTATAGTCTTTTTATTTTGGCATTACCTATACCCCAGGGAACGGAAATTTCATTGTAGATGCTTTGAGAAGGAAAATTTTGACATAGGACATGAAAGAATCATTAGAAGAGTGGAAATTTATAACTATCTTTACACAGTTTCATTTACGAGTCAAGGAATAAGGATATGAGACTGTTTTGGAAAGTATACAGTTGACCTCCACTCATCTTGAGATGATTATTTTGGAGTATTGGCTTGATGATTAATTTTGTGACATTAGGGACTCTCTTTATGGTGGGGAGACTACTGGTGAGTGGTTGTTCTATTATGGGGGTATCCTATGTTTCTGGAGATGGTATGTTGTTCCTTTTTCAATAAGAAAAGATGTAATGGGGTATTTCCATAATTCCAAGTGGGCAGTGCACCCTAATACCAAAAAGATTTTTTATGATATGCGATGATGATTCTGGTGGCTGGGTATGAGATGGGATATCTTTGACTTTGTTTCTTGTTGTTATACCTATAAACAGGTCAAAGTCAAGCACCAGAGACCTTCAAGTTTTCTTCATCCACTTCCAGTGTTGACTTGGAAGTGGAATGGTATTTCTATAGACTTTTTGGTTGGTTTTTTTCATACCCCTTGGAAAAAGAATGTGATGTGTTTTGTGATTGATTGGCTAAAAAAATCAACTCACTTCTTACCCATTCGTGATACAACCAAATTTGGGGACTTGGAAAAACTTTTTGTAGAAGATTGTCATATTTCACGGAGTCCTATTTTCTATTCTCTAATATGGAACCCCATTTTACTTCTCACTTTTGTAGAGTCCTCCAAGAGGCATTAGGATCTCAGGTATATTTTAGCACGGCATACCATCCGTAGAAAAATGGCCAGATAGAGAGATCCATTTAGATTCTTGAGGACATGTTATGTGTTTATGTCCTAGATTTTGGGGGAGCTTGGGACATCCATTTGGGATTGGTTTATTTTTCAAATAAAAATAGTTACCAGTATGCAATTCGGATGGCTCCTTTTGAGTCCTTGTATGGTCATTCTTTAAAATCTATGTTATGTTGGTTGGAGATTGTTGAAAGTTCATTGGTTGGACTAAGTTTGGTCCAAGAGACAATAGTAAAGATTCAGTTGATTCATCAGATAATATTGATGGCACAGATCTGATACAAATCTTATGTTGACCATCATAGGTGACTATTGGATTTTTCAGTTGGTGATTAGGTGTTATTGAGAGTTTCACCTCGATTGGGTCACCAACGGATTAGAAAACAAGGAAATCTTGCACCATGATTTGTGGGACCTTTTTAGTTTATTGAGAAGGTGGAGAAATAGGATTACCATTTATCAATTCCACTTAAGTTGATATTGATACATATTTTGTTCCATGTATCACAGCTTCAGAGGTATGTTTCTGACCCATATCATGTCTTGAGTTAAGGAGATCTTGATGTTCATCCTAATTTATCTGTAACTGAGCATCTAGTTGGGATAGTTCATTCTAAAATAAAGGTACTTCATGGGAGGATGATACCTTTGGTCCATGTTCTATGGATACATGGTTCTAATTCTTATGAGACTTGGTAGTGTGAGTCACTAATGAGAGAGCAGTGGCCTCATCTCTTTGATATAGAAACTTCTTGATGGGATTTCTGGGGGTAGATAGTTTTTATGGTGGGGAGTTTGTAACATCTCATTATCTTCTTTTAGGTATTACTTAACCCTTTTTTATCTATTTTAAGTTGGGTCTTGTTTTGGGGTCATTCTGGGAGAAATTGGAAAATTTTGGAGGCCTTTGGGACTATGCATGGTTGGCATGTGGTTAGGGAAAATCATGTGGTTTGGCCTATGAAACTGTGAAACCAAGTATATGCCACTGGAAGGGAGTGCATAGTTTGTACAAACCATGTAGAAACCCCTCTAAATCATGTACCCCATAGTAGGGAATGCATGGTTGGCGCACAGTTATTTTAACTATATGGCCAAACTCTGCACCCAAAATAGGAGACTAGTAGGGGTGCACGGTTAGGGAACACTATTTGTTTAACCATGCGGACCTCCCTAGAAAACCATGCACACAGTTTTTAACTCCTTCAAAAATTTAATTAAAATTTCCAAACCCCTCATTTAATAATCCTGTCCCCCCACCCCATTAGACCCTAACATGATTAGTTGGCTCTTGGAGGCTCTCAAGAGGTAAAATTCACTCCTCTAAACCCTTTCCTTGGTGTATCGAAGCGGCATTGATCTCGATCGATCTCCTTCAGGTAAGTAAATATCTTATCATGTAGTTTCTTATGATATCTCTTTATAACCTCCTTATATTTTGATATATAAAAATGTAAATAAAAGGATCTAAACTTCATCATGTTGTATCTTGATTCTAGGTTGTGTTCCTAGATCTGTTACACCCTCATTCTTCATTGGCATTCCCTATTGTAGGTGTTGTGTGTTTTTGATTCCTTAATCTAAAGGTAGGTGGTTCCATAATTCTTTTCTCTATGATTGAAACCTTGAATTTATTGCTTAAATTGAAATGAGTTTTTAATTGATTTAAAAACATGGATTTGTGATGATTTTAAATGGGCATGAGATTTGGGAAAAACCAATTTCAATGTAATTGAAATTGTTGGGCGAATTTATGAAAAATGATGGTTTTATTTTGGAAATCTTTTGGATGAAATGATTTGATGTTGATCTTGAAAAAATTGATTAAATTGAAAGATTATTTGAAATGTCCTGAACTAACAAAGACTTATGATTTGGTTTTGAAATGAAAAAGGCATGCTGAAAACTAAAATTGGGCGATTTTATTTTAAAATGTTTTGAAATTATTTATTTCTAATTTGATTGATTGATTGGTTGGTTAAAGAACATGGTATCCTAGGTAGTTAGTAGGTGGTTGGGACAATCATGGTAGGATTTTGATCCCCTAGCACTAGATTTACGATGAAAAAACTATCTAAACCAAGTTGGCTCTGGACATTCGTGATGAGTTCCCTTATTGGGGTGTAGATTGATTTCCCGTAATGGGTTCCTCCTATTGGGGTGTTGATTGTGTATACACAATTTTTATGAGTTGTGATCATTAGTGAGATGTGTGAGGATCCTATAGCTAGTAACTAACATATCAAAAGGCATTTGACCATTGTGCTATGAGTTATTTTATTTGACATGCATGTCGTTGGTTATTAAACTATTTTATTCATGTCAACTAATTTATATAAATTGTTTTATATAAAATGTTTGTTTGTGTCTATTTTAATTTTTTTTATATATCTGTTATCCTTTGATTATAAAATAATGTTTTGATTTAAAATATGAAAATGAAATTTCATTCCTTATTTTATTGTAATTGATAAAATAATTGGTAAATTGTTATGGTATTGATTATGGAACACTTGGTGAGACTGTACTGGGTTTTTTAGCTCATGTCCAACCTTTTCCTTTGGGTATTTGTAGATTATCTTTTTTCAGGTCTGAAATATGGGAAAGCACCACTTGGATGTGGTGGATGTTCTTGATCTTTTGGACCTAGAGTATTAGAGGTGAGGAGTGGAGATGTCATCTACTTTTTGAATTAGATGTTTGAGTTTTTATCTTGATAGATGTTGAGTACTTTGATGATGTACTTCTTTATATTTTTTTATATCTTCATGTTTCTGTTACTTTCTCCTTTCGGAGTGTTAAACATACTGACTTGTATCATTTGTCTTCTGCTAGTTTGTGGAAAATTTGTTCCCTATTTGGTGATTGTATGATTTCAAGTGCTAGTCGACAACCCATGGGGATCGGGAATGCACTTAGGGCTATGTTAGTGGTGGATCGGGTATCATGGTATTAGGGTATCTAGGCAGTTTTGTGAAATTACATGTTTTGTTAGTTGATATATATGAAAATGCAGGTCAAGGAAAAAGTTTAAAAAATATCACTTGTCGATAAAGCATCCAAATACAATCCAATACATGGAAGTAATGGTAAATATATTTTATATTAGATAATATTTGGTTTTTGTTATATGTGTGTGTGTTGGTTTTTATTTTCAAGTTAATGTTTATTATCACAGTGACATCATAAAAAAGGAAGGGTGGGATGTGGTTATTATGTTTTAAGATTCAAGTATAAGATAATCACAACTGGTTCAATGACTGAATTTGATCAAGTTAGTTATATTAATTATTTTTTGTTTTATATCAAAATATTCTGTTTTTTAATCTTATAACATTCGTCGTTATTATAGATTTTCAATGATGTCGAGTCGTATATGAATGAAAACTTACCCATCTTCGTAGTTTTTTTTTGAAAACTATTTGTTAAGTATGATTGTGATTTCAATTATCAGGTATGTCTCTTTTAATTAAAGTTAAAGAAATGAGTATTTATACCAATTTTTTTATGCTTTTAGTTGGTATATTATGTTTAATTTTACAGTGTTGTTATTTTATTTAAGTTAGTTTATTAGGTGGATTGTGTAAATATTTTAGCAAGTTGTTAAACAAGTTTTATTATTTTTTATAAGTTCTTTATTCTTAATTATTATTGTTTATAAATGTTTTCATAATTGATATATAAAAACACGGTTCATGAAAAAGGCATAACAATGATCAATTGTCGATACATAAGATAAATAAAATCAACTACATGAAATTATTGGTAAATATATTTTATATTAGATAATATATGATTTTCCTTATGTGTGTGTGTGTTGGTTTTTATTTTCAAGGTAATGTCTCATAACTACAATTTCATTGTCAAAAAGGAAGGCTGGATTGTAGTTTTTTTTAAGATTCATGTTTGAGATAATGAATACTCGGATGAAGAATGAATTTGATAAGGTAGTTATATTAATTATTTATAGATTTTATATCAAAATATTTCGTTTTTTAATATTATAACATTCATTATTATTGTATATTTTTAATTATATTGAGTTGTATAAAAATGAAGAGCTTACCCATCTTCAAATTTTACGGACTATTTTTTAAGTATGGTTAACATTTAAATTATAAGGTTTGTATATTTTATTTAAAGTTTAGAAAATTAGTAATTAGACAATCATTTTTTCTTAAAATTTGTTTATTTTATTTTTTTTATGTAGTTTTATTATTTGCAAACTATTTTTTAAGATTGGTTAAATTTTAAATTATCATGTATGTATTTTTAATTTAAGTTTAAAAAATGAGTAATTATACAATCATTTTTTGCTTAATGTTTTTATGTTCTGTTTGGTTTTACAGGTTTCAAATGTTTCATGTATGTCTATTTTAATTAAAGTTAAATAAATGGGTATTTATACCAATTTTTTATTCTTTTAGTTGGTATATTATGTTTGATTTTACTGGATTGTTCTTTTCTTTAAGTTAGTGTATTGGTTGGAGTTTGTAAATATTTTAGAAAATTGTTAAACAAGTTTTATTCTTTTTTATAAGTTTTTTATTCTTAATTATTATTATTTATACATGTTTTGATAATTGATATATGAAATTATAGATCATCGAAAAGGTTTAACAATGATCAATTATCGATACAAAATCCAAATAAAATCTACTATGTGAAATTATTGGTAAATATATTTTATATTAGATCATATATGTTTTGTATTATATATGTTTGTGTGAGTTGGTTTATATTTTCAGGTTAATGTTTCATAACAGTGGTTTCATCATAAAAAAGGAAGGGTGGAATGTAGTTATTTTGTTTTAAGATTCATGTTTGAGATAATCACAACTAGGATGATGACTGAATTTAATAAGATTAGTTATATTAATTATTTTAGGTTTTATATCAAAATATTTTGTTTTTAAATATTATAAAATTCATTTTTATTATAGATTTTCAATTAGTTCGAGTCATGTACAAAAGAAGAACTTACCCATCTTCGTGATATTATATTTTCCATCTAGAACCACTAGTATAAATTGAAAATTCATACTACCAAATTTTAATATTGTCATTGATTGGTGTCTTTGTAATGTTTAGTGCATTTAAAGTTCTTATTATTACTTCAACCTAGAAGTTTACAGTTTAGATGTTCAAATGCATCATCTTGGTGTTTAGATTTCATCGTCTGCTTCATCTTGGTATGAATTCTACCCTCAGAGTTCCTTCTCCTCTTATCAAAATTCACCAATTATTATACTCTTACTTGATAATTTTATGTTGACTTTCTTTCCTTTAATTTACAACGTAAAAATATTGTGCTTTAAAGTTATGTAGAATCCTAAGGTGATGTGGTATTAAGTTTATCTGTTTTTCTCTCATCTTTATTTTTTTATGATTTAATACTCAATTTTGTTTCCTTTTTTTCATTTGATCTATAGGGATCTAAGAATCAAGAATATTCTACCCATATAAAGATGATTTTTCATGAATTAATCCTCAATTTGTTTTCCTATAGGATTAATCAAATTGCAAACCAAATGTTTCATCTTTAGTTTGGATTCATTTTTTCAGTTTATTAATATTGTTTACTCTTGTTTAAATAATTTTTTATTTCAGGAAAACCGGTATATGTTTTCTTGTAAAATAAGTATTTTGAAAGGTATATTTCTATAAATTACAATTTTAGTAGGATTTCTTATATACAACAACTGATTTAAAGTTTTTTTTGAGTGATGGGTGTTTGAATTTAGTTTTCATTGGGAAGTAACCAGGTGTTTTAATTCAAAATATTTGGTAACTCCTTTAAGGATGTGATTGATTTATTTTATGATTTAGTCTTTTATGTTAAAACCTGAAATTTTCCTTGAATTCCTTTTCAAAAGTGTTATGAATAAATTACTTATAACCTTGCTATTGAGTGAATTTTTTAAATGGTACTAAATTTTCATTATTATAAAAATGGAGGGTTTAGAAACCATGAGTTGGTTAGAGGTTTTATGGTTTCATTTTTTATTAAATGGCTAAAAACTATAAAGTTATATTCATGTTTTTCTTGCTAAAATTTATGAATTTCAAGATGAAAAACTTAAAATTTTCATAGTTACTACATTTTAAAAATAAATTTAACAAAGATGAAAATTCTAGTATCCAAATAGACTTGATTTTATACGAATTTATGAAAAAAAAATTCATAATATATAGTCATGTTTGGTTGTAGTTAAATTGGTTTTGTTTTATATAAATAGGTTTTTCATTTATTCATTCTAAAACCCACATGAATGGAAGTATTTGAGTAAATATCATATTTTTTTATTTACTTTTAAATGTCAATAATTTACTTTATAGGTGTTGATTTTTTGTTTTAATGTTTATGTTTAATATTATATTTTCCAAATAAAACACATTCAAAACTAATTCTTTTGTTATAACAGGTGTTTGATATCATTAAATTAACTGTTTTAATGAAATGGTTTATGTTTTAAAAGTTTCTTTAGTTTTTTGTTGAATTGGATGAGTTTATAATGAATTTATATAGATAAATAAAACATATTTTCATTTATAAAGTTCTGTTTGGTTGGGTTAAATTTATGTTTTTTATTATATATGTTCAATTTTTTTAATAACATATATATAAGTGAGTTATACAATGTTTTGAAACTCATTTATGAACACCATGGGTGTTTGGGTTTCTCTATTTGATACGATAACCTTTTTAAAGTCTTATAATGAAAAGGTATTTTATGGTTTTCTATTAAGTTTTACTCAAAATATAATTGATTTTAAATAAAAAAATAGGTTTTTAATACTTAAGTTGATGCTTAATTTAAATTTAAAGATAAAAGTTAATATTTAAAATTTAAAATATACTTCATTGGTTTAATGATAGATTCAAATGATTTGTGATTCATTTTGAAGAATTTTAAAATTTAAATTGAGTAAAAGGGGATGTAGTTTTATTTGGGATTCTTAATTTCAATTGTGTATTATGATGAATGAATTTATTTTTTTATAAAAGGAATATTGATCATTTTTTGTATTGTTGTAATAATGTTCCTTATTGATGATAATTTTTACGTAAAAGAGTTCTGTTAGGATGGTTGAGTTTTAAACTATTTTAATCGGATTTTTAGTGTCAGTTTTATAATTTCATATAAAAATATGTTTGGTTTATTGAATTATCATGAAATTTATTATTTTAAGTTGGTTTATGATATTTTTTGTATATATATTGGTTATAGTTACATATGGATTCAAAACAAATAATTCAATTTTTAACCTTGTGTAATATAAAAGGGGGGTAATACAACGCACGCAAGAATAAAATAGGTCTGGGGACTTGACCCCGTGACCTCCAATCCAATATACCTAAATAAGTATATTGGGTTTGAATTTAATTGATTTTTCCTGTGAATTATGAAAGTTGCATATTCATTTATTGAATATCCATGGAATTTATAAGGTTTTCTAATGATATAAGATATAAAATGAGTATAAATCATTAAAACTTGTTTTCAAAAGCTCAACTTCAACCTAAATAGGTGAATTTTAGTGTTAAACGTGTCTCATAAAAGTTTATAATCGAATTTATGAAAATTGGTCATAAAAGTGATTCAACTTACTGAATAATTAAAGAGCATGTCACATAGTTTGAAACATGATTTCATGTTTTATATGATCTAAATTTTTACTTTGTTTTAGCTTTATTAATTTCTTATACACTTAAAATTATACTTTTTTTATTAAGTTTCCTTTCATGCATTCTATAAAGTGCTTCTTAGTGGATTTAGTATACATTTGTCCAGCCTATGTACTATTCTCCCTTATTCATTAGAAATTTGTATCATCCTAATGATATCCAAGGAATTATTTAAGGAAAACCAAGTATAATTAAATTATAAATGATCAGATGTGTGTTTTTTATTATATTTTAAAATTTTATTATTTAGAAAAACTTTTTCATATTTAATTTGTCAAATTATGTTTGTTTTTACAGTTTCATTTCCTACTGTATATGTTGTTTCTCTGTTGTATATTCTATTATGTTTTACAGGTTTTGAGATATTTTTTGGGCATGTAATTTACTATATATTTTTTTTAAAAAAGTTTCCACATCGGTTTTTTTATAAACCAACATGGAATCAAAATTATTGGTCTTTCAACGTCGGGTTTTCCAAAAACCGATGTTGAAAGTCTTAAGCGATTTTTCCAGGTGGGCTTTCAACGATGGTTTTTTGTAAAAACCAAAGTTTAAATCATTAAAATAATTTGTCCAGGTTACAAATAATATGAATTTCAACATCAATTTTACCAAAAAACCGACATTGAAATTTCCATGTGATATTTTCCACATCGGTTTTATAAGAAAATAGACGTATAAATATATTTTCAACATCGGTTTATAAAAAACTGACATTGAAAGACCCCATAAATTCTCTTTTAGTTAATGTTTAGACATCTATTTTATTAAAATCAACAAAGGAACTATTATTTATAACATCATCTACATAACCGACATTGAAATGTAAAAAAACTAACATGGAAATATATTTTTCCACTAGTGTAGCTCCATAACTTCCTTGACTGGAAGATACCCTTTAACTCCAGTGTACCAGGAATTCGGAAGTTCACCACACCCTAGTCACTACATTGGGTCGACTCTCACACACATACACTCAATAAAACAAATGAATGAAAATCAAATCAAATAAAAAATACTTTGGATTTAGGTGGTTTAGACATTGGGTCCTACATCCATGGGAGAACATTGATGCATTTTCATTTCTTCAAAAGTTACAAGTATTGCAATCACTTTGGCTAATCAACCAAGTAGATCACTAATTACGAGTAATTGCACACCTTTTCAGTACACATGTACAAGTGGTTTCACCCCACTTTTATGGTAGAGTCTAACTGGTCATTCAATTGAACCAAATTCTGCTATCCACAGAAGTCCCTCCATTAAGCATGGAAATCTTTGATTGTTTGTATCAATCTTCTTCCAACCACTAACATTCTGTGAACAGGGTAAGTTACTTTCACATACCATCTAACGACTTGTGTATCCACTCCTTTTCTACAAAATCATGCTAGAAATGACCCTTACATTCCATCATCGGTAGATCAAACATATGCATTGTCATAATTCTCTCAACTTTCGAACCGTTGACCACTGCACATCGCTTCTAGAACCATAAAATTCAGAATGCCTGCCTCCACTGGAGTTTCCTGTTGTCATTGTCTTCATTAAGGAAAAAACTATCTTCTAGAGATTCTCCTTCTAGTATAACTAAATCAAAACTTGAACCATGCTTCACATTCTAAACAACTATAGTGATATCATTAGATGTCGATGAAGATGTTATTTTTTCTAGTCGTGGTGTAATATTTTTGTTGTATTAGTTATGTAATCTTAGATTGTTCTTTTTTAAATGATTGTGTTGGAAAAATTAAATCACCAGTAGAGAAACACGCATTCACAGCCACCATAAACGGTCGTGAAAGGAGCTTCTGCAACACAATCAACCGCTTTTAATGGTAACAATAGATTGGATCGCAAATACCCCTTTCATGACCTCCAATGATAGCCTCCATTAACTAGAAACTGCTATAAGCAATCTTCATAGGTATTTTTTTCAAATAACCCTTTAGCAGCGGCCAATGGTAGTCGATGATGTTATCTTTTATTAAAAAAATAAAATAAAACATGAATGTTGTTAGAGTTTCATGGCCATAAATCTAGGTTCATCCCAACAATAAACTCCTCAATGAAAGAAACAGGGAACATTAAACATAAAATTTTTTACTTCAACTACATAAAATCTTAAGAATCACCATGAATCATTTAACCACATATCATACTCACAATTTGTTTTTGATATAGAGACATAAAGGTCTCTTGGATATAGGAATCTTCTCAGCAGATTTTGCAAATCACCATCTTCAGTTTTTAGTTTTAAGATCCCAATTTGGCTCTGAACACCATCATCCTCTGGGCCTGCAAGACATCCAATCCAAAATATCTGTAGTTGGAACACAACATTGACCTCAAGTCAGCCATATGACGCAGAGTAGTGCTTTATAACTCATGTGAAATCTTCACTTCATCGTATCCACAAGAAAATACAACACATAATCAGGGTGCAGCTCAATGGTAGATGCCCCTATGGGTCTGAGGTCTCGAGTTCGAGCACTGCTGAGTAATCCTCTACATTTGTGTGTTTTTGTGATGTATCCCCTTCCCCTGAACTGATGTAATTAATAATTAGTTCAAAGGCAATCCATATCGACTCGTTCAATGTTCTCAAGCTGGCCACAAATTGAAAGTCAGTCGATATTAACACCAAAAATGAAACTAGCGCCAAACAAACACCCCAAGCATGCATATGGAATCCCGCATTTTTATTACATAATTTTCATTACATGGTACAATTAGAGAATATTTTAAAGTTTATCTTCTAGGAAATATGGTACATAATACATGAAAACTTAAAATATTATTCTAATTCCACTTGAAGACACCTTCATGGGTTCACCATAAGTTATTTTTACTGCATCTCATATCCTAGGGACATACATCAAGAGAAAAGGGTGAGCATGAAGCCTGAAAAGGGAATAAGTAAGAGGGAGATATAACATGTGAACATTGGACATATCAAAAAGAACATAAGGCATAACAATAAGGAATGAACAAGAGGCATATCATAATAATAAGAACATGAATCATAACATGGAAATGCAGCTACAACATTTAAATAAGACATTCATAAGCATATAACCAAAGTTTGTCACCAAGGTGTCATAAATGAAAATTATTGAGGCTATTCATAAAGGTATCATAAAATATGTCATCTCTGGAGATTAATTTTTTTACTCAATGCATTACAGCGCTATCAGAGTGCACCCTTCATATGTATTAATTTCATGTGAGCTGCATAGATTATAATAAACCATTTCATTAATAACTCATGGAGAATAAAGAACGGGTTTCTTATCAAAAATGGTGGAATACAAAAGAGCTTAAAGACATGACCATTACATCATTTTTAACCCACAAAAAGGGAATGTGGATTTCTTATGTGTAAATCCCTGAATCAAATAAATCATTTTTACATCTAAATGAATACCCATGAAAAATAAAGATATTTGAATATTCATAAAAGGAAAATTAAAAAAAATCTTAAGTAAAGAGAGAAATTTGAGAAGTAAATTCGACAACATAACAAGTATAAAATGTGCTTTTAGAAAGGGGTAAATTGAGAGGGGACAAGGGTTTCCCATTGATAAAACATAATTTGGAAGTAATTGTATGATCAAAATGGTAATAAAATAGAGTAACCATAACATTGAGAAGACATATACAAAAAGAGGTTCTTGAATTAAATAGAGGCGAAGGATAATTCTTTTACCTTGAAGAGTTACTCCTAGATCTTGAGGAATGGAACCTAAGGGGGCTTGAGGACACCTTGGGGAGACTCATTGGGAGGAAAAATCACCAGAACTTCATGGAGGATGAATTGAGAGTGAAGGGGTGGGAATTTATAGCAAAATTGGATGAATTGTTTAATAATTTTCAAATATCGGTCTTGAAAAACTAGGTTGTGGAAAATACAAAACCATTAGTTTGCCCATGATTTTTGCTCATGGTTTTGGACATTTAGAACACATTTTAAGTTATTTTAACCTACTAGAACCGAGAAAAAAAAATTAATACTTCTTTTGAAACGGAAGAGTAGAGATTCCACAAACTAATGTTTTTAAAAATCAAATTTTTCTTTTTAGACTTTGAAAAGTCGATAATTGTTTTGGAAATTGATTAAAATCTATTAAAATACTTAATATTCATAAAATAACATATTTTAGGTCATGGATTTTTTTTAATTAATTATTATATCATTGTGACATAAGTATGGAGTCATTAAACATATCAAAAACCCAAAACTGTATTTTTTACTATTCATGAAAAAAAATTATTTTAGAAAATTTTTATAAATTCACCCAAACTTAATTTCGACGTTCTAATTTTAAATATAATATTTATTTTTTCAGAATAATTCTCTAAATATGAGAATTTTAACTTTTAAATATAAAAATCCTTATTTATTTAAAAATAGAAATTTTTAAGGCACGATCAAATTTCTGACACTTGTAAAAAATATCCTAGGCCATTATAAAATTATTTTATCATTTATATTTTGATAAGTGTGTTTTAAAAGTCTATTTTATTAAAAAAAATATTATTCAGAATACCTAAGTTTATTACAAGTGTATATTTTCTAGAAAAAAACAATTATGTTTTATTTGCATCCAAAAATCAAATTATCAAATTCATCTCAATTAAACATATATTTTATTAAGAAAAACAATTCTTAAGAGGAATTAATGGAATAAAAATTTTATTTATATGAAGGAATTTACACTTTATGTAACTAAGGTCTAGACACATAACCCCTTATTACACCCGCATACGCCCTAAGGGTAAGATGTGCGATGGTGGTAATTTCTTGGGGTGGCTCGGCTAACATCGACTGAGTGGTAATTTCCACTAATTTGAACTTCTCTTATATGAAATTTCGTTCAAAATTCACTTGTCAAAGCTCAACTTGGACTTGGTTAAGGTCGAACCCTAATGATGATACCTCCCTCCCAAGTTTTGAAAAATGGGCTTCAAACAACACGACTCTACCAGTTGAGGTCTTTGATTCTCCTTTCTATATAAATTATATTTTTTCATTACTACTTATAAACACTAATTATAATGGTAAAATTATCAACCAAGTGGGTAGTTTCCAACGGTCATATTGACCAATGATCATGTTTACCAATGGTCATATAACAGTCGAATCCTAACAGTCACATTTCTCTTTATACCCTATAAATACTACTTCATTATTTCACTCAAAATTCACTAAGAATTTCTCCCTAAGGTTATATTTTCATTTCTTAATATGTTTATTGGTTTAATAATATTTTGTTTCATTTCTATAGCATTTGTAGTGGGGGAAATGATTCTGGTAGATTGGGACAATCTTTATTTTCTAATTTTAGCTTTTATATTTTATATTTTTTATCCAGTTGTAATGTTTGGCATTTTAATTGGTTTCATAGCTGACTAATGTAAAGATCATTGTTAATGAGATAAAATTTTGCTGGTTTCTCTTTATTTTGTACATGTATAGTATTATATAATATGTAACAAACTTTATGCAAGAAACAAATATCATTTAAAAAGTTTAGTTCGTTACATTCTTCTCCCCTTAAGAAATTTTATCCCCAAATTTCAACTAATTCTCTCAATTGAGAAAAGGAGGGGGTACTTCTGTCTCATTGTCTTCTCTGGTTCTCACGTCGCTTCTTCATATTTATGGTTCCTCCACAAAAAATTGACAAGGTGGGTAGTCTTGTTGCGTAGAACCTTGACTCTATGGTCCAGTATTTCCACTAGTTGGTCCTCATATGAGAGGTCATGTTCCATTTGTACCACCTCCAGATTCAATACATGTGAGAGATCAGGTATGTACTTCCTCAAGAGAGATACGTGGAATACATCATGAACTTGAGAAATATTTGGTGAAAGTGTTAGCCGATAGGCCACTACTCTTATGCGTTCATGAATTTCAAAGGGGTCAATGTACCTAGGGCTAAGCTCCCCTTTCTTTCCAAATCACATGACTCTCTTCCATGGTGATATCTGAAGGAAAACTTTTTCCCCAACATCAAAATTCAAGTCCCTTTAACAGTTGTCAGCATAACTCTTCTACCAACTCTGAGCAGCCTTTATATGTTGTTGGATGACATGAACCTTTTATGTCATCTCTTACACAAGATCGGTCCCAAGCAATTTCTTCTCACCAACTTCATCCCAACAAGTTTGAGTTCTACATCATTTCTCATACAGAGCTTCATATGGTGTCATTTGAATACTCTAGTGGAAGTTGTTTTATGAGAACTAAACTAATGGGAGGTATTGATCTCATCCACCTTTAAATTCTATTGAGCATGTTCTCAGCATGTCCTCAAGTGTCTGAATAACTCTTTCATATTAGGCATCAGTTTGGGGGTATAATTCGTACTGAAATTCAATTATGTATTCAGATCATATTGAAGAATTCTCCAGAATTTATGTGTGAATCTTGGATTACGATCAGAAATGATAGAAAGTGGCACCTCATGCAACATCACCACTTCCTTTATGTAAATCTTAGAAAATTGGTCAAGAGAGAAATCTTTCTGAATAGCGATGAAATGGATAGTTTTGGTGAGTCAATCCACTATAACTCATATCACATTGTTTTCATGGAATGTTCTTAGGAGACCAGTGACAAAGTCCATAATGATATTATCTCGCTTCCATGTTGGTATGGGTAGTGGTTGCAATACCCCTTTAGGAAGTTGTCACTCTGTCTTCACTTGTTTATACACCAAGAACCTTTTAGTGTAGTCAACAATTTGTCTTTTCATATTATCCCACCAATAATGATCATGAAGGTCCCTATACATTTTAGTGATTCCATGATGTATAGAGAATGTAGAGTTGTGAGCTTCATCCATCAGCTCCTTTTTCTCCGGGATAGATGGCACACATAGTTTTGTATAAAATTTCAATACACTTTCTTGGTCAATATTGAATTCATGAAACTTTTCATTCTTCACAGTCTCTATCTTCCATTATAACAAAGGATCTTCTCTTTGAACTTTCTTGATCTTCTCTAGTAATGATGGTTGATAAATTATTTGGGATAGGGTTGATAACGTCCCTTCCTTTACGATTCTCATGAACAATTTTACTAGGTCTTTGATTAATGGATCTTCTTGAATCATCATCATTGCCAGCACAACAGGGTATTTCCTACATAATGCATCAGTGACTTTGTTTTCTCTTCCAGGGTGATAAGAAATTGAACAATCGTAATCTTTAAGAAGTTTCAATCATCTCATTTGTCTCGTGTTTAATTCCTTTTGTGTGAAAATATACATCAAACTTTGGTGGTCTGTGTATATATCATATTTCTCCCCATAAATATAGTGTCTCCATATTTTCAGAGAAAAACTAATTACAGTTAACTCCAGGTCATGCGTAGGATAATTCTGCTCATAAGGCTTTAACTGTCGAGATGCATAAGCAATCACCTTGTCATTTTGTATAAGGACGCACCTAAACCCTTTCAGAGATGCATCGCTATAAATAATGAATCCTTCTCCGACAAAGGGTAGAGTTAACACAGGTGCAGTAAACAATCTATTCTTCAATTCTTTGAAACTTTCTTCACACTCCTTTGTCCAGATAAACTTATCCCATTTTCGAGTTAACTTATTCAGTGGATTAGAAGGTTGTGAAATTTTTTCACAAACCTCCTATAATATCCTAATAAATCAAGGAAACTACAAATCTCAGTTATCGTTGTAGGATGAGGCCACTCCTCTACAACATTTTATCTTCAAAGGGTCAACTGATATTCCTTCATTGGTTACAATGTTCCCCAAGAATGCAACTTATTGTAACCAAAATTCACAATTGCTGAATTTTCCAAATAACTTATTCTTCCTCAAAGTTCCCAATATAACCCTTAGATGATCCTCATGCTCCTTGCGACTTTTGGAATATATCAAAATATCATCAATAAAAACTATTACAAATTTATCAAGGTAGTCCTTAAGACTATATTAATCAAATCCATAAATATAGAAGGGGAATTAGTCAAGCCAAAGGGCATAACAACAAACTCATAATGCTCATATCTTATTTGAAAAGTGGTCTTGTGAATATCTTCTTTCTTTACCCTCAATTGATGATACCCGGATCGGAGGTCAATTTTGGAGAAGAATTGAGCCTCATAAAGCTGATCAAATAAATCATCAATCCTTGGAAGAGGGTACTTATTCTTCAATGTGATCTCGTTAAGTTCTCTAGAATCAATGCATAACTGCATTGATTCATCGTTATTCTTTATAAAGAGAACATATGTTCTCTAAGGAGACACACTTGGTCGGATAAATCTCATCTCCAAAAGATCTTGAAATTGTTTCTTTAATTCTTCTAACTCCGCATTTGACATTCTATACGGGGTCTTTGATATCGACTTGGATCCAAGTATGAGTTCAATGGAGAACTCTACCTCTTTTTTAGGGGGAGGTCCAGGTAACTCTTCAAGAAATATGTAAATGTATTCCTGGGTAATGGGTATATTATCTATACTTTCATTTCCTCCTCCCTCTTCACCAATCATCTCCATAAATAAGACTATTGGAGGTGCTTCTAGACAAAGCTCGGGCTGAGATATCTCTCCTTTGATACCAACTATGTAATTTCATCTTTTTATTATATAACTTTTCATTACATGATACAAACAGATGATCTTTTAAAATTTAGTTTCTTAAAAATAAGGCATAAAATACATGAAAACTTAAAACATTCTTCTAAGTACACTTGAAGAAACCTTCATGGGTTCACTCTAAGTTACTTTTACTTCATTCCATATCCTGAGGACATACATCAAAGGAAAAGGGTGAGCATGAAGCTCAATAAAGGAATAAGATAAAAGGACATATATCATGTGATCATGGGACATATCAAAAAGAACACGAGGCATAACAATAAGGCATGAACAAGAGGCATATCATAATAATAAGAACATGAATCATAACATAGAAATGTGGCTACAACATTTAAATGAGACATTCATAAGAATATCGCCAAGGTTTATCACCAGAGTGTTATAAATGAAAATTACCAAGGTTATTCACCAATATATCATAAAACATGTCATCTCTAGAGATTAATTTTTTTTAACCAATACATTGAAGCGTTATCAGGGTGTACCTATCATATATATTAATTTTATATGAGCCACATAGATCATAATAAATCATTTCATTAATAACCTGCAGAGAATAAAAAACAGGTTTCTTATCCAAAAATTATGGCATGCAAAATAGCTTAAAGACATGATCATTACGTCATTTTTAACCCACAAAGATGGAATATGGGTTTCTTATGTGTAAATCCCTGAATCAAATAAATAATTTTTACATCTATGTGAATACCTCTAGAAAAGAAAGAGATTTGGATATTCATAAAAGTAAAAAAAAAGTACAAAGAAATTTGAGAAGTAAATTCAGTAGCATAACGGGTATAAAACGTGATTTAAAAAAAAGGTAAATTGAGAGGGGGAAAGAGTCTCCCATTGATAAAACATAATTTGGCATTAAGGGTATGATCAAAAGGGTAATAAAAGAGAGTAATCATAACATTTAATACATATACAAAAAAGAGGTTCTTGGATTGAAGAGAAATGAATGATAATTCTCTTACCTTGAAGAGTTATTCCTAAATCTAGAGGAATGGAACCTTGGGGCTTGAGGACATCTTGAGGGCACTCCTTGAGAGGTAAAATCACCAGAACTTCATGGAGGACGGATTGAGAATGAAGGGGAATGGTTAAATGGGTGGAAATTTATAGCAAAAATGAATAAATTATTTAATAATTTCCAAAGATGGGTCTTGAAAAACTAGGATGTGAAAAATACAAAATCATTGGCTTACTCATGGTTTTTGCTCACGGTTTTGGACATTTGGGTTACATTTTAAGTTATTTTAACCCACCAGAATTGAGCACCATTTTTTAATACTTCTTTTGGCATGGAGGAGTAAAGATTCCACAAAGTAATGTTTTTAAAAATCAAATTTTCTTTTTAGACTTAGGAAAGTCACTTATAGTTTTGAAAATTGATTAAAATCTATTAAAATTCTTAATATTCATAAAATAAAATGTTTTAGTTCATGGATTGTTTTTAATTAATTATAACATCATTATGTCATAAGTATGAAGTCATTAAACATATCGAAAACTCAAAACTGTATTGTTTACTATGCACAAAAAAATAAACTATTTTAGAAAATTCTCATAAATCCACCCTAACCTAATTTTGACGTTCAGATTTCAAATATAATGTTTATTTTTTAAGAATAATTCTCTAAATATGAGAATTTTAACTTTTAAATATAAAAAACCTTATTTATTTAAAAATAGTAGTTTTTAAGGCACAATCAAATTTTTGAAAATTATTAAAAAATTCCTAAGTCATTATAAAATTATTTTATCATTTATATTTTGATAAGTATGTTTTAAAAGACTATTTGATTAAAACAAATATTATTCAAACTACCTGAGTTTATTATAAAAGTTTATATTTTCTAGAAAAAACAATTATGTTTTATTTGCGTCTAAAAATCAAATTATCAAATTTATCTCCATTAAACATATATTTTATTAAGAAAAACAATTCTAGGAATTGATGGAATAAACATTTTATTTATAGGAAAGGATGTACACTTTATGTAACTCAGGTCTGGACACATAATCCCTTATTACACCCATATACGCCCCAATGATAAGGTGTATGATGGTGGTAGTTTTGTGGGGTGGTTCGGCTAACATCGACTGAGTGGTAATCTCCACTAATTTGATCTCCTCTCACAAGCAATTTCAATCAAACTTCACTTAGTGAACCTCGGCTTGGGCTTGGTTAAGGGCGAACCCCAGTGACGATATCTACCTCCCAAGTTCTGACAAATGGGCTTCAAATGGAACGACTCTACTGGTTGAGGTCATCAATTCTCCTTTCTATATCAATTATCTTTTGTCATTACTACTTATAAACACTAATTATAATGGAAAAATTATCAACCAAGAGTATAGTTTCCAACGGTCATATTGACCAACGGTCATATTGACCAACGGTCATATAATAGTCGAATCTCAACGGTCACATTTCCCTTTATACCCTATAAATACCACAACATTCTTTCACTCAAAATTCACCACAGATTTATCCCTAATGTTACATTTTTATCTTTTAATATGTTGATTGATTTACTAATTTTTTGTTTCATTTTTATAACATTTGCAGTGGGGCGATGATTCTAATAGATTGGGGCGATCCTTATTTACCCATTTTAACTTTTCTATTTTATATTTTTTGTCCAGTTGTAATGTTTCACATTTTAATTGGTTTCATAGCTGACTAATATAAAGATCATTGTTAATAAGATAAAATTTTGTTGGTTTATTTTTATTTTGCATGTGTATAATATTATATAATATGTAACAAACATTTATTCAGGAAACGAATATCATTTAAAAAGTTCGGATCCTTACAATGCACCCAAACTGACATCCAATACAACCCCATGTAAATAGCTTCAATGAAAACAAGAGCTTCTGCATATAGATTGATAATAACTTATTGCAAAATAGAGGATTGAGAAGAAAAAGTATTGTGTATTCACTGTTCAGTAACAGAAGAACACAAGGAGAAGAGCGCACCCCCGGGCCCAGCTCTAGGGACCAAGGCCAAAGCCTTCCGACAGCGAGGCTATACAAGTACCCAAAAATCCACCCTCACTAACTCATGCGGCAACCATTTATTATACCCCAACCACCCAACAACTCATACAGCTAATATCTAATTTTGTTTAGAACGCTGCACCTAGCAGTAATTAGTTGTACCCTTAACAGCACCCCAAAACCTGTCCTTATTTAATCCCCCACCAAACACTAACAGCCCATTCTTCCAGGGCCATGCGTATCACAGACTCCTTTAGTAATTGAAGAATCCATGATCAAATAGCAACATGTAGCATCCAATGGTCTCGTGTATGATTTTTTGTATATGTAATTTTCTTCAAATAAAATCCATCCATTATAGAATATTTACATAAAACCATTCAAAAAACGTTAACTTCGACAACTCAGACTTGATCAAAAAGATATTTCAACAAGTTCAACACTAAATTCCTTACCCATAAAAAATCATATTATTAAAAATTGGGTACAACCGTGAAAGTGACATGTGACGCAAAAAAGAAAATACAGATAAACCATTGACTCAGGAACATGACCCCATGACCACACCCCAAACCCCTCCCCACTCTTATCACCCCAACTAAGCGTAGAGGGAAAAATCATATTATAAAAATATTCACCATTTTTTAGCTTTAATAAATTATGTTTTTCAACAAATTAAAAAGAAGGCATATTTTATCATTATATAAGACTATCTCACCGTCCAAAAAAACTTAAACTCTAATTCTTATGAAAATATTTCAATCTAAAAACAACATTTGCCTCAAAATATTTGAAAACGATTATTAAAAAACTATCACTCGTCCAACCTGCAAAAAATCTAACAAATATTGTATTGATTTACGATTACCAATATTTATAATCATAACATCAACAAATAAAAGATGAAAATACAATTATGCCATAGAAAATATAAACAGCATGATAACCCTAGTAAGATATTTAAATTAAACAAAACATACGACAAATAATTATTTCAGTATGCACGATGCACCATTCAAACATGAGAAAACATACCTTAGAAACACATTTCATTTAAGTTCCAAAATCCATCCAATACCAACATTATTACCTTCTACGAATAGGCTTCCCCCATGACTGTTAACAGAAATTGTAAAGAAAATAATTAATTAATAAATAAAATGATTTACAACGAGGTATGCATCTTTCTAAGACCTCAGAGTTTAAAGGTCTTGATCTACAATGCATGTGATTGATGACACTAACATTGACAAAAATTTAAAAGCATGGTTCTGCCAGTGATTTTTTAATGCAATGAAGATGTAAATTAGAATTAACAAAACAAAAGTAAGTTGTTTTTAACACATACAATTTGTACATTCAATTGTAAATATAATTCAATATATAAGAAAAGGCAATGATAAAAAGCTAAAAACGTGATGGGTAAGCTTAGGTAGAAAAATCGAGGTTTGGCCATAAAGAACAACAAATCATCATCTAAATTTAACTCTTTAGATCAAACCTGACATGTGGTATACATGTAAACATGGAGTTGACCATTTTCACTGAATCATAATGTCACGACCTCATCCTTTCAAAGTGTACCCCTCCTGGGCCGACAAGGGGAGAAGATAGATAGTGACGCCTGAGTCCCGTCTTTAGTAGGCTATAGGTTAACGACTAACACCAAAGGTATAGTAAACACACAAATGGGAGGCATTACCCTCTAAGAGAACATATGCAGAAGAGAGAGAGATAAGATAGACATCAACCAACTCCTGGTCAGACTACAATAAAAAGAAACTCAAGTACACAAATGTAATGTAAGATAATAACTACTACAACTGAAAGGAAAAAACTACAAGTATCAAAGGAAAAGTAAAGATGACAGCGATCACGAAGCTCAAACAGCTCCTACAACCCACAAAATAGTAGTAACCAGCCTGATCTCCAACCTGCTCCAACTGACCTGAAAAACAGTTTATATAAACATAGGGTGAGTACAGTAGTATACTCAGTAGGATCCTCCTCGGAGCCTCTCTTGCAAAAGTAAAGAAAGAATGTTAATGCATAGTGAACAACAAGTGAAACTAACTCGTTACATAAATAGGTATATTATGTTCGCAGCCTCACTATGGCTACTCTCACCAAGTATCGTATACAAGAACATATACTATAATAAAGAATATCAAGGATATTCCACTACCACTTCCCCACTGGTTTGCCGCTTTGCCCCAACGTCACACGTCCTGACCATCGCTCTCTAAAAAGACTAGCCCGAAGACACCTGGGCGAAGCACCACAACGTGCACCTTATGCAACTCACCACCACAACCACATAACCAAAAGTAATCAGATAGTTTCCGAGAGCCACCGCAGCCCACATAACATGTATCATACATCGGGTATTATACCTCAAGCCATTATAGTCCATACACCGAGTAAGGATCATCAAGCCATCACAGCCTACACACATTACACCTATAGCAGTCATTAGGAAACTATATCCAGAATATATGTGTGTGAAATAACCACAAGTTATTACTTCCCTCTACACACATATATGGGGAAAACTAACTGTCATGCATATCAGCACACGTAACTACCAAGAGAAGAAAATGAGGCCAAAAAAGGGTAGTCATTCATCCATCCTCCCACCAGAATGTTGGGGAAAACACCCCCACCCCCACCCCCCCGGATCAGAATCCCTGGGGTGTTGGTTGCCCTAACCGACAAGGTGGAGTAGCATATAGAAACACAAAAGTACATGATATAATATAGAACACAACCACACTATGGGCATAATCTAGTCTCAGACACCACTGCAGCTAAGGTCTCTCAGACTCCCAACTGGCACTGCTAAGACCAGATATCCTATAAGCACACAATCATTTAAAGAGCTACATTAAATTACTTCATCCATTTTTATCAGTTGCACTTTACATTAACTAATTCTTAACCATTAATTAACCATTAACAATTTCCACATTTCATTACATTAGCATCATAACAAAGTTTCATGACCTCCAGGCATAACCAAATCGAGTCCACAATTTCTTAAAAATATAACCTCAACATTGCATCCCAACAAGCTCCGACCTCATGGGGTAAACATTTATTCATTTATTTAACAATCGTTATCACTCTATATTTCCAGATATTCTAAGAAAACATTTTAAGCTACCAAATAGAAGGGGCTCAACACGATGAGTAGATGAACTACTTATTGAGTCTTTGCCACCTATAGCAGGAGCATAGACTTAACCAACCATGAGAAGCTAAACATGTAAAGCATGTGGCATACCTCGCACGTCTTCACCTCCCTTGGAAAGAGAGTAAGCAAAACTCAGCTACCTCAAGCTGTAGGGAAAGTAAAGCGGATAAATAGACAACAGATTCATCAAGCATCCAACTTCCATATCAACGGGAAAACCCAGTTTCAACTCATTATGTCGTCTCTGGTGTCCTCCGCGACACTCATGCATAAGCCGATGCATCTTGACACTCCATGTGTCAACTACTACCACAACAACAGGGCCTCCCCTCCCAACATACCACAACAACCCCCCATGCTCAGCCATCTCAAGCTCACGTCACATCTGGGCCTCTGCCCACAAACCACAACAGCCCTCCAGGCTTAGTCATCCCAGGCTCACGTCACATCTGGGCCTCCCTGCCCCCACAACAACAACAACCCTCAGTCATCACAGGCTCACATCACATCACAAGCAGTAAGAAACAAACAAGCAATCTAACTCTTGGCCCTAAAACAAGGCATTCAGTCTTCGTACACAATGAGCTCTCATGACTCCAAAGCATGAGACACTTGGTCTTTGCAAGCAAACAGACAACTCAGGCCCTCCAAGGGCATTATCTTTTATCACAAAACTGCTTCTTTATTCCATCTTAAATTAACCGATTCGTTATTCACAGCTTCCAACTACGAGCAAGCTAAACAACAAGCTATCACAAGCTATTACAAATTAATTTAACATGTCTTTAATTCTTTTATCAGCAATCATAAACATGTTTTAGGTTCATTAACCAATTCAATTAAACATGCATACTTGCATTAATTTGAATAACATCAAATTATAACAACCGGATTCATTAAACATGCATTTTTATCTTTTAGCCAATTAATTTATCAATTAATTTCGGTCTTACGTTCTTTACCAATTTTCATCAAGAACATCATGCTAAACCAAACAAGGCATAAATATCACACAATCTAGCAAATCAAGAGGCAAACCGTTATCACGGTATAAAGAAACAACATTGTTATGCGGTCGACACCAATTATTTAATATGGTTCAAGTATTTAAATAGGTCGATTTCATTGTGATCCAAGGAGCTAAATCATGCTAACTCTACAATTGCACGTAAATAAATAGAGAAGCATCGAATCCTTTACATCAAAAGGTCGTTGATGTTCTTCGCATGAGAACGAATCAACGCAACAGATCCTGATTACCTCTCCCGCAATGACTGCATCCACCCGAGGACACCGCGACACAACCGCACCAACCAACAGCTAAGAAATCTCCATTAGAAACATGGAGATCATGCGTCATCACATGGAAAAGAGAAATGAGAGGAAATAGATCAAAGAAACAGCAAGAACGGAGGAACATCGTACCTTATATCGAAGACGGATCGATGGAGGGAAGCGGGAAATCGATCCGAGATGAAGGAATCCCTAAACGTTGAAGAGGGGGGTCGTCGGGTCACCTGGAGTCGAGAGAGGGGAGTTGCAGCCATAGGGTTTGACAACCCAAGCGGCTGAAATGTTTTAAAACATACAGCATCGGGGGATTACATGATATGAAATCCCCTTTCACGTCGTGTAATGCCTCGGGTCGGTTTTCTTCAAAAAACGTGTTGCCTTTCCATTTTATTTTATTTTTTAAACTCCAAAATATTACACGGCGTGAAACCCACTTTTATGCCATAAAAGCTCCCTGCTTCGAGCTCTCAGCACCCGAACACCTCCAAACATCCTTCAAGCCTCCTACGAGCTTCACAAGAATCGAAAACACATAAAGGGTCGATCCACGAGGATCTGGGCCCTAACATCAGATAACTCTCAAAACATTCTTATCCTCGATAATCCAAAACCAACCCAAAAAGGAAACAGAAAGTGGTCATCCAAACAACCACTTCGTGAGATACCTCTCAAAGCTTTCACACCACAAGAGCTTGCCAACTCAATAGAGGAACAAGTGCAAAACCACGCAACAACCACAACCAGCTCCTAAACACTCTCACGGGGGAGATACCTCTCAAAAGAGAGCAAGTCACAACAAGCAACAAGAGAAAGTCGTCTCATAAATAGAAAGGGTCTACAACCACCAAACGAGTAGCATTACAAAAGCAGAGCTAATCATCAAATAGCTCAAGGTACTGAGCATGTATCTGCGACTCATGTTCCCAGGTACTCTCCTCCACGCCATAGTGCCACCACAAGACACGAACTAAGGGTGTAACACGCTCACGCAACACCTTCTCCTGACGGTCCGAGATCTCCAAAAGCCACTCCTCAAAGGTCGCATCATCCTCAACATCGATCTCGCCCCAATTGATGATGTGGGAGTCGTTATGAAGAAAACGACGGGGTTGCAACACATTGAAAACATCGTGTATTTGGCTCATCTATAACACCCCAAAATGATAAAGGGTTAAATGGATAAATGATATGACTCATATCAACAAGGTGCACCTTCCTTTTCGGGAGCTTGTCTGATTAGAACTCAACAGTTAAGCATGCTTGGCCTGGAGTAGTGATCAGGATGGGTGACCTTCTGGGAAGTTTCTCAGGGTGTGTGTGAGTGAGGACAAAGCACACTGAAAAGGACATGTGTTGGCCTGTGGGGACTGACATTAGTCAGATAACTCGTTCGGGCACATGGGTGGGACCTAGTGTAGGGCCCACGTGTCTGTGGGGAAACTGGTGGGCGGGGCCCAGTTGTCACATTTGGTATCAGAGGTGGTACCCAGCCTTAAGTGCGGTGCAAGGTGGTACCCAGCCTTAAGTGTGGTGCACTGCCTGGGTTGAGACCTAGTGTGGGGCCCATGTGTCTGCAGGGCAACTGGTGGGCGGGGCCCAGTTGTCACATTTGGTATCAAAGGTGGTACCCAGCATTAAGTGCGGTGTAAGGTGGTACCCAGCATTAAGTGCGGTGCACTGCCTGGGTTGAGATGTAGGGATCACAACGAGAACGTTGTGCTCTAAAGGGGGGTGATTGTAACACCCCAAAATGATAAAGGGTTAAATGGCTAAATGATATGACTCATGTCAAAAATGTGCACCTTCCTTTTCGGGAGTCTGTCTGATTAGAACTCCACAGTTAAGCGTGTTTGGCCTGGAGTAGTGATCAGGATGGTGACCTTCTGGGAAGTTTCCTAGGGTGTGTGTGAGTGATGACAAAGCACACTTAAAAGGACATGTGTTGGCATGTGAGGACTGTCATTAGTCAGATGACCCGTTCAGGCATGTGAGTGGACCCTGGGGTGGGTCCCACGTGTTTGCGAGGGCAACTGGTGGTACCTGGTAGGCAAGGACTCGACGGCCTGGAGTAGTGATCAGGATGGTGACCTTCTGAGAAGTTTCTCAGGGTGTGTGTGAGTGAGGACAAAGCACACTGGAAAGGACATGTGGTGGTACCCAGCCTTAAGTGCGGTGCACTGCCTGGGTTGAGATGTAGGGCTCACAACGAGGACGTTGTGCTCTAAAGGGGTGGTGATTGTAACACCCCAAAATGATAAAGGGTTAAATGGCTAAATGGTATGACTCATGTCAACAAGGTGCACCTTCCTTTTCGGGAGCCTGTCTGATTAGAACTCCACAGTTAAGCGTGTTTGGCCTGGAGTAGTGATCAGGATGGTGACCTTCTGGGAAGTTTCCCAGGGTGTGTGTGAGTGAGGACAAAACACACTGGAAAGGACATGTGTTGGCCTGTGAGGACTGTCATTAGTCAGATGACCCGTTCAGGCATGTGAGTGGACCCTGGGATGGGCCCCACGTGTCTGCGGGAGCAACTGGTGGTATCTGGTAGGCAAGAACTCGACGGTCTTGGTAAGGCGGGGTGTCTGTGCTGTCACCGGGACCCGGTGATCAGGATGGGTGACCTTCTAGGAAGTTTCTCAGGGTGTGTGTGAGTGAGGACAAAGCACACTGGAAAGAACATGTGTTGGCATGTGAGGACTGTCATTAGTCAGATGACTCATTCAGGCACGTGGGTGGGACCTAGTGTGGGTCCCACGTGTCAGTGGGGCAACTGGTGGGCGGGGCCCAGTTGTCACATTTGGTATCAGAGGTGGTACCCAGCCTTAAGTGCGGTGCAAGATGGTACGCAGCCTTAAAGGGGGTGCACTGCCTGGGTTGAGACCTAGTGTGGGGCCCATGTGTCTGTGGGGCAACTGGTGGGCGGGGCCCAGTTGTCACATTTGGTATCAAAGGTGGTACCCAGCCTTAAGTGCGGTGCAAGGTGGTACCCATCCTTAAGTGCGGTGCACTGTCTGGGTTGAGATGTAGGGCTCACAACGAGGACGTTGTGCTCTAAAGGGGGGGTGATTGTAACACCCCAAAATGATAAAGGGTTAAATGGCTAGATGATATGACTCATGTCAACAAGGTGCACCTTCCTTTTTGGGAGCATGTCTGATTAGAACTCCACAGTTAAGCGTGTTTGGCCTGGAGTAGTGATCAGGATGGTGACCTTCTGGGAAGTTTCTCAGGGTGTGTGTGAGTGAGGACAAAGCACACTGAAAAGGACATGTGTTGGCCTGTGAGGAATGTCATTAGTCAGATGACTCGTTCAGGCATGTGAGTGGACCCTGGGGTGGGCCCCACATGTCTGTGGGGGCAACTAGTGGTACCTGGTAGGCAAGGACTCGACGGCCTGGAGTAGTGATCAGGATGGTGACCTTTTGGGAAGTTTCTCAGGGTGTGTGTGAGTGAGGACAAAGCACACTGAAAAGAACATGTGGTGGTACCCAGCCTTTAGTGTGGTGCACTTCCTGGGTTGAGATTTAGGGCTCACAACGAGGACGTTGTGCTCTAAAGGGGGGGTGATTGTAACACCCCGAAATGATAAAGGGTTAAATGGCTAAATGATATGACTCATGTCAACAAGGTGCACCTTCCTTTTCGGGAGCCTGTCTGATTAGAACTCCACAGTTAAGCGTGTTTGGCCTGGAGTAGTGATCAGGATGGTGACCTTCTGGGAAGTTTCACAGGGTGTGTGTGAGTGAGGACAAAGCACATTGGAAAGGACATATGTTGGCCTGTGAGGACTGTCATTAGTCAGATGACCCGTTCAGGCGTGTGAGTGGACCCTGGGGTAGGCCCCACGTGTCTGCGGGGGCAACTGGTGGTACCTGGTAGGCAAGGACTCGACGGCCTTGTTAAGGCGGGGTGTCTGTGCTGTCACCGGGACCCGGTGATCAGGATGGGTGACCTTCTGGGAAGTTTCCCAGGGTGTGTGTGAGTGAGGACAAAGCACAATGGAAAGGACATGTGTTGGCCTGTGAGGACTGTCATTAGTTAGATGACTCGTTCAGGCATGTGAGTGGACCCTGGGGTGGGCCCCACGTGTCTGTGGGGGCAACTGGTGGTACCTGGTAGGCAAGGACTCGACGGCCTTGTTAAGGCGGGGTGTCTGTGCTGTCACTGGGACCCGGTTGTCACATCATTTGCGTGGGAAGTGCTATCTGATACGCCACAATTCCAACACGAGTCAACACCTCAAAAGGCCCAACAAATCGAGGATAAAGCTTACTCCCACGACCAAACTTCCGCTGCCCTCGACGGAGAGTCACCTTCAGAAACATGTGATCCCCAACGCCAAACTCCAGAGGTCTCCTCCTATGATCGGCATAGGATTTCTGACGATCTTGCGCTGATTTAATCCTCCCACGAATCACTTTAACCATCTTTGTCGTATTCTGTACCAGTTCTGGCCCTAGTCCAGAACAACAGAGAATGACAAGGTCGGTCATACAAGGCTTAAAAAGACATCATACCAATTGTGGAGTGAAAACTATTGTTGTAAGCGAACTCTACCAAGGGCAAGTGTCTCATCCACGAACCTCCAAAATCTAGGACATAAGAGCGCAACATGTCTTAAATAGTCTGGATGGTCTGCTATGTCTGACCGTCCGTCTGCGAATAAAAAGCAGTGCTAAGACATGGCTGAGCACCAAAAGCATGTTGAAGACCTCTCCACACCCGGTAGGTAAAATGAGGATCCCGATCGGAAATGATCGTCCTCAGGGCTCCGTGGAGCCTCACCGCCTCCTCCAGATACTGCCTCGACAAAACCTCCATTAAGCTCGACTCCTTAATCACTGTGAAGTGAACTGATTTCATCAAACGATCCACTACCACTCATATAGCGTCATAGCCTCCCTAAGCTCGAGGTAAACTGGTAACAAAGTTCATCAAGATGTCCTCTCACTTCCATTGAGGAACATCTAATGGTTGGAGCAAACCACCAGGAACACTGTGCTCGGTCTTCACCTTCTGGCAGACCAAAAATCGAGACACAAACTCTGCAACTGCATGCTTCAACCCAGACCACCAGAACTGACTCCTCAAAGCTCAGTACATCTTTGTCACAACAGCATGTATCGCTAAAGGCAAACTATGGAACTCTCTAAGAATCATCTCACACGTCACCAAAGAAATGAAAAGCCTTCCCTGGAAACAACACCCAATATTGTCCATCCTAATACCAATCAATAGGGGCCTCACCACAAACAACTCGGTCCCTTCAGACCTCCACCTCAAGATCCCCCAACTGGGATTCCTCCACCTGCTGCACCAGAGATGACTGCATCGTCATCTGAAAAAGACAATTTTTGCCTCCAACTTCTCCCATATCCAAATGTAATGTTGAAAGTTCTTCCACCCTCCAACAATCACATGATTCACACACAGCATCACTGCGCAACTTCCTGCTTAGTGCATCGACTACAACATTCCCCTTTCTAGGTGTATACGAAATTTCGATGTCGTAATCCAGTAAGAACTTCATCTACCGACGCTGACGCAAGTTCAAGTCACGCTGGGAGAAAACATACCTCAGACTTCTATGATCAGTGAAGACCACAAAATGTTCATCAATCAGGTAATGTCTCCACAACTTCAGAGCAAAAAACACAGTCGTCAACTCGAGATCATGGGTGGCATAGTTACATTAGTGGGGATGCAACTGCTGAAACCCATAAGAAACAACTGATCCCTGCTACTTCAAAACATATCCCAACTCCAGGCGTGAAGCATCACGGAAAACCTCAAACTGAACTCCTTTTGTTGGAAAACAAAGAACCGAAGCACTGACCAACTTTTCTTTCAAATACTCAAAAGTCATCTGACACAGATCAGTCCACGAGAACGCCTAATCCTTTCTGGTCAATGCTGTTAGTGGAGTCGCAACTCGAGAGAAATTGGCTACGAACCTCCTATAATAGCCTGCAAGACCAAGAAAACATCACACATCTGTCACTGTCTTGGGGGCTGCCCAAGACACTACTACTTCAATATTTGACGAATCCACAACTACTCATTGTTGGGATACAACATGCCCTAAGAAACGGACTTCTTAAACCTAAAACTCACACTTCGATAATTTTCCAAACATCTGTTGACCACAAAGAACTCTCAAAACAGCATGGAGATTGTCTGCATGCTCCTCAGACGCGGAGTACACAATGATATCATTGATGAAAACCACGATTAACTTATCCAAGAACTCACAAAACACAGCGTTCATTAACCCCATGAACACAGCTGGAGCATTCGTCACACCGAACGGCATCACAACGAACTCGTAATGCCCATGACGATAATGGAAAACAGTTTTCGGAATATTTGCACCCTTCACTCACATCTGATGATATCATAACCACAAATCGATCTTCAAGAACCAACTCACACCATTCAATTGATCGAATAAAACGTCAATATGAGGAAAGGGATAACGGTTCTTCATTGTCACTTGGTTCAAGCGACGATAATCAATATTCAACCGCAAACTATTGTCATCCTTCTTTATGAACAAAACTGGTGGACCTCACGGTGACACACTTGACCGAACAAAACCACACTGCAACATACCATTGAGCTGTATACGCAGATCTTACAACTCATAAGGTGTCATCCTATATGGAGACATCGACATAGGAGACACGCCTGGTTGTAACTCGGTCTTAAACTCGATCTCTCGTCGAGGGGGTAACGCTACAACCTCCTCTGGAAAGACATCAGGGTACTCTTCCATGACCCTGGGAAACGCCGACTGCTGAACCTCCGACGAACTCAGCATCAGCTCAGCCATCAAGGATGATAAGGACGGAATATGCCTTTGACCCATCCGAGGGTCTCGTTCACCAACAAACATTGTTGGGTCTCCATTAGCATCGAAGAACACAACCTGCCTCCTGAAACAATCCACGATAGCTTGCACCGAATACAATCAATCCTTGCTGAGGATGTCATCATATGGTTATATCTGTAAACATGGGAAATCTCTCAAAAAGCAATGTTTCCCCAGCACTAGCTCACAGTATCTATATACTTCAAACAAGTCTGCTCGACCTCTAACTGACGTAGTCAACGCCAAGGGCAGTGGAAGTCTCTCTACCTCAAGTCCTAAAGCATAGACAAGGGAAAGTGATATGAAGGAGTGTGTTGCTCCTAAATCGAACAAAACATGCACCCAAGTAGAAAACAAGCAAAGAGTACCTCGAATGACGTCTGGCTCGCCCGGCGCTGTCAACGCTAAAGCATGAAGTTGACAAAGACTTGCTCCACGACCTCTCTGACCCTGCTGACAACCACCTCCATGGTCTCGTTCTGCTCTCTGAGGATGAGGAGCGTCCCGAGACCGTCCTCTGCCAGCCCCATCTACTCTCTACTGATCCCAAACTGGAGAAACTTATTGTTGTTACCTCGGCCGGAACTGTCTCAGTCAAGGAACCTGAAGTGGAACGACTGGCGCATGTTGACTGCTCTGAAAGGTCAGGCACTCTCACTGCTGATAACCTCATCCTCCACAAGAAAAACAAGCATTTAATCCCTTCGCATAGGCCTGAGAGTCACCGCCCCCAGAGAAACGAGATACGGACGGCTGGGACCTACCCCCGGCTGATCGGAAACTCTTCTGCCCTGAAAACCGGGAACCCCGGACCACACCTCTACTTCGTGAGAAATCCTGAAGACTCCTCTCTTATGACGATCTGATTCTGGAAAACGTCCCATCGACGACCTCTTCCCTCGCCAGCACCTCGAGATACGTTGTCAGAATAAATGGGGTGATATGGCGTTGGATCTCTAGACACAAAGCCTCCTCGAAACACCTCGTCCTGGCCTCCTCGTCTGGAAACAAGTCCAAAGCATATTGCAGAAGGTTCATGAAATGGATCACAAACGTTCGCAAACTAGAGCTTTCCTACCGAAGGGTATGGAGCTCTGAGCGATTGGTTGCCTTCACAGTCGAAGAAAGAAACTCATCCCTGAACTGGTCTCAAAACTTCTCTCATGAGACAGCCAACTTCTCGCGATCCCTGGTGAATAAGAACCACCACTGCCTTGTTGCCCCACACAACATCGTCACAACCAATGATACCCAGTGCTCCTTTTGAGCACGGATCGAACTGAAGGCTATCTTAACCTCCTTCAACCAGTCTTTCGTGACTGCATCTGAAACAGATACCTCGTACTTCTGCAGACTCTGGTGCTGAAACTCTCGGAGTGTCATCCTCTAAGTGTCGTCGTCATCAACCTCTACTCTGCGGCGATCTGCTGGTGCAACCTGCAGAACATCTTCCGCGCGAACCTGGCAAGGATGTCATCCTTGAACCATACCTGCAAAGAACAAACAGTTAGAGCTCCTAAACCTAGAATATGGAAGACTTTAACATTCATTAATTGTTTTCTTTTATTCAATTTAGGTTAACCTATATAATGGTATACCCATTCAAACACAGGCGCAAAGAAGAATGGTGCATGATCTTTTCCTAGGTCTCAACCCTACAACCATTATCACCTCGTTTAGTAGCCATTGTAAGCTTAAAGGTCTTGTGCATCAGATCATAAGGGGCCTTAAATTCCCGTGTCTCATTTGATCTCCCGTGTTTACAGTGCTTGCTAAACTTAGCTGATACTGTTGCCCTATCAACCCTTGCAACCTCATCTGTGCCTAACTCCAAACTTCATCTTATCCCTCAATCAGACCTTTGATACCACTTTGTCACGACCCTCTCCCCTCAAAGTGTACCCCTCCTAGGCCGACAATGGGAGAAGAGAGATAGTGATGCCCGAGTCCTGACTCCAGTAGGCCCCGAGTTGGCGACTAGCACCAAATATATAGTAAACACACAAATGGGAGGCATTACCCTCAAATAGAATACATACGGAAGAGAAAGATAAGATAGACACCAAACAACAACTCCTCATACTACAATATAAAAGAAACTCAAGTACACAAATGTAACATCATGCAAGAACTACTACAACTGAAAGGAAAAAACTACAAATACCAAAGGAAAGTAAAGACAACAGTGACCACGAAGCCCAAACAGTTCGTGTAACCCATAAGCTAGTAGTAACCAGCCTGATCTCCAACCTACACCAACTGACCTGAAAAACAGTTTATATAAACGTAGGGTGAGTATAACAGTATACTTAGTAGGATCCTCCCCAGAGCATCTAGTGCAAATGTAAAGAAAGCATGCTAAAACACAGTGAACAACAAGTGAAACTAACTTGTTACCTAAACAGGTATACTATATTCTCAGCCTCACCATGACTACTCTCACCAAGTATCGCATACAATAGCATATAATATAATAAAGAATATCAAGGGTAATCTTCTACCACTTCCCCGCTGGTTTACCATTTTGCCCCAACGTCACACGTCCTGAGCATCTCTCTCCAAAAAGGCTAGCCTGAAGACACTTGATCGAAGCACCACAATGTGCACCTCGTGCAACTCACCACCACATCCACATAACCAAAAGTAACCAGGTAGTTTTCGGGATTCACCACAGTCCGCATAACGTGTATCATACATCGAATATTATACCTCAATTCATTACAGTCCATACACCGAGTAAAGATTTTCAAGTCATCATAGCCTACACACGTTACACCTATAGTAGTCTATAGAAAACTATATCTGGAATATATGTGTGAAATAACCACAAGCCATTACACCCCTCTACATACATATATGGGGAAAAGTAACCACCGTGCATACCAGCACAAGTAACTACCAAGAGAAGAGAGGAGAGCCAAAAGGGGGTAGTCAGTCATCCATCCTCCCACCGGGATGTTGGGGAAAACACCCCCCCCCCCCCCGACTCATAATCCTCAAGGTGTCAGTTTCCCTAACTGACGGAGTGGAGTAGTGTATAGAAACACAAAAAGTACATGATATAATATAGTTCACAACCACACTATGGGCATAATCTAGTCTCAAACACCACGCAGCTAACGTCTCTCAAACTCTCTACTGTCACTACTAAGACCATATATCCTATAAGCAAACAACCATTTAAAGAGCTACATTAAATTACTTTATCTCATTTTATCAGTTTCACTTTATGTTAATTAATTCTTAACCATTAATTAACCTATAATAATTTCCACATTTCATTATATTAGCATCATAACAAAGTTTTATGCCCTCCAGGCATAACAAAACTGAGTCCACAATTTCTCAGAAATATAACCTCAACATTGCATCCCAGCAAGCTCCAACCCCATGGATTAAACATTTATTCATTTATTTAACAATCATTACCACTCTTCATATTTCCATGTATTCTAGGAAAATATTCTAAGCTAGCAAATAGAAGGGGCTCAACACAGTGAGTAGATGAACTACCCATCAAATCTTTGTCACTTATAGTAGAAGCATAGACTCATCCAATCACGAGAAGCTAAACACGAAAAGCATGTGGCATACCCCACGCATCTTCGCCTCCCTTGGAAGGAGAGTAACCAAAACTCAACTGCCTCAAGCAGTGTGGAAAGTAAAGCAGATAAACAAACATCAAATTCAACAAGCATCCAACTTCCATACCAACGGGTAAGCTCAGCTTCAACTCATTCTGTCATCTCCAGTGTCCTCACTAACACCCATGCATAAGACGATGCATCTCGCCACTCCAGACATCAACTGCTGCCACAACAAATGGGTCTCCTTGCCCCAACATACCACAACAACCCTCCAGGCTCAATCATCACAAGCTTACATCACATTTGGGCCTCCCTACCCCCACAACCACAACAACCCTCCATGCTCAGCCATCTCAGGCTCGCGTCACATCACAAGCAGCAGGAAACAAACAAGCAATCGGGCTCTTGGCCCTAAAACAAGGTATTCAGCATTCACACACAACGAGCTCTCACGACTCCAAAGCATAAGGCACTTGGCCTTAAAAAGCAAACGGGTAACTCAGGCCCTACAAAGACATTATCTTTTATCACAAAACCGGTTCTTTATTCCATCTTGAATTAACTGATTCAAGATTCACAATTTTCAACTATGGGCAACCTAAGCAACAAGATATCACAAATTAATTAAACAATTAATTTAACATGCTTTTAATTCTTTTATCTGCAAGCATCAACATGCTTCAAGTTCATTAACCAATTCAATTAAACATGTATACTTGCATTAATTTGATTAACATCAAATTACAACAACAACTGAATTCATTAAACATGTCTCTTTATCTTTTAACCAATTAATTTATTAATTAATTCCGACTTTACGTTCTATACCAATTTCCATCAAGAACATCATGTTAAACCAAGCAAGACATAGATATCACACTATCTAGCAAATCAAGAGGAAAACCATTATCACGGTATAAATCAACAACATTGTTATGCAATCGATACCAATTCTTTAATTTGGTTCAAGTATTTAATTAGGTCAATTTCATTGCGATTCAAAAGGCTAAATCATGTTAACTCTACAATTGCGTGTAAATAAATAGAGAAGCATCGAATCCCCTACCTCAAAAGGTCACCGAAGTTCTTCACATGGGAACGGATCAATGCAACAAATCCTGATTACCTCTCCCGCAACGACTGCATCCACCCGAGGACGTCGCGGCACAACCGCACCAACCAACAACCAAGAAATCTCCATTAGAAACATGGAGATCACGCGTCATCACATGCCAAAGAGAAATGGGAGGAAACAGATCGAAGAAATCGCAAGAACGGAGGTAAATTGTACCTTATATCGAAGACGGATCGAAGGAGGGGAGTAGAGAATTGATCCAGGGTGAAGGAATCTCCAAACTTTGAAGAGGGGGTCATCGAGTTGTCTGGAGTTGAGAGAGAGGGGAGTTACAACCGTAGGGTTTGACAACACGAGCGGCTGAAATATTTTCAAACAAACAGCATCAAGGGATTACACGATGTGAAATCCCCTTTCACGTCGTGTAATGCCTCGAGGTCAGTTTTTGCCGAAAACACTCATCACCATTCGATTTTATTTTCTTTTTCAAACCCCAAAATATTACTCAGCGTGAAACCCACTTTCACGCCGTGAAAGCTCCCTATTCTGAGCACTCGGCACCCAAACACCTCCAGACTTCCTCTGAGCCTCCTCCGAGCTTCACAAGCCTCGAAAACACGCAAAGGGTCGATCCACGCAGATCTGGACCCTTACATCAGATACCTCTCAAAACATTCTCGTCCTCGAGAATCCAAAACCAACCTAGAGAGGAAACGGAAAGGGGTCATCCGAACAGCCACCCTGCGAGATACCTCTCAAAGCTTTCATCACCACAAGAGCTCACCACCTCACTAGAGGAACAAGCGCAAAACCACGCAACAACCACCAGCTCCTAAACACTCTCCCGGGGAAGATACCTCTCAAAAGAGAGCAAGTCACAACAAGAAACAAGAGAAATTCATCTCATAAACAGAAATGGTTTGCAACCATCAAATGAACAACATTACAAAAGAAGAGCTAATCATCAAACAACTTGGTGTACTGAGCGCGTATCTGTGACTCACATTCCCTGGTACTCTCCTCCACGACACAGTGTCGCCACAAGACGCGAACTAAGGGTATAGCACGCTCACGCAACACCTTCTCCTGACGGTCTTGGATCACCACAGGTCGCTCCTCGAAGGTTGCATCATTGTCAAGATCGATCTCACCCCAATCGATGATGTGGGAGTCGTTATGAAGATAACGACAGAGCTGCGACACATGGAAAATATCGTGTATCCAGCTCGTCTGCGGGGGAAGTGTTATCTGATACATCATGACTCCAACACGAGCCAACACCTCGAAAGGCCCAACAAACCGGGGAGAAAGCTTACCCCCATGACTAAACCTTTGCTGCCCTCAACAGGGAGTCACCTTCAGAAACACGTGATCCCCAACGCCAAACTCCAGAGATCTCCTCCTATGATCGGCATAGGATTTCTGACGATCTTGCGCTGATTTCATCCTCTTGCGAATCATCTGAACCATCACTATCGTATTTTGTACCAGTTTCGGCCCGAGAATTGCTAGCTCCACGACCCCAGTCCAACACAAGGAAGAACGACAAGGTCGGTCATAGAAGGCTTTAAACAACGTCATACCGATGGTGGAGTGAAAACTATTATTGTAAGCGAACTCTACCAAGGGTAGGTGCCTCATCCACGAACCTCCAAAATCCAGGACACAAGAGCGCAACATGTCTTCAAGAGTTTGGATGGTCCGCTCTGTCTGACCGTCCATCTGCGGATGAAAAGCAGTGTTAAGGCATAACTGAGAACCAAAAACATGCTGGAGACCTCTCCACACCATGGAGGTAAAACGAGGATCCCGATCAGAAATGATCATCCTCAGAACTCCATGGAGCCTCACCACCTCCTCCAGATAATGTCTTGACAAAACCTCCACTAAGCTCGACTCCTATCGCTATGAAGTGGGTTGATTTCGTCAAACAATCCACTACCACTCATTTAGTGTCATAGCTTCCATGAGCTTGAGGTAAACCGATAACAAAGTCCATTGAGATGTCCTCTCACTTCCACAGAGGAACATCTAACGGCTGGAAAAAACCACCGAGAACACGGTACTCGGCCTTCACTTCTGGCAGACCAAACATCGAGACACAAACTCTGCAACCACACGCTTCAACCCAGGCCACCAGAACTGACTCCTCAAAACTCGATACATCTTTGTCACAACAGCATGTACCGCTAAGGGCGAACTATGAAACTCTCTTAGAACCATCTCACACATCGCCAAAGGAATGAAAAGCCTTCCCTAAAACAACACCCGGTGTTGTTCATCCTCAGACCAACCATCAGGGGTCTCGCCACAAACAACTTGGTCCCTCCAGACCTCCACCTCAAGATCCCCCAACTAAGATTCTTTCATCTACTGCACCAGAGATGACTTCACCGTCATCTGAAAAAGACAACTTATGCCCCCAACTTCTCCCATATCAAAATGTAATGCTGAAAGTTCTTCCATCACTCTCCAGGAATCACTTGATTCACGGACTGCATCACTATGCGACTTCCTGCTCAGCGCATCGGCTACAACATTCCCCTTTCTAGGTGTATATGAAATTTCGAAGTCAAAAACTTGTAAGAACTGCATCCACCGACGCTAACGCAAGTTCAAGTCACGCTAGGAGAAAACATACCTCAAGCTTTTATGATCGGTGAAGACCACAAAACGTTCGCCGATGAGGTAATGTCTCCACAACTTCAGAGCAAACACCACGGTCTCCAAATCGAGATCATGGGTGGCATAATTACATTCATGGGGACGCAATGGTCGAGACCCATAAGAAACGATTGATCCCTGCTACATTAAAACATAGCTCAACACTAGACGTGAAGCATCACAGAAAACCTCAAACTGAACTCCTTCTGTTGGCAAACAAAGAACTAGAGCATTGACCAAATTCTCCTACAGATACTCAAAAGCTATCTGGCATTGATCAGTCCACGAGAACACCTAATCCTTTCTGGTCAACGCTATTAGAGGAGTCGCAACTTGAGAGAAATCAGTTACGAACCTCCTATAATAGCCTGCAAAATCAAGAAAACATCGCACCTCTGTCGCTGTCTTGGAGGCTGCTCAAGACACAATTGCTTCTATCTTCGATGGATCCACAACTACTCTCTGCTGGGATACAACATGCCCTAAGAAACAGACTTCTCAAGCCAAAAACTCACACTTCGATAACTTCCCAAACAGTTGTTGACGACGAAGAACCCCCAAAATGGCACAGAGATGGTCTGCATGCTCCTCCTCAGATACGGAGTACACAAGGATTTTGTCGATGAAAACCACCACGAACTTATCTAGGAACTCACGGAACACAGCGTTCAATAACCCCATGAACACAACTGGAGCATTCATCACGCCGAACGGCATCACAATGAACTCGTAATGCTCAAGACAACAACGAAAAGCAGTCTTCAAAATATCATCATCATTCACTCACATCTAATGATATCCTGACTGCAAATCGATATTCGAGAACCAATTCGCACCCTTCAGTTGATCGAATAAATCATCAATCCGCAGAAGGGGATAACGGTTCTTCATTGTCACTTGGTTCAAGGGACGATAATCAATACACAACTGCAAACTGACGTCAACCTTCTTTGCGAACAAAACTTGTGCACCCCGTGGCTACACACTCGGTCGAACAAAACCGCACTACAACAGACCATCAAGTTGTATACGCAGCTCTTGCAGCTCAGAAGGTGTCATCCTATACAGTGACATCAAGATAGGAGACATGCCTGACTGTAGCTCAATCCCGAACTCGATCTCTCGTCGAGAGGGTAACGCTACAACCTCCTTTGGAAAGACATCATGGTACTCTTCCACGACCCTAAGAAACGCCGACTACAGAAGCTTCGACGAACTCAGCATCATCTCAGTCATCAAGGATGGTAAGGACGGAACATGCCTCTAACCCATCTGAGGGTATCGCTTTCCAATAAACACAGTTGGCTCTCTCTCGGCATCGAAGAAAACAACTTCCCTCCTGAAGAAATCCACGATAGTCTGCACCGAATACAACCAATCCATGTTGAGGATGACATCATATGGTAGTATCCGTAAACATAGGAAATCTCCCCAAGAGCAGTGATGCCCCAGCACTAGCTCACAATCTCTACATACTTCAAACAAGTATACTCGACCTCCAACCGGCGTAGTCAACGCCAAGGGCACAGGAAGTCTCTCTACCTTAAGTCTCAAAGCATGGACAATGGCATGTGATATAAAAGAGTGTGTCGCTCCTAGATCAAACAAAGCATGCACCCAATGAGAAATCAAGCAAAGGGTACATCGAATGATGTCTGGTTCGCCCGACACTAGCAATGCTAAAGCATGAACCGAACCACAACTTGCTCCAAAACCTCTCTGAACCTACTGAAGACCACTGTCACGGTCGCGCTCTGCTCTCTGAGGACGAGGAGCATCTTGAGGCTATCCTATGTCTGCCCCATATGCTCTCTACTGGTCCCAAATTGGAGCAATCTGTTGCTGATGCCCCGGCTGGAACTGCCTCAGTAGAGGAACCTAAAACGGAACGACTGACGCACACTGATTGTTCTGAAAGTTCATGCACTCTCGTCACTGATGATCTCGACATCCACAAGAAAAACAAGTATTTGATCCCTTGGTATAGGCCTGAGAGTTGTCGCCCCCAGAGGAACGAGATACTGAGGGTTGGGACCTACCCCCGACTGATCGGAAACTCTTCTACTCTGACAACCAGGATCCCATACCACAGCTCTGCTTTGTGAGGAATCCTCGAGATACGTTGTCAGCATAAACGGGGTGACCTGATGCTGATTGGTCTTGTCAATCTTAGCTAATCACCATATACTGCTTACTTGTAGGAATTATTATTCCCAATGAATAATGTATCACCGGTCGCAGTGAACTCAAAATCATCATCATGGTTTTCATCCTTCCTACGCAGTATGTGTCTCTCGAACAGACCTCTTCCACATGTACTTGTGGAACTTGTTCCTATGTCAACCAATTGTGCATCTCGAGCATTGACTAAATCCAAGTCAATCTTTCTCCCACTATCACTAATAGAGATGTGTACCCTGTTTATAGAAAGACAGTCTATCACTTACTACCCATTTTCTATATTAGGGATTGATGTAATATCTTAAGCAACTGTTAGGATAATTACCATAGATGCACAATGTGTATAACTTGATGCATGTTTGTTTATATCCTAACAAACACTTTGCATTGAAACACACATCTTATAACATAATGGGTTTTCATCATACTATGACTTGTATGATATCCATTTTCCATTATAGTTGGCATATTAGTTATGGGATTTCGCCGTTATTTGCGAAGAAAGTCATGAAATATAATGGAAGTTACTGCAAGTTGTAACATTGATACTACTTACATCACTACTTTGATAAATAAAAGGTGTGTTTAGGAATTACTTCATGCTACATTTTATTGATCAATGTTAACATGTAAGACTCGTCATCGATCCTCCAAATTAGCATCAATGTTGTGATGTAGATAAGGTAATGTGCATTTAAGAATCACTCCACGCTACATTATTGTTGATCAATGAATGTTTGGTTAAGATATTCTTCGGCATGCTGATCCAAAACAACTCATATCTTTTGACCATGCACATACTTCACTATCACATTCCTTAATAACTTAAAGTAATCTTATGAAGTATCTTTACCACTAGCTTTCCTTTGGAATAGTGGGTGCCCTAGACCCAACTATGCAATATTTTTTATTACCATATCGTGTATATAGTTAGTTGTACATGATGTTTACTTACCATTATAATGTAGACTTTTCTGCGTCCACTATTTAATGGTAATGTTCATAGATTAATTGTCGTATCAAAAGGTTATAGTAGATCTCAAGCTATAATGAGAACCTCGAGATACTATGACATTAATCTTAAACAAAAGTCATATGGTCTAGATGCATCATACAGACTGGACACAGTTGATGTTTGACTATCAGGTGTTGGGGGCTCATAAGCATTGAGACTTCTTCTCATGAAGTTCGCACTTTGTGATCTCTAGTAGTGAGATCATGAGGACAGACCCGTCAATAGGAACACCACATGTTTTGGGTGTCATTGGTTGTTCATATCTACGAACATGTGCATTGGTCTCTAGACTTGAGATCATTACCAGTGTGTGTCATTTGATTGCGTACTTTGATGCAGGGCAAAAACCATGGTAATGAAATCATAGCGAGGTAGCTTGTGTTGGGTACGTCATTGGTGGTATGATATTGGTTGAATGATAAAGAAATGATTTATCGCTTCCGGGTTATGGAAATTGTATATCTCAGGCCCGGTTGATCGGGATGGTGCTACCTTCATAAGTCTTTAGCCAAAGCAGTCGAAAGGTAAATCCATCCAGTTAGATCAACAAATAATAAAGCAAGTAAAGGGTGATGACCCAAGTGTGTGCTCCGCTTTATGAGATATTTAAAGGCAAAGAGATTATAGTACACAGTATGTGTTCGTAGGTTGGTAGCCGTTGCTATGATTATCCTTATATCTTTAGGGGCTTTGATGGGTTGCTAGACTCTGTTCTAGGTCTGTGGATTTTATTCACTGTTATCGAGATAAGGGCCTAGAAAGTCACACACAATAGCATATTCAAAAATTCGCCATATTCAGCTGAATAGGTATAATGGACATGGTGGGCCCCACCACAGGGTCAGAGTGTTGTCCAAGGTATCGATCACCAAAGAAATAAATGAATTCATTATTATTCAAGTTATGAATAATTGAGTTGAATTTATTTAAGTGCATTTACAAGTTAAGTAAATACGAAAAAATATTAATCGAACGAATATTATTTTAATATTCAAGATTCGTTTAATATTAAGCGGGATTTTGAGTCGAGTTAAATGACTCAGGTTTATCACGTAATATATTTTAAATATATTACAGGAATGTGATAAAATAATAAATAATATTGACGCAGTTTAATTCGTCATAATTATTTATTTAGTGGACGTTAAAAAAACAGGGGTCGGGGAACCCAACTGGGTAATTAGAACTTCCACTATAAATAGAGATGATCTCTCCCAACGGACTATTCATTCATTTATGAATGAGAGTCTCTCTCTCCTCCCGCTTTCTAGAGAGACAGTCTTTCCCTCTCAAGTGTCGATCCAAGTTCCGCCTTCAAACATCGAAGGAAGAGGGTCGTGGTGATCGTCTAGACGTCGAAGATATCGTCGGATCGCCACGCTAGCACCCGGAATTCGACGATCGTCGCTCCCGTGGATTTTTGAAGCACGTGTGGACGATCTAGAGGGATCCTACTATGAATCATTCAAGCAACGATCGTCAGTGACGAGTTTCAATCGAACGTGGCTTTAGATATGAACAGGTAAGTTCATAGTTTTATTTTTTGTGATCTTTTAATTTACACGAGATCCTCATACTATATCGGGGCTCGGATATTCGGCAATGATAAGTTATGTCGTCCCGTCGATGAAAGTTTTAAAATCTCCAGCCCACCGCACTAGTGGAAAAAACGTTCAACACATCGGCATTTTTCACGTCGGTTCTATATAACCGACGTGCAAAGCTGTAAAAATCGATTTATCGCGTTGGTTATACAATAACCGACGTGATAAATCGATGAGAATCAGTTTTTTACGTCCGTTATAAAATAACCAACGTAAAAAATACTGAGATTTGCTTTATCACGTCGGTTATTTTATAACTGGTGTGATAAAGCAAATCTCGGCAATTTATCACGTCAGTTATAAAAGAACTGACTTGATAAAGCGCCATTTATAACGTCGGTTATAAAATCACCGACGTGATAAATAATTTTCTACGTCGGTTATTAAATAACTGACGTGATAAAGCTTTTAAATGATATATCGTGCCCCGTATTCAGTCATTCTATTTTCTTCGATCGGGCAACATGCGACTCGTCTCTCTCACGCGGAAAACCTAGAAAGGATTCTTTGAAGTCGTGCCCTCAAGCCTCGTTTTTCCAACATCATTCATCGTCTTTATTATCACCAAATCTATCAGGTCGACTCGCAACACTCAAGTAAGCCTCACAGGGCTCAGTTTCATTTTTTATTTTTCGCGATGCCCTAACTAATTTTCTGAGATGTTATTTTTCTATCTTTGTTCTTGCTATCATGGTAAGTTTCATAGTGTTCTTTTATACCATGCTAAATTCTTTTCTGGTAAAATAAACCATGGAAGTGATATCATGCAAGTTTATGATTTTTGTGATTCTATCATGTGTGTATGCATGTACAGGGGGTGTCCAATGGGGTGAGGGGCTGTCCAAGTGGGTGGGGGTGTCCAGGGGGTGGGGGGTTGTCCAAGAGGGTGGGGGTGTCCAGGGGCTGTCCAAGGGGGTTAGGGTGTCCAAGGGGTGGGGGTGGTGTCCAGGGGGTGAGGGGGTTGTCCAAGGGGGTAGGGGTGTCTAGGGGGTGGTGGTGGTGTCCAGGGGGTGAGTGGGATGTCCAAGGGGGTAGGCGGTATCCAGGGGATGGGGGTGTCCAGGGGGTGGGGATTGTCCAAGGGGGTCGGGGTGTCCAGGGGGTGGGGGTGGTGTCTAGGGGTGAGTGGGTTGTCCAAGGGGGTGGGGGTGTCCAGGGGTGGGGGTGTTCAGGGGGTGGGGGGTTGTCCAAGGGGTGGTGGTGTCCAGGGGGGTGTCCAAGGGGGTGGTGGTGGTGTCCAGGGGGTGAGTGGGTTGTCCAGGGGGGTAGGGGGGTGTCCAGGGGGTGGGGGTGTCCAGGGGGTGGGGGGTTGTCCAGATGGGTGGGGGGGCTGTCCAGGGGGTGGTGGTGTCCAGGGGGTGTCCAGGGGGTGGGGGTGGTGTCCAGGGGGGTGGGGGGCTTTCCAAGGGGGTAGGGGTGTCCAGGGGGTGGGGTGGTTCCAGGGGGTAGGGGTGTCCAGGGAGGTGGGGGTGTTTAGGGGTGTGGGGTGTCCAGGGGGGTGTCCAAGAGGGTAGGGGTGGGGTGGGTGGGTCCAGGGGTGGGGGGTGGGGGTGGGGGTGTCCAGGGGGTGGGGGTGTCCAGGGGGTGGAGGTGGTGTCCAGGGGGTGAGTGGTTGTCCAAGGGGGGTAGGGGTATACAGGGGGTGGGGTGGGTGTCCAGGGGGTGGGGGTGTCCAGGGGTGGAGGTGGTGTCCAGGGGGTGGGGGCTCCTGTCCAGGGGGGTGGTGTGTCCAGGGGGGTGTCAAGGGGGTGGGGGTGTCCAGGAGGGTGGGGGTGGTGTCCAGGGGGTGGGGGTGTTCAGGGGGAGATGGGGGGTGTCCAAGGGGGTGTCCAAGAGGTAGGTGGGGGTGGGGGTGTTCAGGGGGTGGGGAGTGGGTGTTCAGGGGGTGGGGGGTGTCCAGGGGGGTGTCCAAGAGGGTAGGGGTGGGGTGGTGTCCAGGGGGTGGGGAGGGTGTTCAGGGGGTGTCCAAGGGGGTAGGGGTGGTGGTGGTGTCCAGGGGGTGGAGGTGGTGTCCCAGGGGGGGGTGAGTGGGGTTGTCCAAGGGGGGTATCCAGGGGTGGGGGGTGTCCAGAGGGGTGGGGTGCTATTTAGAAGGTGGGGGCTGTCCAGGGGGTGGTCCAAGGGGGTGGGGGTGGTGTCCAATGGGGTAGGGGGTTGGACAGCCCCCTCACCCACCCCCACCCCCCCCCCCCAAGACACCACTCCCCCCACCCCCCCTAGACACCCCCCACCCCCATGGACACCCCCCCTCACCCCCTGGACCAGCCCCCCACCCCCCCTGGAAACCCCCTCTACCCCCTTGGATACCCTGGACCACGCCCCCTACCCCCCTTGGACAGCCCCCACCACCCCCCTGGACAGCCTCATACCCCCTTGGGACACCCCCTTGTATACTATATATTCCAACGGTTCATTGAAACTGTTGGCATATATTAACTTCAGGCAGTCTATACCAACGGTTCCTGTAGAATCGTTGGTATAGGGCTATTACAACGACCATCATGCCAACGGTGTGTGAAACCGTTGGGATATTCTGAATGTATACATATTTTAATATTTATACTTCATATTTCTTGTTTACGGAAGGGTGAATTTGGTATCTAGTTTGCACCAGGATGTATTTTTTGTGTACCTTAAGAAGAAAGGATCCAAGATGAATTTAAAACCTGCTATATCTAACTATATTTTCTTTTTAAAATCATTTTCATGCATATATTTTTCAAATATGCATAGATTTGTTTTATATTTCAAAATTGTTTTACTT